>CM035128.1:145290848-146523348 GCA_020205605.1 Panax ginseng | reverse complement strand
AATATGCAGGGACTGGTCAGAAGTAGAAAGCTGAGCAAGGATGAGGTCATCCTACGAGTAGGAAATGGAGCAAAGGTTCTTTGCATTAGTGTAGGGACTTATTGTTTAGCACCGCTTACTGAGCAGTTCATTAATTTAAATAATTGTTATTTTTTTCCAAATATCATTAGAAATATTATTTCTATCTCTGTATTGGATATGGATGGTTTTAATATTATAATAAAGAACAACAGTTGTTATATTTATAATGATAATGTTTTATATGGTGTTGGTAATTTGCAAAATGGACTTTATATACTTGACTTGCATGAAAATATACTTCAAATTGAACAAACTAAGAAAAGGAAAAGAGATGACGTTAATTATACCTTCATGTGGTACTGTAGACTCGGTCATATTAATGAAACAAGATTATCCAAGTTGCATAAAGATGGGCTCCTAGAGCTATCGGATTATGAATCATATCCAACTTGTGAATCTTGTCTCATGGGCAAAATGACTAAATCTCCTTTTAGTGGAAAAGGAGAAAGAGTTACTGAGTTGTTAGCGTTAAGTACACACGGATGTATGTGTGGACCTATGACAACGATTGCGAGGAGGGTATTCTTATTTTATTACATTCACCGATTTATCACTCAAGATTTGGATATGTGTATTTAATGAAATACAAATCTGAATCATTTGAAAAGTTCAAAGAGTTCAGAAGTGAAGTAGGGAAGCAAACTGGTAAGAGTATTAAGATTCTTCGATCTGATCGAGGAGGAGAATACTTAAGTGGTGAGTTTCTCGATTGTCTCAAAGAAAATGGTATAATCTCACAATGGACTCCACCAGGGATGCCACAGATGAATGGTGTATCTGAAAGGAGAAATCGAACATTGTTGGACATGGTTCGATCTATGATGAGCTTTACCGACCTTCCAGTTTCCTTCTGGGGATATGCCCTAGAATCGGCTGCATATCTACTTAACAAGGTACCTACAAAATCTGTCCCCAAGACCCCATATGAGTTATGGACAGGGAGGAAACCAAATCTTAAGCATGTTAAGACTTGGGGTTTTCCAGCTTATGTCAAAAAGTTTGAAAACGATAAGCTACAAACTAGATCTGACAAATGTAGATTTGTGGGATACCCTAAAGAAACATCGGGGTATTATTTCTATCATCCAACTGATCAAAAGGTGTTTGTTGCGAAACATGCTGCCTTCTTGGAAAAGGAGTTTATCCTTGAAGGGGTCAGTGGGAGTAAGATTTATCTTGAAGAGGTTCAAGAACCACAAAATACTACAGATCAAAGTGAGGTACCTAACCAAGTAGAGATTCCTTCTGTACCACACCCTATTCGTAAATCTGGAAGAGTACCAAAGATACCTCAGAGGTATGGACTTGTCATAGAGGATGACGATGAGGTACGCATCATAGATGATGATGATCCATTGAATTACGAACATGCTATGAGTAATAAAGACTCAGAGAAGTGGCAAGAAGCCATGAAATCCGAGATGGACTCCATGTATGAGAACCAAGTATGGACTTTGGTTTCACCACCTGAAGACATTAAACCTATTGGGTGTAAATGGGTCTTTAAAAGAAAGACCGGAGCAGCAGAAAGCAAGGTAGAGACCTATAAGGCCCGATCAAGGTTGCAAAAGGTTTCAAACAAAGACAAGGAGTTGACTATGACGAAACCTTCTCACCAGTAGCAATGCTCAAGTCCATTCGAATTTTGCTTGCGATTACAGCTTACCATGACTATGAAATCTGGCAGATGGACGTGAAAACGGCTTTCCTCAATGGGAAACTTGAGGAGGATGTGTATATGACACAGCTAGAGGGATTTGTTTCAAAGGTTGGAACAAATCAAGTCTGTAAGCTACAGCGATCCATTTATGGATTGAAGCAAGCTTCTCTTAGGTGGAACATCCGTTTTGATGAGACAATCAAAGAGTTTGATTTTATCAAAAATGAGGATGAACCATGTGTGTACAAGAAGGTGCGTGGGAGTGCTATTTCATTCCTCGTATTATATGTTGATGATATATTATTGATAGGGAATGATATTCCTATGCTGCAATCAATTAAAATCTGATTATCTAAACACTTCTCCATGAAGGACTTGGGAGAAGCATCCTATATTTTGGGGATAAAGATCTATAGAGATAGATCTAAAAGGATGCTTGGCTTGTCCCAAGGAACGACATTGACTCGATGCTAAAGAGGTTTAGCATGGAAGATTCCAAAAGAGGTCTCATGCCGATGAGCCATGGAATACATCTCTCCAAGAAACAGGCCCCAAAGACACCTGGGGGGAGAGACCGTATAAGTAAGATTCCTTATGCTTTAGCAATAAGATCTATCATGTACGGTATGATATGTACTAGACCAGATGTCGCTCATGCACTTAGTGTAACAAGCGATATCATCGAATCCGGAGAGAAGAAGACCTGAAGGCGAAAGAAAAATATCCTAAAGTACTTAAGAAGAACTAAGGATGTATTTCTTGTCTACGGTGGGTCTGAATTGAAACTAGAGGGCTTCACAGACTCAAGTTTTCAAACGGACCAAGATGACAGTAAATCCGTTTCGGGGTATGTGTTTACCTTAAACGGTGGCGCAGTTGAGTTGAAGAGTTCCAAACAAAGAAACAGATTCTTTGATTCAAAGGATAGAGGCAGAGTACATAGCCGCAAGTGAAGTCGCAAAGGAAGTCGTTGGATGATGAAGTTCATTCTGCGAACTTGGTGTGGTTTCTAACATTACAGGACCAATGCCTTTATTCTGTGACAACACTGGAGCTGTTGCGCAGGCTAAGGAACCCAGGTCTCATCAGAAATCCAAACATGTGTTGCGGCAATTTCATTTGATCAGAGAGATCATTGAAAGAGGAGACGTCACCCTGGAGCATGTGGACTCTCAAGACAATATTTCAGATCCATTTACTAAAGCGCTAACACAACAACAGTTTGATCGTCACTTAGAGAAGATGGGTATGAGATACCACGACGATTGGCTTTAGTGCAAGTGGGAGATTGAAAGTATTATGCATACAAGCCAATCATATACGATGATAAAGCATATACTTTATAATCAATCTTATTTATTTATTAATAAAAGAATTATTTATTAAAGGCATTTATTATCTACATGGTGTTGTTTTAATTATATGTAATAAACCCATAGTTTTAAGAAATTCTTTTAGAATCATGATGAGATCATGCTAATGAGATCTAAATTCTTAGATAAATTAAAACTAAAATGTTCCCAATCAATGGATTACTAAAAAGGGGATTAGTGAAACCGGATAGATTGGTACGTACGTTGCTTGCTCATTGGATGAGGATGATTGATCTCATGATCATTTGTGTGGAGACACTAAAGCAAGTATGTAGGTGCTTATTAGAGAATAAGTTCACTGAATGTGACGGGCTAAGGAATACCTAATGGAGTTTTACTTGCCTGTCAATAGGAATTCATGTAGTGATAGTAGGACAAATGATCCTTAGACTTGAGATCATCATAGTATCTTATATATAATGAATTACACTTTGACTTATTCCTTAAGACTCTTAGAGTATATCAAAGGGTATGCTTGAGTGTAATAAGTTATATATGAAGATAATGAATGATCAATAAAGAATCTACCACTTCTAGTAAAAGAAGAGAAATGTCCTATGTGATTCGATAAATGACAACCCAGGAATCCTTGGCCAAGGTGGAATAAAATTAGAAAGTAGTTTCTAATTTGCATTCATTAGGAGTTGTGCATTTAAGAATCGAAATACATATAATTAAATAAAATAAGACTTAACAATAATTCCATGTCTTATATTTAATTGGGACATTGTATGGTGGAAGGATTGAATTGTACGGTAACTATTTACTCAAAAGTTCTTTTATGATTAATGTTGAAATCTATATTATCTGGAAAGTCGTTGATCGCTAGGGAGGCTTATCCCTATTGTAGAATAAATATTATTTATTTAAATAAATTATTCGTTTAATTTATTTATTTAAATAAGATTGGAATTGTTCTAATTGATTTATTCACAACCGGTTTAATATGGAGAACCTAAAGGGCCACACCATAAAATGAAGAATAATTATTTAAGAAGTTAATGGCATAACTGTAATAATATGTTAAGTATATTTAATTTAATCTATGGTGATAGAATAAATTAAATAGCTTAATATTTATTATTTAATATTTTAGAAATATTAAATATAAATTAATAAGAGGAGTCTTATTAATATTATTACAATTATTATTATTTTAATTTCTAAAAAGGTTTAGGAATTAATATAATATAAGTACTCTCATTTATTCCTAATTGGATTAGGAGGGAAAATTAGTTAAAGGAGTTTAATTAATTATCCCTAATAGGATTAGGGAGCCCATTTAATTAAAAAGAGTTTAATTAAAAAAATAATACCTTATTTTAATTAAAATAGGGTTACATGATATCTTTATAAGAGGAGTCTTATATCAGATATCAAACATACGTAATTCCAAGAGTTAGAGAGTACGCCCCCTTTTCTATAGGGATAGGAAAAACTAGGGTTTGAGCCAAAACACCCTTCTTCTTGAAAATTCTTCTTCCTTGGTGGATCACCTCTAGAGGCCATACACTTGGGTGGCTAATATTGATCAAAGGAAGGAATCTACCCGGAGATTCAAGGAGATCGCGGAGAAGTAGGAGGTGAACTCGTACCTGAGGAAGCTCGTTTCTACAAGGGTATGATTTCATAAATTCTTATTCTTCGTTTAATTAATAATATGCATACAGAATGATCCGGGTAATTGGTTTGTGAAAAATTTTAAAATTTGATTTTATTATGCTTTCGCTAATTTTTGCAATTTGATTGCTACTTTAATTTTCACAAAACCTTACAGGAAGAATACGGACAAAAGCGGTAACCACTCGGGTGGTAATCGTGGCCATGATAATAGAAGAGGTGAGTCTAGTGGAAATTTCAAAAAGAGGAGATTCAACAATGACAGAAAGACATCAAGAAACAACACCAAAGATCAATCTGTTGTTGGGAAGAGAACGACCACCTATCGTGGTAATTACAAATGCGGAAAAGAGGGACATATCAGCCCAAACTGCCCACAACAATCCAAGGTATGTTATAACTGTGGAAAGGAGGGTCATATAGCCCGAGAGTTTTATGTAGAAAAACTAAGTTCAGCGGGGATGGTGACTCCAAAAGCTGTCCCGGATAAGTCGAAGTCAACGATTCCTGGAAGGGCGTTTGTCATGACTGGCCAAAACGTGAGGAACCCGAATGAGGTGATCACGGGTAAGCTAATCTTGAATTTTTGCAAAGTTTATACCTTACTAGATACCGGTTCTACCCATTCTTTTATCTCTCCTACTTGTGCTCAACGTTTAAACTTGACTCCGGAGAAATTGGATTTTAACTTATCTGTTGAAACTCTATTGGGTGAAACCTTCGTTACATCTACAGTTTATAAATATTGCTTAATCCAAGTTGGCACTATCACATTACCTGTTGATCTTATCTCTTTAAAGATACTTGCTTTTGATGTAATTTTAGGAATTGATTGGTTAACCACTCATCATGCCAAAATTGATTGTTTTCGTAAGGTTGTTAGTTTTCATATTCCTAACCAACCTGTCATACGAATTCAAACAACTAAACCACTAAAATCAGTCACTGTCATATCAAGCCACAAAGCTATTCGTTTATTGAAAAACGGATGCCAAGCTTTCTTAGCCCATGTTATGGATTTGAATAAAGACAAGTCAGATTTGGATAATATTTCTGTTGTTAGAGAATTTCCTGATGTATTTCCTTAAGAACTTCCCGGTCTACCCCCAGAACGTGATGTTAAATTCTTTATTGACCTTGAACCGGGTACAAAGCCCATTTCTAAAAATCCATATCGGATGGCTCCTATTGAACTTCAGGAGTTAAAAGTCCAACTACAGGAGTTATTAGACATCGGTTTCATTCGTCCTAGTACATCTCCTTGTGGTGATCCTGTTTTATTCGTAAAGAAGAAAGACGGGAGTATGCGACTTTGTATTGACTACCGAGAATTGAACCATGTCACCATCAAGAATAGGTATCCGCTACCTCGCATTGATGACCTATTTGACCAGTTGCAAGGAGCACAATTCTTTTCAAAGATCGATCTTCGTTCTGGATATCATCAGCTGAAGATTAAAACTAAGGATATTCCAAAGACTGTCTTAAGGACTCGGTATGAGTATTATGATATTCCGATCAAAAGTACCGTTATTTTGAGGTAAGGGATGTTATTTTCTTCTTAAATGATATTATTTTTTTCAATATCATTATGCCGAAATATTGGTGAACTTTTTAATCAAATTTGGAACTTTTTGTGTCGCGGTTACTATTCATGTATACGGCACTATTCACGTATACGACACTATTCACCAAAAAATGAAAATTTTCCTTTTTGTCCAAGATATTTATTTTGGCTACCATCTTTGATTGTATCCATGTTTTTTTCGTTATTTTTGAATTCTGCTTCACAATTGGTTATTATGAAGTATTATTGATATTGGATAAACTATTATATGAATCCCTAATATTTGTCCTTCTGTCTCACTGGATTCGTTTTCTTTAAAGTATTTTTCATCATCCTCAGTCTTAAATGATGATATTGCTGAGTATCTTTGGCCTGTAGTGCAAAGATGAATGATTAACTTATGAATATCTTTGGCCCGTAGTGTAATGATGAACAAGTGTTGAGATGAACATGACCAACTGGTGATACAAATGAATATCTTTGGCCTGTAGTGCAAAGATGAATATTTGAATAAAGATGTATATTGATTGTTGTTACAGGGATAAAATATTGATGATGAACTTTTAAATCTTAGAAGATAGTAGAATTCATTCTCTACATGACTCTTCTAATGGATTGCTATTTTCGCTGCAGAATATTGATCTAAAACTTGTTGTCTATTATATTCTATCAGATTTTTCCCTGTTGAAGACTAATGATAATTTGTTGTATATTATCCTAGTCATAATATTCTTTACTGGGCTAGTTGAGCTCACCCTTTTCCTTTTTGTTCCATTTTTCTTCTCAGGCGGTGAGAACATAGCAGGATCGAGTCGGGGAATGGAGTAATGGTTCTAGAAAGATTTTTTGGCAGTCCTCACTATTTCTGTAAAATAGTGTATGAATAATTATAATGAGGACTTATTTGAGTGTTGATATTGTCTCACAGTATGTGTTGTCGTATTTTGCACGACAATTGTATTATTGAAGTTGTAGTTTGCTTTCTGTACGATGTATTTGGCGACACAGAATGGGTGTTGTATACCTATTTGGGGGGGGGGTCAAATTTGGTATTAGAGCTTAGGGATATGATCTCTGGCTGAGATGTGAGACTAGAACTAGGAGGGGAAAGATGAGTAAATCCTTCGCTAGTGTGTCCTATCTAAGCTTATTTGTTGGTTAGTCATAATATAGGGATATTATTTGATATGTTAATTTGTTTAATTAACCCTTGTTTTATGGCAGTATTTAAGAATGGCTGCTGAGAACGTTAACAATGGAGTGTATGAGACTGTGGAACAACCTTTAGTCACAAACTAGGAGAACGTGCCACAGGAAGACAATATTCCTCCCGTAAACAACACTACCGAGCAAACGATGAATGATGGAATGTTTAGGAGCTTTTTGCAGTTCATGCAAAATCGCATTTAAAAGCGACTTCGTGTACAAAATACGGGTGGAAGTGATGGCAATGCGTGGTCTATCATAGCCAAGCAGTTCAAGGAGTTGGGACCATCAGATTTCTGGGAAAAGCCCGATCCAATTAAGGCGGAAACATGGGTTAAGAAAATCACCAAGATATTCGATGTCTTGGGATGCGGAGGAACGAAGGTTCCATTCGCCACCTTTATGTTCCGTGGTGAGGCGATTCTTGGTGGAAATCAGAAGCGCACTACCAAATTTCGCACTTAACATGTCTTGGGAAAGATTTCAGAAATTATTCAATGAAAAGTACTTTCCTAAAAGTATTCAATCATATGAAGGAGGTAGAGTTTATTAGATCGAGCGAGTAATGAAGATGACGATGTCTCAGTATGAGGCGAAGTTCGCGGAGTTATCCAGGTTTGCACCTCATTTGGTAGAGAATGAGGAACGTATGACGCGGATGTTTCTGAGAGGTCTAAAACCCGAGATTCGTCAATACCTTATCTCTCATAATTTTTCTCTGTATTCAGATGGTGTCAACAGGGCTCAATTATTAGAGTGAGATAATGAGTATACTCAACCGAGGGATCACAACCAGGGTCATACCGGTGACAACAGTCATCGGAGTGATGATAACCAGCGAGGAGTGAAGAATACTGACAAAAGCGGTAACAACTCGGGAGGTAATCGTGGCCATGATAATAGAAGAGGTGAGTCTAGTGGAAATTTCAAAAAGAGGAGATTCAACAATGACGAGAAGACATCAGCAGCAACACTAGCATCAACTTTTGCTAGGGGAGGAAAACGACCACCGGTCGTGTGTTACAAATGCGGGAAAGAGGGACATATAAGCCCAAAATGCCCCCAACAATCTAAGGTATGTTATAACTGTGGAAAGGAAGGTCATATAGCCCGAGAGTGTTCTGTAGCAAAACCAAGTTCAGCGGGGATGGTGACACCAAAATATTTCCCTGATAAGTCGAAGTCAACGATTCCTGGAAGAGCGTTTGTTGTGACTGGCCAAAACGTGAGGAACCCGAACAAGGTGATCACGGGTAAGCTAATCTTGAATTCTTGCGAAGTTTATACCTTACTAGATATCGGTTCTACCCATTCTTTTATCTCTCCTACTTGTGCTCAACGTTTAAACTTGACTCTGGAGAAATTGGATTTTAATTTATCTGTTGAAAATCCATTGGGTGAAACCTTTGTTACATCTACAGTTTATAAATCTTGCTTAATCCAAGTTGGCACTATCACATTACCTGTTGATCTTATCTCTTTAAAGATACTTGCTTTTGATGTAATTTTAGGAATTGATTGGTTAACCACTCCTCATGCCAAAATTGATTGTTTTTGTAAGGTTGTTAGTTTTCATATTCCTAACCAACCTGTCATACGAATTCAAACAACTAAACCACTAAAATCAATCACTATCATATCAAGCCACAAAGCTATTCGTTTATTAAAAAACGGATGCCAAGCTTTCTTAGCCCATGTTATGGATTTGAATAAAGATAAGTCAGATTTGGATAATATTTCTGTTGTTAGAGAATTTCCTGATGTATTTCTTGAAGAACTTCCCGGTCTACCCCCAGAACGTGATGTTGAATTCTTTATTGACCTTGAACCGGGTACAAAGCCCATTTATAAAACCCCATATCGAATGGCTCCTATTGAACTTCAGGAGTTAAAAGTCCAACTACAAGAGCTATTAGACATCGGTTTCATTCGTCCTAGTACATCTCCTTGGGGTGCTCCTGTTTTATTCATAAAGAAGAAAGACGGGAGTATGCGACTTTGTATTGACTACCGAGAATTGAACCATGTCACCATCAAGAATAGGTATCCGCTACCTCGCATTGATGACCTGTTTGACCAGTTGCAAGGAGCACAATTCTTTTCAAAGATCGATCTTTGTTCTGGATATCATTAGCTGAAGATTAAAACTGAGGATATTCCAAAGACTGCCTTCAGGACTCGGTACGAGCATTATGAATTCTTAGTTATGTCTTTTGGATTGACTAATGCTCCTGCGGCTTTCATGGATATGATGAACCGTGTATTCAAGGTATATTTTGATCTGTTCGTTGTTGTCTTTATTGATGACATCCTCATCTATTCCAAAAGCTATGAAGATCATGAGCACCATTTGAAGCTGATACTTGAAAGGCTTCGTGAAAACAAGCTTTATGCCAAGCTGAAGAAATGCGAGTTCTGGCTTGAGGAAGTAGCATTCCTTGGGCACGTGGTGTCAAAACTTGGAGTATCTGTTGACCTGGTGAAGATTGAAGCAATACAAAGTTGGGAACAACCGAAGTCGGTGACCGAAGTACGCAGCTTTCTGGGCTTAGCTGGTTATTATCGTAGATTCGTAGAAGGATTTTCTCAAATCGCTACTCCGTTAACTCAGCTGACTCGGAAAGATATAAAATTCATATGGAGCAAGGAATGTGAGAAGAGTTTCCAAGAGCTCAAGAGGAGACTCATTTTAAGCACTGCTCAGCAATACCATCCGGTTCGGATGGATTTGTTATATCTGATGATGCCTCGTGCAAAGGGTTAGGATGTGTTCTCATGCAACATGGGAAAGTCATAGCCTATGCCTCGCGACAACTCAAAGAATATGAGAGGAATTATCCTACTCACGATCTGGAGTTGGTAGCAGTCGTATTCGCGTTGAAAATTTGAAGACACTACTTGTATGGGGAGAAAGTGGAGATTTATACGGATCATAAAAGCCTCAAATACTTCTTCACCCAAAAAGAACTCAACATGCGGCAACGACGTTGGCTTGAGCTGTTGAAAGATTACGATCACACTATTCAATATCATCCTGGAAAAGCGAACGTAGTAGCTAACGCATTGATTAGAAGATCATATACGAGTACGAGTACGATATTGTCAACATAAAGGCCTATTTTTGTATGACTTGCAAAGGATGGAGGTAGAATTAAAGACTCCAGGGACCCACATGATAATGGCGAATATACGAGTAGAACCGTCTTTAATCGATAAAGTTAAAGTCGCTTTCCTACTTGGACACAAAGGGCGCGTATGAAGAAGAAAATACAAGAAGGTGCTATTCCAGAAGCAAGAATCGATGAAGAAGGAATACTTCGATTCAACTCTAGACTTTGCATTCTTAACGATTCTAACTTGAAGCATAGAATCATGATGGAGGCACACAACACACCATTTGCAATCCATCCTGGGAGTACCAAAATGTATCATGAAATTCGACACACATTTTGTTGGAACAATATGAAGAGAGAGATCGCAGAGTTTATCTCAAGATGTTTAACCTGTCAACGTGTAAAGGCGGAGAATCAAGTGCCAAAGGTTCCATTGCAACCACTTGAGATTCCGAAATGGAAGTGGGAACACATTACCATGGATTTCGTTACAGGTCTCCCCAAAGTTTCTCAAGGCATTGATGCGATTTGGGTTATTGTTGATAGATTAACCAAGTCTGCTCATTTCTTGCCTATATGTGAGACTTATTCCCTTGAACGTCTTGCTCGTATGTACGTAAATGAGATTGTGAGATTGCATGGCATACCAGTATCCATAGTTTCGGATCGTGACCCAAAATTTACTTCATGATTTTGGGTTAGCTTGCAGAAAGCTATGGGCACGGATTTACGATTCAGTTCGGCATACCATCCTCAAATGGACGGGCAATCGGAAAGGACTATTCAAACCCTTGAAGATCTATTAAGACTCTGTGTCCTAGATTTTAAAGGAAGTTGGGATAAGTACTTGCCACTGGTGGAATTCTACTACAACAACAGTTATCAAGCAAGTATAGGCATGGCTCCATTTGAGGCGTTGTATGGACGAAAGTGTGGTTCTCCAGTATGCTGGGACGAGGTGGGTGAAGCAATGTTGTTAGGACCAGAATTAGTGCGCATAACTACAGAAAAGATCCAAATGATTCGACAACGTATTCAAACCTCACAGGATCGACAAAAGAGTTATGCTGATCTTCATCGAAAGGACGTGGAATTTAATATTGGGGATCATGTATTATTACGTGTTGCTACATGGAAGGGAGTTACAAGATTTGGAAAGAGAGGAAAGCTCAATCTAAGATTTGTTGGTCCATTTGAGATTCTTGACCGAATAGGAAATGTGGCCTATAGACTCGCATTACCTCCAAGCATGTCTCGTGTTCATAATGTTTTTCATATATCTATGCTTTGTAAATATGTGAAAGACCCAAACCACTTTATTGAGTTAGAACTAGACGAGATAGCCGAAGATTTAACATACAAGGAAGTACCTGTTAAGATCTTGGATAGGAAAGAGCATGTCCTACGCACCAAGGCTATACCACAAGCTAAGGTTTTGTGGAGGAACCATGCTATTGAGGAAATGACCTGGGAGTTAGAATCAGAAATGAAAGCGAGGTACCCTCACCTTTTCAAACACCAGGTACGTGCGTCCAATTTCGAGGACGAAATTTTATAAGGAGGGGAGGTTATAAGACCCCAACTTATTATAAATAAAATTAAATTTTCTCTATTCATTATTCTAAATTAATAAGGTGTTAATTTGATATAATGCTTTGGTTATGGGTGAAATGTGCAAATTTTGCAAAATAAGCAAGTGGTTATAAAATATTCAATTCTGTCGAGGAATATTCTTTTAGTCGTGGAATATTCTTGTTGTCGGGGAATATTCGTACGACGGCGCAGCCATATGTGGGCCCCATAATGGAAAATGCTTGGATGAAGGAAAATGACAAAGTATGAGTTTTTATGAATAACGGCATAATTATTCTTTATAACACTTTGCTGAGTTACTCGGTGGTTAAAATACGTGAAGCACCAGTATTGCATACAAGATTGTTGAATTCTTGATTAAATGCACGTAAGAAGGCACTACTCAATAATTGTTACAGTAGTAACTATTTAATATTTTATTTTATTGATTCA
The DNA here is from genome assembly GCA_020205605.1 of Panax ginseng. Classification (NCBI taxonomy): domain Eukaryota; kingdom Viridiplantae; phylum Streptophyta; class Magnoliopsida; order Apiales; family Araliaceae; genus Panax; species Panax ginseng. Next base: position 146,510,703 of record CM035128.1, on the reverse strand, counting down.
ATAATTGTTGCGTTGATAGTTTATATTATTGTTGTTTCAATAATTGTCACTGCACAGTATTTTCCATTATCAGATCAATAATTCATATTATTTGAATAATATTATGAGATAACATTATTGGCAATGTCTAGAAAGTTCTGTCTAAGGAGAGGTTTGGTCACCTAATTGTGCGCCCGTAAGGAGAAATCCTTATTGGATAGCCCCCTCTTTCTTGGGAACGGCCTGGTTGTCATAATTGTGATTCTGTAATATTATTTGTGAATAATTAATTATTGATTTATATGATAAGGAAATATTTATTTGATGTGGATATAAATAATGGATTTATTTATGTGGTTATAAATGAAGGAATTAATGCTGAGGTGTTTTATCATTATTTTGTCGGATTGGAGGTATTAAAAATCATCCGTTTGTGGATTTCGGATATTTTTTATTGGGAATTTGGAAAATCTTTCTTCTGCAAAGTTGTAGAGAATTCGATTTCAGGCAGAATGGACATAAAATTCCTATTTTTCTGATAAACAAGCTATTTTATATGAATTGTTGAAGTTTCAGAAAATAAAATGATTTTTATTAATTTATGGGTTGGACCCACTTTTGGTTGGTGTTGAATACATGTGGGCTGCTGGTAATTTTCAGATTTGGCATGCTTGAAATTGTTTTCCATGGTGTGCGTAAAAATTTTGTTTAAAATAATAATATTTTATTATTTTAGTCTCCTATGGCGTTCTAGCATTTTCCTATAAATAGACGCTTAGGTTAGAATTGAAAATCACACCAGAAACAAGTTTTCTTCATCTCTAGATTATCGAGCGTATTTTTATAAGTATTTTGATACTTTGAGAGTTGTTGTTCGGTACAAGTTTTCTTCGGCTTTCTATCCGATATTCCGATCAAAAGTACCGTTATTTTGAGGTAAAGAATTTTATTTTCTTCTTAAATGATATTATTTTTTTCAATATCATTATGCCAAAATATTGGTGAACTTTTTAATCAAATTTGGAACTTTTTGTGTCGCAGTTACTATTCACGTATACGGCACTAGTCACGATATCTGACTATTCATCACGAATCTGACCTTATTCACCAAAAAATGAAAATTTTCCTTTTTGTCCGAGATGTCTATTTTGGCTACCATCTTTGATTGTATCCATGTTTTGATTGTTATTTTTGAATTTTGCTTCACAATTGGTTATTATGAAGTATTATTGATCTTGGATAAACTATTATACGAATCCCTAATATTTGTCCTTACACATTTGGATTCGCTTTCTTTAAAGTATTTTTCATCATCCTCGGTCTTAAATGATGATATTCTTTGAGTATCTTTGGCCCGTGTGGTGCAAAAGATGAATGATTAATCGATTAATATCTTTGGCCATGAGCAAAAGATGAACAGTGTTGAGATGAACATGACTAACTGGTGATACAAATGAATATCTTTGGCCTGTAGTGCAAAGATGAATATATGATTAAAGATGTATATTAATTGTTGTTACAGGGATAAAATATTGATGATGAACTTTTAAATCTTAGAAGATAATAGAATTCATTTTCTACGTGACTCTTCTAATAGATTGTTGTTTTCGCTGCAGAATATTGATCTAAAACTTATTGTCTATTATATTCTATCAGATTTTTCCCTGTTGAAGTCTAATGATAATTTGTTGTATATTATTTTAGTCATAATATTCTTTACTGGGCTAGTTGAGCTCACCCTTTTCATTTTTGTTCCATTTTTCTTCTCAAGAGGTGAGAACATACCAGGATCGAGTCGGGGTATGGAGTAATGGTTCTAGAAAGATGTTTTGGCAGTCCTCACTATTTTTGTAAAATAGTGTATGAATAATTATAATGAGGACTTATTTGAGTGTTGATATTGTCTAGAAGACAATATTTGTATTTAAACTCACAGTATGTGTTGTCGTATTTTGCACGACAATTGTATTATTGAAGTTGTAGTTTGCTTTCTGTACCATGTATTTGGCGACTCAGAATGGGTGTTGTATACCTATTTGGGGGGGGGGGTCAAAGTTGGTATCAGAGCTTAGGGATATGATCTCTGGCTGAGATGTGAGACTAGAACTAGGAGGGGAGAGATAAGTAAATCCTTTGCTAGTGTGTCCTATCTAAGCTTATTTGTTGGTTAGTCATAATATAGGGATATTATTTGATGTGTTAATTTGTTTAATTAACCCTTGTTTTATGGCAGTATTTAAGAATGGCAGCTGAGAACGTTAACAATGGAGTGTATGAGACTGTGGAACAACCTTTAGTCACAAACTAGGAGAACGTGCAATAGGAAGACAATATTCCTCCTGTAAACAACACTACCGAGCAAACGATGAATGATGGAATGTTTAGGAGCTTTTTGCAGTTCATGCAAAAATCGAATTTAGTGCGCACTGTGTACAAAATACGGTGGAAGTGATGGCAACGCTTGATGATTCATCACCACAAAAAAGCGATTCAGGAGTTGGAACCACCAAATTTCTTGGGACAGCCCGATCCAATTAAGGCGGAAACATGGGCTAAGAAAATCACCAAGATATTCGATGTCTTGGGATGCACGAAGGAACAGAAGGTTCCATTCGCCAACTTTATGTTCCGTGGAGAGACAGATTACTTGTGGAAATCTGTGAAGCGTACCCAGCCAGCCGTACTTAACATGTCTTGTTAAAGATTTCAGAAATTGTTCAATGACAAGTACTTTCCCGAAAGTATTCGTCATATATGAAGGAGATAGAGTTTATTAGATCGAGCGAAACAACATGATTTGTGTCTCGGTTATGAAGCGAAGTTCAGCGGAGTTATCGTGTTTGCACCTCATTTGGTAGAGAATGAGGAACGTATGACGCGGATGTTTCTGAGAGGTCTAAAACCCGAGATTCGTCAATACCTTATCTCTCATAATTTTTCTCTGTATTCAGATGGTGTCAACAGGGCTCAATTATTAGAGCGAGATAATGAGTATACTCAACCGAGGGATCACAACCAGGGTCATACCGGTGACAACAGTCATCGGAGCGATGATAACCAGCGAGGAGTGAAGAATACTGACAAAAGCGGTAACCACTCGGGTGGTAATCGTGGCCATGATAATAGAAGAGGTGAGTCTAGTGGAAATTTCAAAAAGAGGAGATTCAACAATGACGAGAAGACATCAGCAACAACACCAGCATCAACTGTTGCTAGGGGAGGAAAACGACCACCAGTCGTGTGTTACAAATGTGGGAAAGAGGGACATATCAGCCCAAACTGCCCCCAACAATCTAAGGTATGTTATAACTATGGAAAGGAAGGTCATATAGCCCGAGAGTGTTCTATAGCAAAACCAAGTTCAGCGAGGATGGTGACTCCAAAAGATGTCCCGGATAAGTCGAAGTCAACGATTCTTGGAAGAGCGTTTGTCGTGACTGGCCAAAACGTGAGGAACCCGAATGAGGTGATCACGAGTAAGCTAATCTTGAATTCTTACGAAGTTTATACCTTACTAGATACCGGTTCTACCCATTCTTTTATCTCTCCTACTTGTGCTCAACGTTTAAACTTGACTCCGGAGAAATTGGATTTTAATTTATCTGTTGAAACTCCATTGGGTGAAACCTTTGTTACATCTACAATTTATAAATCTTGCTTAATCCAAGTTGGCACTATCACATTACCTGTTGATCTTATCTCTTTAAAGATACTTGCTTTTGATGTAATTTTAGGAATTGATTGGTTAACCACTCATCATGCCAAAATTGATTATTTTTGTAAGGCTGTTAGTTTTCATAATCCTAACCAACCTGTCATACGAATTCAAACAACTAAACCACTAAAATCAATCACTATCATATCAAGCCACAAAGCTATTCGTTTATTAAAAAACGGATGCCAAGCTTTCTTAGCCCATGTTATGGATTTGAATAAAGACAAGTCAGATTTGGATAATATTTCTGTTGTTAGAGAATTTCCTGATGTTTTTCTTGAAGAACTTCCCGGTCTACCCCCAGAACGTGATGCTGAATTCTTTATTGACCTTGAACCGGGTACAAAGCCCATTTATAAAACCCCATATCGAATGGCTCCTATTGAACTTCAGGAGTTAAAAGTCCAACTACAAGATCTATTAGACATCGGTTTCATTCGTCCTAGTACATCTCCTTGGGGTACTCCTATTTTATTCGTAAAGAAGAAAGACGGGAGTATGCGACTTTGTATTGACTACCGAGAATTGGACCATGTCACCATCAAGAATAGGTATCCGCTACCTCGCATTGATGACCTGTTTGACTAGTTCCAAGGAGCACAATTCTTTTCAAAGATCGATCTTTGTTCTGGATATCATTAGCTGAAGATTAAAACTGAGGATATTCCAAAGACTGCCTTCAGGACTCGGTACGAGCATTATGAATTCTTAGTCATGTCTTTTGGATTGACTAATGCTCCTGCTGCTTTCATGGATATGATGAACCGTGTATTCATGGTATATTTTGATCTGTTCGTTGTTGTCTTTATTGATGACATCCTCATCTATTCCAAAAGCTATGAAGATCATGAGCACCATTTGAAGCTGATACTTGAAAGGCTTCGTGAAAACAAGCTTTATGCCAAGCTGAAGAAATGCGAGTTCTGGCTTGAGGAAGTAGCATTCCTTGGGCACGTGGTGTCAAAACTTGGAGTTTCTGTTGACCTGGTGAAGATTGAAGCAATACAAAGTTGGGAACAACCAAGTCGGTGATCAAGAACGCAGTGACTTTCCTGGGCTTAGCCGGGTTATTATCGTAGATTAAATGAAGGATTTTCTCAAATCGCTACTCAGTTAACTCACCGACTTTAAAGATATAAAATTCATATGGAGCAAGGAATGTGAGAAGAGTTTCCAAGAGCTCAAGAGGAGACTCATTTCGGCACCTGTTCTGGCAATACCATCTGGTTCTGATGGATTTGTTATATACAACGATGCCTCAGGCAAAGGGTTAGGATGTGTTCTCATGCAACATGGGAAAGTCATAGCCTATGCCTCGCGACAACTCAAAGAATATGAGAGGAATTATCCTACTCACGATCTGGAGTTGGCAGCAGTCGTATTCGCGTTGAAAATTTGAAGACACTACTTGTATGGGGAGAAAGTGGAGATTTATACGGATCATAAAAGCCTCAAATACTTCTTCACCCAAAAGGAACTCAACATGCGGCAACGACGTTGGCTTGAGCTATTGAAAGATTACGATCACACTATTCAATATCATCCTGGAAAAGCGAACGTAGTAGCTAACGCATTGATTAGAAGATCATATACGAGTACGAGTACGATATTGTCAACACAAAGGCCCATTTGGGTTATTGTTGATAGATTAACCAAGTCTGTTCATTTCTTGCCTATACGTGAGACTTATTCCCTTGAATGTCTTGCTCGTATATATGTGAATGAGATTATGAGATTGCATGGCATACCAGTATCCATAGTTTCGGATCGTGACCCAAGATTTACTTCACGATTTTGGGTTAGCTTGCAGAAAGCTATGGGCACGGATTTATGATTCAGTTCGGCATACCATCCTCAAACGGACGGGCAATCGGAAAGGACTATTCAAACCCTTGAAGATCTATTAAGACTCTGTGTCCTAGATTTTAAAGGAAGTTGGGATAAATACTTGCCACTAGTGGAATTCTCCAACAACAACAGTTATCAAGCAAGTATAGGCATGGCTCCATTTGAGGCGTTGTATGGACGAAAGTGTTGTTCTCCAGTATGCTGGGACGAGGTGGGTGAAGCAACGTTGTTGGTACCAGAATTAGTATGCATAACTATAGAAAAGATCCAAATGATTCGACAACGTATTCAAACCTCACAGGATCGACAAAAGAGTTATGCTGATCTTCATCGAAAGGACGTGGAATTTAATATTGGGGATCATGTATTATTACGTGTTGCTCCATGGAAGGGAGTTACAAGATTTGGAAAGAGAGGAAATCTCAATCCAAGATTTGTTGGTCCATTTGAGATTCTTGAACGAATAGGAAATGTGGCCTATAGACTCGCATTACCTTCTAGAATGTCTCGTATTCATAATGTTTTTCATATATCTATGCTTCATAAATATGTGAAAGACCCGAACCACATTATTGAGTTAGAACCAGACGAGATAGCCGAAAATTTAACATACGAGGAGGTACCTGTTAAGATCTTGGATATGAAAGAGCATGTCCTACGCACCAAGGTTATACCACAAGTTAAGGTTTTGTGGAGGAACCATGCTATTGAGGAAATGACCTGGGAGTTAGAATCGGAAATGAAAGCGAGGTACCCTCACCTTTTCGAAACACCAGGTACGTACGTCAATTTCGAGGACGAAATTTTATAAGGAGGGGAGGTTTTAAAACCCCAACTTATTATAAATAAAATTAAATTTTCTCTATTCATTATTCTAAATTAATAAGGTGTTAATTTGATATAATGCTTTGGTTATGGGTGAAATGTGCAAATTTTGCAAAATAAGCAAGAGGTTATAAAATATTCAATTCTATCGAGGAATATTCGTTTGGTCGTGGAATATTCGTACGACGGCGCAACTATTTGTGGGCCCCATAATGGAAAACGCTTGGATGAAGGAAAACGATAAAGTATGAGTTTTTATGAATAACGACATAATTGTTACTGTTAACACTGTTGGGTTACCTGGTGGTTAAAATACAAAGATGCTTACGGTATTACTGCAGAAGATTGTTGAATTATTGATTAAATGCGTAAGAAGGCACTACTCAATAATTGTTACAGTAGTAACTATTTAATATTTTATTTTATTGATTTAATAATTGTTGCGTTGGTAGTTTATATTATTGTTGTTTCAATAATTGTCACTGCACAGTATTTTCCATTATCAGATCAATAATTCATATTATTTGAATAATATTATGAGATAACATTATTGGCAATGTCTAGAAAGTTCTGTCTAAGGAGAGGTTTGGTCACCTAATTGTGCGCCCGTAAGGAGAAATCCTTATTGGATAGCCCCTCTTTCTTGGGAACGGTTCGGTTGTCATAATTGTGATTTCTGTAATATTATTTGTGAATAATTAATTATTGATTTATATGATAAGGAAATATTTATTTGATGTGGATATAAATAATGGATTTATTTATGTGGTTATAAATGAAGGAATTAATGCTGAGGTGTTTTATCATTATTTTGTCGGATTGGAGGTATTAAAAATCATCCATTTGTGGATTTCAGATATTTTCTGTTGGGAATTTGGAAAAACTTTCTTCTGTAAAGTTGTAGAGAATTCGATTTCAGATAGAATGGACATAAAATTTTTATTTTTCTGATAAACGGACTATTTTCTATGAATTGTTGAAGTTTTGGAAAATAAAATGATTTTAATTAATTTGTGGATGGGACCCACTTTTGGTTGGTGTTGAATACATGTGGGCTGCTGGGAATTTTCAAATTTGGCATGCTTGAAATTGTTTTCCAAGGTGCGCGTAAGAATTTTGTTTAAAATAATAATATTTTATTATTTTAGTCTCCTATGGCGTTCTAGCATTTTCTTATAAATAGACGCTTATGTTAGAATTGAAAATCACACCAAAAACAAGTTTTCTTCATCTCTAGATTATCGAGCATATTTTTATGATTATTTTGATACTTTGAGAGTTATTGTTCGGTACAAGTTTCCTTCTGCTTTCTATCCGATATTCCGATCAAAAGTACCGTTATTTTGAGGTAAGGGATGTTATTTTCTTCTTAAATGATATTATTTTTTTCAATATCATTATGCCGAAATATTGGTGAACTTTTTAATCAAATTTGGAACTTTTTGTGTCGGGGTTACTATTCACGATATCACGACCTTATTCACGATATCTTACACTATTCACCAAAAAATGAAAATTTTCCTTTTTGTCCAAGATGTCTATTTGGGTACAATCTTTGATTGTATCCATGTTTTGATCGTTATTTTTGAATTCTGCTTCACAATTGGTTATTATGAAGTATTATTGATATTGGATAAACTATTATACGAATCCTAATATTTGTCCTTACATCTCCTTTGGATTCGCTTTTCTTTAAAGTATTTTTCATCATCCTCGGTCTTAAATGATGATATTCTTTGAGTATCTTTGGCACGTAGTGCAAAGATGAATGATTAACTGATGAATATCTTTGGCCCGTGTGCAAAGATGAACAGTGTTGAGATGAACATAACCCAAATGGTGATACAAAATGAATATCTTTGTCCTGTAGTGCAAAGATGAATATTTGATTAAAGATGTATATTGATTGTTGTTACAGGGATAAAATATTGATGATGAACTTTTAAATCTTATAAGATAGTAGAATTCATTCTCTACGTGACTCTTCTAATAGATTGTTGTTTCCGCTGCAGAATATTGATCTAAAACTTGTTGTCTATTATATTCTATCAGATTTTTCCCTGTTAAAGACTAATGATAATTTGTTGTCTATTATCTTAGTCATTATATTCTTTACTGGGCTAGTTGAGCTCACCCTTTTCCTTTTTGTTCCATTTTTCTTCTCAGGAGGTGAGAACATAGCAGGATCGAGTCGGGGTATGGAGTAATGGTTCTAGAAAGATGTTTTGGCAGTCCTCACTATTTTTGTAAAATAGTGTATGAATAATTGTAATGAGGACTTATTTGAGTGTTGATATTGTCTAGAAGACAATATTTGTATTTAAACTCACAGTATGTGTTGTCGTATTTTGCACGACAATTGTATTATTGAAGTTGTATTTGCTTTCTGTACCATGTATTTGGCCACTCAGAATGGGTGTTGTATACCTATTTTAGGGGAGTCACAGTTGGTATCAGAGCTTAGGGATATGATCTCTGGCTGAGATGTGAGACTAGATCTAGGAGGGGAGAGATGAGTAAATCCTTCGCTAGTGTGTCCTATCTAAGCTTATTTGTTGGTTAGTCATAATATAGGGATATTATTTGATATGTTAATTTGTTTAATTAACCCTTGTTTTATGGCAGTATTTAAGAATGGCTGCTGAGAACGTTAACAATGGAGTGTATGAGACTGTGGAACAACCTTTAGTCACAAACTAGGAGAACGTGCAACAGGAAGATAATATTCCTCTTGTAAACAACATTACCGAGCAAACGATGAATGATGGAATGTTTAGGAGCTTTTTGCAGTTCATGCAAAATTAGACGAGGCAGACTCGTGTACAAAATACGGGTGGAAGTGATGGAAACGCGCGGTCTGTCACAGGCAAGCAGTTCAAGGAGTTGGAACCACCAAATTTCTTGGGACATCCCGATCCAATTAAGGCGGAAACATGGGTTAAGAAAATCACCAAGATATTCGATGTCTTGGGATGCACGGAGGAACAGAAGGTTCCATTCGCCAACTTTATGTTCCGTGGTGAGACAGATTACTTGTGGAAATCTGTGAAGCGTACCTAGCCAGCCGTACTTAACATGTCTTGTTAAAGATTTCAGAAATTGTTCAATGACAAGTACTTTCCTGAAAGTATTCGTCATATGAAGGAGATAGAGTTTATTAGACTGGAGCAGAACAACATGACGGTGTCTCAGTATGAGGCGAAGTTCGCGGAGTTATCCAGGTTTGCACCTCATTTGGTAGAGAATGAGGAACGTATGACGCGGATGTTTCTGAGAAGTCTAAAACCCGAGATTCGTCAATAACTTATCTCTCATAAATTTTCTCTGTATTCAGATGGTGTCAACAGGGCTCAATTATTAGAGTGAGATAATGAGTATACTAAACCGAGGGATCACAACCAGGGTCATTCCGATGACAGCAGTCATCGGAGCGATGATAACCAGCGAGGAGGGAAGAATACGGACAAAAGCGGTAATCACTCGGGTGGTAATCGTGGCCATGATAATAGAAGAGGTGAGTCTAGTGGAAATTTCAAAAAGAGGAGAATCAACAATGACGAGAAGACATCAATAAAGAACACCAAAGATCAACTGTTGCTGGGGAGGAGAAACGACCACCTGGTCGGTAATATTACAAATCTTGGAAAGAGGGACATATCAGCCCAAACTACCCACAACAATCCAAGGTATGTTATAACTATGGAAAGGAAGGTTATATAGCCCGAGAGTGTTCTGTAGCAAAACCAAGTTCAGCGGGGATGGTAACTCCAAAAGCTGTCCCGGATAAGTCAAAGTCAACGATTCCTGGAAGAGCGTTTGTCGTGACTGGCCAAAATGTGAGGAACCCGAACGAGGTGATCACGAGTAAGCTAATCTTGAATTCTTACGAAGTTTATACCTTACTAGATACCGGTTCTACCCATTCTATTATCTCTCCTGCTTGTGCTCAACGTTTAAACTTGACTCCGGAGAAATTGGATTTTAACTTATCTGTTGTTCTCCAGTATGCTGGGACGAGGTGGGTGAAGCAACGTTGTTGGTACCAGAATTAGTATGCATAACTATAGAAAAGATCCAAATGATTCGACAACGTATTCAAACCTCACAGGATCGACAAAAGAGTTATGCTGATCTTCATCGAAAGGACGTGGAATTTAATATTGGGGATCATGTATTATTACGTGTTGCTCCATGGAAGGGAGTTACAAGATTTGGAAAGAGAGGAAATCTCAATCCAAGATTTGTTGGTCCATTTGAGATTCTTGAACGAATAGGAAATGTGGCCTATAGACTCGCATTACCTCCTAGAATGTCTCGTATTCATAATGTTTTTCATATATCTATGCTTCATAAATATGTGAAAGACCCGAACCACATTATTGAGTTAGAACCAGACGAGATAGCCGAAAATTTAACATACGAGGAGGTACTGTTAAGATCTTGGATATGAAAGAGCATGTCCCACGCACCAAGGTTATACCACAAGTTAAGGTTTTGTGGAGGAACCATGCTATTGAGGAAATGACACAGGAGTTAGAATCGGAAATGAAAGCGAGGTACCCTCACCTTTTCAAACACTGTGTCGTCACGTCAATTTCGAGGGATTTAAATTTTATAAGGAGGGGAGGTTGTAAGACCCCAACTTATTATAAATAAAATTACATTTTCTCTATTCATTATTCTAAATTCATAAGGTGTTAATTTGATATAGTGCTTTGGTTATGGGTGAAATGTGCAAATTTTGCAAAATAAGCAAGTGGTTATAAAATATTCAATTCTGTTGAGGAATATCCGTTTGGTCGTGGAATATTCTTATTGTCGGGGAATATTCGCACGACGACGCAGCCATTTGTGGGCCCCATAATGAAAAATGCTTGGATAAAGGAAAACGAATAAGTATGAGTTTTTATGAATAACTCACAGAATTGTTACAGATTAACAACATTGGGTTACTCGTGGTTAAAATCTGATAGCACTCAGATTGCATGTATTGTTGAATTATTGATTCATACATAAGAAAGCACTACTCAATAATTGTTACAGTAGTAAATGTTTAATATTTTATTTTATTGATTCAATAATTGTTACGTTGATACTTTATAATATTGGTGTTTCAATAATTGTCATTGCACAGTATTTTCCATTATCAGATCAATAATTCATATTATTTGAATAATATTATGAGATAGCATTATTGACAATGTCTAGAAAGTTCTATCTAAGGTGAGGTTTGGTCACCTAATTGCGCGCCAGTAAGGAGAAATCCTTATTGTAAGCCCCCTCTTTCCTGGGAACTACCTGGTTGTCATAATAATGATTCTGTAATATTATTTGTGAATAATTAATTATTGATTTATATGATAAGGAAATATTTATTTGATGTGGATATAAATAATGAATTTATTTATGTGGTTATAAATGAAGGAATTAATGCTGAGGTGTTTTATCATTATTTTGTCGGATTGAAGGTATTAAAAATCATCCGTTTATGGATTTCGGATATTTTCTGTTCGGAATTTGGAAAAACTTTCTTCTGCAAAGTTGTAGAGAATTCGATTTCAGGTAGAATGGACATAAAATTAGTATTTTTCTGATAAATGGGCTATTTTTTATGAATTGTTTAAGTTTCGGAAAATAAAATGATTTTTTATTAATTTATGGGTGGGACCCACTTTTGGTTGGTGTTGAATACATGTGGGCTGCTGGGAATTTTCAGATTTGGCATGCTTGAAATTGTCTTGCAAGGTGTGCGTAAGAATTTTGTTTAAAATAATAATATTTTATTATTTTAGTCTCCTATGGCGTTCTAGCATTTTCCTATAAATAGACGCTTATGTTAGAATTGAAAATCACACCAAAAACAAGTTTTCTTCATCTCTAGATTATCGAGCGTATTTTTAGGAGTATTTTGATACTTAGAAGATAGTAGAATTCATTCTCTACGTGACTCTTCTAATGGATTGTTGTTTCCGCTGCAGAATATTGATCTAAAACTTGTTGTCTATTATATTCTATCAGATTTTTCCCTGTTGAAGACTAATGATAATTTGTTGTATATTATCTTAGTCATAATATTCTTTACTGGGCTAGTTGAGCTCACCCTTTTTCTTTTTCTTCCATTTTACTTCTTAGGAGGTGAGAACATAGCAGGATCGAGTCGGGGTATGGAGTAATGGTTCTAAAAAGATGTTTTAGCAGTCCTCACTATTTCTATAAAATAGTGTATGAATAATTGTAATGAGGACTTATTTGAATGTTGATATTGTCTAGAAGACAATATTTGTATTTAAACTCACAGTATGTGTTGTCGTATTTTGCACGACAATTGTATTATTGAAGTTGTAGTTTGCTTTCTGTACCATGTATTTGGCGACTCAAATTGGATGTTGTATACCTATTTTGGGGGCATCACATTGCTAGCGCGTTTGTCAAACCAAATGACATTACTAGAAACTCAAAGTGTCCATACCGAGTTTTGAATGTTGTCTTTGGAATATCCTTTGGCCTCACTTTCAGTTGGTGATAACCGGTCCTTAAGTCAATCTTTGAAAAGTACTTTTCCCCCTTTAACTGATCGAATAAATCGTCTATCCTGGGCAACAGGTACTTGTTCTTAATGGTGACCTTGTTCAACTCTCGGTAGTCGATACAAAGTCTTAGCGACCCATCTTTATTCTTTACGAATAAGACTGGTGCTCCCCAAGGTGATACACTCGGTCGAATGTATCCCTTATCTAACAACTCTTGTAATTGAGCCATCAGTTCTTTCATCTCTACCGGTGCTATACAATACGACGCTTTGTATACCGGTGCTATTCTTGGTGCCAAATCAATGACAAACTCAATCTCTCTATCCGGTGGCAATCCCAGAATCTCGTCTGGGAATACATCAACGAAATCCCTTACAATAGGTATCTGACTCAGTTCACCCTCGACTCGTCGAGTATAAACCACGTGAGATAAATAACCTATACAACCCTTCCTAAGCAACCTCTGTGCTTGCACCATCGTTAGACAATGAGATTGTCTCGGCGATTTACTACCATAAAATACCACCTTTGACTTATTCGGAGTCTTAAGGTGTACACACTTCTTCTTACAGTTTATAACTGCTCCGTGAACCGATAACCAATCCATTCCAAGGATTACATTGAACTCCCCCAAACGAATCGGTATCAAATCCACCTTGAGCTTAAATCCTCGCAATTCGGTATAACAACTCCTATGTATGTATTCTACGGGGATAATTTCCTTGTTTGCTACTTCTACGTTCATAGGGTGTTCTAATTTCTCACAGGGTAATTCTAACCGTTTAGCAAATTCTTCAGAAACAAATGAGCAGGTAGCACCCGAATCAAATAACACGTATGTATCTATATCATTGATCGGAATGATACCTGACACCACGTCCTTAGACTCCACCGCATCCTGTACGGTCATGTTGAATGTTCGTGCCATTGGTTTGTTGGCTTGACCAGTTGGTCCTCCAATGTTCAGCCCATTGTTGTTGTTATTGCGGTTGCCGCTAGCTGCTTCGCCCTTTTTCTTCGGGCAGTCCTTAATTTGATGGTCCGTGGCTCCACACGTGAAACATCATCCCTTCTGCTTATTCGAACACTGAGGAGCCTTCATGAACTCCCCCGAGTGATTCCTCCCACAATTGTTGCACTTCACACTTTTCTTAGCTTCTCCCCCGGACTTATTACCTCCAGAGGATTGGCTCTCTATCCATTTATGCTTATTGGGGTTGCTGCCTCCATTGCTTCCCCCTTTTTGACCTTCATGACCGGTCTTCTTTTCTTGCTTGAATTGAGCGATGGCTTCATTGCCTCATTCGGCAATGATAGCCCTTTCCAAAAGATCAGAGTAAGTCTTGATCTTCAACACAGCCACTGCCTTCTGCACCTATGGTTTCAGTCCTAATTCGAACCTCCTTGGCTTCTTGGCCTCTGTGTCAACCTGATGTGAAGCGAATCGGGCTAACTCGTTAAATCTCGCTGTGTACTTTGCGACAGACATACTACCTTATTTCAGTTCCAGAAACTTAACTTCCATATCTTATTGTGTATTCTCCAAGAAGTAATTCTCGAGGAATAGCTCCTTAATTCTCTCCCAAGGAATAACTCCTTCGTCTGCTCGGCCCCTATTGGCTTTCCACCAATAGTTAGCTTCGCCCTTCATCATGAAAGTGGCAAAACTCATCTTCTGTTCTTCGGCCACTCGTGCGACCTCAAACACCTTCTCCATTTCTTCTATCCATGTCTGGGCTTCAATTGGATCCAAGGTTCCCCGGAATTCTGGTGGTCCTGCCAATTTAAGGTCCTTAAAGCTAGCCAAGTGTTATCCTGGCTGCCCTGCTGTTGGCGGGGGTCTGTTTTGCATTGCCTCAGATAACAGGTTAACGAAGTTTTGCATCGGATCGACATTTTCCCCTCCACCATTATTAACGGATCCTTCCTCCCTCTGATTCCGCTGAATTCTCCTAGGCGGCATGATCTGAGGAAAGGAAGAAAATTATTAGGCTTTATGTGATATGCTATCCATGTTAGCATTAAGAAGTTTAAGACGTCTATTAATCATTTTTGATTTAAATAAACAACTTCATTATCATAATAAAACTCGATGGATTTCCTCAACCCATCACTTACATACTCTACTTGAGTTTTCTACTAAGGTTATAACCTAGGTTTTGCATTCCTAACATTTATAACCTACAACACTGATACCAACCTGTGGCACCCCCAAATTTGGGTCCTCTGATCCCGGTTCGGTCATCACGATAAAATACAAACATCCACCTCTAAACAACATACGATAACTAAAATGCGGAATATAATAAACGTACGTCATTCATTCAAAAGGTGTTACTAGTCCCAAGATATGATAACCTTAATATCATCTTACAATCAGACCCTAAAATAAATATTATGGTTCACATTACATAATCGTAATTTAAACTAAGCATAAGATAAATTCTGCTTCTCGTAATAATCCTACATCTTCCCTTTACCCTTGTCCTTTCTTGAGGTCTCGGGCTTAGCTGCAATATAATTCATGATATAGCAAGGATGAGCAACAAGTTTTCTTAACAAGGTTAAGTACAACAATAAGGATATATCATGATGAATGAAAAAATGTCTGACAAAGGGTTCAACAGTATAATATCTAAAGGATTCAACAATACGAATATCATAAGCAAAGATAATGATTGCTTTTAGAATAACTGCTAGTCAAATAGACTTCGAACTATAACACTCCAATGGAATAAATAGCTAATTGACCCTTTAGTTACTTGCTACAGAAAAAGTACTTGAGGGGATCAGCCTCACGTACTCTATGTATATGCATAACATTTAAATCTATTCATTGTATCTTTATTAGATACCTGCAATCCCCTATCATAGAAAGGGGTGTTCTTTCAGTCTAAGAATCCTTACCATCAATTGGTTTGGATAGCTTTTAAAACTTCATATGCTTGTCTGACCGAATAAAGGTTCAGACTCTATTTAACACAATTCAAGAATTATTGAACTTTAAATGATGTACAAGTCCAAGACTGTACGAACTCAAGTGCACTAAGTACGAATGTCAATGATATCGATGTGGAATAACTGTAAAGTAATTAAACCACTTAATAGCATGCTTGGAAATAATATTTCAAGCTTAAATAAATAAACTTTCAATTCAACAATATCCTACTCATGGAAATATGAGAAGGATATGAAAACTTTCACAAACTAAAAGTTGTGTAATTTAGGAAACTTGCAACACAATAAATTCGGATACTTGCTCAATATAATATAGAGTAAGTTTAGGGAAACTTGTTTAACAAAAGTAGGGTTCAAGGAACTTGCATAAACATATACCTGTTTGCACAAAATAAAGGTAGTGCGTAAGGTTTAGATACTTGCATGTTTGCTCAGCTACAATATAATTCTAGCTTTAATTACTTGCGTTGAAACGACCTAACATTAACAAGTTGATCTTTCAATTAGCATGTGTAAACTAATACGAGTCTACACTTAAAAGAATTCAGTCATCACATAGCATGCTTCTCAACACATTATATGACCTATTGGTCACACATTAAAATGTAAAGTAATCATATAAGCATGCCTTAACTTTCAGAACCAAAAATAGCTCATCTTGGCACGACTGCAGGACGGCGTAGCTGCGCCTGGTCTAGGCTTAGGGACAACGCAGCTGCGCTGTCCCTTGGCCAGACCAAGATTGAGCTTCTGCACTTCTTGACTTCAGTCGAACTCTAACATACACCTATACATACATATTAACATACATACATGCTAGAGTTTCACATATACCACATGACCATACTTGAATTCATTACTACAAGTTTAACTTACAACTTATATGTCATTAAAACATAAAAAGGTCATGTAGTCCTCATGCTTTACAATTTGGTTATACAATACTCAGTAGTCATGCTTGTATATAGACAACACATGTATACCTTACTCACATAATTCATATTCTAGAAATTTCCCTTTCTTTATGACTATGTGTGCATAAGTGAAAACCATACATTAATCAAACTATGATCATGTCAATATGTTTATAGGCATAATGAATCCTAATACACATGCTTGAATGGTCATAACATACTATGCTTATTACTTAATGACATTAGCTTCCTCATTCTAACTTTCTTTGAATTTTACACTAAGTCAACTTAGTACATACAAGGCATCTTAACATGTAACTCTCATGCATTTACAACATATATTAAGGCCACATGCATGTTCAAATGATCAAAACTTACTAGATAAAAGTCTTGGTCAAGTTCACTTTTGAAATCACAAATCTCATTTCAATACCACAAGTGTTATGCCCATTATTGCTATACTTGTTCATACTACATGCATGTGCGTGTCAAAACAGTTTGCAAGCTTTCTATAATAGTGTACCATCAACTTAGCACAAACAGAAACATAACAAAACACATCGATTACAGTGCGAGATCGAAGCAGCTTACTCTATGCACCCTAATAGATAAATAAAGTAGCAATTGCCCATGCCGTAAACATAATCGAAGTTTGGGTTACGGTCTAATCTGCTACCGCACCCTAGTACAAATAGAAGCGCAATTACCATGCTCGCATTAGAGGCAGTAGCTTTTTGCTCGTCATTAGCTTCAAAGAACCCATCAAGTAAAAATCCTTACAACATTGCTTCTAACATAACTCAACACACTTATAATCATATATAACACTAAGAAACATAACCTTAAGCCAAATCATGCCACATTACAAGGAATTTATGAAAATTACAAGAATTTGTTAAAAACCAATTCAAGAACATAAGTTTAGGATTTTATACCTCTTGGAGCTAAATGACTTAATTTCTTTCCTCTAAGCTTGCTTCAAAAATCTTCAGTAACTTAGAACTCTCAATATCAGACTTAAACAAACAACAAAACTGAATTTGGAGCTAGTATTTATAGAGGGGACTTGGACTAGATAATCACATTACACAAGATTGAAGTCCATGGAGTAATGGAAGGAAACAAAGGATAATCAAGAGTGGTTTAACAACTCTACCCCGACCCACATAGCTAGCAAATGATCACCTAAGATTAGCCATATGAAAGTTACATAAATCAAATGTAGGCTCTCTCTTCATTCATACTAATGAGACACTCTTTTTAGGACAAGGAGCAAGACTCAACATTTTGCACAAAAAATGAAATGCTACATTTGGTTTATACCACATATACACATAATATAGACTTTGGTTATCAAATAGGTGTATACAATTCATTTCATATAACATAGGTTATAATTATTTAAAAAGCATACAATGTATTTCTTAATTACAAGTATCAAGTAGTGCACATACATATAATCCATGTACATTTTCTATTATCACCAAATACCATTGTGCATTACTTGCACCATTAATCTAGAAAATAAAATCATATCACATAAATTATTAATCTCTTACTCAATAATTAT
The DNA here is from genome assembly GCA_020205605.1 of Panax ginseng. NCBI lineage: Eukaryota > Viridiplantae > Streptophyta > Magnoliopsida > Apiales > Araliaceae > Panax > Panax ginseng. The sequence goes on along the minus strand of CM035128.1, from coordinate 146,492,364 downwards.
AAATCATCATATTATCAATTAAGTACTCATAATTGTAATTAATCAATATAAATAAACTCTTGCTACTATATTCAAGTAAATTGAATATTTAATTATTAATAATCTTATCAATTCCTTGATATTAAAAACTTAGGGTTAGTCCACTAATTTAAATCAACTATTAGTGATTCCTTTTAATCATTTCGTAAATTCACATAACCACATAAGGTTTAAATAAACTCACAAAACTAACCCATTAAAATTAAACCACATATTTAATTAATAAGGAATTTAAAATTCGTGGACATTACAGTAAGTTATCGGTAGATTTGATACCGATAAAGTTAGGAGAATTCGACGTAATTCTCGGAATGGATTGGTTAGTTAACCATGGGGCAATTATAGATTGTCAAAAGAAATGTGTGAACATTAAGACGTTAAAACAACCTCAGGTAGTATTTTACGGGAATAGATCATCGGGACGTTCGTGTTGTCTAACCATGACATAAACTAGGAAATTACTGAGGAAGGGATGTGTAGGTTATCTGTGTCATGTTGTTGATACCTAGAAGTGGTAGTAACCATGGAACAAATACCTATAGTGAGAGAATTCACCGATATATTTCCGAGTGTATTGCCGGGTCTTCCGCCGGATAGGGAGACATAATTTGTAATAGACATCATGTCAGGAGCGGCACCAATTTCCAGGGCACTGTATCGTATGATGCCAGTGGAGATGAAGGAGTTGATGGTGCAGTTACAAGAACTGTTGGATATGAAGTACATTCAACCGAGTGTTTCACCGTGGGGAGCACCGGTACTGTTTGTTAAGAAGAAGGACGGATCATTAAGACTTTATATCGACTACCGAGAGTTGAACAAGTTAACGATAAAGAATAAAATATCCATTGCCCAGGATCGATGATCTTTTTGATCAGTTGAAGGTTACGAGTTTCTGGTAATGTCATTTGGGTTGACTAATGCACCAGCTGTATTTATGGATATGATGAACAGAGTGTTCAAGCAATATTTGGACAAGTTCGTCGTGGTGTTTATCGATGATATTCTAGTTTATTCTAAGACGCTAGAAGATCATGCTGAACACTTAAGATTAGTGTTGGAGACACTAAGGAAGGAGAAGTTATATGCAAAATTCACTAGGTGTGAATTTTGGTTGGAGAAGGTACTGTTTTTAGGTCATGTCATTGACCATGAGGGGATTTCAGTAGATCCAGTGAAGGTTGAAGCCGTGATGAATTGGGAACAACCGAAAATGCCGACTGAGGTGAGGAGTTTCCTAGGGTTAGCGGGTTACTATCGGAGATTCATCCAGGATTTTTCGAAGATAGCTACTCCATTGACTAACTTGACAAGGAAGACGGTGAAATATGCGTGGACTGATAAGTGTGAGGATAGTTTTCAATAATTAAAGAAGAGATTGAGTGAAGCGCCTGTTTTGTCATTGCCCAATGACACAGGAAATTTTGTAGTTTATAGTGATGCTTTGCATAGAGGACTTGGTTGCGTGCTCATGCAGCATGGCAAGGTCATTGCGTATGCATCTAGGCAGTTAAAGGATTATGAGAAAGTTTATCCTACTCATGATCCGGGCCCTGGTCGCATAGTTTTTGCTCTCTAAAGATGGATTCATTATCTTTATGGAGAAAAAATGTGAGATATACACGGACCACAAGAGTCTAAAATATATCTTCACACAAAAGGAGTTGAACATGAGGCAGAGGAGATAGCTGGAGTTGATAAAGGATTACGACTGTGAAATCCTGTATCACCCTGAAAAAGCCAATTTAGTTGACGATGCCTTAAGTAGGAAGGGTCAGGAAAAGTTGTCTTTGTTCATGGCTCAAACTGAGTTAATAACAGAGATGGCTAGGATGGAATTGGAAGTGAAGCTGCCAAGTGAAGTAGGACAAATGCTGTTTATGACGAAGATACAATCTACCATCGTAGAAAGAGTTAAGAAGGTGCAACTCAAAACTGATGAGTGTGACCGGATAAAGGAGCGGCTAGCCAATGAAAAAGATATCAATTATAGTCTTGATAATGAAGGATTATTAAGATTTAAAGGAAGAATTTGGGTTCAGAATGAGACGGAATTAAAGGAGCAGGTGTTACAAGAGGCTCACAGTTTGAGGTTTTCGATTCATCTTGGTAGTACTAAGATGTATCAAGACCTTCGAAAGAGTTTTTTGTGGCCGAACATGAAGAAAGAAATAGCGAAGTATGTAAGTAGGTGCTTAACTTGCCAGAAAGTTAAGGCCGAACATCAACGACCAAGTGGCTTGTTACAGTCATTGGAAATTCCGGAGTGGAAGTGGGAAAATATCACGATGGATTTTGTGGTGGGACTTCCGACTACAACGAAAGGGTATGATACGATTTGGGTAATAATGGATCGATTGACGAAGTTGGCACACTTTTTGCCAATTAGGGTTAAGTACAACTTAGATCAGTTAGCTAGACTCTATGTTAAGGAAATAATTTCCATACATGGAGTACCAGTATCGATTGTGTCAGATCATGATCCACGATTCACATCGAACTTTTGGAGAAGTCTACAAGAGTAGTTGGGAACGTAGTTGAATTTGAGTACGGTGTATCATCCACAAACTGATGGACAGAGCGAGAGAACAATTTAGATGTTAGAAGATATGCTAAGATCTTGCGTCATGGATTTCAAGGGTAGTTGGGATGATCATCTACCATTAGTGGAGCTTGCCTATAACATTAGTTATCATGTGAGCATAGGTATGGCACCTTACGAAGCTTTGTATGGGAGGAAATGCAGAACACCACTGTATTGGGATGAGGTAGGAGAACGCCGAATGCTAGGACCAGAATTGGTGCAGGAAACATCGGACATTGTCAAGATAATTCAAATGTGTCTTCTAGCAGCTCAAGACAAATAAAGGAAGTTTATCGATTCACATAAAGAGAATAGAGAATTTGAAGTACGTTCATACGTATTTCTAAAAGTATCTCCCTGGAAAGGAAAGATACATTTTGGAAAGAAGGGAAAGCTAAGTCAGGGGTTTATAGGACCTTTTGAGGTATTAAAACGGGTGGGCGAGGTAGCTTATATGATAGAATTACCTCCAGACCTAGAACGAATACATAATGTATTTCATGTGTCCGTGTTACGTCCTTATAAGCCAGATTATAAACACGTGATAGAATATAAGCCTATTCATATCGAGAAGGACTTAACGTACGAAGAAATGCCGATTCAAATTGTCGATAGGAAAGAACAAGTTCTGCGAAATAAAGTCATACCTTCCGTAAAGGTGATATGGAAAAATCACGATGCAGAAGAAGCAACGTGGGAGTTGGAAGAAATGATGAAAAAGAATTACCCTCAATTGTTTGTGTAATTTTTTTTTAAGAGATTCGAGGGACGAATCCTTATAAGGGGAAAATGTAACGCCCCAGAAAATCGAACCTTTTGTAAATACTTTTAATAATGAATAAAATAATATTATTTATTATTATTACGAGTTGATAAAATGAATATCGTTCTATAACCTAGAAACGTCGGAACGTCGTAGTATTTTAACTATGTGAATGAATTAAAGTGTTTGAATTTCTAAGACGAAAATAAAAGCTTTCTGAGAAATTTTCCGAAAACACTATTCATCGTTTTCTGCTCGGGAATTATTTTTGAACTTCCGAGAAATACGTAACGTTATAATATCAATGTGAGATAGATTATGTAATAATAATCTAAGTATGGAAAACGTAATATTTCGCATACGGACTTATTTTGAGAACGTTAGGAATATTAAGCGTTTAGAATAGAATGTATTGATTATATGATACGTAAGTATTATATGAGGTATTAAAAGCAAGTGTGATACGAAGTATTATACGAGTATGTATAAATAATGGAATAACGTATGTTATGAATTAGTATACGAGCTAGCATACGAGAATTATAGGTGTAGTATATATATATATATGTCAAGGTTTTTAATTAAATGGAATGGACTTGTAGGATTGTTAGCATATTGGTAGAAGTCCAATAGAAAGTGATATGCAAGCCCAAGTGTTTGTTAATCATGAGTCCAAACTAATGTAATGCAAATCTAATAAGAATTAACTAGATTAATTAAGTAAGTCCAATGGGTTAGCCATGATCCATGGAGCAAACCAGGAGTGATATGGGTAGACTTGATGGGCAAGAACTTTATGTGATGATCAAGCATAAGATAAGTGTTGTGTTGAGCAAGAAAAAGAAGTGGCTAGCAAGTTTACTTAGTTGTAAAGTAAGGAATAATAAGGAGGTTAGTAAGGAGGTTAGTTAAGGAGGTGGGAGGTTATAATGACCATAATACCCTAACTTTGAGAGATCTATAAATAGCAAGCTCACAATTCATTTGTTGCTTGATTAAATTTCATTCAACTTCTATCAAGATAAGTGCTGAAGTGTTAGAGAGAATAAGTCAAGAATAAGCCAAAACATCCTTTGCTAGATTTTCAAAGAGAAGAGAAGTACTAGTCTTCAAGGGTAAGACTCTAGTCTAATTCATCTTCATCTCTATCATTGTAGGGTGATAAGAGAAGTGTAATTTAATGAACATGTATGCTAAGAACATATAAGAAGTGATTAATGAATGAACTTAAGCCGAATAAGTTGTGAATAAGCAACTTGAACCTAAATAAGGTGATAACTTATGATGAACTTGTCATATGATGTTATTATGTTCAATATGGTATGAGAACATTTAGTAAAGGACTTAAGTCCATATAAAGTCATAAGCAAGAAGATTTATAGTTTATAAGTTGATTAAGTTATTAACTTATGAGAATAAGCTAAAACTTACTTTAATAATAAGTTGGTGTAATAGGTAACTTAAAATGTTGGTATGATGATTAAAATCCATTTAGAATGATAATCAAAACATTAGTAATGAGGTTTCGCCGGAATTTACACGATTGGACGATAATCGTCGAATTCGTAAAATTCTCGGAATGGAAGTCGTATTTTGTGTTTGAACTCGAAAACGTTGGTTTTCGATGGAGACAAGTCATATTTGGCATTATAGAGTTGTGGACTTAAAAATAACCGAATTCTGACTTAGAACGAAGAAACGAGTGTTGAACGTTCACGAACGTTTATCGTTTTCGTTAAAAATGAACTAATAGGTGAAATTTTAGCAAACGAAGTCGAATAGATAAAATTCTTACATGAACGCATAGAGTATATAATTTGTGAACCATAGGCTTTTGAACGAGCCAATTCAGACTTATAACGAAGAAGTTATGCGTCCGGGAGTTTCACAAAAAATTTCAAAAGCTGTAAATTTTCTAAGGCACAGAGTTAGCCAAGGCTGACCCAAGGCCAAAAGATGGCGCCAAGCAGCGCTGCATACGTTGTCTCGAACCTACTAAACTTTCGTACCTCAGCGCGACATGAAGAGCAAGGACTCGTGTCGTAGCGCCGAGTTCGGGAGTTGCATACTATTAACTTTCGCCACAGTAGCAACAAAAGAGTAAAGGGTGGTATACAGCATTCCAACCCTAGGGTTTGAAACGATAATGAAGGTTTACAAGTATAGCATGAACAATGAACTCAAAGAATAATAAAATGAGGAACTTAATAAGGTATGGTAAGCTATTGTTAAACCTTATTTCTGTTGTCTAAAGGTTGAAGATAAGTAATCAATCACGAATGTAACGAAAAGCTGGAACCAATAATAACAAATCTAAGTCAGGATTAGATTGAGACGAAGGGTAAGATGTAGTAGTAAACCTACTTGATTATATATGACCTAATTTGGTATGTTATATTATGACGCCTCCAAAACAGGTATACATCACCCATCTTGGGTCTCCAGATACATAGTATAGAACTCAACTACAAACTTAATTAAACAACTACCGTGTAAGATACGACAAAACATAAGCTGAGAGTTTTAACATGAATATTGTCTTCTAGACAATATCCACACTCAATGGAGTCCTCATTACATTCATTGTCACACTATTTTATAGAATAGTGAGGACTACTAAAACAACCATCTAGACCGTCAATCCGTTCCCTGACTCGTCCCAGCTATATTCTCATTTCTTGAAGAGAACAGTGGAAGAAAGGGTGAGCTCAACTAGCCCAGTAAGAAATATTATGACTAAGATAATGCAGAATAAATTATCGTTAGCCTTCAACAGTGTTAAACTGATAAAATACAATAAACATCAAGTTTAACTGTAGCGGAATAAGCAATCCATTAGAAGAGTCAAGTAGAACATAATGTCTACTATATCCTCTAGATTAAAAGTCCATCGTTAATATTTCATTCCTGTAATACTCATCAATAGTTCTTTGTTATACCCAAGACAAAAAAACTATCATCACCTGTCTTCACCTGAATCACCAAAGATTATAGTTAAATCCACAATTCATATTTATAATCATGTAAATCAACAGTTTCTCCTTGCCACAAAGGCTTAATAGAACGTTTACTCAATATCCTTACCCCAAAGGCTAAAGATATTCAAGTGTAATAACAATGATCATACCAATCAGTTGTCTACCTTTGCACTACGGGCCAAAGATATTCAACTATAAAACCAATGGTCATGACTATAAATAGAATATATAATATTCTATTATGCATAGTGTTTGCATAGTGCTTGCATAGTATTTGCATAGTAAAATCTTTTTATATAAAACAAAATACTTTTATAAAGTTATTCATTTTACTAGACTATAAATAGAATATATAATATTCTATTATGCATAGTTTTGCATAAGTACTACATAGTGTTTTCAGATAGTAAAATCTTTTTTATATAAAATGTAATACTTTTATAAAGTTATTCGTTTTATTAGATTATAAATAGAATATATTATCTTTTATTTAAAAAATTTTATTTTATTAGAATATTTTATTAATAATTTTATAGTAAATTAATATGGACCATCCGCTTTAAAAGTAAATCAATCTGACCGCTTCATGAATTAATTACTATTCACCCATTCTCCTATAAATAGAAGCTCATTCCTTCATTATTTCTTACTTAATTCACTTTGAAACTATAGAGAGAAAGAAGAAAAGTATTCTGCTACTTCACTACTCCTATATCCAATTTCTTTTAAGGTAAGGGGTATTATTCTTTCGTATTCATGAAGAGAATTATTTTCTTTCAATACTCGTAAGGGGTATTATTCTTTCGTATTCATGAAGAGAATTATTTTCTTTCAATACTGTAAAGGGTATTATTTCTTTTGTATTCATGAAGAGAACTTCATTATTCCATTCTTTATTATTCATTGGAATAACCTATATATATGAACTACCATGTACTTCATGGCGAAATTCTTACATTATTCAATTCTTTATTATTATGTTGAATAACTTTGTCTATCTGAGTACCGCATACATGGTGAAATTTTTCTCATATTCCATTCTTTATTATTCATTGGAATAACTTGTATATGCGACTACCCTATACTTGGTGAAATTCTTCTATTATTCCATTCTTTATTATTATGTTGAATAACTCGCTGTATGCGCCAATCTACCGCATACATAGTGAAATTCTTACATTATTCAATTCTTTATTATTCTGCTTGGAACATCCCGTGCGTGCGTTTACGCATGACTGGTTCCATTATTTATTATTCTGGTTGGAATATCCCGTCCGCAATGCGCTTTACGTGACTTGGTTCTCGCTATTTATTATTCATTGCTGGAATATTCTCGTACGTGCGTTTCTACGCACTTTTGAATCCGTTATTTATTATTCTCTTGGAATAACTTTATCTGCGTGCGGTCTATCGCATGCCCGGTGATTTCTTTTGTTATTTCATTCTTTATTATACTCAGTTGGTTAAAGTTTTGGCTTTTATACTCCACGAAATTAGTGGAATATCTTTGATATTTGCGTTTCATCCAGTATCTTTTCATGGAAATATTCTTCTGAGCATTCTTGAATTTTACTCCACAAACCAGTATCATGTTGACAATTTGGAAGTTATTGGTTCCTAGATAAATTAATTCTTGAACTTGTTTTATTGAATTCTTATATCATTGTCATCATTCTCATGTTTTTATTATGTTGAAAGTCATCTACATGGCTCAGAGTGCATAGATGGAATTGGTATGATTATGACTAGGGATTATTCAGATAATCATGGTAATTGTAATGTTACAAATGATGTGGTAAAAGTCCTCATTGGCCCGTAGTGCATTGATGGACAATTGTTGGCATGATGATGACCATTGATGAATACACAAATATCCTTGGCACGTACTGCATGAATAATTTGTGGTTGTGATACTAATGAATATCCTTGGCCGTAGTGCATGGATGATGTGGTTTATTTATTAAGCTAAGTCTCAACAATAAAAGTGATGAAAAACCTTTTAAATCATAGAAGATAGTAGGTTTTATTATATACTTGACTCTTCTAATGGATTGCTTATTCCGCTGCAGTTAAACTTGATGTTTGTTATATTGTATCATTTTAACACTGTTGAAGGCTAACGATAATTTATTCTGCATTATCTTAGTCATAATATTTCTTACTGGGCTAGTTGAGCTCACCCTTTTACTTTTATTGTTCTCTTCAGGAAATGAGAACGTAACAGGAACTAGTCGGGGAACGGAGTGATGGTCCAGATGATAGCATTAGTAGTCCTCACTATTCTATGAAATAGTGTGTTAATAGATGTATTGAGGACTTACTTTGAGTTTGAATACTGTCTAGAAGATAATATTTGTATTACAAATCACAACTCATGTTATATATTTAAGATTGTATTTGTATTCTGTACCATGTATTTGGCGACTCAGAATAGGTGATGTATACCTATTTTGGGGGAGTCATTATTGGTATCAAAGCTTACAGATATGATCCCTGGTTGAGATGTGAGATAAGAACTAGGAGGGGAGAGACGGGGAATTCTTTCGCTAGTATGACCTACTTAAGTTTATTTGATATTTAATTGGTCGGTCAGAGTATAAGGATAATATGTGATATGTTAATTAACCTTTGTTTTGTAGCAGTATTTAAAAATGACATGCGAGAATGTTGAAAATAGTAATGGAGTACAAGAAACCATTGAGTCTTTACAGATCAATACCCAGGATAATGTGCAACAGGAAGACAATAATCCTCAGGTAAATAACAACACCGATTAGATGATGAACGATGGAATGTTTAGAGGCTTTATGCAATTCATGCAACATCAGGTAAGAGAGACTCATGTTCAGAATATATGTGGAAATAATGGCAACCCACGGTCGGTCACCGCTAAGAAGTTCAAGGAGCTGGGACCACCGGAGTTTTTGGAAAAGCCAGAACCACTTAAGGCGGAGACGTGGATAAAGTAGATCAATAAGATATTTGATATCTTGGGATGCTCCGAGGAGAAAAAGGTTCCCTTTGCCACCTTCATGTTGCGAGCAGAGGCAGATTACTGGTGGGAATCTATAAAACATACCCAGCCTGACGCACTCAAGATGTCTTGGGAGAAGTTTTAAGAATTATTCAACGACAAGTACTTTCCTGAAAGTATTCGTCACATGAAGGAGGTAGAATTTATCAAACTGGAGCAAAACAATATGACCGTGTCGCAGTACGAGGCTAAGTTTGCGGAGTTATCCCGGTTTGCATCCCATTTGGTCGATAATGAGGAGAGAATGACGCGAATGTTTCTGCGAGGTTTGAAACCCAAAATACATCAATACCTTATTTCACACAAACTTTGTTTATATTCAGATGTTGTGAATATGGCTCAATTATTGGAGCGCGATAATGAGTCAGCATAACCAAAAGACAACGACCAACAACACGATAATAATCGTCACTGCAGTGTATGACCATCTAACAATGATAACCATCGTGGGGGAAATTATCATGCCAAGAATGGTAACCACTTCGGTGGTAATCATGGCCAAGATAATAGAAGTGGAAAATTAAAGAAGAGAAGGTTCAATAATGATGCAAAGATAGCAGCACTAGCACCCATTTTAAAGGAAGAAGAACAACCACCGGTCGTATGTTTCAAACGCGACAGACGGGAGACACATCCGTCTCAAACCAGCGCAAAGAATCCAAAGCGTGTTTCAATTGCGAAAGAGAAGGTCACCTAACTCGATTTTGTCATGTAGTGAAGTCAAGTCCAGCTGGGATAGTGATGCCAAAGGATGTCTCAGAAAAGTCAAAGTCGGGAGTTTAAGTGAGAGCGGTTGTCGAGGAACTCGAACAAAGTTGTCACGGGTTAGTTAATTATAAATTCTTGCGAAGTCTATACCTTATTAGATACCGGTTCTACCCATTCTTTTATCTCTCTTGCTTGCGCTCAACATTTAAATTTGACTCCGGAGAGATTAGACTTTGACTTATCGATTGAAACTTCGTTAGTAGAAACCTTCGTTACCTCCACTGTTTATAAATCTTATTTGATTCAAATCGACACTTTCACGTTACCTGTCGATCTTATCTCTTTGAAAATACTTGCCTTCGATGTGATTTTAGGAAGCGATTGGTTAACTACTCATCAAGCTTTTTGTAAGGTTGTTAGCTTTCATATTCCTAACCAACCTGTTATGCGAATTCGAGCAACTAAACCACTAAAGTCAATCATTGTCATATCAAGCCATAAGTAAAGAGCCCCGAACCTTTCGTTGGTGACTTCCTTGTGTGGAATGCACCTAAGCCAGACTTTCCGTAGGGGACGTCATGAATAACGGTGGCAAGTTGATAGGTATCAATGTGACTTGCTATCCAAGTCTTGGATGAGGGTCACAGTTTTGAATGATATTTCTATCGTTAATAAATTTCTTGACGTATTCCTGAAGACTTCTTGGCCTACCCCAGAGCGTGAAATCGAATTTTGTATTGACCCCAGTACAAAACACATTTCTTCAACCCTTAAATATTTCTTCAATCAAAATGAATGTATAATGCGCCAAAGAAGTTGGCTCGAGCTGTTGAAGATTACGATTATACCATTCAATATTATCGTGGAAGAAGCGAACGTGGTAGTAGGTGCTGCGTGAGAGTAGAAGATCGTATGCGTTTACGAGTGCGATGCTGTTAACACAAAGACCCATTTCGTATAACTTACAAATGATGAAGATAGAGTTAAAGACTCTAGAGACCCACGTGAAGATAGCGAATATACGAATAGAATCGACTTTAATCGATAAAGTTAAAGCCGCTCAAGCTACATACTCAGAGCTGATGAATGTGAAGGAGAAGGTTCAAGAGGGCGTTATCCTTGAAACAAGAATCGATGAAGAGATGAAATCTCAACCCTTGATTTAATTGGTCCATTTGAAATCCTCGATTAAGTAGGAACTGTGGCTTATAGACTCGTTTTATAGCCAAGTATATCGCGTGTTCATAACGTTTTTTACATATCCATGTTCGTAAATATGTGGAAGACCTGAACCACATTATTGAGTTAGAACCAGACGAAATAACGGAAGATTTAACGTATGAGGAGATACGTGTTAAAATCTTAGATAAGAAGGATCGTATTCAACACTCAAAGGTTATACCTGAAGAGTTAGAATCTGACGAAGTGTCCTTATTTGTTCGGCATACCAGGTACGTACGTAAATTTCGAGGGCGAAATTTCATAAGGAGGGGAGATTGTGAGACCCCAAATTTTATGAATAAAGATTTAAATTTCTCAAAATATTTGTTTGAATATTATGGAATGAATTTGATATAATGTTATAGTTGTGGGTAATATTTATAAATTTTGCAAAGTACGCAAGTTGTTATAAAATATTCGTTTGGTTGGGGAATATTCTTTTTGTCGGGGAATATCCGTACGACGGCACAATCATTGGTGGATCCCACAACTGAAGTATTGTCGTAGTTAGAAAATGACAGAATTATCATTTTATAAAAATAACGGCGAAAGTGTTACCGTTAAAACTGTTGAAAACAAACTTAATTGTTAAAAGTACAAAGAATACGCGTGGTTGCATAGTAGCACTACGGTTTTGATTATTGATGCTTACGTGAGAAGTCACCAATTTTGTTCAATTATTGCTATAGTAATTGTTGCATAGTATCTCACATTATTTGATTCAATTATTGTCAATATTTTATATATTATTAAATCAATAATTGAGCTAACAAAGTTATTAATATTATTATTCACAATATTAACGATGTCTAGAAGTTCTGCCAAGGAGAGGTTTGGTCACCTAATTGCGCGCCAATAGGGAGAAATCCTTAATGGAAAGCCCCCTCTTTCCTAGGAACAACCTGGTCGATTAATATTGTGAATTATAATAAAGGTGATAAGTTTTGTTTTATTATTATTATAAATGTAATAAAACAGAAAACTTTTTATATAAAACAGAATACTTTTATAAAGTTATTCATTTTATTAGACTATAAATAGAATATATAATATTCAATTATGCATAGTGTTTGCATAAGGCTCGCATAGTATTTGTATAGTAAAATCTTTTTATAAAAATGTAATACTTTTATAAATTTATTCGCTTTTATTAGACTATAAATAGAATATATAATATTATATTATGCATAGTGTTTGCATAGTACCTGTATAGTGTTTGCATAGTAAAAACTTTTTATATAAAATAGAATACTTTTATAAAGTTATTCGTTTTATTAGATTATAAATAGAATATATTATATTTTATTTAAAAGATTTTGTTATTCCATTCTTTATTATTATGTTGGAACATCCTCGTGCGCGTGCGTTCGCATGACCGTTCCATTATTTATTATTCTTTTGAATATCCTCATGCGCGCGCGTTTACGCATGACTTCGTTCCGTTATTTATTATTCTATTGGAATAACTCCGTGCATGCGGGCTTATCGCATGCCCGGTGATTTCTTTTGTTATTTCATTCTTTATTATACTCAGTTGGTTAAAGTTTTGGCTTTTATACTCCATGAAATTAGTGGAATATCTTTGATATTTGCTTTTCATCCAGTATCTTTTCATGGAAATATTCTTCTGAGCTTTCTTGAATTTTACTCCACAAACCAGTATCATGTTGACAATTTGGACGTTATTGGTTCTTGGATAAATTAATTCTTGAACTTGTTTTATTGAATTCTTATATCATTATCATCATTCTCATGTTTATATTATGTTGAAAGTCATATGTGGCCTGTAGTGCATAGATGGACTTGGTATGATTATGACCAGGGATTATTCGGTATAATCATGACCGTAATGTTACAAATGATATGGTAAAAGTCCATATTGGCCCGTAGTGCATTGATGGACAGTTGTTGGCATGATCATGACCATTGATGAATACACAAATATCCTTGGCCCGTAGTGCATGAATTATTTATGGTTGTGATACTAATGAATATCCTTGGCCGTAGTGCAGGGATGATGTGGTTTATTTATTAAGCTAAGTCTCAACAATAAAAGTGATGAAAAACCTTTTAAATCATAGAAGATAGTAGGTTTTATTCTCTACTTGACTCTTCTAATGGATTGCTTATTCAGCTGCAGTTAAACTTGATGTTTGTTATATTGTATCGCTTTAACATCATTAAAGGCTAACGATAATTTATTCGCATTATCTTAGTCATAATATTTCTTACTAGGCTAGTTGAGCTCACCTTTTACTTTCATTGTTCTCTTCTTGTGAAATGAGAACGTAGCGAGGACTAGTCGGGGAACCTGAGTGACTATCTCGTCAGATGATAGCATTAGTAGTCCTCACTATTCTATGAAATAGTGTGTTAATAAATGTATTGAGGACTTATTTTGAGTTTGAATCATTGCCTGAAGACAATATTTATATTAAAACTCACAGCTCATGTTGTATATTTAAGATTGTATTTGTATTCTATACCATGTATTTGGCGACTCAGAATTAGGGGGTGTATACCTATTTTGGGGGCGCCACATAACAACCAGGCTCGTTCCTAGGAAAGAGGGGCTTTCGATAATGATTTCTCCTTATTGGTGCGCAATTAGGTGACCAAACCTCTCCTTGACAGAACTTCTAGATATTATCAATATTGCAAATAATAATATGAATAACTTTGCCGTCTCAATTATTGATTTAATAATATAAAATATTGTGACAATAATTGAATAAAACCGAGTGACTTCTCACGTAAGCATCAATAATCAATATCGTGTGCTACTATGCAACCACGCGTATTACTGTACTTTTATCACCGATTATTTTATGACAACTTGCTTACTTTAAAAATTTTCAAATATCACCTTAACTTTAACCTTTTATCAATTTAACCATTTACTAAATATAATAATTATAAGAAAATTAAATACTGTCATTTCATAAAATTCGGGGTCTCACAATCTCTCCTCCTTATGAAATTTCGCCCTCGAAATTTACGTACCTGGTAGTTCGAAGAGATGAGAATACCTTGCTTTCTTTTCGGATTGTACCTTCCCGATTATTTCCTCTCTATCATGATTTTCCCATTTCTCATCTCCTGTATTTTAGATATCATTCAAGAATATATTTTCAAAATAAGGATTAATTGACATATCACATATTATCCCTATACTCTGACCGACCAATTAAATACCAAATAAACTTAGGTAGGTCATACTAGCGAAGGAATTCCTCGTCTCTACCCTCCTAGTTCTTATCTCACATCTCAGCCAGGGATCATATCCCTAAGCTTTGATACATCACCCATCTTAGGTCGCCAGATACTTGGTACAGAACTCAACTACAAACTTAATTATACAACTGCCGTGTAAGATACGACAAAACATAAGCTGCGAGTTTTAACATGAATATTGTCTTCTAGACAATATCCACACTCAATGGAGTCCTCATTACATTTATTGTCACACTATTTTATAGAATAGTGAGGACTACTAAAACAACCATCTAGACCATCAATCCGTTCCCCGACTCGTCCCAGCTATATTCTCATTTCCTGAAGAGAACAGTGAAAGAAAGGGTGAGCTCAACTAGCCCAGTAAGAAATATTATGACTAAGATAATTCACAATAAATTATCCTTAGCCTTCAACAGTGTTAAACTGATAAAATACAATAAACATCAAGTTTAGCTGCATTGGAATAAGCAATCCATTAGAAGAGTCAAGTAGAACATAATGTCTACTATCTCCTTTAGATTAAAAGTTCATCGTTAATATTTCATTCCTGTAATACTCATCAATAGTTCTTTGTTATACCCAAGACAAAAAAAACTATCATCACCAGTCTTCACCTGAATCACCAAAGATTATAGTTAAATCCATAATTCATATTTATAATCATGTAAATCAACAGTTTCTCTATGCCACAAAGGCTTAATAGAACGTTTACTCAATATCCTTACCCCAAAGGCTAAAGATATTCAAGTGTAATAACAATGATCATACCAATCAGTTGTCTACCTTTGCACTATGGGCCAAAGATATTCAACTATAAAACCAATGGTCATGATCATACCAATCAATTGTCTGTTAGTGCACTACGACCAAAGACATTCAACTGTTAACTAACAGTCATGATCCTGCCAATCACATCATCAAATTATCCATGCACTACGGGCTAAGGATATTCTTTATTATCACAAGTGGTTATGATCATGTCATACACCTTCCCATCTTTGCACATAAGCCAAAGATATACAACTATAAACCAATAATCAACAGTCCATCTTTGCACTTAAGCCAAAGATATACAACCAATAATCAACAGTCCATCTATGCACGTAAGTCAAAAATATACAACTGTAAAACCAATAATCAACAGTCCATCTATGCATGTAAGCCAAATATGACTTTAATCACAATATTAGCATGAGGATGATGACAATGATATAAGCATTAATCAAACGAAATCAATGATAAATATTAAAGACTTTAAATTTATCCAGAGTTTAAAAAAATATCCAAATTGTGAACATGAAACTGCTTTGTGGAATAAAATTTAAGAATAATATTCATGTACCAAAAATAATTTGGACAAAAAAGAAATATATTTTTTGGGTCAATAATATTCTGTGAATAGTAACTTGTGAATAGTAACTCATGAATAGTAACTCGTAAATAATACTCCGTACTCGTACATAGTACCGTATACATAAATAATGTCATATACACAAATAGTGCCATATACATGAATAGTGTCGTATACGTGAATAGTAACCCTGTCACAAAAAGATAATTTTCACAATAAAATCCATATCAATATTTATAACACCTTAATCCAAATGTTATAAATCACTTAATAATCTCATAATCTAATATTATTAATATTACCACAATATTTTAATCATTTCTTAAACTTATAAACCATTTATTTTAATTGTTTACACTTTACTAATTAATGCATTTAATCATCCTAAAATATCAAACTCATAAGATTTCATCACCAATAACCAAAACTCTCATCAAAAATCTGCATATACCTTATATAGGATTCTCAAGCCATAAAATCCTATTTTTTTAATTTTCTTACTTCACATAACATATTTAATTCATTTACTCATAACTAGTCTATTTTCATGAAAATCTGAAATCAAGACAAAACAAATTTTCTTTTACGGGATTTAGCGAATATAGTCCCATATTGAACATATATTTTTCTCAAAATTTTTAAAATTCATTTACTATTTTTCATATGGCTAAAACTCAATAGAATATTTAGACATTTATCAAAAATTATACTTTTGTCCAAAAATTCCAAAATTTACGGTGGTATCTTTGTTGTTATATAGATGTACTTCCAATAAAAGTTTCACCAATTTTGGAGTTAACCACAAGGAGTTATAACTGTTTACTTTTAAAATAGTCTTTTCCCATAAAATTCATAACTCCTAATCTATACATCCAAAAATCACCATTTTTGGACAATCTAGAAAACTCATCAAATTATCATTTCAAATTTTTCCAGAATTTTTGAGGGTCAAAAAAATTACAAAACTGCCCCTAGTAAAAACCCATTACTTACAACGATTGAACGAAAATAATATTCCTTACGAATATTAAACGAATACAATGAATATTGAACGATAATAATATTCATACAAATACGAAAAATAATATCTCTTCAGAATATAAAAAAATAATAACACTTACCTCAAAAGAAGACTGGATACTAAAGTAGTGAAGTAGCAGACTACTCTTCTTCTTTCTCTCTATAGCTTCTCTTTATAGCTTCTATCTCTATAATTGCTCTTGTGAGACTTAGTGAATTGGTGAGAAATGAAGGAAGAATGAGCTTCTATTTATAAGAAAATATAGTTTCGATAATTGCACGTTTTAGGGCTTGAAATATTACAGTATAATACCTTCATCTTTTTCTTCATTTTTAATTTAGTCCTGCAAGTATTATCAAACTTGCACCACCTCCCCTAATAGTAAATCATGTGAATCAATAGTAAATCATGTGACTCAATAGTTCTAAACATATGAAAAAATTAATTATAGTATAGTTCCTTCATCTATATCTCTATTTTTAATTTAGTTATGCAAGTATTATCAATCTTGCACCAACTCCCCTTATAGTAAATCATGTGAATCAATAGTACACACATGTGAACACATAGTTATAAGCATGTTAATTAAGAACAATTAGTTTCTCATTTATCCGATTAATTACCCGATTGGTCGATATAACCTCCAGACATCAATTATTATCGAAATAAATATCGATTTCCACTAACACTAATAATTCCCACACAATGGAACTATCAATTTCATCTTTAATCAACACGAACTTATTCATCATTAATATTATAATTCACAATATTTAACATGTGAGACCCCAAATTTTATGAATAAAGATTTAAATTTCTTGAAATATTTTATTGAATATTATGGAATGAATTTGATATAATGTTATAGTTGTGGGTAATATTTATAAATTTTGTAAAGTACGCAAGTTGTTATAAAATATTCGTTTGATCTGGGAATATTCTTTTTGTCGGGGAATATCCGTACGACGACACAATCATTGGTGGACCCCACAACAGAAGTATTGTCATAGTTAGAAAATGACAGAATTATCATTTTATAAAAATAACAGCGAAAGTGTTATCGTTAAAACTGTTGAAACACCTGGTGTTAAAAGTACAGTAATACGCGTGGTTGCATAGTAGCACACGGTTTTGATTATTGATGCTGTAACGAACACAAAATTCATACAATATAATTCTCAACTTTGGTCGTTAATAACACATCTACCTTCTGATTTTACATCATTATTCAATGTTAAACTTTATAAAATGCAGAACAATTTAAATTTTTATGTCTTTCTACATTAATTCCCTGAATCAAAACCTTTATCATCTACATGTCTTTGAACCAATCTACATTAATTGTGTTTTATATGCAACTCGGTTTTATTTTCATTTTCATCACCACACATGCTAGACTATCGCACTTGTAGTTTAATGTGCGTATATCACACCATTTTATTATACCAATTTGGTTCCAAAAATGCATATTCAACACATTGTTTACATGCTTAATTTTCCTTCAAAAATCAAAAATCGCCCTTTTCGATTTCTTTCCATTATTATTCTTGTATTATCATCTTTTCATACTTAGATGCACATAACATCCAATATTAGCCATTAGTTAGACACTTTGTATACCAAAGTTTAGAAACACTATTATTCTTAGGCATTTTATCGAGCACATTATATTTCAAATCATTTTTGTCTAGCCGAAGCAATTAGCATAGACATACGAATTACGGTATTGTTTTTAAAACTCATTGGTTTCTTCATTTGATCCAATGTTTTTCAAGAAAATAGAAGTGCAAACATCAGCACGAAGTCAATAAATTTCGAAAGTCTAGCGTAGCTAGTAGATTTAGAATATCCAGGTATCCATCAACTTCAATCATTACTCCATTACTTCATTACTTAACAATTCTATCAATCTTCAACTTCATCAATGCTCTCTATACTATAATCATTTTCTACCCAATATAGTTCATCAAACTTACTGCTTTGCCAAATCCAGGAACTTGCCACAATAATATGAGTTTAAGAACTTGTCCTAGTCAGACCATAGGCGTCCATTCGCTGAGGGGTTCAAAACATACCATATTATTGTGAGTCACGAACTTACTATATCCATTAGTTTTAAGAATCGCGCCTAATCCTAATAATATCTGACTAATCTTAATAGTTTCTAACTATCAAATATACACATGAGAAAAACATCACCTTTTCGCCACATATACATTGATAGCGCGACACCAACATTCTAATGATTATCAATGTGATAAACTGAGTGCAAGCACAAAACCCTCACCCATACAAAGATTTGTACAACTTAGCCATCACATGAGTCCTCAATTGAAATCCCACCTAACTCTATCTTACTCTTAACTTGCTCTTTGCTCGATACGAATTCCTCGTATCACATCATCTATAACTCCTCGTGAATTATCTCGTACTATTTCATAGTACATCATCTTCATAGAATCAAGCTATAATTATTCAATCATTATAGACCATCTTTCTTTTATACCTTAAACAGATCACGTCGTGATCTTATTCTATAATCATCTCCCTTAAAATTCTTTTATTAACTCGTGATCGTTTTGTTTTACGATCCTCTTTCTTTCCTTTTTCATCATTTATGACTTTATTTGTTATCTTGGCTATTCTTTATATCTCTTCAAGATTCTTCTTTGAATTTTCTTGTTTATATAACAATTCTTCCTTTAAGAATTTCTAACTTCAGTTACATTGCTCAACATTTCATTCGAGTTCCACATTTTCATCATACGTATCCATTTTTTATACTTGGTACAAATAGTTTCAATATGGTACACTGAGTGGTTTTCCACAAACAACCAACAAGCTAGGTTCCGAGTTGCTAGTTTGTATATACCTCCACTCCATGAAGGAATCTTTTAGCCCAGATACCATACATTAACTATTAAAGAGTACGATTGTACCACACTTAGATATAACTTTTTGATTCTTAACTTCTTTATCACTCTCTTCTTATAGACATTGTCTATTTATTATCACCTTACATCCTTATTATTGGAGTTGGGTAACCCTACATTCATATTCCATATAACTCTGCGAGATTCTTCTTTGAATCCTCTCACGCATGTTTTAATCCCTTCTCTATACATTTCTTAAATTACTTCTTATTCTTAAAGCTCTATCTGAGCTTATTCTTTCATTATCTTCATATATCTTCTCTAAGGTTATAGCCTAAGGTACTCTTACCTAAGGTTTCTAACCTATCAGCTTTGATACCAACTGTAATGAACCCAAAATTCATACAATATAATTCTCAACTTTAGTCGTTAATAACACATCTACCTTCTGATTTTACATCATTATTCGATGTTAAACTTTATAAAATGCAGAACAATTTAAATTTTTATGTCTTTCTACATTAATTCCCTGAATCAAAACCTTTATCATCTACATGTCTTTGAACCAATCTTATTTTATGATTCACTTTATCACTGTTATTATATAAAATTTTACATTTTAATCCGATAACCTTTACATATCAGATAACTCTAACTTTATCTTTACAACTCAACATAAAACTATACATCATAAAACATTTAGTACATCTCATGAATCATAATCATGGTATAAAGAAATAACAACTTTAGCTAAAATATTAATCTTCGTATATTATTTACGATCCACGTCATTCAAGTAAGACATAGTGTTACCTTCAATGCTTAACTCCGCAAAATGGTTATTTGCAAGGTTGAGCTCGACAACCCGACAAAGAAAATCTAATGGTTTTCATGCATCACATAAAGACATAATAACATTCTCAACATATATCTCATAAACATTAGACTAACATAACATACATGTTATAGTTCATATAACAAGTATAAAGATTGAGTTCCTTACTCAATCAACATGCTTTACTCAATCAACGTAGTCATAAGTTGACTTTAACATTTCATACATTCAACATATATATAACACATCATGCTCTTTGCAATAAAGATTTAAAACAATCAAATTCACATAGCAAATAGGAACTGAAAGACTTGCCTTTACCAGCGTTTTACCAACACGCTAATACTTCGCGTCCTTGCACAACCTACACTGTATGTGAGATTGATAATAAACAAAATCAATACTCGATCTCATGGTCAAATATATTCTATGACCTTACTTTATCTTATTATCCTTTATAATGTTTTTATAGACATCTAACTGTGTTTTATATGCAACTCGGTTTTATTTTCATTTTCATCACCACACATGCTAGACTATCGCACTTGTAGTTTAATGTGCGTATATGACACCATTTTATTATACCAATTTGGTTCCAAAAATGCATATTCAACACATTGTTAACATGCTTAATTTTCCTTCAAAAATCAAAAATCGGCCTTTTCGATTTCTTTCCATTATTATTCTTGTATTATCATCTTTTCATACTTAGATGCACATAACATCCAATATTAGCCATTAGTTAGACACTTTGTGTACCAAAGTTTAGAAACACTATTATTCTTAGGCATTTTATCGAGCACGTTATGTGCATACATTAACTTATCTCAACTCTTGATCTTAAATGGTTAATTATACATATAATGTGATAACACATATCTATACTCATTACATATGTCAAAATATATTGTTAATCATCAAAATATATCATCACCCAAAATCATAATTCAAACAGAATTATAAAACTCATCTTCACAATTTCTTTAACAAAACGTTGTTTTCATTTTTAACGTAACTCCTTCGTTACATTTCCGTTTTTGTTCCTTCTTATATACAATTAACCATTACTCAGTTTACTACAACCTCATCTAGGCCTTAAAGTCAGACCCTTTTCCATCTAAATAGATTCTGCAATTCATCAACTACTCTAGATAATTTTATTTTCTAGATAGCCTTACTAAACAATTTATTTCAGACATAATCCAGTCCATAAAATGGCTTAATCTCGCTAGTCTAGCTAGTAAACTTCCATATCTACAACTTTGCAGTTTAAAGTTTCTTTAGATTCAAAACACACGAATTTATATGAATTTTTCAAAGTCAGAAACCGTAACAGTTTTGATTTTCTCAAGCATTGTTTTCCTTCGGACCATCCTTACTAAAATGTATAATCGCAAGAAATCTACAAAGATTTTTCATGTGATTCCACTTTCAGAATATAGCTTACGTCCATAGCTTCGATTTGATATAAGGCTCACTTTATAACTCATTATACCCAAAGAGATATGAATTTCACAAGATCTGTCCACAATTACTCAAAACCTACGAATTTTGTTCTTCAAATTTTCTTTCCATTTCATTTTCTTTCTTGAATCCTCTTGTTTGATTCTTGATAATCCAAGATTAAACCAATACAAACAAGATTAAGCATGATCTACTACCCTAGAACATAAATCTACCCTAAAAAATTAAATATTAAACAAGGATTTAGAAGTTACCTTCTTCTAACTTTTTCTTCTTCTTCTAGCTCCTCTCAATTCCTCTATTTCTCTTTATCTCTCTCAATTTCTCTATTTCTCTATTTCTCTCTTCCACCAAGACTCTTGCTCTAAAAAAAACTCTAGGATTTCTTCTTGTGTAACTCCTCATTTGGGTAATAGTTATGTTAATAATTAATATAATAGTAACCCCCACTAATATCATAATGCTTATGTTACAAAACTCTTACATGCATGACCAATATCACATTAAGCCATCTTAGTAGCATAACCTCATTTTTTCATCATTAGTTAAGCAACATAATGGTTAGGCTATTCATTATATAATAGTATTACTTTACTATGACATATAACATATTTCTAATGTCACACTTAAATAATTTAAAGTTATTTTATTAGT
Organism: Panax ginseng; assembly: GCA_020205605.1. Lineage (NCBI taxonomy): Eukaryota > Viridiplantae > Streptophyta > Magnoliopsida > Apiales > Araliaceae > Panax > Panax ginseng. The sequence continues at coordinate 146,469,602 of CM035128.1, read as the reverse complement.
AAAATCAATTAAACTTTAATAATAGAATGCACATCAATTATAAAATTATCTATCAAATTATAACGCTTAATTAAATTAAGCCATAACAACCAACATCAAACATTTATTATTCAATAAATAAATCAACTAAAATATTTATCTAACTCAAATAAATATTTTAATTAATTATAAAAATTACATTCGTTACATTTTTCCCTCCTTATTAGGATTTCGTCCTCGGAATCACCGAAACCTCTCTTACCTAGTTTTCATCTCGTCTCTTTTAGAAGTCTATTGTAGAACAACTTCAACGCATTACCTTAACTTAGGTTCTATATTTTCTATTCCTCTCAACAATTCTTGAAAGTTTTTATTTCATAACATTTACTTAGACTTAACTATATTCCAAGTATTATACATTCTTTAGCCCATCCATTGTCTTTTATTCAACTTATAAACACTCGGGATATCACAGATGCTTACGTGAGAAGTCACTCAGTTTTGTTCAATTATTGCTATAGTAATTGTTGCATAGTATCTCACGTTATTTGATTCAATTATTGTCGATATTTTATATATTATTAAATCAATAATTGAGATAACAAAGTTATTAATATTATTATTTGTAATATTAACGATGTCTAGAAGTTCTGCCAAGGAGAGGTTTGGTCACCTAATTGTGCGCCAATAGGGAGAAATCCTTATTGGAAAGCCCCCTCTTTCCTGGGAACAACCTGGTCGATTATTACTGTACTTTTATCACCGATTATTTTATGACAACTTGCTTACTTTGAAAAAATTTCAAATATCACCCTTAACTTTAACCTTTTATCAATTTAACCATTTACTAAATAGAATAATTATAAGAAAAAATTCGGGGTCTCACATATATGATCATGTATTGTAGAGACTTAGAGACTTAAAGTGTACGTGTGATAAACAGTAAGCAGACGCTAAAGGCAAGTATTCTAACCCTTGTTCCAATTCAGTCTGGACAAGCTTTGAAATTCATGTATTCTTTCGCATGAAGTCTTATATGATGAAGTTAAAGCCAATTCTTTCGACTAGACTTATATTATGTATCTATCAAGCATGGTTATTATTTACCAAGTTATATTGGTGTGGTTTTCAAATGAAGACTGAGTATGCTAAAATGTTTTGTCATTTAACGACAGACACGTGAGGTTGCCACAACTTAAACGTATACACGTTTAATGAATGTAGTGTTGATCAATATAGAGTACTATAGGCTGATCACCAAGACGTGCTCATAAGTAATGTCGGACTTACGGACTTAGTGCCGGGATGTCCTTTTTCAAAAGAACTTATGAAATGCTCAAAGGTCTTGGACCGGAATTGATGTTTTACTGAATATTGTTGTTGTAAAACGTTTTGAATGAAAAGAAGTGCTATTTTGAATTATCGATAGTACTTCGTAACTATTGTTCAGTTATTGAAGATATACGAGTTCTATGTTTCAAGCATGTTGGTTACTAGAATTGTAGTACTTGCTGAGCTAGTCATGCTCACTCTTACATGAACCATACGAACACAGCTAAGATAGAGCGGACCGAAGGCTCCGGCAAGGATAAAGGCAAGGCAAAAACGAACCCGTAGAATAATTATCTAATAGTATAGGGTGAATGATTGTAATATATTTGATATTATGACAAGAATAATGTAATGGTTATACAAAACCTGGGAAAATGTAATATTATTTTGAATATATAAAAGACATGTCCGTTCTTTTGAGACTTTTCAATTGAATATATGTGTGAATAGTAGTACCGTGTAGCACCATCTGTCGGGTTGGAAGATACCCGAATTTGGGGGCGTCACATGGATAATCGTATCGGATGTATTATATAGGTAGATTATCTATGACGCCCACAAAATAGGGTCCACACAACCCAATTTAGATCACCAAAATACATACAATTACCATATGTTCTCTTAATACATTGTCGTAGACAATACGATAATATCCATACTCAAAATACAATGTCGTAAAAGATACGCAACACATATTACAAGTCTTTAACATGATTATTGCCACACTATTTAACAACATGGTGAAGACACTATAGAAACTATATTTGATTATCACTCCACACCCCGGCTAGTCCCAGCTGCACTCTCATTTTTTGAGAAGAACAATGGAACAAAAAAGAAAAGGGTGAGCTGATGTGACGCCCCCAAATCCGGGTTACCTGACTCCCGAGTTTGGTGTTCACGATCCACAATATAAATAACATTTAACTACCCATAATATATATAGATAGTATCTTACATAAGTTTTTATCAGAGTTTACTAATAATACATCACCCAGGTTCACTAACCTTAACATTACAAACATACCCTTTAGATATACAAAAAAAGGGTTTACAAATACAACATAATAAATATGTTAATCATAACTAGTTTATTACAACGCCTTTGCCTTTTATTCTTCGCAAAGACTCTCCTCGCCACTTCGTCCCTAAATTTGAAATGTTTTATTTAGCAAGGGTGAGCAACAAATTTGCCCATAGTTAATACATACAATAAATGTATAAGTATTCAAATCACCGTACTATCTATTTTGATAGAATGAAACCAAAGTTCGGGAACTTTGAAATAAATTGAACAAATCGTTATTCAATAACAAGTTTTCTCGTATTTTATATCGCATAATAATGTAATGATGAAAGGGTACAACGCTTTCAAGGTTCTACGATATATTCAATTGAATAATCAAGAATTAATTCTACAATTTGCAAAGTGGATTGTTTTCCAGATTTATCTTTGAAGCGATCCATTGGATCTTGAACTTCTCTTCTCGAGTAACTATCAAAGTTATACTTTGATATACCCAGTGTATCGAGAAACGTAAAGATTAAATCATACCCTCTGCAAGTATAACAAGTGATCGACTTTATTATACCCTATATTATGCATAATACTTAAGTCACAAAGAATGATCGAATATACGATTTAATGATATTCCCTTTATAAAAGGTTGTTCTTCCTCGCCCTCGTAATCAAGATTTTGATTTAACAACGAAATCTTGTGATTTCAAATTCTATTTACTTCTCGATCTTAGCCAAATAATTGGCATCGATCTCTCAATAATAATTGAATTCTCTTCTCGAACTTATCAAGTTCTAGCTAATATTAAATCTAGCCGAATAATTAGCTAAGACATTTCTCGATATAATTTGACAATAAACAAGAATTATCTCAGACTCATCAATTCTAACTTCTACATATATGAATATCCAACAACAAGAATTCAACGAATATATATATATTCTAATTCAATAATTTAATTTCAACAATAAATCACGGACGTGGCATAATTAGCAATAATTATCCACCAATAGTAATTTGAATGAAATAACTCAAGGTTGAGTTAGGGAACTTGCCTCTTCCAATGATTACAACTACAAAAAATACTTATTCGCTTTCAAAGACCTATAATCAATAATATCGGTCTTACAATTAGCACAATTATTCATAACACGTAACAATCGTAGTTCACAAATAAACTTCTCCTAGGCACATTACCACATAGTCACATCAGTGTTTATAACCTATATAAACACATAACAAGTCTAACTATATTAGTCTGGTTGGACTTCGGTCCATTCTCGGTGTTCTGATCACCCTATCCGACAATTAACACATTGATTGTCCATTAAACTTGGTCTCTAAGCTTCAATATTAATTTAGATAACTCAATTATCAATTATAATATTTTTCTAAGCTTTTAATATTTATCAAGTAATTATTATAATTTATAATAATTTTTTAAACATCGAATCATTTTTAAATGATTTAATTCTCAATTAATCTTATCATTATTAATATCTAAAAATATTTAAATATCAATAACATACTTGTCAAAATATTAAAGTTATTATCAATAACTTAAAATATTTTTAAATCAACAATATTCCACTTAAATGATTTTTAAAGTAATTAAAATCATTTTAAATCACCACCATTAATATATAAATATTAATGAAATTATTATCTAAATATTAAAAGTCATAATTTATAACTTAAAATATTTTAAAACTATTTTTCTCATTGTTAAATGATTTTAAATCAATAAAATCATTTTTAATTCATTTATTTAATATCATAATTAAATAAATCAAATATCATTAATATTAATTTATTAATGAAAATTCTCCAAAAATATTGAAAATTATATTTTATAATTTAAAATATTTTCTAACACTTTATTCTCAATTAAAATGATTTTTAAATCATTTAAATTATTTTTATCTTATTTATTTAATTAATAATCAAATAAATCTAATATCATTAATATTAAATTATTAATGAAAATTCACCAAAAATATTAAAAGTTACATTTTATAACTCAAAATATTTTTAAATACATTTTCTTATTTAAAATGATTTTTATAATATTAAATCACTTTTCTCTAATTTATTTAATACACTAATTAAATAAATTAAATACCTTTAATATTTAAATAATTATAAATATTAAAGAAAAATATTCCAATTAATCGAAAATTATTTTCATAATTTAAAATAATTTTTAAAATCATTTTGGTAATTTTTAGAATTTATTTCTAATTTTTATCAATTTCCAAAATTTTCGAAAATAATTTAATTAATCATCGCTAAAAGCCTTTAGCGACACAAAGCGTCGCTGTTGGTGTTCTTGAGCTCAAGAACACTGACAGCTTCGTGTTTAAGGGTCATCGTTTGACCGGATTTAATTCACAGCATGATCAAGTTCTGGGCTAACTAAAAGTTTGTTATTGTAGTATAAATGTAACACTACAATATCTAATCAACAATTTGGTCAACCAACATCACAACAAGGAGATCTAGACCTCCAAAGTTTCTGTCAGGCGGTTTCTGGGCCAAAACAGATTCGAGTTGCCACTTTCAAGCTTAATTATTTCTGCTTTCTGTTCATTGTTTATGTGATATTAAAGTTCAAACATATAATCGATGTGTCAAGGAACAATACCATACCAACAAATCAGTCCAAAAATAAACAAATCACAACTTATCAAGCGGTCAACTTATGTCAGAAAATTCGTGCAAGTATTTTTCTGGAATTTCCAGAAATTCAAATTATGGTTGTTTGGCCTACTTTGACTGCTTGTTACACTCGATCTATTGATCAAATATATGATATAAAGCCATAAATCTATAGACAAGATACCGTGCTACACATGTATTACAAAAATAACATCATAAACCAAAACGCGTCTAACATATCAAGAGGCTTAAAAATTGTCGACGTTGTTTCGATCATTCAATTCACCCGGATATTCATCCATCGACCTCGGTCAACGCTGTTTGACCCTAAATAACTTGAAATCCAAATTTATCTAATGGTCAGACTACAACTTGTAGATTAAAGCCTACATACCAAAGCTATCGATTGAAGCTTTAAAACAACTAAAACAACAAACACACAAGGATTTAAAAGCAACCGACATTCCTTATCGATACCAAATTTTTCTCAAGAACAGTTTTTTAAAAAATTATTTTTTAGGCACTTTGATGCTATGGACCCATCATGGATCATTATATAACAACTAATAACATATTATAACACACTTTTAAACACTTAAACACAAAAATTTTTCTAACCAATAAAGATCAAAATTAACATTTTCGCTATACCTTTCTTGCTTTGATTTTTGATCTTAGCTCCCAAGATGTTTATGGTTGATCTAAGGAAAGTATTTGGGACCTGATATTCTTGAAAAATTCAAGGGTTAGAGAGAGAGAGAGTTGTTTTAGACTTTGGAAAAAAATGACCAACTTGAGTGTATTTTCTCTCTCTAATTCTCTTTATCCTCTCTGATGCAATGAATGTTGGGTTGTCTTTGTCACAAGAGGTCGAAGTAATGAGATTTAAGTCGATTGATTGCCTTTAGTTAGTCACCAACTAAAGGTTTTACAATTTTTACAAGTAACCTCATTTTATATATAAAAAGGGTATTATGGTCATTTCCAATTTTTCTAGATTTTTGTATTAGATGAAACCCTTAGGGTTTAGGGTTTTGACAATCTAGGGTTTAAGTTTTTAACCTCACATATTTAGCAACTTGAATTTCAAAATTTTCTAATTAAATTTTAAAATAGAAAATTTTGATTTCTAAATTATAATTAGGGCTTCCTAATTATTTTGTAATTTCCCAACCATGAATCATTATTTGCTAATTAGGACTATTTTATCCTAATTAAAATTGCTAATTTAGCACTTAGGGTCAAATTTGTACATTATAATTTATAACCCAAAAATTAGGGTTTTAAATAGAAAAATAATATTTCAATTTTTAGAAATTAGATTTCCCAATTAGATTAGGGTTTCTACTAACTTGATAATTAGGATTTATATTTCCTGATTAACATTGCAATTATAGCAATTAAATCCACCACTGTACAATTAGGGTTCAAAATGGTCATTAGGGTTTTCAACCCACAAATTAGGGTTTCTAAAATAGAAAGTTACCATATAAAAATATAATTAGAGATTTCTAACCATATTTAAGTTTAATGAATACTTTAGGCATGCTATTAAAAATTAGGGTTGCCTAATTAGGGTTTAAAATTCCTTGCTTTTGAAATTAGGGTTTCCAACGTCATAATTAGGGTTTTAATTGTACAATTTATTTTCTAAATTTCAGATTAGGGTTTTAAATCCCTTATTAAGGTTTATTAATATTAAACCTTATCCAGTCAACCATTGATCAACATTTCTATACAGTCCAAACATTACGATCAATAATACAATTATTTTAATTGTATTTTCTACCTAATCCTATCCAAAAATTAGGGTTAGGGTTTTCTAAAGTTATTAAGCACAACTCTACTCTAATTTCTCGGTCAAAACATATATTGACTAATTCTCTAGACTTGTCTCACTAATTCTCGATACACTATTAATGATTAATATTAAATAAAAAAAAAAAAATTATTCAGTAAAATTTTGATTATTCAAATCCCGGGTTATCACATTCACCCCTCTTAAAAAGGATTCCGCCTCGGAATCACCGCTTTCTTATTCTCTACAATCTTTTAAAGTTGTATCATCAATTCATTTTTATCAACACAATATTAAATTGTGTCTTAATTTCTAACCCGAGACTTGAATCTATAAAAGAAAACAATTCTCAACTATATTAAACTAATATTACTCACAGTAATTAAATATTAAGCAAAATCATTACTTCTTGCTACCTCCTGAGAGAGCCATCGCTTCCAGCCACCATCATGTTAAATGTACGGGGCGGTTGATCTTCCCGGTTGTCACGAAGTCCCTCGGATTGCCAATGTTCCACTTCTAAGGTCCCTTATTGGCACTTTCCTTCTCAAAGATTTCTCTTTGGATGCCTTCTTACGATGGTCACGATCCACGTGCAAAACAACCTTGTATCTTCTTTGGGTTGGGACAATTGGGTGACATGTGGCCTCTTGTCCGCATTATAACAAACCCCCTTCCTCTTCAGACAAACACCAGCGTGGTTCTTTCCACAATTCGAGCATGGTTCTGCTCCTTTCATATTCCCTTCAGTTTTACTACCTGATTGGGTATTCTCGCTCCACTTCCTCTTGTTTGGGTTACTGCCACCGCTGCTTCCACCCTCATTGGTCTTCTTCTTCTTTTCCTGATAAAAACGAGATGCAGCCTCGCTTCCTCCTTCAGCAATTAACGCTTTCTCCAGTAGAGCCGCAAACGTGTTGATCTGCAATACCGCTACCTTGTTGAATATTCCTGGTTTCAGTCCGTTCTCGAATCTTCTTGCCTTTCTCGCTTCTGTATCCACCTGATGAGTTGTTTATGAATTTGAGAAAAATATATATATTTGTTATATTTTGAATTATGTGATTAAGTCTGAATATAGGAGAGTATTATATATTCATATATTGGTAAATGAGTTTAAAGGTTAATTTAATTATTGAAGAAATTAAATAAAATTGTTGCAAAAAGGAAATTAATCAAATTAATATTAGTTAATTTAATTAAATTGAAAATTATATTATAAGATAATATAATTTGATTGTTATGCCTTGTTGGCAATAAATTATTATGAATTAAATTCATATATAATGTCAATAATTCACTTAATTAAAATAGTGAATTAATGTAAATATATTTGTTTTTATTAAATGAGAAGTAATATATATTACATATAAATGTAATATGTTAATGTAATTCGATTGTGAGTTTTTAGTAAATAGCTAAAATATTTATTGAATAAAATAAATATTTTAGTTGTGATGTTTATGGAATGATAATATTCTAATTTAATTAAATAATTAAATTAGAGGATTAATGATTTGTTAGTTAAATTGTAATTGTAATTATTTTGGGATAAGTGATTAAATAAAAATGAAGTGTGACAAATGTATCATATAATAAGGAAGCTATTAAAATAATTGGATTGGAGCCTATTTGAGTTAGCCAAATATGACCTAGTGACCTTTGAGAAACCAAAACTGATGGAAACTAAATAAGAGTTACATTGAAATTCATAAGCCTCATTCTTCAGTTTAGAAAAATTGAGCTTAGAGAAGGGTACGAGAGAGAAAGGATGTTCTCTGTGGAAATTGGAGAATAGGGCTTCGAAATCAAGGAGAAGCAAGAAGAGAATTAAGCAAGCAATTCCTATCATCTAGCTATTTCAAAAAGAAATTAAAAGGTAATAATCTAACCTTAAGCTTTGGTTTGGGTTTTCTTGAGTTTTTCATTAAAAATAGATTTTTGATGTTTGATTCCTTGAAGAATCTGTTATATGTGTTGATGAGGTTATATAATCTGCGTGATATCATCTATAGTTGGATTTGAATCAAGCAAATTCATGTTTTCAATGTTAAATAAGAGGATTTTGGTTTTTGGTTTAATATATGTATTTTGGTCTGTTTTGAGGCTAAAATTGGCTAGGAAATCATGATGAAAATCTAAAATTGAGGTTTGTTTATGTTAGTGCTTGAAAAGAAGAAAACAACGAAAGTTAAATGAATCAATTTTGGTGAGAAACGAATTCGTGAGAGTTGAATTCGCTAAAAATGTTAAAACATGAAAATTTGGTAAGAACTTTGAAATTGAGACATTTGAATGGTTAGTTAATGTGTTTGGAAGATGTTGGTTTTCTGGTATGTCGTACTTTTAGAAATTATGATTCTATAGAATCAAAAACTAACTAATTTGGATTTGTAAAACTCGAGTTATAAAGATCAGAAGGAGAAAGGGTCGAAAAATCGCGAAGAACACAAACTGCATAGTCGGAGTATGGGCAAACCCGCCTCGGTGGGCTTTCCTAGTTCAAAATCCCTGCCCCAGAGGGTATACAGCCCCGACAGGCTTTCCTAGCTCAAAAACCCCACCTCGGCGGGGGTGGACAAATTGACCAAGTGTTGGAGAAAAATCTGACCGGCCATGTTTTACTAATATGGGCATAACTCTTTTATACGAACTCCGATTGAGGCGATGTAGGATGAATCGGAAAGAAAGTGAGTATACCTATAAATTTTATTCAAAAAGTTTTTAAATTTGAGGTCGGGAGCAGGGTCTAAAATGGGTATCTTTGGGACTGATGTGTATTCGAAGGCAATCGAAAGGCGTCGGTCATGCACGTATGCAAGTGAAATGTTTTCGACGATAAAAGATATTGTTATAAGTTATAAAATATGAATATTATGAAATCTAATGATGCTTAATATTAATCAATGATGTATTAGATAAGTTGTATGAGCATGCTAAGCATACGCAAGAAAGGCGAATCGGGTGAGTGAATAATGAACGTCAAAACGTCGTGCCAAGTATTAATGAACTTAAAAGAGTGTTTCAATTCAAATGAAATGAACATTATAAGATATGGAATGTGGTTAATATAACCCAATAAGGAGTTCTAGCAAGACTTCAACATATAATTAAACATTGTGTATTAAACCTAAAGAAGACGATCATAGATCATAAAGTAGAGTTAATTAAACAATTACCAAGCGTTGTTATATGGCTAAGAGTTGATGTGCATGATTATATGTTGTGTAGGATACATAAAGTGTAGATAGCTATAAGAGGTTAATCTAATGTGGTAATCAACGATCAAAACAAGTCTTTCAGTTCCTATTTGCTATATGAACTTGATAACTGTTGATTGAATTATGTTATGCTATGAGAATGTTGATTTACGTATGAAATGTATATGAAATTTGAAATTTGATATATAACTATATTTTAAGTAGAGGAAGTTGAAGGGTTTCGACACAGAAACGCACAGCGGAAATAGAATAATTTAAACCAATTTCGAAACTCTAAATAGGATCCATGTGAAAACAATTAATTCAGTGGTTAGAAATTATACCGATTAAGAAAGCTAGAAATGATGTGGTCGAATCTCCAACGCAATTCAAACGAACTGCGTCTCTACGATATCCATACGAACGCTCCGCGAAACGTCCTATGATCTGCAAAAGAAGGAACCGCGATACTAGCCACCAAGGATGAGAATTTTTGAAACTGTTTTCTCTAGTCTCTCTCTAAGAGCGACTAGGGTTTTGTATTTTGACGTAATCCCTAAAGTGACTGATATATATCATATATATAGTAGTTAGGAGGAATTAATCAAAACCTAATATTATTAAAATTCGAATTTATATATATATATATATATATCTTAATTAAGTCTTACTTAATTAATATACATATATATACAATTTATCCTTTTAATTTAAATTTGTGATTTAAAATACTATCAATCATATTGATATATTTAAATCCTTACAATTTAAATTAATTTCCTTTTAAATTACGTTACATGTGTGTGACCTATAGGTTATTATTACGTTGGCAATAATTTTAAAATCATATTATAAAATTATAAACAGTGAGCTGACATCTAGTAATGCATCACTGCTACCCAAGTAATAATAAGATCGATGATTCGATGCAACCTTTTCGTGACCAATGTTTCAATGTAATTTAATCCTTTTAACCTTAATATCCTAGATTAAACTCGAGTCATGGAATGTGTCATACTCTTCATAATTTAATCTGAGTTTTTCTTGATCAATGAGTAGACTATATGAAATAAATCACTATTTGAGCATGGCCATGCATTTCATAGTCCTACTCAATCAAGAGGCCTATGGATATCACCCCTAATATATAGGATGGTTAAATTCCATCTAGATCACTCATATTCCTCACACGATTCATGACGTACCCAATAATCACCTTTATAGTCCACCCTATTAAAGGTGACATTTGATGATATCAAAGTACATAAATTCTCGTGTAGTAATATAGTGATTTCAGGTAAGACCATTACATCATTGTCACTATGAGAATTGCTAATGACACTTCGCATAATGCTCCATATAGAATTCTCATGGTGGGTTCATCCGTTACATCGTTTCTCAACATGTACCTATGCATTGACTTAATATCTCATATATTTATGACCAATGAGATTTGGTCATCAGTCAATCCACATACTAGTCTTAATACATAATTGTTGTCCCATCAACAATGATACTCGACTATGGACATTTAAGAACAATGAAACTAATTGTAATTATATAATCTCATGTTCAAGTCACATACTTGAAACTATATAATTTGTATCATTATTTTAAGGATTTTTATTATGTTAACATTTATATAACGCAGTAAATAAAACCATAATAAAATCATTCATTTATTCAATCAAATATAATATCAAAACGTTAAGCAACTATATCAAATAATTGGCCCCTAGGGCATAAACTCTAACAAAAGTTAATCTCTATACTTGTTATGTGAGATGCAGCATGTATGTTATATTAGCATGATTATGATGTATGAACTGAACATGATACTATGTGTTATGTGATATATGAAAACTGTTAGATTTGCTGAGTTGTCAAGCTCAATCTTAAAAAAATAACCATTTTGTAGGTTAAGGATGCAATGAGATATTTTATACTATTTGAATGATAAGGAATCAGAAGTAATGCAAGGAGATGATTTCCTTTAGTTGAAAGTATTATTTTGAATAATGTATAAGGTTATGAAAGATGTACTTGACAGTTTGTGACATTCAATTAATGTTGAGTTATAAAGTTAGAGTTATGCAGTATATAAAGGATGTCGTATTGAGATATAAGATCTTATATAATAACTCTAATGAAGTGAATCATAAAATAAACTTGATTCAAGGATATATAAATGATAAAGGTTATGATTTAGGAAATATAAAGGAAGAAGACAGAAAAGTTTAAATTATTCTGCATTTTGTTGATTATATTATCGCATAATGATTTAAAATTAGAAATTAGATGTATTGTTAACGACTGAAGTCGAGGGTTGAATTATTCAAATTTTGGAGTCGTTACATAGCCCAATAAAAATTATCAGGACTAAGATAATGAAGAATATATTATCCTTAGCCTTCAACAGTGAAAAATCTGATAGAATATAATAGACAACAAGTTTTAAATCAACAACTGCAACGGAAATATCAATCAATTAATAAGGAGAGTAAAATAGATCATGATGTTCACAATCTTCTCTAAATTAAAAGTTTACCATCAATATTTTATCACTGTAACACCAATCAATATTTTTTGACCATAATAATACAAATCAACAGTTCATCTTTGCACTACGGACCAAAGATATTCAATTGTAACTCCAATGGTCATGATCATGCCATTCAACAGTCCATCTTTGCACTACGGGCCAAATATAATTAACTTTTCAACAAGTGTCTTTGCCATACCGAGCAAAGACACTCAATGATCATATTTTCATTGCACCTAGGCCAAAGACATTCACTATAACTTAATTATTTGATGATTAGTATAAATAACAATGATGTAAAGAATGAAAGAAAGTTGTAGGAATTATACAATAAAAGAATCAACATCCGAGATTTGACATTTAATTTATCTATAGTTCAATAATGATATCCAAAAATTCAATTAGAGTTCAAGAATAGGATAAATAAGATTCACAATTCAACTATCACGTGTAAACGAAATAGGAAGATTCAGGTGAAAAGATATTAGATGAAGCACGTGTAAAGTGCAATAAGAAGATTCAGGTGAAATGATATTAGATGAATCACAAACTATTAAGGAAGTTCTAAATAGTTTAGGACTTTTCACCGTTTAATGAAAAAGTTATCGAAACAAATAACAATTTCTTACTATAATATGGAGTATGAAAGAAATGATATTACTTACCTCAATTAACAAGTGATTAGATGTTGCTTTCTATTAAGTTTATCAACCTAAATATATTTATACTTTAATAAGTAACTATCATATATGGTGTACACTAACTCCTATATTATGAAATTATCAAAAGTGACTATGTAGTATAAATTTGTGTAGTGTACAAAATAAGCTTCAAAATAATATTTCAAAATAAAATCTTCCAAAGGAAGTTTTTCAAAATAACTCTTCTAAAGAAAAAAATAAACACCGTGTGATTTGTGTGACTGTTTGACCAACTTTTATACAAAATACTTACTTGAACGATACTCGTACTCTTACTGATCTTTGCAAATACTCAAGATAAGTTAACACACTTAGAGAGAACTTACCCTAAGACATTTTTAGAGAGTGGAAGGAAGTATAAGCAAGGAAGTTATGAATTTCCTTATGTTAAGCCTTCCTATTTATTGTAACGACCCCAAAATTCATAAAATTTAATTATTGACTTCAGTCGTTAATAATACATTTAACCTCTAATTTTACATCATTAAACGATAATACAACCATTGAAATTTGCGAAATAATTAAAATTTTCTATTACAAACTATCCTCGCTCCCAAAACCTTTAACCTTTACATCTAAATATCAGAATCATTTTAATACTACAATAGTTTACATTACAAAACAATATTACAATTCAACATTAATACATTATTCAAAACCTTAAACATAGTTTAAATAATAATAACACAACCAAAGTGTATAAATCTTCAAGTATCACGTCTGACTCATGTCTTTCAAGTAACACATAACTTTACCTTGAATCTTGAACCTGCAAAAGTGGTTATTTGCAAGGTTGAGCTCGACAGCCCAACAAAATTTAATAGTTTTCATGCATCACATAGTACATAATAACATACTCAACATATAACATACATGCTACAATTCATATAACAAGTATAAAGATTGAGTCCCTACTCAATCAACATGCTTTAATCATTCAACATAGTCATAAATTGACTTTAATATTTCATACTTTCAACATATATATAACACATCATGCTCTTTGCAATAAAGATTTAAAAAACAGTTTAATCATCAAGTTCACATAGCAAATAGAACCGAAAGACTTGCCTGATTAGTAGTTTATGAACTAAGACTTAACTCGCTTACGCTTATCTCGCACTTCGTATTCCTAAATGCTTATATAATCATGGATTCACATCCATTAGTCATATATTTCATACGCTCTTAATATAAAAACAATTATTGTTTCCTAACTTGGTTTCATTTTACTTGAACTTAGGATAACCACGAGACTAGTTCATTCTATTATCATATTTATCTAAACAATCTTGTTTCATATCTTGTAGTTCTTAAATACAATATATACCCATAACTTAAGACCATGCAATTAACAAACTGCTCTTGGTCACTCTGCAGAAGCATGCGCATGGTCAATTTGATTTAAGCTTAGGGAGTATGCAGCCTACTTACTCCCAAAAAAAAAACCGACTTAAGCTTTTCATTGCTCAGTTTAGTCCTAACCTACTATGCATTCTAATAAATACTATAAACATACATTAAGTAGGTTCTGATATTTCTTCAAGTTCACATTTCAAATTATTTAGTTTTGAATTACATAGTTCTATGTTAAATTATTTACATCAACAAAGCTTAACAACTTCTTTTAACGAAGGTTCAAGGTTTATAAGCTTTTAAACCTTATATTGGTACCTAACAACCTTTAATACACATGTTCACATATATCTATCTCATTTACATAGACATAGCATAGTTCATACTTTTAAAACGTGCTTAAATAACTTATGTCATGCTTGACTAGTTGAGTGCACATATCATTCATGTTCAAAGGCATAAATAACTCTATTATGCTTGCTTATAAGGTCATAATACAAGTAAAATGCTCATAAAAGTTAGTTTCTAAAACTTTTAAATTTCTCTTTGAAGACACATTATCCAAGATATACAAGTTATCTTATATGAGGTAACTTAAGATCACATTTTATGCTCGCATGACTCCACCACATGCTCATTACAAAGTCAGAACTCAAGTGACTTAAAGTTCGTCAAGGTTTGTTTTCGAAATCTTCAAGTTTCTTTTTAAAACACATACTAAGTCATGCTTAAGCATCCCATTATGAGTAAAGTAATCTTAGCCATATGACATGTCTATTATCATGCATATTCATGTTTTATTACTTAGAATAACATATTCCATCGTTCGGAGCACTATACTTGCGTATGTGCTCAATCGACGCCCTCCGATCGCCTCCGAATACGTAACAGTCACAAAGATGACTATTTTCACCCTTCCTAAAGACCTAAAATTAAAAATCGTAAAGAACAAAAGTTGTAGGTCTATTCGTCCTCGTTCCGGATCATCTTGAATAACCTCAATTGGAGTTCGTATGAAAACGTTATGACTGTTTTACCAAAATAGGTCAAAGCAGTCACAGTCAAAAAACATGGGGCGCGGCCGCGCCCCTTTTCCTCACAAATACCACGCGCTCGCACCATTTCCCAGCCCCAGATGTGTGCCCGTGCGCATGGGTAGCGCGCCCGCGTTAGGTTTCGCACAGAACACAATTTTGGTCATAACTTTCTCATTTTAAGTCTGAATTAGTTGGTTTTCGATTCGTTGGACTCGTTAAACTCTTAGATACACATCTAGAGAATAATTATAACACTTCAAACATATTAACAAATCATTTTAAGGGTTCCAATTCAATGTTCATGTTATATTTTCAAGTTTTAAACATATTTAGCGAATTCATTCACTACGAATTCGTTTCTTAACCAATTTGATTCATTCAAATCATTCACCACAACCAATTAAAGAGAAGAAGTTTTGATAAAACATAACTAAAAACTAGGGCTATAATATTACCTTTTAATTTCTCCTTAAGCTTAATTAGATGATGAGAATGGATTGATTATCCTCCATCTCCGTTCTTTGATTCTCATAGTCACCTCTTTTTTTCAATTTCTCAGAGAATATGACTTTCTCAAACTTCTCTGTAAACTCTCTCTTCTCTCTTCTTCTTAGGCTTAGGCCAAACCCTTTTCACGTAAAACTAAAACAGACGCTAAAATAAAACTAACGTATAATATAATAAGGCTACTAAATACTTATCGGAACAAATTACAACCTTTTAATTTATTTTCATAAGTCATATTTATTGTCACACTTTATTTAAATAAATTCCCATGTTCAAATTAAATTAAATATCATCTATCTATCTACCCATAAATAAATGCAAACCATGCAATTAGATAGAATAAATAAATAAATCTCCCCCCCAAATCCTAGTTACATCATCGGTATTCACTGCATAAAAATCTATCTATACAATCCTGTGTCACTCTAACCTTAAAAATATCCTAGTATGAATCATAAACAATAACAAAACAATAACAAGTCTTAATAACATCAAGTCTAAAAATAATACATAAGAACAACAAATCTTCCTCATTTGTTAATATTACCCTTGCCTTTACTAGTGGAAGGCTCGTCTAATCTTTCGTTCTTAACTGCAATGTTATTATTACATAAGAGTGAGCACGATTGCCCACAAGTATAACAATATAACAAATGAATAATAATAACATGCGAATAAATCAAAGACTTCTAAAATAGGAAAATCAGCTTTTGAATCAAGAAGGAATAGCAAGAGACAAAAGAACTTTTGAGGGTCATAAGACCTTGAACTATGTCCTAGGTTGTCAAGTGTTTATACTTGAAACCTTTAAAAGTCATAAGACTATGGACTCTTCTTCTCGTATTTTAGGGATCAACCCTTAGTACCATATCATGCACAATATCTTAACGCTAACGATAAGTAATCCCCTATACAGTGGTTGTTCATCTCAGTTTGACATTAGAGTCCGCACTAAAGGAAGTTTGGTTTGATAATTCATCAAGGGTTCTAAATTTAGAACGCCATCAACTATGGACTAGTCGAATCATTAAGGGTTCACTAGTCTAACAAAGTTCAACAAGAATCGATAATTTAAAATTGAATAACAATCTCAAAAGGTATACAATAGAATAATTATTGTATAATGTAATCATACTTTGAAAGATTAATACATTTTAATATAATAAAATGGACTTGATCAATAATAACGAGAATTTGCTCGATGTAAAGAGACAACTTATAAGCTCATATAAAGATAACGAGTAGGGGTTAGAAACTTGCTCGTCGCATAGATTACACGTTAATTATACTCGCTCCTTGATTTAAATCCTACATATCATTTACGCTCACAATACCACCAATTATAACGCATTAATCATCACAAGTTCATTCTTTTGTCTAACTCAATTCATGACTATACTTAGTCAAATTACTACACTCATTGTCACAATTAACACTTCATGAACAATAAGCTAACTATGCATTCAATCATTCAATTCACACATAAATGTGTTATTGACATGTTAAAAACTTATTTTAACACCTAATTATATGTCTAACATGTTTTTATGCTCATTAGATTAAGTTACCAACACATTGCTAGACTTGAACATTTAAAAAAACTCATTTCTGGACCATTCTGCTAAGTGGCGCCATACACGCACCACCACTTAAGCTTCGTCATCGTTTCATCATGCAAGACGATTGGGACTTTACTTAGCTGACTGGCACCAGCAAGTTTAGGCCTTCAGAGTTGGCGCCGCATGACGTAAACTCCAGTTTCAATTTCATTCATGAAGAACACATAATCAAAGTAATTTATCATTTTATGGTCATTAAATTCATCAAATTAAACATACCCATAAACTAGAATTCACACATAATCATTACCCAACCTTTATAGAGCAATTTTAACCAATTAAAACACATAATCACCAAATTAAAACATGTAATTTTCACCGTTTTTGATGTTCTTGAAGGTTTTGAACAAAAAACATAAAATTTAACACTACTTGATTCAAGTATAACACCAAATCCATCCATTCAAGTTTTGTTTTCTTCTGCTTTAACATGCATAATTATATACGTGTGTGAATTTTACGTAACAATTTATGTTTGATATATTAAATATACGATAAGGGCCATATATGGCCATATTTCTATACTCAGAATTTTGAAGCCATAACATACGTTATAATTATAATATTATGAAACCGATGATATGGAAATCTATAATATATAGTAATACATGCTATGCTAACATATCATCACATATATTCTCATAACAATACCATTTCCAATTTATAGAGACTTTACGTAAAACTTGAAAGCCAATTATTTTACAAAAACTTAAACAACGTAATTAAACTGGGTGGAAGAAATTACCCAAAGCGTATTAGATTAGGAGATGAATTCTTCTCAACTCTTCTTCAATCACACACTCACAATCTCCTCAAAATTATCAATTTTCTCTCTCTAATTCTCAAACTCTCTCTCTCTCTTTTTTCCGCACTTAGCGTATAATAAGAAAAGAAGAAGACGATAATAAATGAAGTAAATCGACGTTGTTTGGGAGGTCGCCACCCATCATGGGTTAACTCGCCCCCAACCTCCACTAATGCTATGTTTGGCTAGCCTTAAAAGGCTTATACCCATTTAATTTAATAAAACCCTTATAATATAGTTTAATAATGTCACGTCCAATTAGATAATAAATCAAACATCTAGTTTAATTTAATTTAAATAAAATAAAATAATTTCTCATTAATTCACATAGTCACATAATTAAATTTCTCATTTATTAACTATGTCAAATTATTAAATCTCTAATTAATTATTAAATTAATTAAAATACTATTAGGCTTATTAAATATTTCTTTTAATTCAATAAGCTCACATAATTACATACTTCAATAATAAAATTCTCCACATTAATTTAATAAATATAACACATATAATTAAATTAATCTACTACAAATTTCATCAATTAATTATTTAATCTAATAATTAATTCATCAAAAATATTTATTCAATCCAATAAATATTAAAATTAAATTACAAAATCTCTTTGCTTGTCACATCTTTTCCCCTAAAAGGATTCTTGTCCTCGTAATCACAACTTAAATAATTCGTCCTGCTACATTCTCCCCTTACAAAGATTCTGTTCCCGTAATCGCTTATAATACTCTAAGTAAATAAATGAGGATAATTTTCATCATATTCTCTTCGAGTTCCCACGTAGCTTCTTCAAATATTGTCCTCCAAATTACCTTAACAGAAAGTATTACTTTATTTCTTAGAACTTACTCTTTTCGATCGACAATTTGAACAGGAATTTCTTCGTAAGATAAGTCTTTGTAGAAATGTAGGGGTTCATATTCAATCACGTGCTTGTAATTGGGTTTGTAGGGTCGTAGGACTGAGACATGGAAAACGTTGTGGACATTCTCTAGAGCTGGAGGTAAGGCTACCTCATAAGAAACTTCTCCGACCCTTCGCAGAACTTCAAAGGGTCCAATGAATCTTGGGCTTAATTTCCCTTTCTTTCCGAACCTGATCTTTTCCTTCTAGGGAGAGACCTTTAAAAACACATAACTACCCGATTCGAACTCAACATTTTTACTGGTGTGGATCTACACGATTTCTTCTTTCGTCTATCTTGAGCTACTATCAATCTTGTTCGGATCACTTTGACTATTTCTATTGCTTGTTGTACCAATTTCGGGCCTAGTAATTGTCTTTCCCAACTTCATCCCAAAGATAGCGGAGTTTCTCACTTTCTTTCGCCAGATAACGCTTCATAAGGTGGCATGCCAATACTAGCGTGGTAATCGTTGTCAGTAGCCAAACTCTACGAAGCGTAGATGATCATCCCAATTTCCTTTAAAGTCCATTATACAAGCTCTTAACATGTCTTCTAATGTCTCAATTGTTCTTTCACTTTGTCCATCCGTCTCGAGGGTGATATGTCGTGCTCATTCGCAATCGTGTACCCATGCATTCTTGTAGACGCTTTCCGTAAGTTCGACGAAAGCGCGGATCTCTATCGTAAACAATTGACACCGAACTTCGTGCCTTGAAACAATCTCTTTCACATATAACCTTGCTAACCGATCTAAGTTGAATCTGATTTTGATCGGAAGGAAGTGTGCGGATTTCGTTAATCACAACAATAACCCATACTCGCGTCAGTAGCCTTTCCGAGTTATTTGTAGGCCAACCACAAAATCCATCGTAATATGTTCCCATTTCCATTCTAGAATCTCTAAAGGTTGTAGTAACCCACTCTTACTCCGATGTTCTCGCTTTCACTTTCTCGACATGTCGCACTTGGCAACACATTCTCGCAACCTCTCGCTTCAAATTTGGCCACCGTAAATGTTGTCAAGATCTTGGTACATCTTGGTACTACCAGGTGAATCGAATATCGTGAGTTATGAGCCTCGCTCAAAATTTCTTCCTTAATCTCTCGCATCAAGCAGACCCAAATTCTACTCTCAAATCTCAAGATTCCTTCCTTCCTTATCCATCTTGAATCTTGATTCTTGCCTTCTTCTGATATCTTCTTTTTCACCGCTTTTACATTCATCATCCCTCAAGTTGAGCCTCCTTAACTTTGTCTAATAGAGTTGTACCAGATTGCATCTAAAATGCATTTTCTCATCAATCTCCATAGGACACTTTACTTCCAATTCCAACTTTTCCATTGCACGAAATTAACTCCTCCCTTCGTCGGCCAACATCATCAGTTTCCCCATCCTTTTCTACTTAAGGCATCGAAGAACCACATTTGCCTTACCCTTGATGGTATAGAATCTCACAATCGTAGTCCTTAATTAACTCCAACCACCTTCTTTGGCGATATTCAAGTCTTTTTCGTAAAAATATATTTCAACTCTTGTGGTCTCAGATATATTTCACACTTCTCCCCATAGAGATAGTGCCTCCAGATTTTCAAAGCAAAACCACCGCAGCCTAACTCCAAGTCATGGGTCTGACACCCTTCTCATAATCTTTCAATTGTTGTCGTGACGCATACAAAATGACTCTATTGCTTTTTGCATAAGCACACAACCAAGTCCTTTATGCGACGACATCACTATATACCACAAAATTTCAGATCATCCGGAAGAGATAACACAAAAAGAACTCAACCTCTTCTTTAATTCTTGAAAGCTTTCTCACACTTCTCCGTCCAAACAAATTTCACCGATTTTCTAGTCAAATTCACAACTGAGTTGCGATCTTGGAAAAATCCTCAATGAATCTTCTATAATAACCCGCCAATCCAAGAAAACTTCTTACTTCCGACGGCGCCTTCTACCGATCCCAAAGAATCACAACTTTTCGACTTTGAGGGATCCACCAAAATTCCGTCCCTATCGATCATCACATGTCCTAGAAATTGTACTCTTTCAATCCAAAATTCACATTTCAAAAACTTGCATACAACTTCTCCCTTCTCAATGTCTCTAATGTCACCCTCAAATGCTCTTCATGTTCTTCCTTGGTTTTCGAATATACCAAAATATCATCTATAAATACCACTACTTAATTTGTCCAAAATGGTTTGAACACTCCATTCATTAAGCCCATAAATGTCAGCAGAGCATTTGTTAGACCAAATGACATTACCAAAAATTCAGAGTGACCATATCGTGTTCTAAACGCCGCCTTCTAGAGACATCCTCTCGTCTCACCTTCAATTGATGATAACCACCCTCAAGTCTATCTTTGAAAAGTATCTTGCTCCCTTTAACCGATCGAAAGTGTCGTCGATTCGTGAGAATGGATATCTATTCTTTATCGTGACCTTATTCGCCTTCTATAGTCGATGCAGAGCCGCATTGTCCCATCCTTCTTCTTCACAAATAAAATCGGCGCCCCCACCACGATATACGCTTTTGGTTGATATACTTTTGTCCAAGAATTTTGTAGTTGGACCATCGCTTTTTCATCTCTACCGCGTGCATTCTATACGGTGCCTTCGATATTGAGCCGCTCTCGAGCCAAATCGATCACGAATTCAACCGCTTCTATCCGAGAGAAGTCCTCGCAAATCATCCGTAAATACGCCTCGCAAAATCTCACTATCGGGTATCTCATCTATTTTCTGGATTCTCTTTACGACTATCGACTATGTAAGCTAGATATCCCACACCTTTGCTTTTAACAACCTCCCCGCTCGCATCATCGCCGACAACTCGCTTGTCTAGGCGACTTGCTACTATAAAACACAACCTTTGACGAGTCATAAGGTTAATACGCTTCTTCCGGGCAATCAATTATCGCCCCATAATTGATAACCAAATTCATACCCAAAATAACATCAAATTCTCCAAGTCGAATAGGATAAGATCTACGCTCATGATATTACCCTTAATATCCACTCTACACAGCTTCTTATGCACGCATTTAACAGGGGATTATTTCTCTTTCGCAATTTCTATGTTCATGGGGTATTCTAACTCGCCTTAAGCAATTCTAAGTTCTTAGCAAAGTCATCTGATATAAATGAACAAGTAAAGACCAATCAATCAAATAATACATAAGCATTAACTTTATTGATCGAAATGATACCGACACCACATCGCGAGACCGCATCGCATCCTCGTGATCGCCATGTTGAATGTTCTGCTATTGCGGTTGGTTGGGTGCAGCTTGGTCCGATGATAGTCGAGTGCTTCCACCGCTGCTTTCTCTATTCCCTCCCCGATCCTGCCCCTCCAGATCCCTTCTTAGGACAATCCTTGCAAGATGATCCTTTGAGCCACAAGTGAAGCAGCACCCTTCTTTGGTTAGATAATTTTAGGTGCTATGTGGCCTTCCCGACCACAATTGTAGCACACTCATTTTCCCTTCATGCAAACTCCTAGATGAGTTTTCCGCAGTTGGGCACGCTTCAATCTTCTTCTTCCCCTCCTCCTTGTCGACTTCCAAATTGACGAGTTATCGCACCACTTCTCTTCCGATTATGGCTACCCCCGTGCTACTTCCCACCACCTTTGTTATTTCCTTCATTCTCACTCTTTTTTCTTCTTCCGATCCTCGATTATATTTAGTTACCGTGATCGCTTCCACCTTCAAATGAGTATGGCTTTCTCTAACACTCCAAAGAAAGTGTTCAATTGAACATCGACACCTTGCTATACAAACAGTGGCTTCACCCTCGTCAAACGCCTTGCCTTCCTCTCATCAAGATGCACTTGGTATGTGGCGAACCTAGCCAACTCATTGAACTTGCACGATAATCTGCTACTGGACATATTCCCCTCGCTTTCAATTCCGTAAAATCGAACTTCCATTTGATTTTTGTGAACTGGTCGAAAAATACATCTCAAAAAAATTTCCTTGAATCTCTCCTGTGTTATTACACCTTCTCCTCCCCAGACTTTGTTTGCCTCGCCACCAATAATCGGGTTTCGACATTTCAAAGATGAATGTTGCATACACGCGTTTTTTCTCGTCTTCCCTTACTCTAGCGACGACATCAAACACCTTCTCCATCTCCATAACCCATGTTTGAGCTTCGATTGGGTTTATGGAACCCTTAAACTCAAGCGGTCCCCACCGCCTTTGAAATCCTTAAACGATGTGTTTGGTGGAGCTTGTGGTTGATTGTTAATTGCTTCACTAATAGGTTCACCAACCATCGTCAATGTGGTTAGCATCAAGCCTGTTGTTGTTATTCATCGGTTCTTCTTGAGCTTGTTGACGATTTTGTCTTCTTCTAAGCGTGCGCATATTTCGTAAGAATATACGCTTATTAGGTCTTTATTCAATCCCTAAACATTTAAGGCTTAACTAAAACATTTAATCATAATTCACTTAACACATTATTTCAAATAAACTCTAACATTTTATTCAATTCAAAAGTTTTAACATCATACGATAAAGATCACCGCTATTTACATCAACTATCCCGAGATAAAGAATCTACAAGATTTAAAACATTAAAATATTCCTTTGTTTATAAACACATCGAATTTTACATCTTTAACTACCGTATAGTTTTCACATAATTAAACTAATCCTATCATATCCTATTAAGGCGCCACGAATAGCCTTGCCACGCTCCTCTTCCATGATGCGACATCGCTCTGCGATCTAGCATATATGATGGTAGTCCTTCAAACCGGATTGGGTATCTCATAACTCGATCTTGGGCCTCATCCATTGCATTTTGAAGTGTAGAGTACGCCTCCCAAGCTTAGCCTTCTTCGCACGACGAAATCCTCTTCTCGCAAGATCAAGACGACGCGACTCTCTTTACCCAAATTCTCCTCCTCTCGCTATGGCCAACCTTTTTTCGAGCTCTCTTTCAGATCTTTCTTCAACTTTTCTATTTCTTCTGACTTCTCCTCGCTTTGACCCTTCTCGTGAACTAAATCCCACTCCACGCTTCCTAAACGTGTGTGAAGAGTCACAATTTCCCCATCCTTCGCTTTTCGATGGTAATCATCAATAATGTTCCTCTCCTTCAACTCTCGAATAAAGGTCTTGCAACTCTATGTTACGATCATAAAGCGCATCATACATCTCAAAGATCGATGGAGTTCTGGGGGAACCTCTTCCTCCTCTTCTTCTTCATCGTAATCCTCCTCCGATCGGCCTCAGCTCATGCTCCCGACCAACAACAAGGATCAACTGAGATGGCTCTCTGTACTAACTGCTCTCTCGACGACATGAATGTCTCTGGGCCTCCTCCAGAGGTACTCTGGGTTCCTCCTCCTCCCAACTTCGACTAGCTCCTCTAACATCCGACATCCCGACAACAAAATTTTAAGTTTTAGTTACTAATCCGTATTAATGAACACATAATTTAACACATAAGCACATAAAGTCTTTTATTATCTTCAATGAATTAAGAAATTCATTTCTTATAACTCGATAAGAGTTTACCACCACTATGTTCTCGATCTCCTATAAGGCTACTACCTAAGGTTGTTCCCCCCACCTAAGGTTCATAACCTCATGCTTTTGATACTAACTCAGTGACACCCCCAAATCCGGTACTTCCATTTCCACAGGATTTGGTGTTCATCAGACAAATATCATCTATCTATCTACCCATAAATAAATGCAAACCATGCAATAGATAGAAATAATAAATAAATCTCCCTTATGGGGTTACATCAACTCACATAAAAATACAATCCCAAAGTCACTCTCTAACCTTAAACATCCGTATGCGGAATCATAAACAATAACAAGTCTTAATAACATCAAGTCTAAAAATAAATACATAAGAACAACAAATCTTCCTCATTTTTGTTAACATTGCCTTGCCTTTACTAGTGGAAGGCTCGTCTGATCTTTCGTTTCTTAATCGCAATGTTATTATTATTACGCAAGAGTGAGCACGATTGCCCACAAGTATAACAATATAACAAATGAATAATAATAACATGCGAATAAATCAAAGACTTCTGAAATAGGAAACTCAGCTTTTGAATCAAGAATGAATAACAAGAGACAAAAGAACTTCTGAGGGTCATAAGACCTTGAACTATGTCCTAGGTTGTCAAGTGTTTATACTTGAAACCTTTAATAATCATAAGACTATGGACTCTTCTTCTCGTATTTAGGGGATCAAATTTCTTAGTACCATATCATGCACAATATCTTAACGCTAACGCATAAGTAATCCCCTATACAGGGTTGTTCATCTCAGTTTGACATTAGAGTCCGCACCAAAGGAAGTTTGGTTTGGATAATTCATCAAGGGTTCTGAAATTTAGAATGCTCATCAACTATGGACTAGTCGAATCATTAAGGGTTCACTAGTCTAACAAAGTTCAACAGTAACTGATAATTTAAAATTGAATAGCAATCTCAAAAGGTATACAATAGAATAATTATTGTATAACAGAATCATACTTTGAAAGATTAATACATTTTAATATAATAAAATGGACTTGATCAATAATAACGAGAGTTTGCTCGATGTAAAGAGACAACTTATAAGCTCATATAAAGATAACGAATAGGGTTAGGAAACTTGCCTCGTGCATAGATTACACGTTAATTAAACTCGTTCCTTGATTTAAATCCTACATATCATTTACGTTCACAATACCAGTCAATTATAATGTACTAGTCATCACAAGTTCATTCTTTTGTCTAACTCGAATAAATAACTATACTCAGTCAAATAACTACACTCATTGTCACAATTAACACTTCAGGAACGATAAACTAACTATGCATTCAATCATTCAATTCAAACATAACTGTGTTATTGACATGATAAGAATTTATTTTAACACCTCATTATATGTCTAACATATTTTTATGCTCATTAGATTAAGTTACCAACACATTGCTAGACTTGAACATTTAAAAAAACTCATTTCTAGACCATTCTCACTAAGTGGCGCCATGCAGCGCCACCACGCTAAGCTTCATGTTTTGGTCTGTATAGGCATACTGATGACTTTAAGCTGGGTTTACAAGCATGACTTTTAGGCCTGGAGTTGGTGTCGCGACTCGAAACTCTAGTTTCTGAATTTTTAGTTCGCGAAGAATACAAAATCAGGCGAATTTGTCATTTCATGGTCATTAAGTTCATCAAATTAAACATACCCATAAACTATAATTCATACATAATCATTACCCAACCTTTATAGAGCAATTTTAACCAATTAAAACACATAATCTCCGAATTAAAACATGTAAATTTACTGTTCTTGATGCTCTTGAATGTTTTGAACAAAAACATAAAATTTAACACTACGGATTCGTTATAACACCAAATCCATCCATTCAAGTTTTGTTTTCTTCGTTTTAACATGCATAATTATATACGTGTGTGAATTTTACAGAACAATTTATGTTTGACATATTAAATATACGTATAAGGTCCATATGGCCATATTTTTATACTCTGTAAATTTTGAAGCCATAACATACGTTATAATTATAATATTATGAAACTGATGATATGGAAATCTATAATATATAGTAATACATGCTATGCTAACATATCATGACATATATTCTCATAACAATACCATTTCCAAATTATAGAGACTTTACAGAAACTTGAAAGCCAATTATTTTACAAAAACTTAAACAACGTAATTAAACTTGGTGGAAGAAATTACCCAAAGCGTAGATTAGTAGGAGATGAATTCCTTCTCAACTCTTCTTCAATCACACACTCACAATCTCCTCAAAATTATCAATTTTCTCTCTGAATTCTCAAACTCTCTCTCTCTCCTTTTCCAGACTTAGCAAATAAAAGATAATAAAAAAAGAAGAAGACGATAAATAAATGAAGAATCGACGTTGTTGTGGAGGTCAACCACCATCATGGGTTAACTCGCTCCCAACCTCCACTAATGCCATGTTTGGCTAGCCTTAAAAAGGCTTATACCAATTTAATTTAATAAAACTTTTATAATATAGTTTAATAATGTCACGTCCAATTAGATAATAACTCAAACATCTAGTTTAATTTAATTAAAATAAAATAAAATAATTTCTCATTAATTCACATAGTCACATAATTAAATTTCTCATTTATTAACTATGTCAAATTATTAAATCTCTAATTAATTATTAAATTAATTAAAATACTATTAGGCTTATTAAATATTTCTTTTACTAAAATAAGCTCACATAATTACATACTTCTAATAATAAAATTCTCCACATTAATTTAATAAATATAACACATATAATTAAATTAATCTACAATTTCATCAATTAATTATTTAATCTAATAATTAATTAAAAATTTTAATCTAATAAAAATTAATTATAAAATCTATCAAAAATATTTATTTATAACAATCCAATAAATATTAAAATTAAATTATCTCAAAATCTCTTTTATCTTAATTAAGTTAATTTCACCTAAATCCATGTGCTTGCTACAATGGACTAGTGCTCACTAATTTCTTACGAGTATAATTATTATAGACTTACAATATTGACAACCAAATCGTTCTCAGGAAAGAGGGGGCCTTCCGTATAATCGATGCCCAATTAAATAACTCATTTTCTTGATAGAACTTTCTAGACATTGTCAATAATGTTTATTAGCCTAATAATATCATATCAGATAAAATGAGGTCTTTCATTCTAACATCTCGTTTTGTTTGAAAACACCACAATAAACCCATATCTCAATCTTCTATATCTTCCCATTCCTCTCTCCATAGAGTCGCAAAACCATGGTTGCATCACCTATCTTCTCCCATCCCTTTCTCTAAACCTAAAAAAAAAACAGGCTTTTTAACAAAAGAAAATGTCGGTTCAAATAGTCTTATACTCCCTTAGTTTGATTTTAATGATCAATTAACTATTTTTAAATTAATAATAAAACATATTTATATAGAATTTTTAAATTACGAAACTTGATTGATAGGAAATTTTCTATAGTTATTATGATCTTATCTCTCGACATATGTCTTGAATATTTTCAAGATTTGTTAATTTTAAAAATAGTCAATTAGACCTAAAAATCAAAATAAGATGTTTATTGTGGGACAAAGGGAGTAATAAAGAATTTAAATCTACTATCTCTAGGGGTGAGCATGGTGCGGTTTGAAGTCCAAATCACTTTTTAAACCGCTTTAAAATTTTGAAAATTCAAAACCGCATTACCTAAAACCGCTTTGTGATTGGTGCGGTGCGGGTTTAAAAGTGTCTGATCTGGTTTTAATTGGTGCGGTTTCAGGTTTCAAAACCAATTGAAACAACAAAAAAATAGCATTCAATAAAATTTAACATAGAACTTACATCGAGCAATTAACTTAGTGACAGAGTCGGCAATGAGAATTATATCAAGCCTAGAACCAAAGTTCCTTCTGCTAAACATGTCAAATTCACCATCAAATCATAGAATAGTGAGATACGTAAAATAGTTTTAGTTTATAATAAAGGAATGATGCTTTAAAACTAAAACATACGCTATATAAAACAACGGAGACCATATATTCGATAACAAGCAAGAAGGTTTATCTAGTTCCCAAAAATTAATAATATATACTGGAGATAGAATAAAATTCTATATTATATATTGCAGGGAGGACTTATAGAATATAATCCTAACTATACCTAATTTGAAAAATAATCTATTAGACTATTACTATAATAGTATTGACCTTAACCAATACATCAAGTGCTCAAACTAGCGAATTTGGCCCCTCAACTACAAGTCCCTCCAATAACGCATAAAACAAAATTAAAATTCCAAAATCTAATTGCTTAATTTTTGACTCTATAACCTCTAACAATCTTCTTTCAATTGGTAAAAAATGACAATGCAAGACTAAGGCTTTCTCTGAGCGTGTTCAAGTGAAAAGTAACTTTAGAATTTACTAGAGATAATACATACATACAAACACATGGTGCGGTTTCGATTTTATGCGTGCGGTTTTATCTAGTAACCAAACCGAAACCGTAAATTTGGTTATTCAACCCACCTAAAACTATCACATACGCTGGAACCGTTGGTGCGGTTTTAATTGGTGCGGTTCATGCGGTTTTTGGTGCGGTTTCGGTTTCAATTTGGTTACTTGCTCAGCCCTAACTATCTACATTCTAATTGTGTCCGATTTTTGATCCGGTTACATTCTAATTGCATCCTCCAATACTTGAAACGTAAGGGCTAAAGTGCTACATTGTGAAGAAGAAAAAGAATTGAAACTATGTTCTAAAGTAATTGGAAAGAGGGGATTGCTATAATTAAAACGTAGGGGCTAAAATGCACAAAAGTGTAATTTAGTCATTTAAAGAACATGAATATTAGTTTTCAAACAACAGTCTCAATTCTCGAGAATAAACTATTCTATTTTTTTAACCAAAAAAAGAAGAAAAAGAATAAACAAGGTTTGAAAGTTTAATTTAAAATTTGCATTCTCTTTCTGTTAGGAGCAAAAAAAAATTAGAATTACTAAAGAAACCTGGAACAAGAAAAATGTATAAATGTACTTGGCTTTACCGGTATGTTTATTAGGCTAATAAACATTGTCAATAATGTTTATTAGACATTGTCATGCTCAAAGACCTCATGCTTTAACTCGTGGACTTTTTCCTTAGCCAAAATCCTCTCGTCATTTCTTGCTCCCACATCGACTCGACATCAGTCCTGTCCTCTATAACCATTTAGAGCTCTGCTTTCAGCTCCTTGACCTCCTGACAGTAATGGACATTTCTATCCAACACTGACATAAACAGAGACATCATTGACCCTCCAGGAGCTATCTCCGCTGCTATAGCTACCGGATTAAAGGACACTGTCTCTACTTCCTCTTCTATCATCCCATCGATACTGACATATAGTCAGCATCATCTGAGTTTCCAGATTCAATAACTACCACCTCCAGATCTGCTGCTATGGGGTTCGGTAAAACCTCTATTTGGTTCACCGATTCTTCACTAATGGCCTGACCATCTACAAACATTTCGTTTACTCCTGGCATCTACACAAAACAATTAAGTTGATTAGTACACGTCAGTAGAATAATAAAAACACATAACATAATCATAATGCATTTTATTAGGTTATTTTCTTCTTGTATTTCTTTGACTTCTCTTAAGGTTATGACTTAAGGTTTTTAATCCCCCCTTAAGTTTTATAACCTAATGCTTTGATACCAACCTGTGACACCCCCAAATCTGAGTGTCTTCCAACCCGACAGATGGTGCTACACGGTACTACCATTCATACATTCATTCAATTGAAAAGTCTCAAAAGGACTAATATAACTTCTATATATCCAAAATAATATTACATTTCCCAGGTTCTTTGTAACCCATTCGTTTGTTCTTGTCATAATATTCAATATATTACAGACATTCAACTATTCTATTACATAATTAATCTAAGGGTTCGTCTTTGCCTTGCCCTTGTCCTTGCCTGAGCCTTCGATCCACTTAATCTTGGCTGTGTTCATATGGTTCAAGCAAGATTGAGAATGACTAGCTCAGCAAGTACTACAATTCTAATAAACAACATGCTTGAAACATAGAACTCATATATCTTCAGTAATTAAACAATAGTTACGAAGTACTATTGATAATTCAAAATAGCACTTCTTTTCATTCAAAATGTTTTCCAACAAAAATATTCAGTAGAATATCAACTAAGGCTCAAGACTATGAGAAGTTCATAATTTCTTTTGAAAAGGACAACCCGGCACTAAGTCCGTAAGTCCCAAGCGTAGCTTCTGAGCACTTCGGGTGATCAACCCATAGTACTCTATGTGTCGATCAACACTACATTCATTAAACGTGTATACGTTTAAGTTGTGGCAACCTCACATTCCTGTCGTTAAACGACAAAAACATTTTTAGCATACTCGGTCTTCGATTGAAAACCATACCAATATAACTCGGTAAACATTAATCATGCTTAACAAAATCATAATATAAGTCTAGCCGAAGAATTGGCTTAGACTTCATCATTCAAGACACTTCATGCGAAAGAATACATGAATTACAAAGCTTGTCCAGAGTGAACTGGAACAAGGGTTAGAATACTTGCCTTCAGCGTCTACTTACTAATTATCACACGTACAATTTAGGTCTCTAGGTTTCTACAATATATGATCATATAACATACAAAATTAGGTCTTATATAATCAAGTAAGTATATTATTATATCTTACCCTTCATCTCAATCTAAATTCTGACTTAGATCTATTATTATGGTTTCCAACTTTTCATTACGTCATTCACATTACGTTCACATTCAATTGATTATTAACCTTTAATCATCATACATTAAGTGTCTAACAATGCCTTAACAATGTTATATTAACACCTTAGTTCATTACTAATGATCTTATTTCATTCTATACTTGTAAACATTCTTGTCTGTCAAAACTCGACTCAGCCATGCATTTCACATAACTTCTCTGATCTCAAGGCCACTCAAGACTAGTTAGCGGTATGCCGGTTCGACCTCGTCGTGGCAATGCGGCATGAGCTTTAAAGGTCGTGAGTCGCGCCGCGACGCAGACTCTGTGCCTCAGATAATTTTTGCAGATTTTAAATTTTGTGAACTTCCCGGATGCATAACTTCTTCGTTATAAGTCCAAATTGGCTCGTTCAAAAGCCTACGGTTCACAAATTACGTACTCTATGCGTTCATGCAAGAATTTTATCTATTTGACTTTGTTTGCTAAAATTTCACCTATTAGTTCATTTTTAATGAAAACGATAAACGTTCGTGAACGTTCAACGCTCGTTTCTTCGTTCTATGTCAGAATTCGGTCATTTTTGAGTCCGCAACTCTATAATGCCAAATATAACTTGTCTCCATCGAAAACCAATGTTTCCAACTTCAAACATAAAATACGACCTCCATTATGAGAATTTCACGAATTCGACGATTATCGTCCAATCGTGTGAATTCCGGCAAAACTCCATTACTAATCATTCTAAATGGATTTTAATCAACATATGATCATTACAAGTTACTTATTATACCAACATATAGTCAAATAAGGTTTTGACTTATTCTCATAAGTCAATGACTTATTTAACTTATGAACTACAAATTCTCATGCTTATGACTTACTATGGACATAAGTCCATCAATCAATGTTCTCATACTATATTCAATATACTAACATCATATGACAAATATATGACAAGTTCTTCATGATTCTATCAACTTATTAGAGTTCAAGTTGCTTATTCAACTTATTCGGCTTAAGTTCATTCATTAACAACTTATTATATGTTATTCTCAAACAATCCCACTTCTCTATCAATCCTATCATAGAAGAGATAAAGATATAATAGACATGACTCTTACCCTAGAAGCACTTGTGCTTTTCTTCCTTGAAGATTTATCAAAGGATGATTGACTTATTCTTGACTTATGTGCTTATTCTCTCTAACCAATAAGTTACTTAATCTTGAGAGGAGTTGGATGAAATGAAACAACCAACAAATGAAAAATCAAGCCTTCTATTTATAGGCAACTCAAAGTGAGGGCATAATAGACTTAAGGCCATCCCACCTCCTTAGTTAAACCTCCTTAATCTCCTCCTCCTTACTATTCCTTTCTTAATATCCAAGTCTACTTGCTACCCATTTACACTTGGATTGCTCCATGGATCATGGCTTAGTCATTGGGCTTGTTAACTAATCAAGCTAATTTCTTGTTGGGCTTATGCTACAAATAGATTGGACTTATGATTTATCAAACACTTGGGCTTGAGTATCACATTTTATTGGACTTCTACCATTAAGCTAATAATCCTACAAGTCCATTACCTTTAATTAAGAATCTTAATATATATACACCACGTATAATTCTAGTATGCTAGCTCGTATATTAATTTGTAATATACGTTATTTCATTCTCCATTCTTAATAGTATAATACGTCGTATTATACTTACGTTCATTATCTCGTATAATGCATACGCATCATATGATTACAACTTTCTTTCCTTAACGATTACTAAACCTAACGTTCCCAAATTAAGTCCGCATGTGAAATATTACGTTTTCCATACTTAGATTATTATTACATAATCCATCTCACCTTGATATTATAACGTTACGTATTTCTCGGAAGTTCAAAAATAATTCCGGAGCAGAAATCGATGAATAGTATTTTTCAGAAAATTTCTCGGAAAGCTTTTATTTTCGTCTTAGAAATTCAAACACTTTAATTCTCCCACGTAGTTAAAATACTAAGACGTTTCGAGGTTTCTAGGTTATATAACGACATTCATCTTACGAATACATAATAATAATAATAAATAATATTATTTTATTCATTATTAAGAGTATTTACAAAAGGTTCGATTTTCCGGGGCGTTACAATTATTATACAATACGAACTTCTTTTATACAAATACATGGTACAAAAATTAAATAAAAACTTCTTTTATATAATACGACAACAGCGTAGCTTAGAGTTTTTACACGAATATTGTCTCATAGACAGTATTCAAACTCAAATGAAGTCCTCATTACATTTATTATCACATTATTTCATAAAATAGTGAGGACTACTATAGCCACCATCTCGCATCAGTCACTCTGTTCCCCACTAGTCCATTCTGATCTCATTTCACAGAGAAGAGAACAATGAAAGAAAAAGGGTGAGCTCAACTAACCCAGTAAGAAATATTATGACTAAGATAATGTAGAATAAATTATCGTTAGCCTTTAACAGTGTTAAACTGATAAAATACAATAAACATCAAGTTTAAATGCAACGGAATAAGCAATCCATTAGAAGAGTTAAGTAGAGCATGATATCTACTATCTTCTATGATTTAAAAAGTTTTTCATCAACTTTATCATTTTGAAACTCGACAATAAATAAACCACATCAACGAATCATCCCTGCACTACGGGCCAAGGATATTCATGTAATCATCAATGGTCATAATTATACCAAATAATCCCTGGTCATAATCATACCAACAACTGTTCATCAATGCACTACAAGCCAATGAGGATTTTTTACCTCATAAAGTGGAAAATTCAAGAAGAGAAGATTCAACAATGACGGAAAGACGACGGTAGCTATACCAGCACCTATTTTCAAGGAAGGAGAACGACCACCGGTCGTATGTTTCAAATGCGGACAGGAGGGACAGATCCATCCAAACTGTACGCAGCAACCCAAAGTGTGTTTTAATTTCAAAAGAGAATGTCACCCAGCTCGATTTTATCGTGTAGTGAAATCAAGTCCAACTAGGATGGTGACGCCAAAGGATGTCCCAGACAAGTCAAAGTTGGTAGTTTAAGTGAGAGCGTTTGTTAAGGAACCCAAACAAAGTTATCATGGGTAAGTTAATCATAAACTCTTGCGAAGTCTATACCTTATTCAATACCGGTTCTGTCCATTCTTTTGTTTCTCCTACTTGCGTTCAACGTTTAAATTTGACTCTGGAGAAATAGACTTTAACTTATCTGTTGAAACTCCGTTGGGAGAAACCTTCATTATATCCACTATTTATAAGTCTTGCTTGATTCAAATTGGTAACTGCATGTTACCTGTCAATCTTATCTCTTTGAAAATACTTGCATTTGATGTGATTTTAGGGATTGATTAGTTAACTACTCATCATGCTAAAATAAATTGTTTTTGTAAGGTTGTTAGATTTCATATTCCTAACCAACCTATTATGCGAATTCAAGCAACCAAACCACTAAAGTTAATCACTGTCATATCAAGCCATAAAGCTATTCGTTTATTAAAAAATGGATGTCAAGGTTTCTTAGCCCATGTCACGGATTTAAACAAAAATACGACAGATTTGAATGATATTTCTATTGTTAATAAATTTCCCAACGTATTCTCTGAAGACTTCCTGGCCTACCCCAGAGCGTGAAGTCAAATTTTGTATTGACCCCAGTACAAAACCCATTTCTAAAAAGCTTAAATATTTCTTCAACCAAAACGAACGTATAATGCGCCAAAAACGTTGGCTCGAGTTATTGAAGATTCCGACCATACCATTCAATATTATCATGGAAAAAGCGAACGTGGTAGCTGATGCATTGAGTAGAAGATCGTATGCGTTTACGATTGTAGCGTTGTTAACACAAAGACCCATTTCACATGACTTACAAATGATAAAGTTAGAGTTAAAGACTCTAAGGACCCACACGATGATGTCAAATAATACGAGTAGAATCGACATTAACTGATAAAGTTAAAACCGCTCAAGCTACACACCCGGAGTTGATGAATATGAAGAAGAAGGTTCAAGAGGGCATTACTATTCATGGGGTACTATTCACCCGAAGTACTATTTATGACAAAAATTGATTTCTTTTCGGTCCAAATCATTTTTGATACAATATCGTTCTTGAATTTTACTCCACAAAGCAGTATCATATTGACAATTTGAACATTATTGAATTCTGGATAAATTAAATTATAAATCTTTTAAAAATTTATCATTTGCTTTCTTTTAAATGAATTCTTATATCATTGTCATCATCCTCATGCTTATATTGTGATGAAAGTCATCTTTGACTTACATGTATAGATGGACTGTTGATTGGTATGATTATGACCAGGGATCATTCGGTATAATCATGACCCATAATGTTACACTGTGACGCCCCCAAAATAGGTATACATCACCCATTCTGAGTCGTCAAATACATGGTACATAAATCAAATACAAACTTCTTTTATACAATACGACAACAACGTAGCTTAGAGTTTTTACACGAATATTATCTCATAGACAGTATTCAAACTCAAAGGAAGTTCTCATTACATTTATTATCTTATTATTTCATAAAATAGTGAGGACTACTATAGCCACCATCTCGGACTATCACTCTATTCCCCGACTAGTCCCGGCTACATCCTCATTTCCTGAAGAGAACAATGAAAGCAAAAGGATGAGCTCAACTAGCCCAGTAAGAAATATTATGACTAAGATAATGTAGAATAAATTATCGTTAGCCTTCAACAGTGTTAAACTGATAAAATACAATAAACATCAAGTTTAAATGCAGTGGAATAAGCAATCCATTAGAAGAGTCAAGTAGAGCATGATATCTACTATCTTTTATGATTTAAAAAGTTTTTCATCAACTTTATCGTTGAGACTCAGCTTAATATATAAACCACATCAACGAATCATCCCTGCACTACGGGCCAAGGATATTCATGTAATCATCAATGTTCATGATTATACCGAATAATCCCTGGTCATAATCATACAAACAATTGTCCATCAATGCACTACAGGCCAATAAGGATTTTTACCACATCATTTGTAACATTATGGGTCATGATTATACCGAATGATCCCTGGTCATAATCATATCAATCAACAGTCCATCTATGCACGTAAGCCAAAGATGATTTTCATCATAATATAAGAATGAGGATGATGACAATGATATAAGAATTCAATTAAAAGAAAGCAAAAGATAGATTTTTAAAATATTTATAATTTAATTTATCTAAAATTCAATAATGTTCAAATTGTCAACATGATACTGCTTTGTGGAGTAAAATTCAAGAATGATATTATATCAAAAATGATTTGGACCGGAAAAAAAAAATCAATTTTTGTCATGAATAGTACTCCGGGTGAATAATACTTCATAAATAGTAACTTGTATTCATAAATAGTACCGTATACGTTAATAGTGCCGTATACGTGAATAGTACCCATGAATAGTACTCCGTGAATAGTACTCATAAAAGGAAAATATAAAAGAAAACGATATTCCACTACAAGTACAAAAGAAAGGATATCTCATATGAATATAATAAAATATACGAAACTTTAAATGGATTTTCATCCGCAATGCAGTAATCCACGTAGACAGGTCATTTCCACAATTTAATAAAGAATGAATAGGAAGGATCATTCACTATGCATGCGGTAGTCCGCGTAGACAGGTTATTCCAACAGAATAATAAAGAATGGAATAACAGAAGAATTTTACCATGCATGTTGTAGTCCGCGTAGACAGGTTATTCCAACAGAATAATAAAGAATGGAGTAACAACCCTTACGAGTATTGAAAGAAAATAACTCTCTTCATGAATACGAAAGAAATAATACCACTTACGACTGTTGAAAGAAAATAATATTCCTACGAATATTGAACGAAGATGATATTCCTTACGAATATTGAACGAAAATAATATTCAGACGAATACAAAAATAATATCTCTTCAGAATATAAAATAAATAATACCCCTTACCTTGGAAGAAGACTAGATACTGGAATAGTGAAGTAGTAGACTATTCTTCTTCATTCTCTCTATAGCTTCTCTCTCTATAATTGCTCTTGTGAGTCTTAGTGAATTGGTGAGAATGAAAGAAGAATGAGCTTCTATTTATAGGAAAACATAGTTTCGATAATTGCACATTTTGGGGCTCAAAATATTATAGTATAATACCTTCATCTTTTCCTTCATTTTTAATTTAGTCCTGCAAGTATTATCAAACTTGCACCACCTCCCCTAATAGTACATCATGTGAATCAATAGTACAATCATGTGAATCAATAGTTCTATACATGTGAAAAAAATAATTACAGTATAGTACCTTCATCTATACCTCTATTTTTAACTTAGTCATGCAAGTATTATCAATCTTGCACCACCTCCCCTAATAGTACATGTATGTGAATCAATATTACACACATGTGAACAAATAGCTATAAGCATGTGAATTAATAGCAATTAATTGCTCATTTATCCGATTAATTACCTGATTGGTCAATACAACCTCCAAACATCAATTATTATCGGAATAGATGTCAATTTCCACTAACACTAATAATCCCAACACAATTAAAATATCAATTTCATCTTTAATCAACACGAACTTATTCATCATTAATAATATAACTCACAATATTTAACAACGGATCATTCCGTGAAAGAAGGGGGCTTTTCGATAAGGATTTCTCTCTATTGGCGCGCATTTAGGTGACCAAACCTCTCCTCGACAGAACTTTCTAGACATCGTCAATATTACAAATAATAATATGAATAACTTTGTCGTGTCAATTATTGATTTAATAATAATAAATATTATGCAGATGATACTGTGACAATAATTGAATCAATAATATGAGAGCTATTATACAGCAATTACTGTAGCAATAATTGAGTATAATTGAGTCACTTTTCACGTAAGCATCAATAATCAATATCGTGTGCTACTATGCAACCACAGCAGACATTCTTTGTATTTTTACTACTACCGGTAGTTCAACAGTTTAACGGTAAAACTTTCGCCGTTATTTTTAAAAATATTTTAGTCATTTTCTAACTATGACAGTACCTCCGTTGTGGGGTCCACCAACGATTGTGCCGTCGTATAAATATTCCATGTTAAAACGAATATTCCCCGACACAATGAATATTTTGTATCAACTTGCTTACTTTGCAAAATTTTCAAATGTCACCATTAACTTTAACCTTTATCAATTTAAACATTTACTAAATAAAATAATAATTATAAGAAAATTGAATACTTTCATTTCATAAAATTCGGGGTCTTACATCACGGGTGAACAATAACGCATAATCACGGACAGTTTTTTGATTTTTTGATTTTACTATGCAAGCACTATACAGATACTATGCAAAAAATATGCATAATAAAATATAATATATTCTATTTTTCATAAAAAACAAAACTTATAAAATATATAATTATATATATAACCTCCCTTCCAAGCAATCCCAAAATCCCCCCCCCCCCCCATGACAAATTCATTTTATCACCTGTGGGCCCCACCCATGTCATCATCATATGTGGGCTCCACCTCTTGTAATGAATAACTTTCTACCGATTATTTTAAAAAATGAGTAAGTAGATATCCATATAATAAGTAAAATTTACAACAAATACTTCATAAAAATCTCCTCAATATTTTTAACAATATTTATTCATCATTATTATAATTCGCAATATTAACAACCAGATCGTTCCCAGAAAAGAGGGGGCTTTTCGATAAGGATTTCTTCCTATTGGCGCGCAATTAGGTGACCAAACCCCTTTCCTCGACAGAACTTTCTAGACATTGTTAATTATATAAATAATAATATGAATAACTTTTCATCTCAATTATTGATTTAATAATATAAAATATTATAACAATAATTGACTCAAATAACGTGAGATACTATGCAGCAATTACTGTAGCAATAATTGAATAAAATTGAGTGACTTCTCACGTAAGCATCAATAATCAATCTGTATGCTACTATGCAACCACGCGTATTACTGTACTTTTACCATCGGGTATTTAACAGTTTAACTGAAAAACTTCTGCCGTTATTTTCATAAAAAGATATTTCTGTGATTTTCTAACTCCGACAATAATTCCGTTGTGGGGTCCACCAATGATTGTACTGTCATACGAATATTTCCTGTTAAAATGAATATTCTTCGACCAATCGAATATTTTATAACAACTTGCTTACTTTAAAAAAAATTCACATATCACCCTTAACTTTAACCTTTTATCAATTTAACCATTTACTAAATAGAATAATAATTATAAGAAAATTGAATACTTTCATTTCATAAAATTCAGGGTCTTACAATCTCCCCTCCTTATAAAAATTCAGCCTCGAAATTTATGTACCTGGTAGTTTGAAGAGGTGAGGATACCTTGTTTTCATTTCAGATTCTAACTCTTGAGGTATAACCTTTGAGCGTAGAATATGTTTCTTCTTATCCATGATTTAAAAGGTACCTCTTCATACATTAAATCTTCTGCTATCTTGTCCAGTTCTAAATCAATAATGTGGTTCGGGTCTTCCACATATTTACGTAACATAGATATGTGAAAAATGTTATGAACACGAGAAATACTTTGCGGTAAGGCGAGTTTATATGCCTCCTACTCGATCGAGGATTTCAAATAGACCAATAAAATTGAGGGTTGAGATTTCCTCTCTTCGTAGATTTCTGCTTCTAGAATAATGCCTTCTTGCACCTTCTTCTTCACATTCATCAGCTCTGAGTCTGTAGCTTGAGCGGCTTTGACTTAATCAATTAAAGTCCATTCTAATCGTATATTCGTTATCTTCACGTAGGTTCTTGGAGTCTTTAACTCTATCTCCATCTTTTGTAAGTTCGTACGAAATGGGTCTTTGTGTTAACACCGTCACACTCATAACCGCATACGATCTTCTACTCAACATGTCAACTACCACGTTCGCTTTTCTAGGATGGTATTGAATGGTATAATCGTAATCTTTCAAAAGCTCGAGCCAACGTCTTTAGCGCATGATACGCTCATTTTAGTTGAAGAAATATTTGAGGTTTTAGAAATGGGGATTTAAGGTCAACACAAATTTCAATTTCACGCTCTAGGGGTAGGCTAGGAAGTTCTCCGGGGAATACGTCAGGAAATTTATTAACAATAGAAATGTCATTCAAATCTGACGTATTTTTGTTTAAATCAGTGGCATGTGTTAAGAAAGCTTGACATCCGTTTTTCAATAAATGAATAACTTTATGGCTTGATATGACAGCGATTGACTTTAGTGGTTTCGTTGCTTGAATTCTCATAATAGGTTGGTTAGGAATATAAAAGCTAAAAACCTTACGAAAATAATTAATTTTAGCACGATGAGTAGTTAACCAGTCGATTCCTAAAATCACATCAAATGCAAGTATTTTCAAAGAGATAAGATCGACAGGTAACGTGAGGGTGCCGATTTGAATTGAACAAGATTTATAAACAGTAGATGTAATGAAGGTTTCTCCCAATGGAGTTTCAACAGATAAGTCAAAGTCTAATTTCTCCTAAGTCGATTTTAAACGTTGAGCGCAAGTAAGAGAAATAAAAGAGTGGGTAGAATCGGTATCGAACAAGGTAAAGACTTTGCAAAAGTTTATGACTAGCTTAGCCGTGATAACTTCGTTCGGTTCCTCGCTTTTTGGGAGGTTACAACAAATGCTCTCCCTTGAACTACCGACGTTGACTTGTATGGGACAGCATTTGGTGTCGCCATCCTAACTAGATTTGGTTTCACTACATGACAAAATCAAGCTAGGTGACCTTCTCTTCCATAATTGTAACACATTTTGGACTAATGCATGCAATTTGGACTAATGTGTCCCTCCCCTCAGCATTTTAAGCATATGATAGGTGGTCGTTCTCCTTCCTTAACAGTAGGTGGTGGTGTTGACGTCTTTCCATCATTGTTGAATCTTCTCTTCTTAAAATTTCCACTCCTATTGTCTTTGCCATGATTACCACCGAAGTGGTTACCATTTCTGGCATGTTGATTCCTTCCTTGTTTGTTGTCACTGCTTCGATGACTGCTACCACTGGTATTATCATTTTACTGGCTGCTCTCTCTTGGTTAGGTTTACTCATTATCGTGCTCCAATAACTGAGCCATATTCACAACATCTGAATACAAGCAAAGTTTTTGAGAAATGAGGTATTGATATATCTCGGGTTTCAAACCTCTTAGAAACATCTTCATCATTCTCTCCTTATTATAAACCAAATGGGACATAAACCGGGACAACTCGAAAAACTTAGCTTCGTACTGTGACACGGTCATATTGTTTTGCTCCACCTTGATGAACTCTACCTTCTTCATGTGATGAATACTTTCGGGAAAGTACTTATCGTTGAACAGTTCTTGGAACTTCTCCCAAGACATCTTCAGTGCTGTAGTCTGGGTACGTTTTACATATTCCCACCAATAATCTTCCTCTCCTCGCAACATGAAGGTGGCAAAGGGAACCTTTTGCTCCTCGGAGCATCCCAAGACATCAAATATCTTGGTGATCTGCTTTATCCACGTCTCC
Source organism: Panax ginseng (assembly GCA_020205605.1). Lineage (NCBI taxonomy): Eukaryota > Viridiplantae > Streptophyta > Magnoliopsida > Apiales > Araliaceae > Panax > Panax ginseng. Next base: position 146,427,234 of record CM035128.1, on the reverse strand, counting down.
GCCTTAAGTGGTTCTGGCTTTCCCAAAAACTCCGATGGTCCCAGCTCCTTCAATTTCTTAGCGGTGACCGTCCGAGAGTTGCCAATGTTTCTACCTGTATTTTAAACAGGAGTCTCTCTTGCCTGATGTTGCACGAATTGCAGAAAGCTCCTAAATATTCTATCGTTCATCGTTTGGTCGGTGTTGTTATTTGCATGACGATTGTTTCCTTCCTGATGCACATTATCCTGGTTATTGATCATCGGTGATTGAATGGTCTCATGTGCTCCATTGCTATTCTCAACATTCTCGGATGTCATTTTCAAACACTGCCACAAAATAAGGGTTAATTGACATGCAACATATTATCCATATATTCTGAACGACCAATTAAATAATAAATAAACTTAGGTAGGTCATATTAGCGAAGGAATTACACGTCTCTCCCTTCCTAGTTCTAATCTCATATCTCAGCCAGGGATCATATCCCTAAGCTTTGATGCCAACTTTGACGCCCCCAAAATAGGTATACATCACCCATTCTGAGTCTCCAAATACATGGTAAAAAATTTAAATACAACTTAATTATACAACTGTCGTTTAACATACGACAAAACATAAGTTGTGAGATTTAAAACGAATATTGTCTTCTAGACAATATCCAAACTTAATGGAGTCCTCATTACAATTATTATCACACTATTTCACAGAATAGTGAGGACTACTAATGCAACCATCTAGACCGTCACTCCATTCCCCGACTAGTCCCACCTATATTCTAATTTTCTGAAGAGAACAATGAAAGCAAAGGGTAACCTCAACTAGCCTTGTAAGGAATATTATGACTAAAATAATGCAAAATAAATTATCGTTAGCCTTCAACAGTATTAAATTCATAAAATATAATAAACATCAAGTTTAACTGCAGCGGAACAAGTAATCCATTAGAAGAGTCAAGTAGAGCATGATATCTACTATCTTTTATAATTCAAAAAGTTTATCATCAATTTTATCGCTAAGACTCAACTTAATAAATAATCCACATCACTGAATTACCCATGCACTACAGGCCAAGGATATTAATTAGTATCACGACCACGAATTATTCATACACTACGGGCCTAGGATATTCGTGTTTTCACCAATGGTCATGATCTTTCCAACAACTGTCCATCAATACACTACGGGCCAATGAGGACTTTTACCACATCATTTGTAACATTACAGGTCATACTTTTACCGATATATAGTCATAATCATACCGAACAACAGTCCATCTATGCACTACGGGCCAAAGATGACTTTCATCACAATATAAGCATGAGGATGTTGACAATGATATAAGAATTCAATTAAATGAAAGTAAAGGATAAATTTTAAAGATTTATAATTCAATTTATCCAGAATTCAATAATGTCCAAATTGTCAACATGATACTGCTTTGTGGAGTAAAATTCAAGAATAATATTGTATCAAAAATGATTTGGATAGAAAGGAAATTATTTTTTATCATAAATAGTATCCTGGTGAATAGTACCCGAGTGAATAGTACCCTGGCATGAAAAGGTTAAAAATTATCAAGAATGTTCAGAATAATATTTTCGTGAAAAGATACTAGATGAAGCGCAAATTTTAAGGATATTCTACTAATTTCACAGAGTATAGAAGCAATACTTTAACAAAATGAGTGTAAAATTCAGAATCTAAAATGAAATAATATTACTTACATACTACAAAGTATGGAAGAAAATATTATTTCATACGAATATTTAACAAAGATAGTATCCCATACGAATATTAAACGAAAATAATATTCCTTTCAAATATTGAACGAAGATAATATTCTTTACAAATATTAAATGAAGATAATATTTCTTGCGAATATTGAACGAAATAAAATTTCTTACGAATACGAAAAATAATATCGTAAGCGAATATGAAATAAATAATACCTCTTACCTCAAAAAGAGAATAAATTCAACTGGTATAGCGGATATATTCTTGAAGAAAACTTTCACTATTTTTACACTCAAAGCTTCCTTAAACTCTAAAGAAATACGCTCAATATTATAAAAGAAGAATTCTCTGATTCTGGTGTGATTTTCATTTCTAAACTGAGCATCCTATTAATAAGAGAATAACATGATACTATTTGGACGCATAGTAAAGAAGGTTCACGGGTGAACAGTAACGCATAATCACAGATGGTTTTTCTAATTTTCTGATTTTACTATGCAAGCACTATACAGACACTATGCAAACATTATGCATACTAAAATATAATATATTCTATTTTTCATAAAAAATAAAACTTATAAAATATATTATTATATATATAACCTCCCTTCCAAGCAATCCTAAACCCCCCCCCCCCTGACAAATTCATTTTATCGCCCATGGGCCCCACCCATGTCATCATCACATGTGGGCTCCACCTCTTGTAATGAATAACTTTCTACCGATTATTTTGAAAAATGAGTAAGTGGGGGTCCATATAATAAGAAAAATTTATAACAAATACTTCATAAAAATCTCCTTAATATTTTTAACAACATTTATTCATCATTATTATAACTCGCAATATTAATAACCAGATCGTTCTCACGAAAGTGGGGGATTTTCGATAAGGATTTCTCCCTATTGGCGCGCAATTAGGTGACCAAACTCTTTTCCTCGACAGAACTTTCTACACATTGTTAAATATGAAGATAATAATATGAATAACTTGTCATCTCAATTATTGATTTAATAATATAAAATATTGTAACAATTAAATCAAATAACGTCAGATACTATGCAGCAATTACTGTAGCAATAATTGAATAAAACTGAGTGACTTCTCACGTAAACATCAATAATCAATACCATGTGCTACTATGCAACCACGCGTATTACTGTACTTTTACCACTGGGTATTTCAATAGTTTAACGGTAAAACTTCTGATGTGCGAGGAGAGGAAGATCATTGGTTGTGCTGTCGTACGAATATTTCTGTCGTTTTCTAACTCTGACAATATTCCGTTGTGGGGTCCACCAATGATTGTGCTGTCGTACGAATATTTTCTGTTAAAATGAATATTCCCCGACCAATCGAATATTTTATAATAACTTGCTTACTTTGAAAAATTTTCACATATCACCCTTAACTTTAACCTTTTATCAATTTAACCATTTACTAAATTGAATAATAATTATAAGAAAATTGAATATTTTCATTTCATAAAATTTGGGGTCTTACACAGGTGATGAAAGTTCTCTTTGTCTTTGGTACATCAAAGAACTGTTGATAGGTATTACAGGAATAAATATTAATGATGGACTTTTAATTTGGAGAAGATAGTAGACATTATGTTCTACTTGACTTTTGTATTGAATTGTTGATTATGCTACAATTATGGTTGAACACTTTTATCATCTACCATATGTTCTAAATCTCTTATTTATTATTGATGAAGGATAATGATAATTTGATTATCTTTAGATATAATATTATTTACTAGGCTATTTGTGCTCACCCTTTTGCTTCATAATTCCTTTCAGGTAATAAGAGTGTAGATGGGTCGAGCAGGGATAACAAGGGAACAAAGTGATGGTCTGTGACTGTTAAAGTTTCTCAATACATTATAAAATAGCATGACAATATATAATTGTATTGAGGACTTAAAATGTGTGTGTCGTATTTTATACGTCATTTAATAGTTAATTTTGGTGAACAACAATAGGTAATGAGAACCCGACTTTGGAAGCGTCAAAAATTCACCTCATTAGAATGAGGACAGAATTGTACGGAGAGCTTAAAGAGTGTGTTGCTGTAATACCCGAGAATTTCCCGTATTATTAAATGAATATATTAATGGAAATAATATTTCTGTGAATAGAAGTGGTCTTATTTTGTGAGTTGGTTAAATCAAGTGATTCGTATTTGATCGATGCGTATTAAGATGTGTGAAGTGACAATGGGATTTGTGAAATGCCTTGTGTGGCATAATGTGGAAAGAGGAAATCCATTAAGTAGATTAAAACGAGAATTAAGAAGATTAATCGTGTTGATAAGATGATTTCATAATTGTAATCAATACGCTCGTAGACTCGTAGTAACACGTTTGAGGACAGTAATTCATGTAATATAAAGCGAGTTTAGCGATAAAAATTGACACAGTTTGACAGTGGCTAAACCAGTCTTAAGACTTTGTCGAGCACCTACAATTGCAAATTGTCTTGCCCAAAGAAGACAAATTAAGGCAATGTTAATTCTTGAAAGTGGTCGATTGGAGAAAAATTAATTCTTCTACCTTGGAAAATTAAATGAACAATTATGTGGTGTGTGTGACATTAATAAACCATGAAATAAAGTGCGCAATTAAGTAATATTAATTGTTAATTGTTATATTAATTAATTGTTAATGGTTGTGGTAGAATATTGAATTCTTAGTAATTAACTAATAATGTGTGATTACTATTAATTGCAATTTAACTATAAAAGTATAATAAGAATCATATGGATAAATAATGATTATGGAAATCCATAAATACATGATGATTGGATTAATTAATGTTGAGGTTAACTAATCAAAGAAGTTAATAAATTATTTACTTGACAAAAATAAGTAAGTTAGTAATATAATAATATTATATGACAGTTATGTGCATAGGAGCAATAATACAACTATATTATATAGTGTATTATGGCATTTATGTGACTATATATTAAGTTGTATGAAACTATATTGTATGAGGCAATGTGAGTAAGCATATTGGAACTATATGTTATAAATACATTATCTATGTGACAATATGTATGTGGGTATGTATTAAAATAATATACCATGAGCATATTGTAAACTATCATTTTAATAAAATGTACCAGTGTGATAAAATGTACATGGATTATATGTATGTTGCATAACATCTACTACCTTGAAATGTTAAGTCATGTTGTGATATTAGGTTATAATATATGGTTGAGATGTGTATTAAAATATAACATAAGAGTGAGAATGTGTAGGAGTATACAAGAATGCTGAGATATATTGGATTGTCCCAAATTGGGACTCACATTCACTTCTAAATTCTCAGTTACGTGTAAGAACAAAAGGCTAAGGCCTATGTTCTTCATTTTTCTTCCAAACTTCCTAGCTAATGATCATGGGGGAGTGGTGGTCATGATGCAATTCAACTAACCTCCAACAACTTCTCCTTACCATTCATGCAATTCTTTCATCCATGAGTTTGATTTAGGGGAGAATGTTATTGTCTGGGTTTTAGATGTTCTATAAATGAGAGCTCTCCTTCCATTGTTACATTGCTGAGAAATTCATTGAAGGTGAGGTTGAGAGCATACAAACATTCTAAGAGTTTGAGAGTTCATTGGAGCAAGTTCCTATCACATTACAGAGGTATAACTCCTTTTTCCTTGGTACCATTTTTAGTTTCTGTAAACAGAGTTCTTGAGTTCTTGAAATTTAATTTTTTGATTATGTGGAATTGGATGTTAATGAGGTTGGGCATTGGTTATAAAATTGTTATATGACCATATAAACATGTTTAAACTGATACATGATTGTTTGGAATCGAATTGGTGAATAATTTTGGAGGTTGGGCGACTTTACCTTGAAGCGCATCGCTTCACTTTGAACTAGGAACGCGGTACCGCAAGATCAATTAACAACGAGGCCAGATCCTATTTTCAGTTGCAACTTCTGTTTTATAACCTGATCAATATTAGTTAGTTGTTATGACTCAAGCTACCATATAAACACATGTAAGAGATATATAAAAGTATATTAACTCAATAAGAACATGTTTTAATAGACTTGCATGATTAACGAAGGCATATGGTTTAAATAGGGAATTGAACTTTAAGTTTTGAAAACAAACTATGTTAAAGATCATGTTCTGTAAATTTTGACCCTAGTGAGCTATACATGACTGATTTTACACATAGATGAGCATGTTATAATGTACATAGTTCCTTTGAGCATGATCAAACTTATTAAGCTTTGCGTTAAAATATTTTCAAGAAAAAGCTTAGACTAGTGAGATAACATGCATGATTTCTACATGGTTTATATTCTGACTTTTAAAGCATGTTAGTATGACTTGGAAATACATGAATAAACCTTTAGCTTGTGTTTATTTGATTAGTAAGGAAACATGAGCATGTTGAACCTACTAGCAAGCTTTGAATGTGAATATTATAAAGATACCATGAGGACTAGAATCTGATATTTGTGATCATGTTTGATGACATTCTTAGACTCACTCATGTAGTATAACCATAGATATACCATGCTTGTGTGTCATATTTCAAAATAAAGCATGAACAAAGCATGTTTTCAACTAAAGTGGTGTTAGCTTCACACATGTGTTATGAATACTCACAAGCATGCCTAATATGAGCCTTGTAACTATCTTATATGCTTAAAGAGCAAGCATGATAGACTTTGTGGTTTCATGACCTTGAATGGTCTTAACTTGTTAAAATGATCAACTTAGAATTCTATTATGAAAGAAGGAACTTAGATTGACTTAAGGAGCATGAGAAGGCCTTTATCCTGTCAAAATATATTATGTATGATTGTGTGTTCTGTAATGAATGAATTTATTGAGTTGTGATTCTGGGGACAGAATCCTTTTAAGGAGGGAAAGATGTAACGAACGAGAATTTTCTTATTAATTTTAAATATTTATTGAAGCAAATAAATATTTGAGTTGATTTATTTATTGAGATAAATAAATAGTCGATGAAGATATTGTGTAATAATTTAATTAGAGATATGTTAATTAAATTTATGTTTAGTGATTTTATAGTTTGAAGATTTAATTTAATGAGATGATTAAATTAAATGAATTATTAAATAATTATAATGTCGTTCTAATTTAATAATTAAATTAAAGATTTATTAATTTGCTAAATAAAATTATATTTTAGTATGGAAATCATAATTATATGGTAAATGATTAATTTGATTTAAGGGTTATATTAATTTAATTGTTTAAAGGTGTGACAAATAAATTATAGGATAAATAAATTATTAAAATAAGCTAAAATGAGATAATTGAGACTAGCCAAACATGGCCTTGTGTCTCTTGGTGTTTGTAACAGCTAAACCCATTGGGTTTTTTACCTGAAAATTTAAGTTGCGTATTATATTTTATATCAGTTTTTTTTTCTTTACGTATTATCACTTGGTTAAGCCTAAGTCTTAATGGAGTTGAGAAAACATAGAGGAAGAGAGAAAAGAGAGTTTTGGTGAATTTGTAAGCCAAATTAGAGAGCCAAGAAGGAGAAGAAGAAGGGAATCATCTTCTAACAAGGCTAAACAAGAATCAAGAGGTAAATAACCTAGTTTTTTTTCTTAGTTTGGGTGTTCTTGAGTTATCCTTTAAAATTAGAAATTTAGTTGGATGAGTTGTTAAATAGATGTTATATATATGTTGGAATATGTTTAAAATCTGATAATTGTCATCTAGAAATGATTTTCAGAAATCAAATTCATATGAAACATGTTTTTAATGAATATTTGGGTTATATTCTTAGTTTATATGTTTTTGAGTTTTTTTTTCTTAGAGACTTTGATTTTTTGTTGTATAATTTGATGAGATATGGTCTATATATGTTATTTGATGATTTTAATCTGTTATATGTAGTTTACAAATGATTTTGGTGTATCAAGTTCATAGGTAGTCGTGGTTGAGAAAAAGGAATTGGTTTTGGTTGAATATGTGTAAAATAGTTTACTTTGAAACCAAATATTGGTGGTTGATTCATGTAATATATTTTAATTTGATGATTATTTGTGTTAATACATTCAAAAACGAAAATAACACAAGTTGAATGAATCAATTTGGTTAAGAAACGAATTCATAGTGAATGATTCGGAAAGATAACGAGTATAACTACAACTTTCATTTTTTAAGGTTTTCGATTTGAGGTCAGTAACAGGGGTAAATATGACCATCTTTAGGACTGATGTGTATTCGAAGGCAATCGGAGGGCGTCGGGCATGCACATATGCAAGTCCAGTGCTTCTGAAGATAAAAGATGTTATTCTAAGATTTAAAACATGAATATTACTAAATATAATGATGCTTAACATTAATATATGATGTATTAGATAAGTTGTATAAGCATACTAAGTGTACGCAAGCGAGACGAGTTGGGCGTGCGACGAATGAACGTCGAAACGCCGCGACAAGTGTTAATGAACTTAAAAAGTGTTTTAATTAAAATGAAATGAACATTATAAGATATGGAATGTGATTAATATAAAACCAATAAGGAGTCCTAGGAAGACTTAAACACTTCAATGAATTTGAGTTTGACTAAGAAGAAATATAGTATTGATTAATAAGTTATAATAGATTGAACTCAACGTTGTAAGAGTTGAGAATGTGATTTGGATGGTAAAAGTCTTATGTTATATGTTAGTGAGTTTTTAGATTCGTGTTATGTGATTGATTAATATGGTTAAACGTTAAGCTAAAGGTTATAACGTAACTAAGATGAGAATTGAATCTATGAGGATATTGTGTAAGTAGCTAATTGATGTAATAATCCTAATGGTATGTGTAGGATATTGGAGTACGTGAGTTGTAATTGTATAGCTTACGCAAGAGGCAAGTTCCCTAACTTTTGCTACTTTATTATTCAGCAAGGTTACTTTTCACTGTTATGTTATATATATGTAAATTCTCTATCTCTAATCTCTTGTTTAACGATTTATTGTCATGCAAGTTCTCTAACCCTCATTTATTGTTGAGCAAGTTAGTTAATCTTTGTTTCTTTATTCCAATTGAGATTACCTTGGTTATTCAAAGTCTGTAAATTTATTATAAGAAGTGTGTTTATTCAGCTACTAATAACTGTTGTTTGATATTCATTCCTCAATATCATTGTACTATCTTACATTATTATACCGAACTCTAAGTTGTTTAGCGATTCTTTAGCAATTCAACTAATCCTTAGTTGATGAATGTTCTAAACTCTAAATTACCCTTGAAGTCTACCCAAACCAAACTTCCTTTGGTTTGTTTATGTTCTCACACAACTTTGAAAGCATGTTGTCGATGATAACATTTGTTCAACTTAAAAATTGTTAATACTCTAGCTCGTATTGATTCATTGATATACCTTGTTCATGAAGATATTGTAATCAAACCCTTGAATAATTATTGGTTCCTATCTGATTCAACCAGTACTTGGTTGATGATCGTTCTAAAAATCTATACTTCCATTGAAGTTAATTCCCAACCAAACCTCCTTTGGTTCGGAACATGATAATCTAAGCTGAGATGAACAACCCTATATCAGGGGATTATTTTAGAGCTACGCAATAACGTTAAAATGTTTGCGCAATACATAGTACAAAGGGCTGATCACTTGGAGTACGGAATGATGGTCCATATAGTCGTTTAGACTGTTAAAAGTTACAGTAAAAACACATGTGAACCTAGGACATAGATGATGATTATAGTCTTTTAGACTGTTAAAGGTTAAAGTAGAAATACTTAAAAACCTAGAATAGAGTTCGTGGTCTTGTGACCCTCAGTGTATTCTTTGATGTTGTTATCTATTGTTAACTTAAACGTTCATTATTCCTTTGAACTCATAGTTGTTGAATTAAAGTTTATTATTCCGGTAAGAACACTTTACCATTGAAAGCTTAGTTAATTGTCATTCATAAAATGTTATTGTATATTATCCTTCTTGTGGGAAATTGTTTGCTCTCTCTTGCATAAAACAATGCAGATGAAGTTAAAAAGTTTGAAGAGCTTTCTACAAGCAAGGGCAAGGACAAAGTGCTTGATTAGATGAAAATGTTTAATTTATATTTTATTTATGAAGCTTATGTAATAGATTTATTTATGAACATGTTTTAATTTTCCATTGATGATTGTAATAAAGGTTAGATGACCTGGGATTTATTTGAGATTATGTAACCCTTTAATGGGAGATTTATTGTTTAAACTTTTGAGTTTAATTATATCCTTGGTTTATGGGTAGTTAGTTATGATTTAATTGGACAGTGAACACCAAATCCGTGGGGATGAAGTGTCCGGATTTGGGGGTGACACAAGTTGGTATCAAAGCTTTAGGTTATGAACCTTAGGTGGGGAAACCTTAGGCTATAACCTTCTAGGAGATCAAAAATATAGAGGTGATAAACTCTTATCGAGTTCTAAGGAATGAATTGAGGGAAATTCATTGAGGATAAAATGATAAAAGAATTTATGTGCTTATGTGTTAATGACTTATGTGCTCGCAAGTACTTAGGAGTAGCAAGTATTATATATACCAAGTTATGGGGTTGTTAAAACTTTGTTGCCTGAATGACTGATGAAGGAAGATAGGGATTAGGATCCCCGATAAGTTCATCTGATCTAAGTATGGTTTCAGATTGGGAAAGCCATACCCCTTGTTTTCTGTTGTAGCACTTGGGTATGAGCTTGAGTTTGAACGTGAGGATAAATTTGAGGTGAACAAGGTGAAGGATGAGTACGAGGAGTGGGACTTCTCAAATGAAGTGTATGGTCATAACATTGAGTTATAAAAAAAAGGGTCAAAAAATTAGAAGGTCAAGCTGTAAAGCACCAAGCCACGTTAGAGCAAAAAGATGTCGCGACTCAAGACCTTACTGTACAACTTGCAGATGTATAGCGTATATTAGCTCAGTCGGAATATTAAAGAGGATAATTATTAGCTGGGAATGAGATTTCGCAGGAATGACTGGGGAAAGAAGTCAGCAAAGCGTGCGAGAGCTGAAGACGCGTGGGTGAAGGCTTCTAAACGCGTAGATCGTGTTAAAGACAAGTTGAAGAAGACCAAGCGGATGATGGGACTTAGAATTAAGTATTCTATTTTCTATATAGGTTGAGATTTATCTTTGGTATGTGATGGATCATCAAGTGATCCTAAAATTTTATTATTACTGGATAAATAATATAAATAGCAGTGAGTCTATTTTTTGGTGTGGTGATGTAATAAATGAATAAACACATCATTATTTATTAAGATATATTATGTGTTGTTTTAAAAGTGGTTGAGATAAGTTTGAAAATTTTAATGTGTGGATGAACGATGATCTAATAGTTCGAGTTTTAAATAGTAAGATGCTGCCTAGAAAAAGGAGACAACAACGTTAGCAGAGCCTCAAGGAATATGCATACAATAGGGAAGCTAACGCAAATCCAGTGCCACAATTGGTGAATTTTCTGGTGGGAGCACTGGCAAATCAACTGAATTTCTAGTTATACAATCAAATCTCGATGTTCCAACCAAATTCATTCACAACAGAGCTGGAAAGAACGATTGATGTAGACGGGGAAGGTAATACGCTGGCATTCAACCAAGAGCAGAGGAGAAAGAAGAGTGAAGATGATAAGGTGGAAGGTATTCATACCGGTAAAGCTTGGAAAAGAAAGTGGGACAATAATATTAACATTAAAAATCAGCAAGGGAAGGAAAAGAAGAAGGTGGAGGCGTGTAGCAACTGCGAAAAGAAACATGTAGGTGTTTGTTTGAAGGGAAAAAGGGTGTGCTTTAATTGTGGTTTGTAGGGCCACATTGGACCAAAATGTTCACGACCGAGGAAGGGAACCTGCTTCACGTGTGGATCGAAGGAGCACTTGGCTCGAGGGTGCCCAAAGAAAGCGGTAGGAAAAGCAAGTAAAAGCGAGGGGCAAAGTTGTGGCCGGTTATTGTAGAATCGACTCGTAGAGTCGACCAACCGAACAATCAACCAACATGACGATCCAAGAAGTAATGCAAGGTATGGTTCTGATCGATTATCTATACTGGTACACGTGTTATTTAATTCAAGTGCCACTTGTTAATTTATGCCTGATGAATTCGTTTAGAAACTAGATTCGCTTCGGGAAGAGTTAGACTATTCCCTAAATATGGAAAGTGTGAATATTGATTCTTTTAAGTTGATGTGTAGAATTTCTGTATTGGAATTAATATGGCACCTATGATGTCTCTACCGGATAATACAGAATGTTGTGTTGTATAGCGGACGCATCCTATAATATACTAGGTCATGTGTTTAGGCGAGCATCTACGGTCATTTCTTATGTATCGCTTCATTTAAAATTTTTATGTGAAAGGATATCCGACTCATGATTCAGAGCTAGAGCTAATAGTGGTTGCCCTGAGGATTTAACGATATTACTTTTGGATAGTAGTGTGAGATATAAACAAACCATAAGTATCTAAAGTATATAGGGGTATTTAAGCTTGCGTTGAAGTGATAGCGGGAGTTGGTCAAGGATTGTGAATGCAAAATCTTAAATAAACGTGGTGGCCTATGTCTTAAGAAAAAGGTAGTAGTTATTTTTGTTAACTGTGCAAGATGGGTTCATAATAGAAATGAATAATTTGTGGTAGGAGGTAAGATATATGAAAAGTCAGAGGAGAAGCTATTCAGGTGGAAATTCGTACAACTGTGCTAGACAGAGTAAAAGAAGAGTAGCTCCAAGATGAGGATGTCAAATTTATAATCAATATTGAGGGATAGTTGAATAGAAGGAAAAACTAGGTTTAGCTAATGCTAACAATTGAAAATGAACTTTTGCATAAAAATTAAATATTGAATCAACTAGGAAGCACAAAAATATATATTACCTTCGATAATATATTTGCGATTCACATCGAATTTTCAGAAAGGTTTGCAAGAACGTGTGGAATGCAATTAAAATAATTATGTCATATTGTTTGTAAATCGATTGCCAAACTAAAAGGAAATCAAGACATCGGAAGGCGTGCTAAGAGCACGAGAAGTTTTCGATAATGTCATACGAGGAATCCGCATTGATCAAGTTATGGGCAAGTTAAAAATAAGTTAAGAGTAAGGTAATGCTAGGTGAGATTTCAATTGAGGACTCATATGGTAACTAAGTTGTACATACTTTTGTATGGGCAGAGGTTTTGTGCAGGTACTTGGTTTATCACATTGATAATCATTGGAATATCGGTATCGCGCTATCCATGTATACGTGGTGGAAAGGTGATTTGTTTCTCATGTATATATTGATAGTTAGATGATATTAGGTTCGGTTCTTAAAACTAAAGCATTTGGTAAGTTCGTGACTCATAATCATATGGTATGTTTTAAACCCCTCAGCGAATGGACGCCTATGGTCTGACTAAGATAAGTTCCTAAACTCATATGATTATGGCAAGTTCCTGAATTTCCAAAGTGTGGTAAGTTTGATGAACTATATTGGGTAAAAAGTGGTTATAGTATAGGAACCATTGATGAAGTTGAAAAGATGGTTTTGAGGTAGCCTTACCTCTATATTTAGAGCGCATTCGTATTATTTTTCATGTTTCAGTGATATAATTGAACAAGCCCGACTGCAACCATAAGATGGTTACAAACCATTATTGTTGTTCTACTAGGAAATTACTATCCAGTTAATCGACAGAAAAGAACAAGTTCACAGGAATAAAGTGTTACCTTCTGTGAAGGTGATATGGAGGAACCACAGTATCGAAGAAGCTACGAGAGAACTCGAAAATAAGATGATGAAAAGATATCCTGAGTTATTTGTGTATTCTATGTCTTTAATTCTGGGGACAGAATCCTTATAAGGAGGGAAGAATGTAACGAATGAATTTATTGAGTTGTGATTCTGGGGACAGAATCCTTTTAAGGAGGGAAGGATGTAACGAACGAGAATTTTCTAATTAATTTTATTAATTTTAAATATTTATTGAAGCAAATAAATATTTGAGTTGATTTATTTATTGAGATAAACAAATAGTCGATGAAGATAATTGTGTAATAATTTAATTAGGAGATATGTTAATTAAATTTATGTTTTGTGATTTTATAGTTTGAAGATTTAATTTAATGAGATGATTAAATTAAATGAATTATTAAATAATTATAATGTCGTTCTAATTTAATAATTAAATTAAAGATTTATTAATTTGCTAAATAAAATTATATTTTATTATGGAAATCATAATTATATGGTAAATGATTAATTTGATTTAGGGGTTATATTAATTTAATTGTTTAAAGGTGTGACAAATAAACTATAGGATAAATAAATTATTAAACTAATCTAAAATGGGATAATTGAGACTAGCCAAACATGGCCTTGTGTCTCTTGGTGTTTGTAACAGCTAAACTCATTGGGTTTTTTACCTGAAAATTTAAGTTGAGTATTATATTTTATATCAGTTTTTTTTTTTACGTATTATCACTTGGTTAAGCCTAAGTCTTAATGGAGTAGAGAAAACACAGAGGAAGAGAGAAAAGAGAGTTTTGGTGAATTTGTAAGCCAAATTAGAGAGTCAAGAAGGAGAAAAGGGGAATCATCTTCTAACAAGGCTAAAAAAGAATCAAAAGGTAAATAACCTAGTTTTTTTTTCTTAGTTTGGGTGTTCTTGAGTTATCCTTTAAAATTAGAAATTTAGTTGAATGAGTTTCTAAATAGATGTTATATATATGTTGGAAGATGTTTAAAATCTAATAATTGTCATCTAGAAATGATTTTCAGAAATCAAATTCATATGAAACATGTTTTTAATGAATATTTGGGTTATATTCTTTGTTTATATGTTTTTGAGTTTTTTTTCATAGAGACTTTGATTTTTTGTTGTATAATTTGATGAGATATGGTCTATATATGTTATTTGATGATTATAATTTGGTATATGTAGTTTACAAATGATTTTGGTGTATCAAGTTCATAGGTAGTCGTGGTTGAGAAGAAAGAATTGGTTTTGGTTGAATATGTGTAAAATAGTTTACTTCGAAACCAAAAATTGGTGGTTGATTAATGTAATAAATTGTAAGTTGATTTTCATTTGTGTTAATACATTCAAAAATGAAAATAACACAAGTTGAATGAATCAATTTGGTTAAGAAACGAATTCGTAGTGAATGAATTCGCTAAACATGTTAAAATATGAAAATTTAGTATAAACATGAGTTTTAGGTCAAGATTTGGGTTAGTTAATATTTTTGTAAATTGTTCATTCTTTGGTATGTTGTAGTTATATGAATTACAAATCCATAGAATCTAAAACGGACTAATTTGGATGTGTATAGCTTAAGTTATGAAGATTAGTAGGAGAAAAAGGGTCAAAAATCATAAGAACAATAAACTGGAAATCTTGGTTCTGCTATTAAGCGCAGCTGCATTGTGCCCTAAGTCTCTTGAGGCGCAGTTGCGCTCTAGGACGTAGCTGCGCTGGTCCCAAGGCTTATCTGGGCGCAGCTGCGCTCATGTAGTGCCAGATGTGACTGTTTTGACATCTTATGCTAAAATAGCCATAACTTTTTCATACGAACTCCGATTGAGGTAATTCAGGATGATTCGGAAAGATAACGAGTAGGAATACAACTTTAATTCTTTAAGTTTTTCTATTTGAGGTCGGGAACAAGGGTAAAAATGACCATATTTAGGACTGATGTGTATTCGGAGGCAATCGGATGGCGTCGGGCATGCACATATGCAAGTGTAGTGCTTTTGACGATAAAAGATATTATTCTAAGTTATAAAACATGAATATTACTAAATATAATGATGCTTAACATTAATATATGATGTATTATATAAGTTGTATAAGCATACTAAGTGTACACAAGCAAGACGAGTTGGGCGTGCGACGAATGAACGTCGAAACGCCGCGACAAGTGTTAATGAACTTAAAAACTGTTTTAATTAAAATAAAATGAACATTATAAGATATGGAATGTGATTAATATAAAATCAATAAGGAGTCCTAGAAAGACTTAAACACTTGAATGAACTTCGATTTTGACTAAGAAGAAGTATAGTATTGATTAATAAGTTATAATAGATTGAACTCAACATTGTAAGAGTTGAGAATGTGATTTGGATGGTAAAAGTTTTATGTTATATGTTAGTGAGTTTTCAGATTTGCGTTATGTGGTTGATTAATATGGTTAAACGTTAAGCTAAAGGTTATAACGTAACTAAGATGAGAATTGAATCTATGAGGATATTGTGTAAGTAGCTAATTGATGTGATAATCCTAATGGTATGTGTAGTATATTGGAGTACGTGAGTTGTAATTGTATAGCTTACGCAAGAGGTAAGTTCCCTAACTTTTGCTACTTTATTATTCAACAAGGTTACTTTTCACTGTTATGTTATACATATGCAAATTCTCTATCTCTAATTTCTTGTTTAACGATTTATTATCATGCAAGTTCTCTAACCCTCATTTATTGTTGAGCAAGTTAGTTAACCTTTGTTTCTTTATTCCAATCGAGATTACCTTGGTTATTCAAAGTCTATAAATTTATTATAAGAAGTGTGTTTATTCAGCTACTAATAACTGTTGTTTGATATTCGTTCCTCAATATCATTGTACTATCTTATATTATTGTACCGAACTCTAAGTTGTTTAGCGATTCTTTACCAATTCAACTAATCCTTAGTTGATGAATGTTCTAAACTCTAAATTACCCTTGAAGTCTACCCAAACCAAACTTCCTTTGGTTTGTTTATGTACTCACACAACTTTGAAAGCATGTTGTCGATGATAACATTTGTTCAACTTAGAAATTGTTAATACTCTAGCTCTTATTGATTCATTGATATACCTTGTTCATGAAGATATTGTAATCAAACCCTTGAATAATTATTGGTTCCTATCCGATTCAACCAAGATTGGTTGATGATCGTTTCTAAAAATCTAGACTTCCTTTGAAGTTAATTCCCAACCAAACCTCCTTTGGTTCGGAACATGATAATCTAAGCTGAGATGAACAACCCTATATCAGGGGATTATTTTAGAGCTACGCAATAGCGTTAAAATGTTTGAGCAATACATAGTACAAAGGGTTGATCACCTGGAGTACGGAATGATGGTCCATATAGTCGTTTAGACTGTTAAAGGTTACAGTAAAAACACTTGTGAACCTAGGACATAGATGATGATTATAGTCTTTTAGACTGTTAAAGGTTAAAGTAGAAATACTTGAAAACCTAGAATAGAGTTCGTGGTCTTGTGACCCTCAGTGTATTCTTTGATGTTGTTATCTATTGTTAACGTAAACGTCCATTATTCCTTTGAACTCATAGCTGTTGAATTAAAGTTTATTGTTCCGGTAAGAACACTTTACCATTGAAAGCTCAGTTAATTGTCATTCATAAAATGTTATTGAATATTATCCTTCTTGTGGGCAATTGTTTGCTCACTCTTGCACAAAATAATGCAGATGAAGTTAAGAAGTTTTAAGAGCTTTCTACAAGCAAGGGCAAGGACAATGTGCTTTATTAGATAAAAATGTTTAATTTATATTTTATTTATGAAGCTTATGTAATAGATTTATTGATGAACATGTTTTAATTTTCCATTGATGATTGTAATAAAGGTAAGATGACCTGGGATTTATTTGAGATTATGTAACCCTTTAATGGGAGATTTGTTGTTTAAACTTTTGAGTTTAATTATATCCTTGGTTTATGGGTAGTTAGTTATGATTTAATTGGACAGTGAACACCAAATCCGTGGGTATGAAGTGTCCGGATTTGGGGGTGTCACATGTTCAAGCAGGATAGAGACCACAAAGCAAAGAATCGCATTTTGGTTTGGAAGTCGAGGAGGGCAAATGCAGACCGGTCCCTAAGCTTAGCCATGCAGCAATTAACGCCATAATCTGAATCTTGAGTTCTCGCATTGATTTTTTTGAACTGATGTTTGAAGCATGCCTATATGATTACTTTAACTTATCTTACATGACCAAAATGCTATGTAATGTGTTAAGAAGCATGCTATGTAATAGAGATAAATGTTGATCATGAATTCCAAATGATAAGTCCAAAGAATATTTTCAAGAAATAAAGCAATCAACACTTTGTGCTATAAAAATATAGGGTAAGCGATGTGTATGAAGTTATATCTAAGTTAAACGTTTATGTGTACGTTGAACTTACCAATATGTGTTAGCTAATGAACATCTTGAACATATAATACACTATAAATAGGATTCGAAAGTGTTGATTTCTTAAAGTGGATAAACTACGATTAAGGCAAGTTCTCTAACCTTACTCAAATTTATATTGAGCAAGTATCTGAACCCTACTCTTATTGTGCAAGTATAATTGCATTCTTTATTCGACGAATACCGTAAGCTTATCTCTTTGAATACAAGTTATATTACTTTCTCGTTCAAATGAGCTAATATGCTTAAACCCTTGTGAAAGTTATTATTCATGTTGAACTTAGTATTGTTCTTGAATATTGTGAAAGAGTCGATGCTATTTGATTCGGCTAGACTATATGCATGTCTATAAAAGTTGTCCAAACCAATTGATTGGTGCGAAAATCTTGAAAACTAGGTTGGACAACCCTTTTGGTAAGGGGAGTGTATGTCGTTGGAAACCCCAACACATGAATGAATATTATTGTGGTGTTATGCGCATAACGTAAAGTATTATAGACTAATCATCTATAGTACTTGATATTTTTTGGGGTTATTAGTTTAATATTGGTAGCTCTAGTGGAGGTTCAATAGTCCTTAGTGACTGCTCAGTATAAATTGTTTATCCAGTTGGATACATTGTTAGTTGTTGAATTCATATATATCTGTTGATTTATATTGAATTATCGTTCTTATTCCCATAATTGTTGATATTCCTTATCCATGATGTTATTCTGACACTTTGAACTGTCCTAGAAATGGCACTTCGATATTTCAAACCTTGTGATATTATATCCTACACCCTTGTTGTATATTACTTGCTCGGCAATTTGTGCTCATCCTTGCCTATTTAAAACCTTTCAGTTAAGGAGGAACATGGAGGTGTCTCTGGAACAGACAAGGACAAGGGCAAGGCTACCGACTAGCTTGTCCCTTTTATGTTTAAGATTATTATGTCGTATTAAGACTATGTTTAAACTTAAGTAGGATTATGTAATAGGTCTTTATTCGATACTATTATGTAATCTATTAAGTACTGTAGGTTGCGAGAATTGGGGGAATAATTATAATAAATCATTGTATATTATTCTAAATTAGATTTTTTGTTGTGAATGTGTTATTTTAGTTATTATGGTATTACTTTGAGCACGTGACGAACCCAATTCGAGTGACCAAGTGGAGGTCCGAATTTGGGGGCGCCACAGGTTAGTATCAAAGCTATAGCTATAAACCTTAGGAATGAGAGTCCTTAGATTATAACTCGAGAGAACTTAGAAGTTAGGAAGGAGATAAAACTCATGTAGAGTTTTTCCTTAAGAGATTTAGTGTGTTATGAAATGTAATTTCATTCTATACAATGAACTTATGTTTATTTAACAGTCTGATGGAGTTGTTGTTTGTGTTGTCTTATGTTGGTGACTGTAGGATGACTGACATGGGAGGACCTAGCCGAGTGGTAGAGGAGGAGCCGCGTGATATCCACGTAGCCTATGAGACACCCTTGATAGCGGAGCCTATTTCAGTAGTGGCCCCAATTGATGATGACGATGATGAGGAAGAGGTGGAGTCTGATCCGGAGGAGGAGCCCGAGCCAATGGAAGACGCCGACGAGGCTACTTTTGAGGATCGGATGTTAGGAGAGTATAAAGAACAAATCTTAGAGTTAGGATGTAGAGTGGAGGAGCTAGAGGCTGAGGCTAGGGAGAGGGATTTTGCGTTCCAGAAGTTGAGGGACGAGGACCATCAGAGGCAACTAGTGATGCAGGAGATGGAGGTGGAGATTGCTCACCGTAAGGAAGCAGGGATCCAGATGGGAGCTTTGTTTCACCGAGCAGTGGCAGGAAAACTAGAGGAATTAGAACATAAGGTTTTGAGTGTGAGGGCGGAGAAGGAGGCTCTCCGAACTCAGTAGAGATGGAGGTGATGGATAGGATTCACTTCGAGGAGAAGTGGGAGGAAGCCAATGATATGGCAGATGATCTAGAGGACGAAGTACGGTGTAAAAGAAGAAAGATGAACAAGATGGGCTATGCTCTATGCACGGCCATGGAGAGATTGATCGATGGAGTACATCACTACCCAGCTGAGCAAGGACAGACCCGGCATACCATAAGCCGGGACATGGTAGTACACATCACACAGAAGGAATATCGGAGCACCGTTGAGCGTGGGATGTTAGATTAAGTCTAGAGGGAGAAGCTCAGTAGTGTAGTATTTTTATTTATGTGTTATTAATATGTTGTTGTAATCTCAATCTTTTGTGTAAGACGTGAGATAGTGGTAAACCCCCCCAAACTTTTGAAAAGCGTTAGAGGGGTAGTAAGTTAGTATGTCCCCGTCTTTTGTGATATTAGGGGATATGTGTTATCATTTATAGTAGTATGCTAGAAAAGAACATGTATTGTAACTATTTGGCATATGAATATAAATGATCTTATTCCAGAAACGTGTTATAAACTTGTAGTTCTTTTCTATTAAGAAATGTCTAAGTATTATAATTAGATAATAAAATGAAAATTTTGTGATGCGTAAAATGCACTCAGTAGCGCAATAACATCCCCGGAAGAGTCGATTAATGATGAGAGAGGTCCAGTAGATCCGATATAGAGATTGGTAGATTTATTGGGAGAAGCTCTGAAGGGAAGAAACGAACTCGTACCACCCGTTCCCCAAGTCATCCCAGTAACAACCTTCAAAGATTTTAAGAGTGTAGGACCCCCAGAGTTCATGGGAACCACTGACCTAATAGTTGCGCAAACCTGGATCAAGGAGATCAAAAAGGCCTTCATTATAGCTCGCGTGGGTGAAGACCAGAAGACAGTATTTGCCACATACATGATGAGGGGTGAGGTGAACTATTGGTGGGAAACTAACCAGTAGAGAGCAGGGGAAGGAACGATATCATGGGAGAGGTTTACTACGTTGTTCTTCGAGAACTATTTCCTGAAGAGTATGAAGAGTAGGATGGAAGTAAAATTCCTAGAGTTGAAACAAGGTGATATAACGATGGCGCAATACGCAGCTAAGTTCAATGAACTAGCTCGATTTGTAGAACACCAAGTTATGGATAAGGAGAGGAAGGCGAGACGTTTTGAGCAAGGGTTGAAGCCGTGGTTGTATAATAAGGTATCGGTCTTCCAGATTGATTCCTTTACAACGTTGTTGAAGAAGGAAATCATTGCGGAAGGTGGCAGTGAGGCCTTAAGTCTATATCATAAGGAGAAGAAGAATAAGAACGTTGGTAGTGAGCATCATGGAGGGAGCAGCAGCGGAGGAAGTAACTCCGAAAAGAGGAAATAGGAAACAACAACAACAACAACAACAACAACAACAACAACAGAAATAATAACCAAGGTGGGAGTCACCAGGGAAACTTTAAGAAGAGGACCTAAGCTTGCAACAAATATGGAAGAAGTCATCAGGGAGAATGCTGGAAGAGGAAAAGCACATGCTATAATTGCGGCCAAGAGGGGCACATATCGCCAAATTGCCTAAAGCCGAAGAAGGTCAGAGGATGCTTTGCTTGTGGATCAACAGAGCACCAGATAAAGGATTGCCCGAAAAAAGGAAGCAGTGGAGCTGGCAGAAACCAAGGAGGAGGAAGTAAGTTAATGATTAGTGGACCTACGCTACCCAACCGATCGACCGCTCAAACCTTTAATATGACCGTCCAAGACGCCGTAGCTGCAAAGGACGTGGTGTCAGGTATAATCCCAATCAATAATATAAATGCTTATGTATTATTTGATTTGGGTGCCACATGTTTGTTTGTATCTGAAGAATTTGCTAGTAAACTTAGTACATCCCGAGAACGTTTAGAAGATCCTTTGAACATAGAAGTTGTGAATAAGGAAATAATCCCTGTAGAATATGTCTATCAAAATTGTCGCGCAAACATTAGAGAACATGAACTGAGCGTAGACTTTATTCCTATTAGACTAGGAGAATTCGACGTAATACTGGGGATGGATTGGTTATATAACCATGCAGCAGTAATTGACTGTCAAAATAAATGTGTGAACCTTCAGACTCCGAGTAAGTCTAAGGTAGTGTTTTATGGTAGCTCATCGCTAAGTAATCGTGTTGCGTTACAATGATGCAGGCCAAGAAATTGTTAAAGAAGGGATGTGTAGGTTATTTAGCTAACATCGTGGATACTCAGAAAAAGGGAGTAGCGATTAAAGAGATACCCGTATTCCGTGAATTTCAGGATGTGTTTACGATCGATCTGTCTGCCTTTCGCCGAACGTAGAAATCGATTCGTAAATAGACTTATGTGACTGAACGACACCGATTTCGAAAGCTCCATATCGTATGGCGCCAATAGAAATAAAGGAATTAATGATACAACTTCAACAGTTATTGGATAAGGGTTACATTTGATCGAGTATGTCTCCTTAGGGAGCACCAGTGTTATTCGTGAAGAAAAAGAACGGATCGATGAGGCTCTATATCGATTATCGAGAATTGAACAGAGTAACAATCAAGAATAGATATCTTGCTACCAAGGATAGACGACTTATTTGATCAACTGAAGGGAGCGACGTGTTTCTCGAAGATCGACCTACGGACAGGATATCATCAACTGAAGGTGCAGGGTGAAGATATACCAAAGACTGCGTTTAGAACCCGTTATGGACATTACGAGTTTTTGGTAATGTCGTTTGGTTTAACTAATGCTCCGGCAGCATTCATGGACTTGATGAATCGAGTTTTCAAGCCATATTTGGATAAATTCATAGTAGGTTTCATCGACGATATTTTAATCTACTCGAAGACGGAGGAAGAACACATTGAACATCTGAAGATTGTTTTGGAGGCACTATGAAAGGAGAAGATGTATGCGCAGTTTTTTAAGTACGAATTTTGGATGAAGAAGGTTCAATTCTTAGGCCACGTGGTGGATGAGAATGGAATCTCAGTAGACCCCGAAAAGGTCAAAGCGATAAATAATTGAGAACAACTGAGAACTCCGACGGAGGTGAGAAGTTTCCAGGGTTAACTGGGAACTATCAAAGATTTATCCAGGATTTTTCTAAGATAGCGACCCCATTAACGAATTTGACGAGGAAGACGGTGAAATTTGTATGGGCCGACAAATGCAAAGAGAGTTTTCAAGAGTTAAAGAAGAGATTAAGCGAGGCGCCTGTATTATCATTACCAGATGATACGGGAGGATTTGTGGTGTACAATGATGCGTCGCATAGACGACTTTGTTGTGTGCTTATGCAACACGGCAAGGTCATTGCATATGCATCACGACAATTGAAGGATTACAAAAAATGATACCTTACTCATGACCTAGAGTTAGCGGCCGTAGTTTTTGTGTTAAAGATATGGAGGCATTATTTGTACGAAGAGAGATGTGAGATATACACGGACCGCAAAAGTCTGAAATATATCTTCACACAGAAGGAGTTGAATATGCGTCAGAGAAGGTGGTTAGAATTAATCAAATATTATGACTGTGAGATTCTTTATCACCCGGGGAAGGCAAACATAGTTGCCGACGCTCTGAGCAGGAAAGGAAGGGAGAAATTGTTTCGACTGACAACTCAGGAGGAGTTAATAAGTGATATGGAGAAATTGGAAATAGAAGTGCAGGGACCCGAGAGGTCTGAAGAGAAGCTATTTATAATGGAAGCTTATCTAACATTGTTGGATAGAGTAAAGGAAGCACATGAGAAAGATGGAGAATGTGAGAAAATCAGGAAAAGGATCACGGAAAATGAGGTAGAAAAATTTAGAATAGATAAAGACGGTATCCTATGATTTGAAAGGAGAGTGTGGGTACCGTCAATGGCCGAGTTAAGAGATGAGATTTTGCACGAGGCATACAATACGACATATTCTGTTCATCCGGGAGGCACAAAGATGTACTGGGACTTGAAGCAACATTTTTGGTGGCCAAATATGAAACGAGAAATTGTGGAGTACGTTAGTAGATGTCTTACGTGTCAACGCATAAAAGCAGAGCATCAGCGACCGAGTGGTTTACTACAACCGTTGGAAATACCAGAGTGGAAATGGGAGCATATTACGATGGATTTTGTGGTAGGACTTCCAGTCACGCAGAAAGGTTTGAATGCCATTTGGGTTATCGTGGATCGACTTACGAAGACCACGCATTTTCTACCTATCAAGATCCACTACAGTTTAAATTAATTAGCGAGTCTGTACGTAAAAGAAATTGTTTCACGACATGGAGTGCCGGTGTCGATTGTTTCTGACCGAGACCCGCATTTTACGTCAAAATTCTAGAAAAGCTTGCAAGAAAGGATGGGAACACAGTTATGGTTAAGTACTGCTTATCATCCTCAGACAGACGGACAAAGTGAGTGAACAATACAAACGCTAGAGGACATGCTTAGGACTTGCATGATGGACTTCAAGGGAAATTGGGATGACCACCTACCCTTAGTCGAATTTGCGTATAATAATAGTTACCATGCGAGTATAGGCATGCCACCGTATGAAGTTCTTTACAGAAGGAAGTGCAGAATGCCATTATGTTGGGACGAAGTCAGAGAACGACGAATACTCGGACCAGAGTTAGTACAACAAACCGCGGATGTGGTAACAATGATAAGAGCCAGACTAGTAGCAGCTCAAGATCGCCAGAAGAAGTACGCAGACTTGCATCGGCAAGACTGAGATTTTGAAGTCGGCAGTTTCGTATTCTTAAAAGTATCTCCGTGGAAGGAAAAGATCCGTTTCGGCAAGAAAAGAAAACTGAGTCCAAGATTCATAGGACCATTCGAGATACTAAAACGAGTGGGCGAAGTAGCATAAAAAGTTGCACTACCACCTGAGTTGGAGCACATCCATAACGTGTTTCACATATCCGTGTTGCGTCCGTATAAGCCCGACTACAAACACATGATTTCTTACGAACCTATTCAAGTGGAGAAGAACTTAGCGTACGAAGAAATTCCTGTCCAAATTCTAGATAGGAAAGAGAAAACCTTGAGAAATAAAGTTATTTCTTCTGTAAAAGTGCTTTGGCGTAACCACGATATCGAGGAGGCAACGTGGGAGTTAGAAGATAGGATGATGAGGGATTATCCCCATCTATTTGTGTAACCTTGTAGCAATTCCGGGACGGAATTTTTATAAGGGCGGAGGATGTAATACCCGAGAATTTCCCGTATTATTAAATGAATATATTAACGGAAATAATATTTCTGTGAATATAAGTGTTATTATTTTGTGAGTCGGTTAAATCAAGTGATTCATATTTGATCGATGCGTATTAAGATGTGTGAAGTGACAATGGGATTTATGAAATGCCTTGTGTGGCATAATGTGAAAAGAGAAAATCCATTAAGTAGATTAAAACGAGAATTAAGAAGATTAATCATGTTGATAAGATGATTTCATAATTGCAATAAATACGCTCATAGACTCGTAGTAACACGTTTGTGGACAATAATTCATATAATATAAAGCGAGTTTAGCGATGAAAATTGACACCTGACCGGCTAAACCGGTCTTCGCTTTGTCAGAACATAAGCAATTGCTACTGTCCCCAAGAAGATAAATCAAGGCGCAATTGCGCCATTGGGGTTAGTTGGAGAAAAATTAATTCTTCTACCTTGGAAAATTAAATGAACAATTATGTGGTGTGTGTGACATTAATAAACCATGAAATAAAGTGCACAATTAAGTAATATTAAATGTTAATTGTTACATTAATTAATTGTTAATGGTTGTGGTAGAATATTGAATTCTTAGTAATTAACTAATAATGTGTGATTACTATTAATTGCAATATAACTATAAAAGTATAATAAGAATCATATGGATAAATAATGATTATGGAAATCCATAAATGCATGATGATTGGATTAATTAATGTTGAGGTTAATTAATCAAGGAAGTGAATAAATTATTTACTTGACAAAAATAAGTAAGTTAGTAATATAATAATATTATATGACAGTTATGTGCATAGGAGCAATAATACAACTAAACTATATAGTGTATTATGGCATTTCTGTGACTATATATTAAGTTGTATGAAACTATATTGTATAAGGCAATGTGAGTAAACATATTGGAACTATTTGTTATAAATACATTATCTATGTGATAATATGTATGTGGGTATGTATTAAAATAATATACCAAGAGCATATTGTAAACTATCATTTTAATAAAATGTCCATGGATTATATGTATGTTGCATAACATCTACTACCTTGAAATGTTAAGTCATATTGTGACATTGGGTTATAATATATGGTTGAGATGTGTATTAAAATATAACATAAGAGTGAGAATGTGTAGGAGTATACAAGTTCACTTCTAAATTCTCAGTCATGTGTAAGAACAAAAGGCTAAGGCCTATGTTCTTCATTTTTCTTCCAAACTTCCTAGCTAATGATCATGGGGGAGTGGTGGTCATGATGCAATTCAACTAACCTCCAACAACTTCTCCTTACCCTTCATGCAATTCTTTCATCCATGAGTTTGATTTAGGGGAGAATGTTATTGTCTGGGTTTTAGATGTTCTATAAATGAGAGCTCTCCTTCCATTGTTACATTGCTGAGAAATCCATTGAAGGTGAGGTTGAGAGCATACAAACATTCTAAGAGTTTGAGAGTTCATTGGAGCAAGTTCCTATCACATTACAGAGGTATAACTCCTTATTCCTTGTTGCCATTTTCAGTTTCTGTAAATAGAGTTCTTGAGTTCTTGAAATTCAAATTTGTGATTATGTGGCATTGGATGTTAATGAGGTTGGGTATTGGTTATAAATTTGTTATATGACCATATAAACATGTTTAAACTGATACATGATTGTTTGGAATCGAATTGGTGAATAATGTTGGAGGTTGGGCCGACTTTCTCTACCAAGCAAAACCGCTTCTACACTGAACCAGTACTTGGCAATGCTTGATTAATTAATATCGAGGCGAGGTAAAATTGCCATTCCTCGCTTTTCGACAAGAACTTCGCTTTTATAACCTGATCAATATTAGTTAGTTGTTATGACTCAAGCTGGCATATAAACATATGTAAGAGATATATACAAGTATATTAACTCAAAAAGAACATGTTTTAATAGACTTGCATGATTAATGAAGGCATATGGTTTAAATAGGGAATTGGACTTTAAGTTTTGAAAACAAACTATATTAAAGATCATGTTCTGCAAATTTTGACCCTAGTGAGCTATACATGACTGATTTTACACATAGATGAGCATGTTATAGTGTACAAACTTTAAGCTTTGCGTTAAAATATTTTCAAGAAAAAGCTTAGTCTAGTGAGATAACATGCATGATTTCTAAATGGTTTATATTCTGACTTTGAAAGCATGTTAGTATGACTTGGAAATACATGAATAAACCTTTAGCTTGTGTTTATTTGATTAGTAAGGAAACATGAGCATGTTGAACCTGCTAGCAAGCTTTGAATGTGAATATTGTCAAGATACCATGAGGACTAGAATCTGATATTTGTGATCATGTTTGATGACATTCTTAGACTCACTCATGTAGTATAACCATAGATATACCATGCTTGTGTGTCATATTTCAAAATAAAGCATGAACAAAGCATGTTTTCAACTAAAGTGGTGTTAGTTTTACACATGTGTTATGAATACTCACAAGCATGCCTAATATGAGCCTTGTAACTATCTTATATGGTTAAAGAGCAAGCATGATAGACTTTGTGGCTTCATGACCTTGAATGGTCTTAACTTGTTAAAATGATCAACTTAGAATTTTATTGTGGAAGAAGGAACTTAGATTGACTTAAGGAGCATGAGAAGGCCTTTAACCTGTTAAAATATATTATGTATGATTGTGTGTTCAAGTCGGACAGAGACCACAAGGCAAAGAAATGAAGTTTTGGTTGAGTCGAGGATTCGCCAGTAAATTGCTACTTGGCCTTAGGTTTCAGCCACAACCAAAGCAAATGCTTAATCTGAATCTTGAGTTCTGCATTCTAATTTTGAACTGATGTTTGAAGTATGCCTATATGATTACTTTAACTTATCTTACATGACCAAAATGTTATGTAATGTGTTAAGAAGCATGTTATGTAATAGAGATAAATGTTGATCATGAATTCCAAATGATAAGTCCAAAGAATATTTTCAAGAAATAAAGCAATCAAGACTTTGTAGTAATTGTGATGACTTACAAACTGAATTGTGCTATAAAAATATAGGGTAATCGATGTGTATGAAGTTATATCTAAGTTAAACGTTTATGTGTACGTTGAACTTATCTATATGTGTTAGCTAATGAACATCTTGAACATATAATACGTTATAAATAGTATTCAAAAGTGTTGATTTCTTAAAGTGGATAAACTACGCTTAAGGCAAGTTCTCTAACCTTACTCAAATTTATATTGAGCAAGTATTCGAACCCTACTCTTATTATGCAAGTATAATTGCATTCTTTATTCGACGAATACCGTAAGCTTATCTCTTTGAATATAAGTTATATTACTTTCTCGTTCAAATGAGCTAATATGCTTAAACCCTTGTGAAAGTTATTATTCATGTTGAACTTAGTATTGTTCTTGAATATTGTGAAAGAGTCGATGCCATTTGATTCGGCTAGACTATATGCATGTTTATAAAAGCTGTCCAAACCAATTGATTGGTGCGAAAATCTTGAAAACTGAGTTAGACAACCCTTTTGGTAAGGGGAGTCGTTGGAAACTTCAACACATGAATGAATATTATTGTGGTGTTATGCATAACGTAAAGTATTGTAGACTGATCATCTATACTACTTGATATTTTTTTAGGTTATCAGTTTAATATTGGTAGCTCTATTGGAGGTTCAATAGTCTTTAGTGACTGCTCAATATAAATTGTTTATCCAGTTGGATACATTGTTAGTCGTTGAATTCATATATATCTGTTGATTTATATTGAATTGTCGTTCTTATTCCAAGAATTGTTGATATTCCTTATCCATGATGTTATTCTGACACTTTGAACTGTCCTAGAAATGGCACTTCGATATTTCAAACCTTGTGCTATTATATCCTACACCCTTGTTATATATTACTTGTTGGGTAATTTGTGCTCATCCTTGCTTATTTAAAACCTTTCAGTTAAGGAGGAACATGGAGGTGTCTCTGGAACAGACAAGGGCAAGGGCAAGGCTACCGACTAGCTTGTCCCTTTTATATTTAAGATTATTATGTCGTATTAAGACTATGTTTAAACTTAAGTAGGATTATGTAATAGATCTTTATTCGATACTATTATGTAATCTATTAAGTACTGTAAGTTGTGAGACTTGGGGGAATAATTATAATAAATTATTGTATATTATTCTAAATTAGATTTTCCGTTGTGAATGTGTTATTTTAGTTATTATGGTATTACTTTGAGCACATGACGAACCGAATTTGAATAACCAAGTGGAGGTCTGAATTTGGGGGCGCCACAGTTGCTACTATCATACATGATGTCTAACCACATACAAATTCATGTTATCATAAGATATGGTTGTGCGCATCCACTTGTTGACTATATCTATGAGCATTATCTATATAATCTTAGAGTATGGTTGGAATATAATCCTCAGTTTGAGATAATGGAGATAATTATATGGCAAGAAGATTCACACCATTGGAATGAACAGGATAGTAATCTTCTTGTTCTTCTTTGGGCTCTATTGGGTTAACCAAAGTTAATTCTCAAGTCCTATGATATCTATTATAACTTAGATGCATGGCCTCCCATGTATGAAGGCTTCCTTGAGCATTTTCCAAATATTTTAATTCCTAAAACAGTTATCGAATGTACATTTATGTAAAATATCATTAGTTTGGAGTTTGAGTACTGTTATTTATATTGAAACTCACAACTTATGTGTTGTCGTATTTTGCACGATAGTTTAATAGTTGTAAATTGAAAGATTTGTATTTGGATTATATAGTTTGTATTTGGATTATACAGTGTGAGACCCCAAATTTTATGAATAAAGATTTAAATTTCTCAAAATATTTTTTTTGAATATTATGGAGTAAATTTGATATAATGTTATAGTTGTGGGTAATATTTAGAAATTTTGAAAAGTATGCAAGTTGTTATTTAATATTCGATTGGTCGGGGAATATTCGTTTTAACATGGAATATTCGTACGACGGCACAATCATTGGTGAACCCCACAATGGAATTATTGTCGAATTGAGAAAACGACAAAAATATAATGGCGGAAGTTTTACCATTAACTGTTGAAACACCCGGTGTTAAAAGTACAGTAATACGTGTGGTTGCATAGTAGCACACGGTATTGATTATTGATGTTTACGTGAGAAGTCACTCAGTTTTGTTCAATTATTGCTACAGTAATTGATGCATAGTATCTCACGTTATTTGATTCAATTATTGTCGATATTTTATATATTATTAAATCAATAATTGAGACGACAAAGTTATTAATATTATTATTTGCAATATTAACGATGTCTAAAAGTTACGCCAAAGAGAGGTTTGGTCACTAATTTAATTGCGCCATGATAGGGAGAAATCCTTATTGAAAGCCCTCTTTCCCGAACGACACGGTCGATTAATATTGTGAATTATAATAATGATGATAAATGTTGTTAAATATATTGAGGTGTCTTTTATGAAGTCAAGAAGTTTATATATATATATATATATATATATATATATATATATATATATTGTTTTATTAGTATTATTTATGTAATAAAATAGAAAAGCTTTTATATAAAAATGTAATACTTTTATAAAGTTATTTGTTTTATTAGACAATAATTAGAATATAATATATTTTATTATGCATAGTATTTTGCATAGTAAAATCTTTTTATATAAAATGTAATACTTTTATAAAGTTATTTGTTTTATTAGACAATAATTAGAATATAATATATTTTATTATGCATAGTATTTGCATAGTACACGCATAATGTTTGCATATAGTAAAAATTTTTATATAAAATGTAATACTTTTATAAAGTTAATTAGTTTATTAGATTTTAAAATATATATATAAATATATATATATATATATATTATATATTTTATTGCATAGTATCCTTTCTATTTTCCTATAAATAGGATGCTTAGTTAGAATTGAAATCACACAAGAAATTCGGATAATTCTCTTCTATAATCTTGGCGTATTTCTTTAGAGTTTTAAGAAGCTTTGAGCGTAGTGCAAGTTTTCTTCAAGTATATCCCCATACTACCCGGTGAGTACTCTTCTTTATATAAGGTAAGGGGTATTATTTCTTCAGATTCATGAAGAGAACTTCATTATTCCATTCCTTATTATTTTGTTGGAATAACATGTCATGCAAGCAATCGCATACATGGTGAAATTCTTACATTATTCTATTCTTTATCATTCTGCTGGAATATCCTTTCTGTGCATTTACGCATGACCTGGTTTCATTATTTATAATTCTGTTGGAATAACCTGTCTGTGCGGTCTATCGCATACATGGTGATTTCTGTTGTTATTCCATTCTTTATTATTCTGTTAGAATATCCTGTTGGTGCGAATTTCACCTGACCTGGTTTCGTTCTTTATTATTATGCCAGAATATCTTGTCTGTGGGTTTACGCATGACCTGGTTCCATTATTTATTATTCTGTTGGAATAACTTGTCTGTGAGGTCTATCGCATGTATGGTGAATTCTTCTGTTATTCCATTCTTTATTATTTTGTTGAAATTAACAACCTGTCTATGTGGATTACCACATGCATGGTGAATGACCCTTCGTATTCATTTCTTATTAAATTATGGAAATGATCTCAGATATCGTGGATTACTGCATAATGGTGAAAATCCATTTGCAGTTTCATATATTCTATTATACTCAGTTGGTTAAAGTTTTGACTTCTATACTCCATGAAATTAGTGGAATATCCTTGATATTTGCGTTTCATCTAGTATCTTTTCGTGGAAATATTCTTCTGAGCATTCTTGAATTTTTCTCCACAAAGCTGTATCATGTTGACAATTTGGACATTATTGAGTTCAGGATAAATTAACTTATAAATCTTTAAAATTTATTCTTGAACTTGTTTTATTGAATTATTATGTCATTGTCATAATGAGTTATGTTTGTTATTATGTGAAAAAATGAAAGTTTCTTAGAAATCACAAAAGGTTGAAAATTAGATTTTGGTGAAAATAGAATATGAAATCAACTGACCATATCTCCTATTATATTTCGAATGTTTGAGTGTGGTCAAGTTCTAGAGTTAGATCTATGAGTTTTCTAACTTATCCAAGTGGAATCACTGGAAAAGGTATTGTAAATTTTCGTGTGGAATAATTTTAGCAAAGGAGTCAAAAACTGCAAAGTACCAAAAACGCTACTGTCCAGAAATTTAAAAGGGCATTTTTGGCCACTTAGTTTATGAGAAAAATTTTGTCCTTTTGGGACATGAAAATATATGGTATAAAGTACCTCCTGTCCAAAAATGAGTTCATTCCTACTTAAAATGAGCAAGTTATGACTATTTCAATATTTAGGTTTTTTCGATGAAAAATGCTATAACCGGAGTTCTATAACTTCGATGACCATGAAATTTAAACTGGAAGCTCATGTTAACATGTGTAAGATCCTGCCAAGATTTGGGAATTTCTGGAGTTAAACTTGAGGTAGCTAATTTCTTAAGGAATTAATTAGAAATTGATTTTTGAAAAATACTTAAGGAAGTTGAAAAATTAAAAAAAAAAATACTTATTGTGTATGAAATATATGTATATATGTTTGGGCAAAGGATAGAAAAATAACAAGTTGATTTGGTAATTTTTCATAAAAATGGTTTAGTTACGAACATATGAGTTAAATATGTTATGTGAAGTAACGAAATTAGTAAATAGGATTTTATGGCTTGGGAATCGTATATAGGGTAGATTTTATTCTCTACTTGACTCTTTTAATGGATTGCTTGTTCCGCTGCAGTTAAACTTGATATCTTGTATTTTATCAGTTTAACATTGTTGAAGGCTAATGATAATTTATTCTGCATTATCTTAGTCATAATATTTCTTACTGGGCTAGTTGAGCTCACCCTTTCTTTCACTGTTCTCTTAAGGAAATGAGAATATAGCTGGGACTAGTCGAGGAATGGAGTGACGGTCCAGATGATAGCATTAGTAGTCCTCACTATTCTATGAAATAGTGTGTTAATAAATATATTAAGGACTTATTTTGAGTTTGAATACTGTCTAGAAGACAATATTTGTATTAAAACTCACAACTCATGTTGTATATTTAAGATTGTATTTGTATCATGTACCATGTATTTGGCGACTCAGAATAGGTGATGTATACCTATTTTGGGGGCGTCACAGTTGGTATCAAAGCTTAGGAATATGATCCCTGGCTGAGATGTGAGATAAGAACTAGGAGGGGAGAGACAAAGAATTCCTTCGCTAGTATGACCTACCTAAGTTTATTTGGTATTTAATTGGTTGGTCAAAGTATAGGGACAATATGTGATATGTCAATTAACCCTTATTTTGTGACAGTGTTAAATTTGCGGAGTTATCCCGGTTTGCATCCCATTTGGTCTATAATGAGGAGCGAATGACGCGAATGTTTCTAAGAGGGTTGAAACCCGATATACGTCAATACCTCATTTCTCACAAACTTTGTTTATATTTAGATATTGTGAATAGGGCTCAGTTATTGGAGCGCGATAATGAGTCAGCACAACCAAAAGGCAACGACCAACAACACGATAATAATCGTATCGGTGGCAACGGCCATCGGAACAATGATAACCATTGTGGGGGAAATTATCATGCCAAGAATGGTAACCACTTCGATGGTAATCATAGCCAAGATAATAGAAGTGGAAATTTCAAGAAGAGGAGGTTCAATAATGATGGAAAGACAAAGAAAGATCGCGACCCGTTTCAAAGGAAAAAGAACGACCACCGGTCGTATGTTTCAAATGCGGACAAGACGGACACATCCGTCCAAACTGTACGCAGCAATCCAAAGCGTGTTTCAATTGCGAAAGAGAAGGTCACCTAACTCGATTTTGTCATGTAGTGAAGTCAAGTCCAGCTGGGATAGTGATGCCAAAGGATGTCTCAGACAAGTCAAAGCTGGTAGTTTAAGTGACAGCATTTGTCGAGGAACCCGAATGAAGTTATCACGGGTAAGTTAATCATAAACGCTTATGAAGTCTATACCTTATTTGATACCGGTTCTACCCATTCTTTTATCTCTCTTGCTTGCGTTCAACGTTTAAATTTGACTCCTGAGAAATTAGACTTAGACGTATCTGGTGAAACTCCGTTAGGAGAAACCTTCGTTACCTCCACTGTTTATAAATCTTGTTGATTCAAATCGACACTTTCACGTTACCTGTCGATCTTATCTCTTTGAAAATACTTGCCTTTGATGTGATTTTAAGAATCGATTGGTTAAATACTCATCATGCTTTTCGTAAGGTTGTTAGCTTTCATATTCCTAACCAACCTTTTATGCGAATTCAAGCAACCAAACCACTAAAGTTAATCATTGTTATATCAAGCCATAAGTAAAGAGTCCCGAGCCTTTCGCTGGTAACTTCCTTGTGTGGAATGCACCGAAGCCGAAATTTTTGTAGGGGACGGTGTGAATGACGGTGGCAAGTTGATAGGTATCAATGTGACGTGCTATCCAAGTCTTAGATGAGGGTCACAATTTTGAATGATATTTCTATTGTTAATAAATTTCCTGACGTATTCTTGAAGACTTCTTAGCCTACCCCTAGAGCGTGAAATCGAATTTTGTATTGACCCCAATACAAAACTCATTTCTAAAACCCTTAAGTATTTCTTCACCCAAAATGAACGTATAATGCGCCAAAGAAGTTGGCTCGAGCTGTTGAAGATTACAATTATATCATTCAATATCATCGTGGAAGAGCGAACGTGGTAGCTGACGCGTTGAGTAGAATATCGTATGCGTTTACGAGTGCGATGTTGTTAACACAAAAACCCATTTCGTATAACTTATAAATGATGAAGATAGAGTTAAAGACTCTAGGGACCCACGTGATGATAACGAATATACGAGTTGAATCGACTTTAATCGATAAAGTTAAAGGTCATTCAAGCTACAGACCTGGAAGCTGATGAATACGAAGAAGAAGGTTCAAGAGGGCGTTATTTTAAAAGCAAGAGTTGCTGAAGAGAGGAAATTTCAACCCTTGATTTAATTGGCCCATTTGAAATCCTCGATCGAGTAGGAACTATGGCCTATAGACTCGTTTTACCGCCAAGTATGTTGCGTGTTCATAACGTTTTTCACGTATCGATGTTACGTAAATATGTGGATGACCCGAACCACGTTATTAAATTAGAACTAGATGAGATAGCAGAAGATTTAACGTATGAGGAGATACGTGTTAAAATCTTGGATAAAAAGGATCATATTCAACACTCAAAGGTTATACCTCAAGAGTTAGAATCTAAAATGAAGTCAAGGTATCCTCATCTCTTCGGCATACCAGGTACGTACGTAAATTTTGAGGGCGAAATTCCATAAGGAGGGGAGATTGTGAGACCCCAAATTTTATGAATAAAGATTTAAATTTCTCGAAATATTTTTTTTGAATATTATGGAGTAAATTTGATATAATGTTATAGTTGTGGGTAATATTTAGAAATTTTGAAAAGTATGCAAGTTGTTATATAATATGCGATTGGTCGGGGAATATTCATTTTAACAGAGAATATTCGTATGACGGCACAATCATTGGTGGACCCACAATAGAATTATTGTCGGATTGAGAAAATGACAAAAATATAACGACGAAAGTTTTACCATTAACTGTTGAAACACCCGGTGTTAAAAGTACAGTAATATGTGTGGTTTCATAGTAGCACACGGTATTGATTATTGATGCTTACGTGAGAAGTCACTCAGTTTTGTTCAATTATTGCTACAGTAATTGATGCATAGTATCTCACGTTATTTGATTCAATTATTGTCGATATTTTATATATTATTAAATCAATAATTGAGACGACGAAGTTATTAATATTATTATTTACAATATTAACGATGTCTAGAAGTTCTGCCAAGGAGAGGTTTGGTCACCTAATTGGGCGCTAATAGGGAGAAATCCTTATTGGAAAGCCCCCTCTTTTTTGGGAACGACCTGGCCGATTAATATTGTGAATTATAATAATGATGATAAATGTTGTTAAATATATTGAGGTGTCTTTTTATGAAGTCACGGAAGTTTATATATATATATATATATATATATATATATATATATATATATAAATTTTGTTTTATTAGTATTATTAATGTAATAAAATGTAAAAGCTTTTATATAAAACAGAACACTTTTATAAAGTTATTTGTTTTATTAGATAATAATTAGAATATAATATATTTTATTATGCATAGTATTTTGCATAGTAAAAAAATCTTTTTATATAAAATGTAATACTTTTATAAAGTTATTTATTTAATTAGACAATAATTAGAACATAATATATTTTATTATGCATAGTATTTGCATATAAGACTGCGTAGTGTTTGCATAGTAAAATCTTTTTATATAAAATGAATACTTTTATAAAGTTAATTGTTTTATTAGATTTTAAATAAAATATATATATATATATATATATATATATTATTTTATATTTTATTGCATAGTATCCTTTCTATTTTTCTATAAATAGGATGTTTAGTTAGAATTGAAATCACACCAGAAATTCAGAGAATTCTCTTCTATAATCTTGAGCGTATTTCTTTAGAGTTTTAAAAAGCTTTGAGCGTAGTGCAAGTTTTCTTCAAGTATATCTCCGCCCTACCCGTCGGAGTACTCTTTTTTATAAGGTAAGGGGTATTATTTCTTTCGTATTCATGAAGAGAACTTCTGTTATTCGATTCCTTATTATTCTCGGTTGAATAACTTTTATCTACATCAAGTACCGCATACATGGTGAAATTCTTCTGTTATTCCATTCTTTATCATTCTGTTGGAAAATCATGTCTATGCGTTTACGCATGACCTGGTTCCATTATTTATAATTCTATTGGAATAACATGTCTGTGCGGTCTATCACATGCATGGTGATTTTTGTTGTTATTCCATTCTTTATTATTCTGTTAGAATATCCCGCTTGCATGTAATTTAAATGCCGACTGGTTCCGCTTCTTTATTATTCGTCGTAATATCCTCACATCGTATGCGCTTACGCACGACTGTTCCATTATTTATTATTCTGTTAGAATAACCTGTCTGTGCGGTCTATCGCATGCATGGTGAATTCTTCTGTTATTTCATTCTTTATTATTCTGTTGAAACAACCTGTCTATGTGGATTACCACATGCATGGTGAATGATCCTTCGTATTCATTTCTTATTAAATTGTGGAAATGATCTGTATACGTGGATTATCGCATGGCGGGTGAAAATCCATTTGCAGATTCAAATATTCTATTATATTCTATTATACCTGCATAATATTCTATTCTACGTTTCATCCAAAGATCTTTTAAATGGAAATATTCTTCCGAGCATTCTTGAAATTTTCTCCACAAAGCAAAGATCGTGTTGATTATTTGGACATTATCGAGTTCAGGATAAATTAACTTATAAATCTTTAAAATTTATTCTTGACCTTGTTTTATTGAATTATTATGTCATTGTCATG
Organism: Panax ginseng; assembly: GCA_020205605.1. Classification (NCBI taxonomy): domain Eukaryota; kingdom Viridiplantae; phylum Streptophyta; class Magnoliopsida; order Apiales; family Araliaceae; genus Panax; species Panax ginseng. Next base: position 146,389,695 of record CM035128.1, on the reverse strand, counting down.
ATGAGTTATGTTGGTTATTAGGTGAAAACATAAAAGTTTCTTAGAAATCACAAAGGGTTGTAAATCAGATTTTGGTGAAAATTGAATATGAAATTCAATTGACCATATCTCCTATTATATTTCTAATTTTTGAGTGTGGTCAATTTCTAGAGTTAGATCTATGAATTTTCTAACTTATTCAAGTGGAATCACTAGAAAAGGTGTTGTAGATTTTCGTGTGGACTGATTTTAGCAAAAGAGTCAAAAACTGCAAAGTACCAAAAAAGGCTACTGTCTAGAAATTTAAAAGGGCATTTTCGGCCACTTAGTTTGTGAGAAAAATTTCGGCCTTTTGGGACATGAAAATATATGGTATAAAGTACCTCCTGTCCAAAAATGAGCTCATTCCGACTTAAAATGAGCAAGTTATAACTATTTCAATATTTAGGTTTTTCCGATGAAAAATGCTATAACCGGAGTTTTATAACTTCGATGACCATGAAATTTAAACTGGAAGCTCACGTTAACATGTGTAAGATCCTGCCAAGATTTGGGAATTTTTGGAGTTAAACTTGAGGTAGCTAATTTCTTAAGGAATTAATTAGAAATTTATTTTTGAAAAATACTTAAGGGAGTTGAAAAATTAAAAAAAAAATACTTGTTGTGTATGAAATATATGTATATATGTTTGGGTAAAGGATAGAAAAATAACAAGTTGATTTGGTAATTTTTCATAAAAATGGTTTAATTACGAACATATGAGTTAAATATGTTATGTGAAGTAACGAAATTAGTAAATAGGATTTTATGGCTTGGGAATCGTATATAGGGTATATGCAAATTTTTGATAAGGGATTTGATCATAGGTGATGAAATCTTATGAGTATGGCATTTTTGAATGATTAAATGCATTATTTGGTATAGTATAAACAATTGAAATAAATTGTTTATAAGTTTAAGAAGTGATTAAAATATTGTTATATATTAATAATATTAGATTATGAGTTTATTAAGTGATTGATAATATTTGGATAAATTTAAAGTCTTTAATATTTATCCTTATTTTCGTTTGATTAATGCTTATATCATTGTCATCATTCTCATGTTTATATTGTGATAAAAGTCATCTTTGGCTTACGTGCATAGATGGACTTGGTGTGATTATGACCATGGATTATTCGGTATAGTCATGACCGTAATGTGACGGATGATGTGGTAAAAACCATCAGTGGCCTGTAGTGTATTGATGGACAGTTTTTGGTATAATTATGACTAGGGATTATTCGGTATAGTCATGACCATTGATGATTTAATGAATATCCTTGGCCCATAGTGCAGGGATGATTCGAAGATGTGGTTTATTTATTAAGTTGAGTCTCAGCGATTAAGTTGATGAAAAACTTTTTAAATCATAGAAGATAGTAGATTTTATTCTCTACTGACTCTTTTAATAGATTGCTTGTTCAAGCTGCAGCTTAAACTTGATGTCTTTTGTATTTTATCGGTTTAACATTATCAAGGCTAATGATAATTTATTCTGCATTATCTTAGTCATAATATTTCTTCTTCGGGCTAGTTGAGCTCACCCTTTCTTTCACCTTTCTTCTCTTGAAATGAGAATATAAATGGGACTAGTCGGGGAATGGAGTGACGGTCCAGATGATAGCATTAGTAGTCCTCACTATTCTATGAAATAGTGTGTTAATAAATGTATTGAGGACTTATTTTGAGTTTGAATACTGTCTAGAAGACAATTTTGTATTAAAACTCACAGCTCATGTTGTATATTTAAGATTATTTTTGCATTCTGTACCATGTATTTGGCGACTCAGAATAGGTGATGTATATCTATTTTGGGGGCGTCACATATAGTGTGTATTTGGCGACTCAAAATAGATTGTGTGGACCTATTTTGGGGGTGTCACACCTCATTTCCGCAGTATTAAATACGGACGCTAAAAGAATGAAGCGACACCATTTTAATTAGTAGGTCTCGTCCGCAGTATTAAACTGTGGACTTTAGATGGTAAAAGAAAGGGGAAACGACGTTGTTTTTTAAGAAAGTCTTGTCCGCTGTATTAAACTGTGAACGATTGGTCAATTAGACTATAAGGATGGGTCAATTATTTAGCTTTTCTCTACAAACAATTTAAGTTTCATCACAATATGTTGAGGTTATTGAGGAATAACCTCAACATGTTGTGATAACACTCCAGGGTTTGCATAAAAGAGCTAAATAATTTACCCATCATGGCATCACATTTTTGTTAAATGTTAAACCCTATAGTAGCTTTTTGAAACTTCTCTATATAGATTTTAGTGAATCTTCTCTGTATGGATTTCTTGTTAGATTTTAAAGCTCAAAATCCTCTATTTCTCTTTCATATTATTAGCCCAACAACATGAATTTTTAGCACACTTCAGACGAGAATAGTTCGTTTAACGCAATTAGTCTTCCATTTTACATTAGTATTATTATTGCAAATTCATCATCTTATTTTGGGATGATGATAAGAATACTGATGAGTAGGTTTTATACCTATGAATTCGATATTATTAAACTTAATTATTGCTATCTTTAAGTTTTTTTTAGTATCTTTTTATGTGTTTTTGTGTTTATTTCTTGTAGGTTGGAGCCAGAGGGACAAATCGGTCATTGGGAGAAGAAAAAGATTAAAAATCATTAAAATTAGAGCTGAGTGGCATTTTTATAAATACATGGTCTCAGTCAAGCGCTTAGTAGCGCTTGAAATGGTTCGGGTTGAAGCGCTAGCGCCACATGTCTTGCTAAAGAGGGATTTTACTACTGCTGAGTTCGTTTTTGAAGCCAAAAAGGAATCTGAATGAGGGTTTGGACGAATACAAATAGGAGAAGACTTTAGAAAAGATGTATAAAAAGAAAATTATCAAGACTATTGCAGAGAGAACAACAAAAAAAAATAGAATTGCAAGGGTTGAAGATCAAAGAGAGAGTATTGGAGCAAATTCAGAGTTTCTTCTTCTCTTCTCTAGTTTTATCTTTTGTAATTACCTGTGATGTTTGGATTATTAATCTGGATGATATTTTTCTTTATTATTTTCATGAACTAAATTTTAATTAAGATTGCAACGGAACTTGGTATGCAGTTTAAATTAAACCTTCCCATTGAATGAAAGTTGGTTTTTATTAAATTGTTTATTATATCTTTTGCTTATTGATTAATTGTTTGGCCAGTAATTATTGTGATAATCTATATAAAATTGGAAGATGGAATATAGATTTAGATCTGGATATAATAACATATGTTCATATAATCTGGTTAGGGTTAATATGATTAGCATGTAGGATAGGAATATACCTATGTGTTTTTTGTATACATTGAAAGAATTTGTGCGTAAAACCCTAATTAACTTGATTCACATAGGAATATAGTGAGTTAATTAAATAGGGTGTTTCTTGTAATTATGTGTCTTAAGGTTCGGATTTAGAAGGATTTGTTCACGTGTCTTTGGAAGAAGTGTGTGAGTACTATAAAACATTCTTGGATAATGATTCATATTAATTAATTGATTTAAATGGGAAGTAAATTGATTTAAATAAAATATCAAGGGAAGTTGTAATCTTAACCTGTTAAATCTGCAGTTACTCTTGTGAAATTCTAATTTTAATTATTAGTTTTGTTAAGTTTAATTTTCAAATCACAAATAATATTTCGTAATTTAAAATAGGATTAATTGCATTGGAATTAGTAATTGATAAATATTAGTCTATTTCCTCGTGGGAACGAATCCTTGCTTGCTGAATATTATGAACGAACGCGTATACTTGCGTGTTAAATGCTATTAAAAAATTAGGCAACAAATACTCATGAACAAATTGAAAGCTTCATTGCATTAAATCAAACTATACTCGTCCCATCACATGATTCCATGCAATGATACCAATATGAAAGAATAAATAGAAAATTATGGAGCCTTAATTCGAATTAAGCAATGCTTTGAAGTATGGAGTTTGCAGTATTTATAATAGAGACCTAGCGTTCGTAGTATTAAATTGTAAATGAGACTTCTCAGATTCCGACTTTCTCACTTTACCAATGCGTCTTTTAATCTAACCTAGCTTCTGTAGTATTAAACTACGGATGAGACTTATGAGTTTCTTGGCGTCGTTTAATTAAATTGGGGTGTCGTTTTGGGGTTCCTAGAATTTGCAGTTTAATACTGCGGATGAGGAATGTAGAAAGGAGGGGTATTTTAGTCCTCTGTCCCAAGAGCAATATAGGTCGTTAGATATTCGGATGGACGATCAGGATTTGTTGTAAGGATAAACATTTTTTTATAATATTAGTTATGGCCATAGCCGGTTTGTTAACGAACCAATCTGTTGGAGAGATGAACTATACATACACACACACACAGAGTTCGATTCTTCAGCAAATCAAAAAAACGGACCAAAAATAAATCGACTATAGCAAATATTTTTTTCGTTGCTATAACATAGAAAACTGTCGCTCTAGTCGGCTATATCTAAGGCGACAGTTCGAATCATCGCTATATCTCACAAAATCATCGCAATAGCCCGATTCGTCTTTAGTTCATTTTTTTGGTTCGTTAAAGAAAATTTCTTATATATATATATATATATATATATATAAAGAGAGAGTGAGAGAGAGAGAGGGAGAGATAGAGTCATGTTATATACTGCGATAAATTTACACCGAATTATAATTATAAAACTTATTAATATATGAAATTCATAGTAATTATAAAAAATTCCAATTGTTATATATATATATATATATATATATATATATATATATATATAAAAAAATTATTCATAATACTTATTCACATAATTATAGTTAAAACAGGTTAAATACATTTTTCTCCACTTTACTCGACCTCGGTTTATAAATGCATCATTGGACTAAATTTTTTTATGATCAACTTATTAAATTATAATTTTTTTACAAAATTTTGAAAAATCGTCTACTCTGTTAAAATATTAATGACAAATCTATGTGTCAATCCTGACAAGGAAAGAAAAGATCATATGAATAATTAAATTAAATTATACTCAATTTTATAATAAATATTTAAACAAATAAAATCATCACTCCTGTTCCTTTCTTTCACTTTATTACTTGGATTTGTTTGTGCTTTTCCGGTGACCAAATTTTGATCTTTCCCGAAAATCTATCTACCGATCTATGTTTGCAAAATCTGGGGCTATGATTTGAAGTGGGGGTGTATGGGCTTGGTTTTAGGGGTTTCAAATTTACTAGGGTGGGGTTTTGGAAGTTGATCCGCTCGGATGATCTGATTTTGTTTTTCACAAATCAGTTCAAGATCTGTTATGTGTCGGTTCTATTCTCTTTCTCTTTAGATCCGTAAAATTAGCCATTAACAATGGAGACAATGAAGATGAAGCTATTCATAGCTTTTGTGCTAATGATGATAATGGTGGTTTAAAATGTTGTGGCGGCGGCGACAACAACAGAGGCCGCTGCACCAAGCCCTACTTCAGATTCATCTGTTTTTCTACCCACTGTTTTGGCTTCTCTTGTTCTCCTTCTATTTGTTTTTTTGTTCTAGTTGTTCGTCTCTTCCTATTAGTTTATGTTGGATATCTGGCTTTGTTTTCTCATACAGGTGGTGGGATTTATGATTATTTTTATAGGGATTCCTTTTGGGCGGGGATTGATTATTTGATGGATTTGTTAGAAAATTTGGGGTTTGGGGGCGAAGATGAGAGATTGAGGGAAATTTCATTTGTTTGATTCTTTTATATTAGTTTAATATATTATGTGGATGTTTTCTTTAACAAATTAATATTGTTTTCATAATGATTCCTTGGTGTTGTGATTTTAATTTAGTTTGCCAATTCAGGACAATACATGCATTACACAATGTTTATATTATATTGTATGATTGTGCTGGATTGATATTTTAATAATTAAAATATGAAAAGATCAATTTTCGGACTAGGATAATATTGATTTCTCAAAATTATAGATAATTTTAGGAAACTTAGTACAATAAAAAATTACTATAATTTTACCTTTTAATTTTTTTGATTAATGAAAATGATGATTTTAAGGAAAATTAATGTATACAAATTATTAATTAATAATAAAATATATTAATGTATAATTTTTACAAATGTATTTATATAAAATTAATGAATTCATATTTTTTATAAATTTTAAATATAAAAATATAAAATTATTTAATATTTTAAAATAGAGGAATTATTATTATTATTATTATTATTTTAACTTTTTAATTTAATTTTTTAGCAATATATATATATAATATCACATTTAAGTTATTAATTTTTATATTTTATAATTGTGAAGTTAAAAGATTTTATTTGATTTTTTTTTTTTATTGTTTTATTTGATTAATTTATTTTAATTATTAATTTTTAAGTAATTTAGTAAGTCGAATGAAAAAAAATTTAACCTAATTATATATTTATAAATCGAATTGAATTCGAGTAAAGTAAGAAAAAATATATTTAACAGTAGTTAAAACTTAAAAGTTGACGTTCGAAATATATATTATTATTTTTATTAGTTTTTGATACATACTATTTTATTTGGTATGTACATTATTTTCATACGCGTAGTTATATATAGCTGAGATGTAATTGTAGGACCCGTCTCGTGAGCAGAGGAGAGAGAGAAAGACTTAAACGTCACGACAGTGAGCTATGGTAAATGACAGCTAGCATGAAGAAGGAAGCCTCACCTACCGTACTCCTGTTCTCTTTTTGTAGATAGGGTTTCTCTCTCCTTTTTTTCAAAAACCCTCTCAACTTACAATTTTTTTTACATATTTCTTTGTCTCTCTTCTCATTCCATAGTGGAGATATAATGGTTGAATAGGATATACATGTACTTTGTTTAGTGAATAGGATATACTTGTGAGAGTATAATTTTAGGGTTTTGTCTTGGAATTCTCACCATTTGAGTGATTTTTTTTTCTGAATTCTGCATTCAGTTGTTGCTAGAATTGAAGCTCTCTTTTTTGGGCGGGAAAATTGTGAGGTTTAATTGAAAACCCAGGTTTGTCTATCACATTTCTGCAAGAATATGTTAGTTTTTGGTCTTTAATCTCACTGAATTACATGATTTATTGTATTTTTCTGTGGAAAAGGGATTTTTTAATATTATTTAGGAGTAAAATTTTGCCCTTTGTTTGGTTAATGACTAAAGATCGAGTCTTTTTATGCTATTGTTTTTCATGAAAGAAGAATTACTACTCAAATAGAGGAATTTGTTGTTTTAGGCCTAATTGAGTGAAGATTTTTTGTTTCATACAAAATTTGTTAATATTCTCATTTTCTTGCAGTTTTCCAAGTATCGAAAAAAAAAACCTTTTATGTATGTTAAAATAGTGCTTTTTTGTTTTTAGATTCCTATTAAATTTTGTTCTCGAATTTCTAAATGTTGTTTTATTTTGCAGGCATTAGTCTTGTCTGGTTAGAACGGAGTGTTCAGAATTTTGCTATATCCAAAGCTCTCTCTGTGCATTTTATTCTTTTTTAGTCTTCTAAAAGGTTTGTGCTTCATACAATTTGCTTTGTTTTATTCTTGCTTGTTTTTTCAAAAACCAAACATATGAGTAAAAATTACATAATATTTCGGATAATTGAAAAAAAATTGGAAGTTGCTACGAAATGTAGAAGAAAGATTGAATTTTTTTCTCCCCAACAAATTGTATTTCATCTTTGAATTTACCCATTTAAAAACATAAAATAAAATTCTGAATTATTATTAATTTTTAGTGAATCACAGTTGCTCAACTGGGTGTGCTTGTTTACGAATAAAAATTAAATTTCTAAAATGTTGCTACATATGCCTATAATTCTGTGTGCGGGCCTAAATTATTGACACATTGTGCAAGCTTCCAAAAATCACTCAAACCATGTTTGTTTGCAATGATTACAATCTCGGGACTATATTCCCATACTATTTATTCTAAGATTAAATTGTCCTAGTGACATATTTGTTTTTTATAGGATAATTCATGGGATAACTTAAAATAATATCATGTTTGTTTTGTCCAGTTTTATTTAAAAGATTGAATAAAAATTTACCATTTGAACTATTACACTTTTACCACTAATAACAAATATATCATATTCTCATTAGTTTGAGTATAGAGAGATAGTATTCATCGGTCTTTTTAAACAAAGTTAAATATTAATTTTGTTCACAAAATTTTTAGTCCCAAATGGTAGGGGTTATAATACCTAGTTGGACATGATATTAAATAATCTCTCATTTCAAGCCATTTTATTATCCGTGACTAATGGTTTCAAGTCTATTTTTAAAAACATACATGAGACTTGGTGTTAATAATCCAATACCAAGTGTTATCCTTGCAACAAACTTTGTATCAGAGTTTTGGGTACTTCTTTTCTCATATCTAATTTTCTTTTGCATTTCTTTTCAGTAGGAAATATTTGATGGGGTCAAATTTGATGGATGAGATAGACTGTGGCAGCTTCTTTGATCACATTGATGACTTGATTGAATGTCCTCCTGATAATGATACCGGGTTTGGTTCTGGTAGCTGCAATGATTTCCCGAATATTTGGACCAATACTTCTGAGGACCTGCTGGGTTCGGACCCAATTTTCTCTGGCAGGAACATAAATGGCGCTTCCGACCTCTCAGCTGAACTCGCTGTTCCGGTGAGTCTCATATTAGCAATCATATATCATGCCAATTTTGATTAGATTTTTTGAATTATATCTTATTCTGTCACAATGTCAAGTTGTGGTTACACTGGTTGTCATTATTTGGAAGGGCGTCATTGTTTTTGCTATCTGACTGCCAGATAAGCGGTTGGCTTTAAAGTAGTAGGGTATTTATTTTCACAATAATAGATTGATACTGATGATTGTGGCCTTGTGTGGCAATTAAGTATCTTGATTATTAGTGTTTGGTCCATGGATGTTGTCTACAGGGAACTCTGAAGTCTTTGTATAATAATATTATATTGTATTATTTTGTCTAAAATTCAATGTGTTGCGGGGCCTAGATACACTGTCTAATATGTTTTGATTGCTTAGAGATTCATTGGTGTAGTTTTCTTTGCCTCTCATGGGTGTGTTCCCCACCGGTAGTTGGTAATTATTAAGGCTGATGGCAGAAATATCCATTGGTGATATAAACTTTTGCTATTCAATTATTTTGTGTTTTAATTGTACGTGGGGTGGGATTGAATGGGATGTTCTCACCAAAAATGAACAGCTACGAATTAAAATCTCCGGGATTCCGCCAGTGGTGATGGTGATTAATTCGTACCCCATCCTCGTGTAATTATTTTAGATGCAATTGATAGGACCAACTATGTAAATAACATTATTTGATATGCAATGGAAAGATAAAGCTGCCATATTAACTCTAAATGTTTAGCAGAATGTCATTCATGTGGAGACTGTCCAATTCTTTGAGGCATTGCATTTCTATTAATATCTATAACTAACTCGTTTTAAGAGGGGGAAACTTCAAAACTTTTTGTGCTCTTAACTGTTTTATATGAACTTTACTAAATAAATGGTTACATATTTCTTTTATCTCTGATCTAGTTCTGGTTTTTTGTTGTCCTTCCAATTTTTCTCAGTATGAGGACATCGTGCAGCTTGAATGGCTTTCAACCTTTGTTGAGGATTCCTTCTCTGGTGGAGGGATGACCCTCACCAAGGAAATCATTCCTGTCAACAATGTGGAATCCCACAACCAATTCCGGACCTCCAGTCCTGTTTCGGTCCTTGAGAGCAGTAGCAGCAGCTCCTGCTCAGAGGGGAAGACTATTTCGCATAGCCCAACTCACCGTGGTCCTCAACGTGCTCGCAGCAAGCGTCCTCGTCCTGCCACCTTTAATCCTCGCTCAGCAATGCAACTTATCTCTCCCACCTCTTCTGCTACTGATAACCCTCAGCTGTTTGTTCCCATACTCCCTTCAGAATCTGAGAATTTCGCAGAGTCTCATCCTATGAAGATACCGAAGCCTGCAGCAGAGAAAAAGAAGAAAAAGAAACTGAAATTGTCATTTCCTCTGGATCCAATGGAGATGAATAACAATCCATCATCGCAAGCAGCAGTTAGGAAATGCATGCATTGTGAGATAACTAAAACCCCTCAATGGAGAGCTGGTCCTATGGGGCCCAAAACCCTTTGCAATGCTTGTGGTGTTCGTTACAAGTCCGGCCGACTCTTCCCGGAGTACCGGCCTGCAGCTAGTCCAACATTTGTTCCGTCGCTGCACTCAAACTCTCACAAGAAGGTTATTGAGATGAGAATCAAGGACACTGAGAAAAAGATCATGGCGGGGACCGTGCTCCCAACAACTCCCGAGCTAGAATTGACCCCAAACTGCAATGCATCACTGGATTACATGCGAGGGATGGAATCCAGAGACCGGGTTTTCCTAGTCTAATTCCCCCCCTCTGCTTTCATCTGCTAGGTTACTCTCGTGTTATTAGCTTACAGTTTCTTTTTTAAGAAATTTCTTTGTTCAATTGGATCTTTGTAGTTGTATAGATATGTAATATGGGAATAGGAGCTATAGATGACCATATATTTGGAGGTAGTGAGGAAAGTAATTAGACGAGTACTGAGAAAATAGATGAATAGGTAGGGTTCAGATCTAGTATTTGCTTAGGTCCTTAAAGTTGAAAGGTTTTCAGATCAGTCGTCTTGTTTTTTATTTTTCATTGGAATTATTTTTGCAGTTCATTTGCTTGTAGGAAACTTTGAGATGAGAAATGAGTTTTGATTGTCTTGTCTGTTACTTGTAATTCTCTTCATTTCCTCTGTATAAATGATTTCATGGCTTCTCCAGCTGCACTTTTTGGATTCTTGCTAGACATTTGTTCTGTGCATCTAGCTGACTACTACTTATGCCCTAGTAATCAGTGTCACCAACAACTCTGAATACTACTCCATCTGTCTCAGGATAAAAGTTTTGGTGAATTTTTTACGCATATTAAGAAGAGGAATAAAATGACAAAATTATCCATAATAATATGTCATTAATCATTTTTAATGTAGGTGAGAGAGTGACTTTCTAGCTTTTCAATTCAAAATATTTTTAACACAACTAATTGAACTTATTGAATATGGAGAGAATGAGAATAAGAAAAATATGAGATATTTAATGCTAAGGGTATAATAAGAAAAATTGTATAAAAGTTTGGTTATTAAAAGAAAGTGGACATTTAACATGGGACTACCCAAAATAGTAATAAGGACTTTTATCCTGGAATGGAGGGAGTATTTGGCTATTCTATTTTTAAATAAGAACAAATTAATTTATGTTACGTTTGGACTGAATGAATGAAATTGATGAAGGAATAGAATAGAGAAAGAAATAAAATAGAGAGTAGATTATTATTTTTTATTTTAATTGAAACGAGTCCTTCGATACCATACTCAAAAGAATAAAATTTATAATTTCTTTTTAAAAATAATAACTAAACACAATTTTTTTTATTTACATAGAAAAGAGTCATTCTATTCTTATTTTTATTCATACAATTCAAATGTGACATTAGCATTAGAGTAAGTGAAAAAAATAGAGGGAGAAACGATTAATTTAGTAAATAAATTGATAGTTTTTTATAGAGAAAATGAAAATATTTATATAGAAAGAGGAAAAAAAAACTAGTGAGAGTAAAAACTTTTAAGGGGGGAAATGTTAAAAGAGAGAAAATGAAATTTAAGAGGACTAAATTACAAGTTGGACCTTATAATTTTGGCTCAAGATCGATTTGTATCTCAAACTTTATTTTCATTTAAAAACACCATAAACTTTAAGTAAATTATAATTTGCATCCTCCACTATATTTTCTGTCCATTAGTTAACTGAATAATTAAAATGAGGGGTAAAAAAAGGCAAACATTATAATGTTATTAAATTAACTTATATATATATATATATATATATATATATATATATATATATATATATATATATATATAGAACACTGAAGTACAATTTGCACCCTAACCTTTTGGTTAATTTTCTCCCTTCTAAAATAAATTTTTATAGTTTATATCTATATGTTATATTTTATATTTTCATTTATGTATTTTCTTTTGTTTTATATATTTTTAGAAATTTCTATAGTTTAGGGTTGTAGACCATTTTTTTAAAAAGCCTAGAGTGCAACAAATACATTAAGCACTTTTTGTTTAATCTAAAAATATATCATAATAAATTTTAAAAGTTGATCTTGATCTTATATTTGATAATGGATAAAGTACAAGGGTTGCAAGACACTCTAGTATATGTAAAATAAAGTCAAAGAAAAAAAATTAACCAAATTTGAATGAAGATGAGTTATAATGAACTTGGTTTGTAAAAATAATTAGCAAATATAATTATTTGTACTAATTTATTATAGTTTTTTATGACATCTAAACACACATAAAAAAAATAAATGATTAAAAAATATTAATATTTTAAAAATAATACTACACATACTGCATATAATTGTTGTCCAAAATGCCACAACTCTCTTCCACTATTCTTTGAAGCCCAAATCTAAAGGGCTTTAGCCCTAATCATTGGTCTAAACTTTGGCCTACTCTCCATCTCTACATGTCCATCTATTAGCACTGAATATCACTCTCTGCTCTCACTGGGGATAAAAGTCCAAATTACTATTTTAAATATTCTCAAGTTAAAAGTCTATTTATTTTAAATAATTTATTTTTTTATAATAATTTTCCTATAATATCCTTATTATTAATTGTCAAATTTCAATTTTCTATGCATATTTATAGAGTATCACTAGTGATGTGCAAAAAATTATACAATTAAATGAGAATTTAAATATAGACAACTTTGTCATTTGATTTTTTTTCTTAATATACGTAAAAAGTAAACCATGAATTTTATTTCCAGGGGAAGTATTTGTTATTAGCACAAAAAAAAACATATTATTTGTTACATCAGATTATTTGTTTGACAAATCTACACCTCTTAATTATTCATAAGTCATAAGTCTTAATTTGTAATGTCATCACTTTTTAGTGATAAATTGATATTAAAATAAATTAACACAATATTTTCAAGTTTAATATAATATCACACTAATAAATTGATAATTTATTTTAAAGGTATTGTATGAAACATACATATATAATTTAATGTGTAAATTTTGTAAATGGAGCTTCCCATATTTTTTTGTAAAGAGGGAATAATAAATTCCGCTCAACCAATGGAAAAAGCCCAAATGAACTAATGTTAAAAAATACGCTACAAATTTCTTCTTTTAGTTAAATCAGGCTGGCATTTAATGGGGATCCAAAATCCACCTGCTAAAAATGCACATTTTGCTTTACAAGAGGTGGACTAATTCTGCCTCAGAAGTCACAAGCACGCGGCCGACGCCGCCGTCCACGGCATCACCACCATGGTCCGCGAGCATGTCATTGACACATGAAGATATTACATTACCGAGCAATAGACACACATTTGTAAAATTTGTAAAAATTGTTGATAATGGCAGACCAATATTTATGCTGTTAGAACAAATATGTATTTAATTTTTATGTTTGTTCAAACAACATTTTAAACTTTTAACAACACTTATTGCTCGCATAATTATTTTTTCTCAAATTATTAATGGCCTTTGTAAATGGGTGTTCGTAATTTGCAAGTCCGACTTATTTGTGATTGATTTTTATTAAATTTATTTAATATAATTGTACACTCAAAATTTTGTTTTCTTTTCACTAACCATACATGAGGTAAAAGCATAATTTCACCCCAGAGACAACCCCGCGAGAGGCAAAAACATAATCTCACCCCGGAGACAACCCCATGGAGAAATCAAAGTGCAACGTCGTCCAAACGCAACATGGTCCGAACGACGATCGTAAAGCTGATGATAAGGTTATAATAAGCCATCACAGCCATCCTCGAACTGCGAACTACCCAAGACGAGCCAGCTGACCACCCGCGGGAATCGGAAGATACTTCTCGGCTAATTGTTTCATCTTCTCGGACTCAGAATTAGTCAGACTTGACTTCATTTTGCAGTACTCGGTAGAAGTTTTCTAGGATATTTGGGTACATACCTCAACTTTTTTCGGATTGAAAGACACGGACGACCGAAGGAACAAATTTCAAGACTGCGTGACCCAAGGAGCCTAGATGCAGGTGTAATTGCGGCTAGCCGCAGGTGTACCTGTGACTGGCCCCAAGTCCTACATAGAACATCAGCAGCTCATTTGAAAAAAAAAAAATTGAGAGAGAGTGACATTCTAGAGTGAGAAAGGCTTGGGTGTGGAACAAAAAAATCATATTTGAGTTAAATTTATCACTTATATAGTAGATCTCATACATCTAGAGTGATATAACATCTATTTGAGTCTCGAGAAGGTTGTATCTTCATCTCCCAAGGTGAAAAGGTCGAATCTTTGGTAATTTCATTTGTAAATATTGTTAGAACCACTATATTTATTTCAATATAGTGTTTATCTATAGTTAGACTTTTTTTTGTACATATATTGTGTATTGGTTGGTAGATCTATCTTTTTTACCGATTATTTTTTTATATATAGTTAGAAATCAAGTTCTTTTACTAGATCTACCTAGATCTAACTGAATCTAGCCCTTAATCGGTTCAAGAGCTTCAAAGCTTGAACCTCCATGCTAGAATGACTTAGATCTAGGTTAGATCTAGTCGTTTTTCAATATTTTCGACCGATTTCAGTCACTCCGTAGAGCCCTAGATCTATATCTAGTGGTGAGGGGGTCCTAACTATTCGCACTAGGGATTTCGATCAATGAATCACCTAATAACGAGTTTAGGATACATTATATTTATACATTCAAGCATGTTAATGTGAGCCTAGTAATATTGGGGTTGAAATCCACTAATCGAATCTCGACTAAATTCTCATGATGGACCTTTTGTTTATAATATAATTGTAAACAACACAAATCATTGTATATGTAATATTGGGCCTTAAAACGACTTCGAGTGCCTCGTCCCTTTTCTCGAGAGATCAAATTTAGGGCCTCATGATAATGAAAAATTATAATGGTGGGTGATCTGGTCTATCGAGACGACTTTAATGTTCAGAGGTGGCCCAACCCTTTTTGATGCTTTCTTTCATGCCTTATCACTCAAAACGACTTCTAAGCAAAACATCAAAGAGTTTTTCTACAAAAAAAGTAAAGCGTTTCGAGGATAGACAAATTTAAGCTTAATAATCAGAAGTAACAAATGGTCTCAATTCCTATTTGACGAAGGATTTAAAAAACTTTTTTTTTCCAAAACCTCATTTCATTATGCTTTATCTAAAAACTACCATCCCCAACGTTCCACAAGAGCAATTCACGCAAGAAACGCCATTATGTGGTTTTGATTTATTTAGTCAATGTAATCAAGGATCCCCTTATCGGACATCCCATTTGTAACTGAGAAGGAATCCCTAGTATATGTATCACCTCCTCCCCCTTACATACATCATTGAAGTCCGATTGCTGATGTTGAGACTGCGGGACAAAGAATAGTTTTCTAATATGGTGACGAAGAATAGTTTCTTCATGTAGGTCCTAATGACGAGTACAGTTTGGTGCATAAGGACCTACTATCGCTTAAACCTGGGAACGAAGTATAGGATCAGACGATCAATGCGTATCTTAATTTATTGAAGTTACGTGAAAATCGTCTACGGAAAGACCAGTATGAGCGAGGAAAATTTTAATTCATGCCCTGCTATTTTTTTCAATTACTAGGACAATGGTATAAATCATCCAACAAACTATCAGCAGCAAATAAGAAGAAATGTCGTTTATGAGAAACTTATGTTTGTTATATATAACTGTTAGTATATTAATATGCTTATAAGTATGTGGATATTTATGATTTGCATTATGTTGCTCCATGAATTATTAAAGTCAACGTATGACTAAAGTGATTTGAGTTATGGAACTCAACTTATGTAAAGCATGTGATATGTGAATGATGATAAGTTTGATGGTATTAGAGGTATAGTGTGTGGGATATGATGCATAGATAGATATCTTGCTTAGAATCATGTATGAAATGCATAAAAGAAGATATATGCATGTTGCTCGTAATCCCGATTAATATATACATGCAAGTATAGACGGTCAACAAGTAATAAAGAGTAAGTAGAGTATCGTTCCCACGAGGAATTACTAATAAAGCTTACCAAACACTAACCCGTAACCAACTCAATCTTATTTAAATGATTAATTTGATATTTTATATTTAAACTATGTAATTAAATAATACTAACTACCCCTAGAATAAGACTAGATAATGAAGACTTGAGATTACAATTTCACTTATTGAATCATTTAAATTGACATACTTCCTATTAAGCCAAATTAATTATACCGGATTATTAGTCGAGAACACGAAAGTAAGACATAGCCATCTCTCGATGTACCATACCCACATCACATATAATTCACAATTGATAGAATACACATGAACACCCACATTACCTAAACCACTATATGTTTATGCGATTTACAAACTAAATAGGGTTTAAGCCCAAGTCCTCAATTGACTACGAGTGGTGCTTCGGTATATGTCTATCCTAAGCACGAATCATACATTCCATCACCATGTAGAACATACAAACACAAGCTATTAAGATCAGATCTAAACTCATACTTCGTCTTTCAAGTTCATATGGATTATCACAGTAATCAATGGCCAATCAACTAAGCAAATAAGCATGAATCTCAATAGACAATCTCATAACAATCAATAAGACTAACAATGAAGTATATCAAAATAAACTAGGCAATATATTCCATTGCAATCCCGAAATAGAGTTTAATTCATAGTTGAATTAAATCCATCATCCACAATTGAATATACATTGAAAGATAAAAATAAAAGTAAAGAGAATTAGGGATTAAGAATAGCAAATCTGAATTTCTTCTCTTATTTCACTTCTGAACTTTCAAGGATCTTCAATTGCTTCAATCACTAAATCTTAGCTAATCTAGGGTTCTAATCTAATCTAATCTAATAAGGAAAGAACAGAAAAGAAAAGAGCATATGTAATCTAGATTGATCCCCAAGGGTGGAATCCTCAAGGGTGGAATCCTCTTTTACATACTGATATCTCTTTTATATATAAGCCCTAATTGAACCCTCCTCCAAGTTACGCTATAATTGCACTGTTTAGTGAAAAAGTCGATTCGCTCAACTTCGAGTGGCGCGACCACTTACTGGAATGGCTCTGAGTTGGGTGCGCCACCAAGCTCAAGTAGCAAATGGCATTTTTTGGTCAGGATCAAGCGCGACCACGCTTCAAAATACACTAGAAATCTGGCATACCGCCAAGGTTTTTCTGATGCAGTGTCCTCTGGTAAAACAACCATAACTTTTGATCCGGGAGGAGTTACGAGGCCTGCCACTTATCAAATCGAATCTCTCGACGAGATCTACAACATTCATTCTTTGAGAATTAAGAAATAATGGACGGATGAAGGTTAAAATTTAGTTGGAAGTGGCTACTATGCAAATGGCCACCCAAAACATTAAAGTTCAACGTCCGTTGGTACAAAGGTCATAACTCTTGCATCCGAACTCCGATTGAAATGATTCAAGATGTTCCGAAAAGCTAAGAAGAATCTCTACAATATAATCCAATTTCCAAGCCAAGAACATGAAATGAACATGAAAGCCCAAACGATGTCCGGATTGCTTTTCCTTGCATTTTCATACCAATAGTCGCTCACACAGCTCCCAAGCATATAATCTACAAAATGAACACAAAATGCTTGAAAAGTAACTAAGAAAAATGAGTTTAAGTAACTAATTCAAGTAACAGATACCGGATAAGTAGGTATAAACCTACTTATCAATGCCGTATGATTTGAATATGAAACTCTGTCCTATATGAAGCATGATAGACTGTTAGACTTGTTGGACCATCATTCTCAATCTTGCATTAAATTGCAGGTTAAAGATGCGATAAGATATTCTTGCTACCAGATGATACAACTTAGAGGATCTCTTAGAGAAAACTATTTCTTTAGTTGGAGTTGTATTATATTGTGATGACAATGTACAATGTGCAATTATGTAAAGTTTAAGTTATTTAATAAATAAAGAATGTTTGGTCGAGATTGAAATGCAGTGTTGTAATACGTTATAAGTAAGGTTATATAGTAATCCTACTATATATAAAGAATGCTATGTATTGAGTCATGAGCTTTTGTACAATCATAATTACTCTGATGAAATTAATTATAAAATAAATATGACTTGAAGTAAGAAAATCGTAAAGTTACGATTCAGAAAAGACAACAAGAAGTAAGAAAAGTTTTTTATTATCCGAAATTTTTATTGAGTTTAACATTGAATAATGATGTAAAGCTAAAATAATAAAGTACTTAACGCACAAATTTAGGATTAAGAATAGTCCTGATTTTGGGGGCGTTACAGACGTTTCCGACGTGGTGCCCTATTTTTTCAACCAAGAAGCCTATTTGATATTTCAATTACATTTAGAGCTAGAATATGTGATAAGTCCTTAGTTTTGCCTATTTGATATTTCAATTACATTTATGTTATAGTGTCCTACTAACATTATGTCTTTTTAACGTATAGTGTGATTTCTTGCAAACGCTATGCGGATCTACAGCCCCGAGAAAAACTTCCTAAAGAAAAAGATGGCTTGGGCATTCAAGGCACTCCGACCTAAACAAAAGAATGTTTTGGATTTCGGAGTCTACGTAATGAAGTACGTTGACTATATTATCCAAGGCATGTCTTTAGTGGAGGTTGACTTGTCCGCAGAAGATGCCTCCTTGTTTAGGTATAAATTATCCATGAATTGCATAAACTTAGGGTTAGAGATAAGATATTTAAACATCTGACCAGTAGAGTTACACATATATCTTAATTTGTACATTGTTAACATATAATATTGAATTTCTACTATATGATTTTAATGGATTTTGATGGTGCAAATTATGTTTATAATTTGATCTATGTAGTTTGTGAATATTGTTCATTATTTGTTGTTGTTTGTGATATGTCATTTACAGTTTAAAAGCATACATGGGGGAACCACCTAAATCCATACAGGAAGTTTAAAAAAAATTTGCATACGCAATTTAATACTGCAGAGCCTGTAAGTGGCATATAGGAACTTGATTGAATAAATGAAAAAGAATCCACATTTGGCATCTGCAATATTAAATTGCAGAGCCTGGATACACTTCCTTAGTATTAAGACTGTGATGCCCCCAAATTAGGTATACACAACCCATTCTGAGTCGCCAAATACATGGTACAAAATTTAAATACAAACTTAATTTATACAATACGAAAAAACATAGCTGAGAGCTTTAACACAAATATTGTCTCGTAGACAATATCCAAACTCAAATGGAGTCCTCATTACATTTATTATCACACTATTTTATAGAATAGTGAAAACTAATATAGTCACCATCTTGGACCATCACTCCATTCCCTGGCTAGTCCCAACTATATTCTCATTTTTTGAAAAGAACAATGAAAGAAAACGGTGAGCTCAACTAGCCCAGTAAAGAATATTATGACTAAGATAATGTAGAATAAATTATTGTTAGCCTTCAACAGTGTAACACTGATAGAATACAATAGACAACAAGTCTAACTGCAGCGGAACAAGCAATCTATTAGAAGAGTCAAGTAGAGCATGATATCTACTATCTTCTATAATTTAAAATTTCATCATCAATATTTTATCGTTGTAGCACAGATCAATAAATAATTCACATCATTGAATTATTCATGCACTACAAGCCAATGATATTCGTTAATATCACATCCACGAATTATCCATGCACTACGGGCCAAAGATATTCGTTATTATCACCAATGGTCATGATCATGCCAACAACTATCCATTAATGAAATACGGGCCAATGAGGACTTTTACCATATCATTTGTAACATTACAGGTTATGATTATATCGATACATGATTCCTGATCATAATCATACCCATCAACAGTCTATCTATGCACTACGGGTCAAAAATGACTTTCATCACAATATAAGCATGAGGATGATGACAATGATATAAGAATTCAATTAAGTGAAAGCAATGATAAATTTTAAAGATTTATAATTCAATTTATCCAGAGTTCAAGAATGTCCAAATTCACGGACCAACAGTAGAGAATTCACGGGCGCGCACCGGCCGAAAACTTTTGAAAATTTTGATTTTACTATGCAGCACTATGCAAAGACTATATAGCACTATGCAAAGACTATGCAGTACTATGCAATATAATAAAATATAATATATTCTATTTTATATAAAAAACAAAACTTATATAATATATATATATATATATATATAATCACACACACACCCGCACCCGCACATACACGCAAACACACACACACACACACTATATATATATATATAATAATTATATATATATATAAGTAATAAAACAAAACTGAGATAACTTTCTACTAACTATTTTGAAATATGAGTAAGTGGGGGTCCATGTAATATACCAAACTTATAAAAAATACTTCATAAAAAACCCCTCTATTTATCTCAATTCACTTGGCTTTACTAAACACATTTTTAATCACATTTATGCATCATTAATATTATTACTCGCAATATTAACAACCAGATCATTCTCAAGAAAAAGGGGGCTTTCCGATAAAGACTTCTCCTTATTTGCGCACAATTAGATGACCAAACCCCTTTCCTTAACAGAACTTTATAGACATTGTCAATAATGCAAATAATAATATGAATAACTTTTTTCGTCTCAAATATTGATTTAATAATATAAAATATTATGCAGATGATATTGTGACAATAATTAAATCAATAATGTGAGACACTATGCAGTAATTACTGTTGCAATAATTGAGTAAAACTGAGTGACTTCTCACGTAAGCATCAATAATCAAAGATACTGTACAATACCGTGTGCTAATATGCAACCACGCGTATTACTGTACTTTTATCACCGGGTATTTCAATAGTTAACGGTAAAAGTTATGTCGTTATTTTTATAAAAATGTTATTTCTATCGTTTTCTATATCCGACAGTAATTCTATTGTGGGGTCTACCAATGATTGTGCCGTCGTACGAATATTCCCCGATAAAACGAATATTCTCCGACCAAACGAATATTTTATGACAACTTACTTACTTTATTAAATTTATAAATATTACCCACAACTATAACATTATATCAAATCCACACCTTATTATTCAAAATAATATTTAGAGAAAATTAAATCTTTATTCATAAAATTTGGGGTCTTACAACCTCTCATTCTTAAGAAATTTCGTCCTCGAAATTGGTGTACGTACCTAGTATGTCGAAGAGGTGAGGATACCTTATTTTTATTTCAGATTCTAACTCTTGAGGTATAACCTTTGAGAGTAGAATATGTTCTTTCTTATCTAAGATTTTAACAAGTACCTCTTCATACGTTAAATCTTCTGTCATCTCGTTTGGTTCTAATTCAATAATGTGGTTCGGGTCGTTCACATATTTACGTAACATAGATATGTAAAAAACGTTATGAACACGAGATATACTTGGCGGTAAGGCGAGTCTATAGGCCACAGTTCCTACTCGATCGAGGATTTCAAATGGAACAATAAATTGAGGGTTGAGATTTCCTCTATTCGTCGATTCTTGCTTCTAGAATAACACCTTCTTCTTCATATTCATCAGCTCTGAGTCTATAGCTTGAGCAACTTTAACTATATCGATTAAAGTCGGTTCTACTCGTATATTTGACATCATCGCGTGGGTCCCTAGAGTCTTTAACTCTATCTCCATTATTGTAAGTCATACGAAATGGGTCTTTGTGTTAACAACATCGCACTCGTACCCGCATACGATTTTCTACTCAATGCGTCAGCTACCACGTTCGCTTTTCCAGGATGGTATTGAATGGTATGGTCGTAATCAATAGCTCGAGACAACGTCTTTGGCGCATGTTACATTTGTTTTGGTTAAGGAAATATTTGAGGCTTTTAGAAATAGATTTTGTACTGGGTTCAAGGTCAATACAAAATTCGATTTCACGCTCTGGGGGGTAGGCCAAGAAGTTCTTCGGGGAATACGTCAAGAAATTTATTAACAATAGAAATATCATTCAAATCTGACGTATTTTTGTTTAAATCTGTAACATGGGCTAAGAAATCTTGACATCTGTTTTTCAATAAACGAATGGCTTTATGGCTTGATATGACAGTGATTGACTTTAGTGGTTTGGTTGCTTAAATTCGTATAACAGGTTGGTTAGGAATATGAAAGCTAACAACCTTACGAAAATAATCAATTTTAGCATGATGAGTAGTTAACCCGTCGATTCTTAAAATCACATCAAATGCAAGTATTTTCAAAGAGATAAGATCGACGGGTAACGTGAGGGTGCCGATTTGAATCAAACAAGACTTATAAATAGTGGATGTAATGAAGGTTTCTCCCAATGGAGTTTCAACAGATAAGTTAAAGTCTAATTTCTCTAGAGTCAAATTTAAACGTTGAGCACAAGTAGGTGAAATAAAAGAATGGGTAGAACCGGTATTAAATTGTTAGGTTTGTAAGATTTATGAACGCAATCAAATTGCACAAAATAAGTGGAAATGTGATAAAATAGAGTTTTAAAATTTTACAAACCATATACCCGGATCATCCTTTATACAAAATTATTAATTAAACGAAAAGATAAAGAACAAGAATCATACCCTTGAAGATTCGAGTTTCCCCAGGTACAAGTTCACCTCTAAATCTTTTCCGCGTTCAACTTGAATCCACCGGGTTTGGTTCCTTCCTTTGATCAACGTTAGCCACCCAAGTGTTTGGCCTCTAGAGGTGATCCACCAAGGAAGAAGAAAGATTCAAGAAGATGGGTATTTGGCAAAATCCTAGTTTTTCTATCTCTCATAGAAAATGGTGTACTCTCCCAACTATTGGAATTACGTATTCACGTATTTTGTGAAAGTGTCAAACACCCTCACCCATAATAAGACTCCTCTTATTTATAGATGTAGGCAACCCTCTTTAACAATTAAGGAATTAAGTTTTATTTTAATTAATTAAACTCCTTTAATTAATTAGGCTCCCAATCTTATTAGGAATAATTAATTAAACTCTTTTAATTAATTAGCCTCCTAATCTTATTAGGATATATGAGAGTACTTTTATTAATTAATTCCCAAACTCCTTTAGGAATTAAATAATAATAGTAATAATAATAATATGACTCCTCTTATTAATTTATATTTAATATTTTCAAAATATTAAATAATAAATATTAAGCTATTTAATTTATTCTATCATTATTGATTAAATTAAATATACTTAACTTATTATTACGATTATGTCATTTGCTTCTTAAATAATTATTCTTCCTTTTATAGTGTGACCAAAGGTTCTCCATATTAACCAGTTGTGAATAAATCAATTAAAACAATTCTAATCTTATTTAAATAAATAAATTAAACTATTAATTTATTTAAATAAATAATATTTATTCTACAATAAAGACCCTAGCGATTAACGACTTTTCAGATAATATAGATTTCAACATTAATCATAAAAGAACTTTTGAGTAAATAGTTATCGTACAATTCAATCCTTCCACCATACAATGTCCCAATTAAATATAAGACATGAAATTACTGTCAAGTCTTATTTTATTTAATTATATGTATTTTTACTCTTAAATGCACAACTCCAAATAATGCAAATTAGAAACTCCTTTCTAATTTCATTTTGCCTTATCCAAGGACTACTGGGTTGTCATTTATCAAATCACATATGACATTTCTCTTCTTTTACTAGAAGCGGTAGATTCTTTATTGATCATACATTATCTCCATGTACAACTTATTATACCCAAACATACCTTTTGATATACCTTAAAGGGTCTTAAGGAATAAGTCAAAGTATAACTCATCATACACAAGATACTATGATGATCTCAAGTCCAAGGATCACTTGTACTGCTATCACTACAGGAATTCCTATTGACAGGAAAGTAAAACTCCATTAGGTATTCCTTAGCGAGCCACATTCAGTGAACTTATTCTCTAATAAACACCCACATACTTGCTTTAGTGTCTCCACACAAATGATTATGAGATAAATCATCCTCATCTAATGAGCAAGCAAAGTATGTACCAATTTATTCGAATTCACTAATCCCCAATTTAGTAATCCAACGATTGGGAACTATTTTAGTTTTAAGCTTTCTAAGAATTTAGATCTCATTAGAATGATCATCATCATTATTCTAAAAGCATTGCTTAAAACTATGGGTTTATTACATATTATAAAGCAGCAACATGTAGATAATTAAAAGC
Organism: Panax ginseng; assembly: GCA_020205605.1. Classification (NCBI taxonomy): domain Eukaryota; kingdom Viridiplantae; phylum Streptophyta; class Magnoliopsida; order Apiales; family Araliaceae; genus Panax; species Panax ginseng. The sequence continues at coordinate 146,365,357 of CM035128.1, read as the reverse complement.
CTTTAATAAATTAATACTTTTTATTAATAAATGAATAAGATTGTTATAAAGTATATGTTTTATCATCAAACATGATTGGCTTGTGTGCATACTAGTTTCACAAATAAGGTATATACTTCGCAAGAGTTTATGATTTGCTTACCCATTATAACTTCGTTCTGGTTCCTTACTTTTTGGGAGGTCACGACAAACGCTCTCCCTTGAACTACCGGCTTTGACTTGTCTGGGACAGGCTTTGGTGCCTCCATCCCAGCTGGACTTCAATACACAACAAAATCGGGTTAGGTAACCTTCTCTTTCGCAAATGAAACACGCTTTGGGTTGCTGCGTACAGTGATGTGTCCCTCCTCTCCACATTTGTCGCATACGACCTGTGGTCGTTCTCCTTCTTTAGAAATGGGTGTTGGTGTTGCTGTCGGTGTCTTTCTATCATTGTTGAATCTTCTCTTCTTAAAGTTGTTCCCACTTAGTTCAGCTCTCCTATCATCTTGGCCATGATTACCACCGAAGTAGTTACCATTTCTGGCATAATAATTTCCTCCACGATGATTATCATTGTTCCGATGGCCGTTGCCACCGTTACGATTATTATCGTGTTGTTGGTCGTTGTCTTTTGGTTGGGTTGACTCATTATCGCGCTCTAATAACTGAGCCCTATTCACAATATCTGAATATAAACAAAGTTTGTGAGAAATGAGGTATTGATGTATTTCGGGTTCAAACCTCGTAGAAACATTCGTGTCATATGCTCCTCATTATCTACCAAATGGGATGAAAACCGGGATAACTCGGCAAACTTAGCCTCGTATTGCGATACTGATGAATTCTACCTCCTTCATCTGACGAATACTTTCAGGAAAGTACTTGTCGTTGAACAATTGTGAGACCCCAAATTTTATGAATAAAGATTTAAATTTCTCGAAATATTTTTTTTAATATTATGGTGTGGATTTGATATAATGTTATAGTTGTGGGTAGTATTTATAAATTTTGCAAAGTATGCAATTTGTTGTATTATATTCGATTGGTCGGGGAATATTCTTTTGTGTGGAGAATATTAAATGCGGCAGCACAATCATTAGTGGACCCCACAACCGAATTATTGTCGGATTGAGAAAATGACAAAAATATTTTTATGAAAATAACGGCGGAAGTTTCTGAATTAACTGTTGAAACACCCGGTGTTAAAAGTACGATGTCTGGCGTGATTGCATAATAGCACAATCGTATTGATTATTGATGCTTACGTGAGAAGTCACTCGCTTTTATTCAATTATTGCTACAGTAATTGTTGCATAGTATCTCACGTTATTTGATTCAATTATTGTCAATATTTTATATATTATTAAATCAATAATTGAGACGATGAAGCTATTAATATTATTATTTACAATATTAACGATGTCTAGAAGTTCTGTCAAGGAGAGGTTTGATCACCTAATTGCGCGTCAATAGGGAGAAATCCTTATTGAAAGCCCCCCCCTTCCCGGGGAACGATCTGGTCGATTAATATTGTGAATTATAATAAAGGTGATAAGTTTTGTTTTATTATTATTATAAATGTAATAAAAAATGAAAACTTTTTATATAAAAATGTAATACTTTTATAAAGTTATTCGTTTTATTAGACTATAAATAGAATATATAATATTCTATTATGTATAGTATTTGCATAGTAAAATCTTTTTATATAAAATGTAATACTTTTATAAAGTTATTCATTTTATTAGATTATAAATAAAATATATTATATTTTATTTAAAAGATTTTGTTTTATTAGAATATTTTATTAATCTTGCATAGTAAATTAATATGGATAGTCTGCTTAAAAGTAAATCAATACAGACCGTTTATGAATTAGTTACTATTCAGTTCATTCTCCTATAAATAGAAGCTCATTCCTTCATTATTTCTTACGAATTCACTGAAACTCTAGAGAGAGAAACTATAGAGTTCACTACTCCTATATCCAGTTTCTTCTAAGGTAAGGGGTATTATTCTTTCGTATTCATGAAGAGAATTATTTTCTTTCAATACCCGTAAGGGGTATTATTTCTTTTGTATTCATGAAGAGAACTTCTGTTATTCCATTCTTTATTATTCTGTTGGAATAACCTATATGTGCGGTTTATCGCATGCTTGGTGAAATTCTTCTGTTATTCCATTCTTTATTATTATGTTAGAATAACCTGTCTATGCGAAGTACCGCATACATGGTGAAATTCTTCTCATTATTCCATTCTTTATTATTCATTTGGAACATCACGTGCGTGCGCTTACGCATGACACAGTTCCATTATTTATTATTCTATTAGAATATCCATGCGTGTGTTTTTACGACATGGTTCCATTATTTATTATTTTGTTGGAATATCACATGCGTGCGCTTTCGCATGACTGATTTCGTTATTTATTATTCTGTTGGAATAACTTCATGCATGCGCGATCTATCGCGTGCTTGGTGATTTCTTTTATTATTCCATTCTTTATTATACTCAAATGGTTAAAGTTTTGGCTTTTATACTCCATGAAATTAGTGGAATATCTTTGATATTTGCGCTTCATCCAATATCTTTTCATGGAAATATTCTTCCGAGCATTCTTGAATTTTACTCCACAAAGCAGTATCATGTTGATAATTTGGACGGTATTGGTTCCTGGATAAATTAATTCTTGAACTTGTTTTATTGAATTCTTATATCATTGTCATCATTCTCATGTTTATATTATGTTGAAAGTCATCTGTGGCCTGTAGTGCATAGATGGACTTGGTATTATTATAACCAGGGATTATTTGGTATAAGATGTGGTAAAAGTCCTCATTGGCCCGTAGTGCATTGATGGACTGTTGTTGGCATGATCATGACCATTGATGAATACACGAATATCCTTGGCCTGTAGTGCATGGATAATTTGTGGTTGTGATACTAATGAATATCGTTGGCCGTAGTGCAGGGATGATGTGGTTTATTTATTAAGCTAAGTCTCAGCAATAAAAGTGATGAAAAACCTTTTTAAATCATAAAAGATAGTAGATTTTATTCTCTACTTGACTCTTTTAATGGATTGTTTATTCATTGCAGCTTAAACTTGATGTTTGTTATATTGTATCGCTTTAACATTGTTGAAGGCTAACGATAATTTATTCTCGCATTATCTTAGTCATAATATTTCTTCTTTGGGCTAGTTGAGCTCACCTTTTACTTTCATTGTTCTCTTCAGAAATGAGAACGTAATGAGACTAGTCGGGGAACGAAGTGACGGTCCGGATGATAGCATTAGTAGTCCTCACTATTCTATGAAATAGTGTGTTAATAAATGTATTGAGGACTTATTTTGAGTTTGAATCATCGCCTGTAAGACAATAATTGTATTAAAACTCACATTTCATCATTTGATATTTAAGATTGTATTTGTATTACGTACCATGTATTTGGCGACTCGTAATAGGTGATGTATACCTATTTTGGGGGCGCCACAGTTAATATCAAAGCTTAGGATATGATCCCCGGTTGAGATGTGAGACGAGAACTAGGAGGGAGAGACGGAAATTCCTTTGCTAGTATGACCTACCTAAGTTTATTTGGTATTTAATTGGTCTCACGTAGTATAGGGATAATATGTGATATGTTAATTAACCCTTGTTTTGTGACAGTGTTTGAAAATGGCATCTGAAAATGTTGAGATCAGCAATGAAGCACATGAGACCGTTGAGTCACCAACGATCAATACCCAGGATAATGTGCAACAGGAAGACAATAATCCTCAAGTAAATAACAACACTGATCAGATGATGAACGATGGGATGTTCAGAGGCTTTATGTAATTCATGCAACATCAGGTAAGATAGACTCCTTTTTAAAATATAGGTGGAAATAATGGCAACCCACGGTCGGTCACCGCTAAGCAGTTCAAGGAGCTGGGACCATCGGAGTTTTTGGGAAAGTCAGAACCACTTAAGGCAGAGACGTGGATAAAGTAGATCACCAAGATATTTGATGTCTTGGAATGCTCAGAGGAGCAAAAGGTTCCATTCTCCACCTTTATGTTGCGTGAAGAAGCAGATCATTGGTGGGAATCTGTAAAATGTACCCAGTCTGACACACTCAAGATGTCTTGGGAGAAGTTTCAAGAATTGTTCAACGACAAGTACTTTCCTGAAAGTATTCGTCACATGAAGGAGGTAGAATTCATCAAGCTGGAGCAAATCAATATGACCGTGTCGCAGTACGAGGCAAAGTTTGCGGAGTTATCCCGGTTTGCATCCCATTTGGTCGATAATGAGGAGAGAATGACGCGAATGTTTTTGCGAGGTTTGAAACCCGAAATACGTCAATACCTCATTTCTCACAAACTTTGTTTATATTTAAATGTTGTGAACAGGGCTCAGTTATTGGAGCGCAATAATGAGTCAGCACAACCAAAAGATAATGACTAACAACACGATAATAATCATACCGGTGGCAACAGCCATCAGAACAATGATAACCATCGTGGGGGAAATTATCATGCCAAGAATGGTAACCACTTCAGTGGTAATCATGGCCAAGATAATAGAAGTGGAAATTTCAAAAAGAGAAGGTTCAATAATGATGGAAAGACAACAGCACTAGCACCCGTTTCAAAGGAAGAAGAACGACCACCGGTCGTATGTTTCAAATGCGAACAAGAGGGACACATCCGTCCAAACTGTACGCAGCAATCCAAAGCGTGTTTCAATTGCGGAAGAGAAGGCCACCTAGCTCGATTTTGTTGTGTAGTGAAGTCAAGTCCAGCTGGGATAGTGATGCCAAAGGATGTCCCAGACAAGTCAAATTCGGTACTTTAAGTGAGAGAGTTTATCGAGAAACCCGAACGAAGTTATCACAGGAAAGTTAATCATAAACTCTTGCGAAGTCTATACCTTATTCGATACCGGTTCTACCCACTCTTTTATTTCACCTAGTTGTGTTCAATGTTTGAACTTGGCTCTTGAGAAATTAGACTTTGACTTACCTGTTGAAACTATGTTAGGAGAAACCTTCGCTACCTCCACTATTTATAAATCTTGTTTAATTCAAATCGACATTTTCACGTTACCTGTCAATCTTATCTCTTTGAAAATACTTGCCTTTGATGCGATTTTAAGAATCGATTGGTTAACTACTCATCATGCTTTTCGTAAGGTTGTTAGCTTTTATATTCCTAACCAACCTTTTATGCGAATTCAAGCAACTAAACCACTAAAGTTAATCATTGTCATATCAAGCCATAAGTAAAGAGCCCCGAGCCTTTCGCTGGTAACTTCCTTGTGTGGAATGCACCGAAGCCGAACTTTCTATAGGGGACGTCGTAAATGACGATGGCAAGTTGATAGGTATCAATGTGACGTACTATCCAAGTCTTGGATGAGAGTCACAGTTTTGAATGATATTTCTATTGCTAATAAATTTCCTGACGTATTCTTGAAGACTTCTTAGCCTACCCCAAGAGCTTGAAATCGAATTTTGTATTGACCCCAGTAAAAAACCCATTTCTAAAACCCTTAAATATTTCTTCAACCAAAACGAGCGTATAATGCGCCAAAGACGTTGGCTCGAGCTGTTAAAGATTACGACTATACCATTCAATATCATTATAGAAGAAATGACGTGATAGTTGACGCTAGCGTTGAGTAGAAGATCATATCGCTCATTTAGTGCAATGTTGTTAACACAAAAACCCATTACGTATAACTTACAAATGATGAAGATAGAGTTAAAGACTCTAGAGACCCACGTGAAGATAGCGAATATACGAGTAGAATCGACTTTAATCGATAAAGTTAAAGCCGCTCAAGCTACACACCCGGAGCTGATGAATGTGAAGAAGAAGGTTCAAGAGGGCATTATTCTAGAAGCAAGAGTCGATGAATAGAGGAAATCTCAACCCTCGATTTAATTGGCCCATTTGAAATCCTCGATTGAGTAGGAACTGTGGCCTATAGACTCATTTTACCGCCAAGTATGTTGCGTGTTCATAACGTTTTTCACGTATCGATGTTACGTAAATATGTGGACGACCCGAACCACATTATTGAATTAGAACTAGACGAGATAGCAGAAGATTTAACGTATGAGGAAATACGTGTTAAAATCTTGGATAAGAAGGATCATATTCAACACTCAAAGGTTATACCTCAAGAGTTAGAATCTGAACTGAAGTCAAGGTATCCTCATCTCTTCTAAGATACCAGTGTAATGCACGTAAATTTCGAGGGCAAAATTTCATAAGGAGGGGAGAGTGTGAGACCCCAAATTTTATGAATAAAGATTTAATTTCTCAAATTTTTTTTTTAATATTATGGTGTGGATTTGATATAATGTTATAGTTGTGGATAGTATTTATAAATTTTGCAAAGTATGCAAGTTGTTGTATTATATTCGATTGGTCGGGGAATATTCGCATTTATTTTGAGAATATTCGTATGCGACAACACAATCATTGGTGGACCCCACAACGGAATTATTATCAGATTGAGAAAACGACAAAAATAATTTTATGAAAATAACGGCGGAAGTTTTACCGTTAATCGCTGAAACACCCTTGTTAAAAGAACAAAGAATACGCTGGCGTGGTTGCATTGTAGAGCACACAATATTGATTATTGATGCTTATGTGAGAAGTCACTCGCTTTTGTTCAATTATTGCTACAAAGAATTCTGCATAAGATCTCACATTATTTGATTCAATTATTGTCAATATTTTAAATATTATTAAATCAATAATTGAGGCGACGGTTATTAATATTATTATTTACAATATTAACGATGTCTGAAGTTCTCATCAAGGAGAGGTTTGGTCACCTAATTGCGGCGTCGATAGGGAGAAATCCTTATTGCAAAGCCCCTCTTTCTTGGGAACGACACATTCGTCGATTAATATTGTGAATTATAATAAAGGTGATAAGTTTTGTTTTTTATTATTATTATAAATGTAATAAAATGCGAAACTTTTTACATAAAAATGTAATACTTTTATAAAGTTATTCGTTTTATTAGACTATAAATAGAATATATAATATTCTATTATGCATAGTGTTTGCATAGTACTGCGTATAAGGTTTGCATGGTAAAATCTTTTTATATAAAACAGAATACTTTTATAAAGTTATTCATTTTATTAGATTATAAATAAAACATATTATATTTTATTTAAAAAAATTTGTTTTATTAGAATATTTTATTAATACTGCATAGTAAATTAATATGGACCGTCCGTTTAAAAGTAAATCAATCTGGACCGTTCATGAAATAGTTACTATTCAGTCCATTTTCCTATAAATAGAAGCTCATTCCTTCATTATTTCTTACGAATTCACTGAAACTCTAGAGAGAGAAACTATAGAGAGAAAGAAGAAAAATATTCTGCTACTTCACTACTCCTATATCCAGTTTCTTCTAAGGTAAGGGGTATTATTCTTTCGTATTCATGAAGAGAATTATTTTCTTTCAATACCCGTAAGGGGTATTATTTCTTTTTTATTCATGAAGAGAACTTCTGTTATTCCATTCTTTATTATTCTGTTGGAATAACCTATCTGTGCGGTTTATCGCATGCTTGGTGAAATTCTTCTGTTATTCCATTCTTTATTATTATGTTAGAATAACCTGTCTATGCGAAGTACCGCATACATGGTGAAATTCTTCTGTTATTCCATTCTTTATTATTCTGTTGGAACATCCTGTCTGTGCGTTTACGCATGACCTGGTTCCATTATTTATTATTCTATTGGAATATCCTGTCTGTGTGTTTACGCATGACCTGGTTCCATTATTTATTATTTTGTTGGAATATCCTGTCTGTGCGTTTACGCATGACCTGGTTCCGTTATTTATTATTCTGTTGGAATAACCTGTCTGTGCGGTCTATCGCATGCCTGGTGATTTCTTTTGTTATTTCATTCTTTATTATACTCAGTTGGTTAAAGTTTTGGCTTTTATACTCCATGAAATTAGTGGAATATCTTTGATATTTGCGCTTCATCCAGTATCTTTTCATGAAAATATTCTTCTGAGCATTCTTGAATTTTACTCCACAAAGCAGTATCATGTTGACAATTTGGATGTTATTGGTTCCTGGATAAATTAATTCTTGAACTTGTTTTATTGAATTCTTATATCATTGTCATCATTCTCATGTTTATATTATGTTGAAAGTCATATGTGGCCTGTAGTGTATAGATGGACTTGGTATGATTATGACTGAGGGGATTATTCTAAGATAATCATGGCCGTAATGTTACAAATGATGTGGTAAAAGTCCTCATTGGCCCGTAGTGCATTGATGGATCGTTGTTGCATGATCATGACCATTGATGAATACACTAATATCCTTGGCCCGTAGTGCATGGATAATTTGTGGTTGTGATACTAATGAATATCCTTGGTCAGTAGTGCGGGGATGATGTGGTTTATTTATTAAGTCGAGTCTCAGCAATAAAAGTGATGAAAAACCTTTTTAAATCATAAAAGATAGTAGATTTTATTCTCTACTTGACTCTTTTAATGGATTGCTTATTCCGCTGCAGTTAAACTTGATGTTTGTTATATTGTATCAGTTTAACACTGTTAAAGGCTAACGATAATTTATTCTGCATTATCTTAGTCATAATATTTCTTACTGGGCTAGTTGAGCTCACCCTTTTACTTTCATTGTTCTCTTAAGAAAATGAGAACGTAGCAGGAACTAGTAGGGGAACGGAGTGACGGTCCAGATGATAGCATTAGTAGTCCTCACTATTCTATGAAATAGTGTGTTAATAAATGTATTGAGGACTTATATTGAGTTTGAATATTGTCTAGAAAGCAATAATTGTATTAAAACTCACAGCTCATGTTGTATATTTAAGATTGTATTTGTATTCTGTACCATGTATTTGGCGACTCAGAATAGGTGATATATACCTATTTTGGGGGCGTCACAACAATTCTTGGAACTTCTCCCAAGACATCTTTAGTGCAGAAGGTTGAGTACGTTTTACAGATTCTAGGAGTGAGCAAAAAACGGATAAAATCGAATTACCGAACTGAACCGAAATTTTTTAACCGAATTATTTCGGTTTTTCGATTTTTTTTACAACTTTGATTATATCCAAATTATTACTCAGTATTCGGTTACAGTTTTGGTTATCAAAAAATAGGTTATTCAGGTATCCAAATAATCGAACATTAATACTTTAAAAAAATTAATTTTATAATATTATTATCTACTCAGCTACTCTAAGTCTATCGAGTCCATTTCACTATTTCAGATAAGATCCCATTTTGCCCTAGCCCTTAGCCCGCTCCCACTCTATTTCACATTTCAGATGCATTATCTTCATTCTTCACTTTACTCGTCGACCGTCGTACTCGATCTCACATCCTCTTTACTTCTCCAGCCTCCGCGGCGAACGCGCCTCGACTGACGCACGATTTCAATCTCGACTCCCAGTCTCCCAGTCTCGATCTCGGCCCTCTCTGGCTCTCCCCCTTCGACTCTCTTTACGACTGATCTAAGAAATTGGTATGTTTGTTTTGTAAGTTACATCTGATTTTGATTTGAACCCTTTTATGGGTTATTCGATCTGATTTTGTTAGTTAGGGTTATGATTTCTAAGGTGGGTACTGGGTAATCTTTTGATTCTTTTATAAATTTGGAATCTAAGCTTTATGTGGAGTACTGGAGTCTTGGATTTCTTTTTAATTTTTTTTTGGGATCTTTATTATATAATTCCATGGATTGGGATAATGTGAGATTTTAATTTGTTGGCTTTGTTAACTTGGACCTTTTAATTGACAGTTACTATGCAATGACAGCTACAATTTTGATTATAATGATTCTAAAAATTGATGGTGTCATGGTGTATTGGTGTTATGCTATGAGTATGAACTATGAAACACAATTTATTGCAGAAAGCACAATTTGTTGGTCTCTTTTACTTTCACTTGGTTAGATTCAAAATTTGATATCATGAACTGGTGAAGGTTAATTAATTATTTGATATCTCAAGTTACATCCATGTATTTCCTTAAACTAGTTTGTCCATTTAAGTTATTAAGCTTGTTTTCACTATATATTTTTTACTCTGTGACAAAACTAGATTACTTTGTGACCCATCTCAAGTTACAGTCATTGATTTGATTTTTTTTGTTTGACATTTGTAGATGATGTCAAGTCTTTTAAATGATTTGCACATGATGAATGATACGGATGAGCCTAACCTTGATGACCTTAATATGTTTTGTATATGAAGGTTTTTTTTGAATGTTTTGCACATGAGTCATTCGTGATGAACTGCCTTCATCAATGCCCTCAATTATAATATACAACTAGAGGAATAACATTGAAATGAATTTTATCCATTCAAAAAGTAGTATATATAGCTTAATAGTCATTCATTATATGGAAATTAAGTAACTACACTAGTTATACATTTGAATTTTAGTTAATGAAAATTGTGGTTGCATCTTTTTCTTACGAAATTTATGTTCTTGCTTATGAAATAAAACAAGAAAGAGACAAGGAGAATGGCGGTCGAACTTACTTTATAGTTGATGATCAATCTATTTCTGAAAGCTCAGTTACTTTGACTAAAAAATTTAATTGATTTTGGTGGAAGGTTAAGATTTATATACATTATATATACAGAAAAATAAAAATAAAAAATTTAATTGATTTTGTATATGAAGGTTTTTTTTAATGTATATGTTTTTTTTGAATGTTTTGCACATGATGATTGATATGTTTTGTATATGAAGGTTGATGATGATAGTATAATGGGTAAATGGAAATCTCTTTTTTAATCCAATGGGTATTGTAAATTCATTATGTGTATTCCAGTTTTTATAAACATTCTAAGGTGTTGTATCTTATTATATACTCTTCAGTCTTCCTTTTTCCTATTTGGTCATGTGATGTAAAGGATTTGTGTTGCATGTGCATGTTGCTGTTGTTGACTTGTTGTTGGTTGTTGCTGTTGTATGTTGTTGTTCGTTGTTGGTTGTTGGGTACATTGCCTGAAACCTATTTCTTTGATCTCTTCTTCAGCTTACTTCCTTTCTCTGCCGCTACTCTGTCTCTGCTAGTAGATTAATTTCATGTTGGCTTGTTCTTTGTTTTGTTAAGTCATAAATTTGTTAAGGTCTTAAGGATCGGCGCTTAATTTGTTGGCTTGTTGTTGCCGACTTCTTTGTATTTTGGAGATGATTAATTTGGCTTGCTTTGTTAAGTCATAAATTTCATGTTGGCTTGTTGTTCTTTCTTTGACAATTAAGTTAACGATTCTTCGACGCTTAATTTGTTAAACTGTTAACAGGTAATTTATGTTGGATGATAGTTCGGTTATTACCCGAATACCCAAAATTATAATTCGGTAATTCGGTTATTTTTAAATTTCGGTTAGTATTTCGGATATTGAAATTATCAATAATTCAATTTTCGGTTATAACCGAATAACTTATTCGGTTCAATTATAACCGAATGATCACCCCTAACAGATTCCCACCAATAATCTGCCTCTCCTCGCAACATGAAGGTGGAAAAGGGAACCTTTTGCTCCTCGGAGCATCCCAAGACATCAAATATCTTGGTGATCTTCTTAATCCACATCTCTTCCTTAAGTAGCTCTGGCTTTCCCAAAAACTCCGGTGGTCCCAGCTCTTTGAATTGCTTAGCAGTGACCAGCCGTGAGTTGCCATTGATTACACCTGAATTTTGAATAAGAATCTCTCTCGTTTGGTGTTGCATTAATTCTAGAAAATTCCTAAACATACCATCGTTCATCATTTGGTCGGTGTTGTTATTTACATGAGGATTATTGCCTTCCTGATGCACATTATCCTGGTTATTGATTGGCGATGTCTCAACGGTCTCATATGGTCCATTTCTTATCTCGAAAATTTTAGATGTTATTCTCAAACACTGCCACAAAAAAAATTTAATTGACATGCCACATATTATCCCTATATTCCGACCGACCAATTAAATAACAAATAAACTTAGGTAGGACACACTAGCGAAGGATTTACTCGTCTCTCCCCTCCTAGTTCTAGCCTCAGATATCCACCAGTGATCATATCCCTAAGCTTTGATACCAACTGTGACGCCCCCAAAATAGGTATACACAACCCATTCTGAGTCGCCAAATACATGGTACATAATTCAAATACAAACTTAATTTACACAATACGACACACGTAAGCTGAGAGTTTTAACACAAATATTATCTCGTAGACAATATCCAAACTCAAATGAAGTCCTCATTACAATTATTATCACACATTTCATAAAATAGTGAGGACTACTATAGCCACCATCTTGGACCATCACTCCATTCCCCGACTAGTCTCAGCTATATTCTCATTTTTTGAAGAGAACAACGAAAGAAAAGGGTGAGCTCAACTAGCCCAGTAAAGAATATTATGACTATGATAATGTAGAATAAATTATCCTTAGTCTTCAAAAGTATAAAAACTGATATAATACAATAGACAACAACTTTAACTGCAGCGGAACAAACAATCCATTAGAAGAGTCAAATAGAGCATGCTGTCTACTATCTTCTATGATTTAAAAGTTCATCATCAATATTTTATCTCTGAAACACATCTCAATAAATAATCTACATCATCGAATTATCCATGAACTACGGGCCAAGGATATTCGTTAGTATCACATCCACGAATTATTCATGCATTACGGGCTAAGGATATTCGTTATTATCACATCCATGAATTATGCATGCACTACGGGCCAAGGATATTCATTAGTATCATCAGTTGTCATGATCATGCCAAACAACTGTCCATCAATGCACTACGGGCCAATGAGGACTTTTACCGAATCATTTGTAACATTACAGGTCATGATTATACCGATATATAATTCCTGATCATAATCATACCAATCAACAGTCCATCTATGCACTACGGGTCAAAGATGACTTTCATCACAATTTAAGCATGAGGATGATGACACTGATATAGGAATTCAATTACGTGAGATTAATGATAAATTTTAAAAATTTATAATTCAATTTATCCAGAGTTCAAGAATGTCCAAATTATCAACATGATAACTACTTTGTGGAGTAAAATTCAAGAATAATATTCATGTATCAAAAATAATTTGGACAGAAAAGAAATCAATTTTTGTCGTGAATAGTACCCCGTGAATAGTACCGTATGTATAAATAGTACCGTGTGAATAGTACCATATGTATGAATAGTGTCATATGTATGAATAGTACCCATGAATAGTACTCTGGCATGAAAAGATTAAAATTTAACAAGAATGTCTAGAAAAATATTTTGGTGAAACGATACTAGATGAAACGCAAAATTCAAGGATATTCTACTAATTTCAAGGAGTATAGAAGCAATACTTATCAAAATAAATGTAGAATTAGGAATATGAAACGAAATAATATTACTTACATACTACAGAGTATGGAAGAAATTATTATTTCTTACGAATATTGAACAAAAATAATATCCCTTACAAATATTGAACGAAAATAATATTCCTTACGAATATTAAACGAAGACAATATCCCTTACGAATATTGAACGAAAATAATATTCCTTACGAATATTGAACGAAAATAATATTCATACGAATATGAAAAATAATATCTCTTCTGAATATGAAATAAATAATACCTCTTACCTTAAAAGTAGAGTACTTCTTACTGGTATAGCGGATATATTCTTGAAAAAAACTTGCACTATTTGCAACACTCAAAGTTTCCTTAAACTCAAAAGAAATACGCTCGATATTATAGAAGAAGAATTCTCTGATTCTGGTGTGATTTTTATTTCTAAACTAAGCATCCTATTTATAGGAGAATGGCAGGATACTATTTAAAAATAATAATCACGGACCAACAAGAGAGAAATTCACTAGTGCCAATTCCACCGAAAAACTTTTGAAAATTTTGATTTTACTATGCTGCACTATGCAAAGACTATGCAGCACTATGTAAAGACTATGCAGTACTATGCAATACTATGTAGTATAATAAAATATAATATATTCTATTTTATATAAAAATAAAAATTATATATATATATATATATATACGGACATACTTTATATATAAGTAATTAAACAAAATTGATAACAAATACTTCATAAAAAAACTCCTCTGTTTATCTCAATTCACTTGGTTTCACTAAACACATTTTTAATAACATTTATTCATCATTAGTATTATAACTCGCAATATTAACAACCAGATCATTCATAAGATAGAGGGGGCTTTCTGATAAGAACTTCTTCTTATTGGCGTGCAATTAGATGACCAAATCCCTTTTTTGACAGAACTTTCTAGACATTGTCAATAATGCAAATAATAATATGAATAACTTTGTCATCTCAATTATTGATTTAATAATATAAAATATTGTGCAGATGATACTGTGACAATAATTGAATCAATAATGTGAGATACTATGCAACAATTACTGTTGCAATAATTGAGTAAAACTAAGTGACTTCTCACGTAAGCATCAATAATCAAAGATATTGTATAATACCGTGTGTTACTATGCAACCATACGTATTACTGTACTTTTATCACCGGGTATTTCAAAAGTTAACGGTAAAAGTTTTGCCATTATTTTTATAAAAAGGTTATTTATGTCGCTTTCTATATCCGACAGTAATTTCGTTGTGAGGTTCACCAATGATTGTGCCGTTGTAAGAATATTCCCTGATAAAACGAATATTTTCTGACCAAACAAATATTTTATGACAATTTACTTATTTTGTGCAAAATTTATAAATATTACCCACAACTATAACATTATATCAAATCCACATCTTATTATTCAAATAAATATTTTAAAAAAATTAAATCTTTATTAATAAAAGTTGGGGTCTTACACAAAATCTGTTATAAGACTAACCTTAAATTGCCAACGTTAACTATAAATCAGTCCATATATATATATATAAACACGTGGATAATATGTCAAAGGTGTGATTTATTTTCATATATTGAATCTATTTTTATATATTGAATAATTTGAACCTAGTTTCCATATTCATTAGTTCCCAAATTATGTCATATTATATACAATTATTATATATATTCATGGGATATGAAGAATTTATACATTGTATCAAAAATAATAGTCTTGACTGATTGACTTAGTATCAACTCAAGAATAACTAAAATGACTCGATAAAATTATTGAATAAAATCTCTTAATATCTTATTATATACTCCCTCCATCCCAAATTATCTGTTGTTCTAGAGTTCTACACACATATCAATATGTGTGATAAAAATACTAAAATACCCTTATGTGCTAATTTTTTGTTTTCTGCAATTAAGGCTTTAGTAAAAGGAGATTGTCCATGGAAGAGTGTGCCAAGGTCATTTAAGAAGCATAACTTTGACAATCACATTCTTATTGGTGGGAATATGAAAAGGATGCTTAAAAAAGAGGAGAGACTTGAATGAGTAATGACTATCAATAATTAAGGTAAAGGGGCAAACTTAGAAAATAAATGAAAAAAATGCATTGAAATCTTAAAAAAACAGATATTGTGGGACAAAATTTTTCTGCTAAAACAACAGATAATTTGGGACGAAAGGAGTATAATTTATTGATATATAGGCATATTCCCTCTGGATTGCAAAAGCATGAATACCAAATTTATGTAACCTATTTATTCATTTTAATAAATTTAAGGTACGTACATACTCCAAAAATCAAATGGATACAAACAACATGCAAATATGAGAAAATATGCATACTTTCATATAATTTGATAAGGCCGCCAACAATTTTATAACAATGAAATAATAAATATGTTTTAAATATACTTATATGCGATTATTAATTACACATCTTATTCACTTTTTTTTTTTACAAATTCATGATATGTATTACGTAAATTTACGTCGAATTATAATTGTAAAACTTACTAATATATGGTAAAAATTATAAGAGAATTTCACTTATTACACATTTCGCCCAAAAACTTACCATTTATATTTATCCACGTAACTGACAATCAAATAGTCGACACAAACATAATATATATCATTTTCTTTTTTAATGTTGTTTTTATTTTTATTTTTACACTAGAATTTTATTACAAAATCTTATACTACTAATATTAATATACAACTTAAATACCCACTAAATATTGTATCTCTTAGTTAAATGAATAATTCTATATTTATTTGGCATAATTTTATTTATATATTTTTTGTGCATTGTTAGACAACTGTCATGACATTGTATAAAAATCAAAGAAAAACTCTATAAAAATATGATAATTAGACATGAAAATTGAATATGAATAATTTATAATTTTATCTATTTATATTTTAAATTATAAATAATTAAAATTATAAAATACTTATATTCAATTATCATGTCATCATAAAAGAACTCAAAATTAAAATATCTTTTTCCAAAATGTCTTTAATTAGGGAGAGATTCTGTCAGATAAGGGTCCCATGTCTGTCACGTTCAGCTGCATCACCGCCAAGTTGCGAACAGTACTATGGGCCTATCATTATGGGACAACAACACTCAAAACATGACACGTGGAAGCATGGCAATCCAGCGAGCAATCATGTTCGCCCGTGAACTTGTCATGTAGCTGTAATATTAGCAAGCTTCGGTCGGAGGAGTAGTTGGAATCAAGGTTCGAACTGCACCTTTCATGGAATCAAAAAAATATCGAATGGATGAATTATTAATCCAATTAATAGTGGAATTATTATTGATTCAGTAATGTCATTAATATATAAAAAATATATATTATTAATAATTAATAAAAAGTTTATTTTTTAATAATTAAAACATAATAAAGATGATTTATAATATTAATAAAAATAATTAATTTTAATATTAAAAAAAAATTGGTACAAAATTAATAAATAAATTAAAAATCGGGTTAATTAAGTCAATTAATCGGATTTGACTAAAACTGAGCCATTAGTCCAAATTGAACTAGAAGGCGGACGGATTCATATTTTTACCGGCCGGATCGTCGATCCGGTCCGAGTTTTATACACTAATTGAAACACCCATGTGTGCATTATAGCAGATCCAATGCAAGGTAAGTGTGCTGTCAATGTTGATTGGGACTTGGACTTCGTGCGATTCACGAATTATATTTATTATATATATTTTTGTTTATTAAAACAATTCAATTGTAAGTTTTTGTTTTAAATTATTATTATATATATAGAGAATTGATATTTTTAGAATTAAATTTGATAGTTCCACTTATTATTTATATGAAAAGAAACTTGTGGAACTATTAAATTTACCCGTGAAAATATTAATTATCTCTCTCTATATATATATGATATTAATATTTTTTTATAATTTTATTTTACTTTATTGTGATATTCACATATGTATGTATATATATATCAAATTATAATTATATTTATTAAATTTAAACATGTATTATTACAATTATATAATTTATATTTGATGATTATAAACAAATATCTAAATTACTTTTGAAATGATTAATAAAATTAATTTAGATAAAATTTCATCTTGACTTGTTATATAATGTATTAATCGCTTCCATCTCCATTGATAATTACGGGTGAGCATGGTGCGATTTGGTGCAGTTTGAAGCCCAAACCACACCCGAAATCGCTTAGGTGCGGTTTGACAAATCCAAAACCGCACATGAAACCGCTTGTGATTGGTGTAGTGCTGTTTAAATTGTGCGGTGCGGTTTCATTTCTGTGGTTTCGGTTCTAAAACCAATTGAAATAACAATTGATATAAAATAAGCTCTTTGTTTTGGAAATTGATATAAATTCATTAACGTAGGAGCTTCACCAAATAGAACCCCTTTTGCAGATGTCAACCAAATAGGATAATTACAAATTAATTATTAGCTACAATAATTAGGTGAGGGCAAGAAATAAGCTTTAGCAAGCAAATGTTGTTGAATGAATTTAGTTTGGACTACCACATACGGTATTGTGCATGAGAATGCCAGCACACTACAAGAAAAAAGGCTAAGTTCGACGGAATCGTTTCCCTCGGAAATAGTATACTTCCGACTGAATTATCCCTCGAAGATAATTCTGTCGAACATAGACTAACTCCGACGGAAATCAGTTAGAAGTATAAGGGTCACATTGGCGCCAAGTTTCCCGCCAGCGCGAAAGTTATCTTTGACGAAAATATAATTATATTCGAGGGAACATCTTTCGAAAGTAGCTTATGTTCGAGGGACTTATCTGCGACGAACGTTCCGTCGAAATTATCTAATAAAACCTATTACACAGACGCCTTCTCATTTCAGTCTTTTCATTTTCTCTCGCCTCTCTCTCTCTCTCTCTCTTCCTCAGTCTGCACCTCTCTCTCACCTCGCCTATCTCTCTCTCTCTCTCTCTCTCTCTCTCCCTCTCTCTCTTCACCTCTCTTTGCACTCAGTCCCACTGCCGGCCGCCCTTCCACACAACGCCACTGCCGGCCACCCTTCCACACAAAGCCGACGTCGACGACTCGTGTTTTGGCCGGGTTAGACTCTGCTCTCTCCTTCTCCTCCTTTAACCGGTTTTCAAACTAAGGCCTAAGGTTAGTAATAGTTTATTTGTATATTTAGGTATAATTTCCTGTCCTATATTGTGCATATTGCACTAAAATTGGTACTATATATATCTATTGATGATAACTGCTACTATATATATTTCGGATGAATTGCTGAAATTGGGACTTAAGTGTTAATTGTCAATATAAGGGTTATTATTTGTGTTCTTCCGAAATGGGTTATTGCTTGTGGCTACCTGTTGTGTTAATTGCCTAACTGTTGTAAAAATTGGGTTCTGCCAAAAATTATGTTCTGCCTAACTGTTATGTAAACTGTTGTGCAAATTGGGATTGCAACTTCTGTTTAGTGTATAGCATCTGGTAAATGTTTCAATTTATTTTTCTTTATGCAATTGCAGCTTATTACAGTGTATGTTCATAATTTTGGTGAGTGTATTTGATATTTTCGATTTAAATTTCGAATTGAATTTCTGAAATTCTTCAATTGTAAATTTTGTGGGCCCATGTAACTACTTAAATATGTTACTTAATTAATTTTCCAATACTAAAATAACCTAGTTTATAGTAATATTTACTTAGTTTTGTACTACTAAATAAAATAAAATAATATTATAAATAATATAAATTTAAATAACATAATATAAGATAATATAATATAAAATAATAAAATTGAATAACATAAGATAAGATAATTTAAGATAAAATAAAATGAAATAAAATAAAATAAAATAAATTACTAAATGAAATAAATTAAATTATATCTAATAAATAAATAAAATACATTAAATAAAATAATATAATATAATATGAGTAATAATAATATAAAATAAAATAAAATACAAAATAATAATAATAAATTATAACAATTTAAATTTAATAAAATATAATGAAATAAAATAAAAAAATTAATTTAATAAAAAAATTAAATTTAATAAAAAATTAAATTTAATAAAAAATATTTTAAAATATATAATATAATACAAATAAAATAAAATCCAATAAAACATAAAATAAAATAAAAATAACATAATAAAATAGAATAAAATAAATTTAATTTAATTTAATTAAAATAATTTAAATTTAATTTAATAAATTAATTTAGTAAAAAAATTAAAATTATATAATATAATACAAGATAAATTAAATTTAATAAATAAATAAATAAACCAATTATATACTATAATATAATATACTATAAAATAAAATAAAAAATATATAATAATAAATACTTAGTTGGGATGCAATTAAAAGAAACTGAACAAGAATATTTTCGATTAAGTAAAATAATATACTTTGGAATTTAATTAGAAACCCGTTTGACAAGTAGGAGTGAATGTCTAACAGTACGTAGTCTTTATAGATTCTAAATAACAATTCTCATAAACTAAGTATCACTTACTTAGTTTATCATTAATTAGCAAAATAAACTAAGTAGCTAGGAGTGAATGTAGAACAGTAGTCCCTATAGATTCCAAATAACAATTTCATAAACTAAGTACCACTTACTTAGTTTATCATTGACAAAATAAACTAAGTAGCATTTGCTTAGTTTGCCACAATTTTCAATAAATGCAATAATACTCTCCCTACATATATGTACTCTATCTTGTATGCAGGTTTTGACATAGTAGTTGCAGCTAATAGTTCTCCAACCGGTTCCTCGGTAACAATTAAAAAAAAGGGGTCGTTGTGACGCCCCCAAAATAGATATACATCACCTATCTTGAGTCGCCAAAAACATGTTAAAAAATTCAAAGACAACTTAATAATACAACTGTCGTGTAAAATACGACAAAACATAAACTGAAAGTTTTAATATGAATATTTTCTTCTAGACAGTATTCAACTCAAATGGAGTCCTCAATACATTTATTATCACACTATTTCATAGAATAATGAGGACTACTAATGCTATCATCTAGACTGTCACTCCATTCCCCGACTAGTCCCAACTACGTTCTCATTTCCTGAAGAGAACAATGAAAGCAAAAGGGTGAGCTCAACTAGCCCAGTAAGAAATATTATGACTAAGATAATGCAGAATAATTTATCGTTAGCCTTCAACAAAGTTAAAAACCGATAAAATATAACAAACATCAAGTTTAATCACAATGAAAAAAAATCCATTAGAAGAGTCAAGTAGAGCATAAAATCTACTATCTTCTATGATTTAAAAGGTTTTTCATCACTTTTATCGCTGAGACTCAATTTAATAAATAATCCAAATCATTGAATCACCCCTGCACTACGACCAATGATATTCTTTAGTATCACGACCACAAATTATCCATGCACTACGGGCCAAGGATATTCGTGTATTCATCAATGATCATGATCATGCCAACAATTGTCCATCAATGCACTACGGGCTAATGAGGACTTTTACCACATCATTTGTAACATTACAGTCATGATTATATCGAATAATTCCTGGTCATAATCATACCAAGTCCATCTATGCACTACAGGCCACAGATGACTTTCAACATAATATAAATATGAGAATGATGACAATGATATAAGAATTCAATAAAACAAGTTTAAGGATAAATTTTTAAAGATTTATAATTTAATTTATCCAGAAATCAATAACGTCCAAATTGTCAACATGATACTGCTTTGTGGAGTAAAATTTAAGAATAATATTGTACCAAAAATAATTTGGACCGAAAACGAATCAATTTTTTTTATCATGAATAGTACTCTGGGTGAATAGTACTCGAGTGAATAGTATCCCGTGAATAGTAGTTCGGGAATAGTAACCCCGTGAATAGTACTCCGGCATGAAAAAGTTAAAACTTATCAAGAATATTCAGAATAATATTTTCATGAAAAAATACTAGATGAAGCGCAAATATCAAGGATATTCTACTAATTTCAGGGAGTATAGAAGCCAAAATTTTAAGAAAACGAGTATAGAATTCAAAATCTGAAACGAAATAATATTACTTACATACTACAGAGTATGGAAGAAAATATTATTTTAAGCACATATTGAACAAAAATAACATCCCTTACCTTGAAAAGAAGAGTATTCCAACTGGTATAACGGGAATATTCTTGAAGAAAACTTTTACTATTTTCTACGCTCAAAGCTTTCTAAAACTCAAAATAAATACGCGCAAGATTATAGAAGAAAAATTCTCTGATTCTGGGGTGATTTTCAATTCTAACCTAAGCGCATATTTATAGGAAAATGCTAGAACGCCAAAGGAGACTAAATTAATAAAATATTATTATTAATTTTCTACGCATGCCACCAACCAAGACCAAATTTCAGCCACCTCTAGTGGGTCCCACCAATTCGGCACATGTTTTCTACACCAACCAAAAGTGGGGCCCACCATGTTTTTAATAAAAATATTTTAATTTTCGAAACTTCAATAATTCATAATAAATAGTCCTTTTATCAGAAAAATATGAATTTTATGTCCATTCCACACGAAATCGAATTCTCTACAACTTTGTAGATTTAAGTTTTTCCAAATTCCAAATAGAAAATATCCGAAATTCACAAACGGACGATATTCAACACCTCTTAAAATTCATAACAAATCATACGTTAATTTTTAACGGTTCAAAATTTGTGGACATATACTCAACTTATATATGTATAATATATCCAAAAATCACAACGATCCAATGGTCGGATCAAAATTATAACTCACGCAATAGAGCTGAAGAACACTGATTTGATTTTTTAATACCTCCAATCTGACAAAATACTGATAAAACACCTCAACATTAATTCCTTCATTTATTACCACATAAAATAAATATTTTCCTATCCATTATTTATGTTCACATAAAATAAATATTTCCTTATCATATAAATCAATAATTAATTATTCATAAATAATTTTACAAAATCACAATAATGACAACCAGACCGTTCCCAAGAAAGAGGGGGCTTTCCGATAAGGATTTCTCCTTACAGACGCGCAATTAGGTGACCAAACCTCTCATTGACAGAACTTTCTAGACATTGCCAATAATGCTATTTAATAATATTATTCAAATAATATGAATTATTGATTTGATAATAGGAAATACTGTGCAGTGACAATTATTGAAACAACAATAATATAAAATATCAACGCAAAGAATGATTGAATCAATAAAATAAAATATTGAACAAGAATTACTCGTAACAATTATTGAGTAAAGTGCCTTCTTACGTAAGAATCAATAATTCGAAAATACCGCGCGTACTGCATTGCCATCTTGTGCAACAACGCCAGCGTATTATTGTATTTTAACCACCGTGTATTCCAACGAAGGTTAATTCAGTAACAACTACTGCCTAGTTATTTATATAAAAAGATATTTTTTTCATTTTCTAACTCCGACAATAATTCTGTTGTGGGGTCCACCAATGATTGTTTCATCATACGAATATCCCCCGACAAAAAGAATATTTCCCGACCAAACGAATATTTTATAACAACGTGCTTTACTTTGCAAAATTTTCACATATCACCCTTAACTTTAATCCTTTTATCAATTTAACCATTTACTAAATGAAATAATAATTATAAGAAAGTTGAATACTTTCATTTCATAAAATTCGGGGTCTTACAGTCGTAGTTCTTGTTTGTCCTATACTCGAATAATAAAATTAATTGAATTACTGCAGACATTCCTCACTGTTCCATCATAACAGATGGCAACATCTGGAAGGAGTGCCAATAAGTTGTTGAACAAAGTTCTAGGTTAAGCAACCCTCTAGATGAGTGAACGATAACTTCTCTCCTAGGAATGAATCATCTCCTCATATGGGTCCAATCCATAACATAGACAGCTTCTCACCACTCCGAATTTCTCAGATGGGTAGTTTTCACAGAACGTCTCACCTCTTTTATGAGAACTATCCATTTGAAAATTTCAGAGTGGTGAAAAGCTGTCTATGTCATGGATTGGACCCATATGGGGAGATGATTCATTCCTAGCAGAGAAGTGATCATTCGTTCATCTAGAGGGTTGTTTAAGCTGAAACTTTGTTCAATATATTAATGGAACTCCTTCGGGATGTTGTCATCTGTTATGATGAAACAGTGAGGAATGTCTACAATAATTGAATTAACTTTATTATTCGAGTATAGGACACAAATAGGAAATACGACCCTTTTTTCCCGGTTGCCGACTCAAGTATTCTCTATAGATTCCACATAACAATTCTTATAAACTAAGTACCACTTACTTAGTTTATCATCATTGGCAAAAAAAAAACTAAGTAGCATTTTCTTAGTTTGTCACAATTTTCAATAAACTCAATAATACTCTCCTTTTAATCTTCAATACACTCAATAATATATGTACTATACTTTGAAACTTAAAAACCTGTTTGACATTCACTCAGTAGGGGTGAACGTCGAATAGTCCGGACTGTTATTGGATGTTATGTCTCACTTAGGCCGGTGCAAATACGAAACGATACGTTTTTTGTTATTTTGAGGATTTTTCGATTGTTATCTCTATATGTTCTCTGAGTGCATACTTAGATTAAGTTATCTTAGTCTATTTCGTGTGCTTGGAGACCATGGGGAGGTGCTGCCGAAATTTTCTTTAAACTCATGAAACGTACTCAACGTGTTTTCACTAGTGATGAGACACATCCAATAACAGGATAGAAGCCTTACCCATGTCCTGTAGAGTGGAGATACTAGGTAAATCTAATTCATGCATGAATATCCAAATTAACTGAATGCGTACTTCTGTGTAGTTAAAAATGTTAGCCAACCGGAGTTGGATGTACCGTAGGATACCCAGTGATGGGAGGGGATTAGTCTCAGCTTATCGTGTTGGGGTGTCAGATTTCTTGAACAAAGCACTAGAACATACAAATGATTCGAACGGGAAGATGCGATGCCTGTGTGTTAAGTGTAAAAACCTGATTTGGAAGAAAATCGATGAGATTAAATTCTACTTATTTTCTCGTGGATTTATGGATGGGTACTTCGTATGGACTCATCACGGGGAATCAGAAGTGATTGAAAATATTGTGGAACAACTAATTCCACGAGATTCATACGTCGAAAACTATGATCCAGTTGAGATGGTGGTCGATGCTTATGGCCTTACTAATATTGATCAATAAAATGAACCTTCTTCAAGCAAAGGCGAAGCAGTGCCAAATGATCTGATCTTGACTTTTACAAGTTGTTATCTGAATCTGGGGTCGCGTTGTATCCGGGAAATGATACGAACACCAAGCTTTCTGCAGTGACGAAGCTCTTACACTTCAAGAATGAGCTACACTGTAGTGAGAGATGTTTCAACGATTTTCTCGCTATAATTGGACAGTTCTTACCCAATGATCATACTCTTCATGCGAATTATAACGAAGTGAAGAAGATGGTCAAGGGGTTAAATATGGGGTATCAGAAAATCGATGCTTGTGAGCAGGATTGCATGTTATACTATGGGCAGGACATAGATAAGGGACAGTGTGATATATGCAGCTTACCGCGCTACAAGGTTATAAAACGTGGGGGGGGGGAGGAGAAACATGTTCCAAGGAAAATCTTACGGTACTTTCCACTTGCGCCGAGACTTCAGCAGCTCTTCATGTCATCTCATACGGCTCAACATATGAGTTGGCATCGAACAAGGGATGTCGTGTCTGGTCAACTGACTCACTCAGCGGATGGAGATGAATGGAAGAGATTTGATGCAAATTATCCTGAGTTTGCGGAAGAAGTTAGGACTGCTATGCTTGGCATGGCTATTGAGGGCTTTTGCCCTTTTAATAATTTTAGCCACCAGTTACTCGGTTTATGTCATCATTATGGTCGCTTATAATCTTCCACCGACAATGTGCATGAAGGGATCCGTATTTGTTTTTGACTTTACTCATTCTGGGGGATAAAAGTCCTACAAAAGACCTTAACGTGTACCTTCGACCGTTAGTGGATGAACTAAAGATGTTGTGGGAGATAGGGGTCTAGACGTATGATAAATCGATATGCGAGAATTTTGTGATGAACGAAGCCCTGTTATGGACTATCACTGACTTTTAGGCTCTTGGGATGGTTAGTGGTTGGTCAACTCACGGGAAGCTGTCCTGTCCAGTGTGTATGGGAGATGTGCAAGGCAACCAGTTGTAGCATAGGTGAAAATGTTGTTTATTTGGAACTACTCGTAGATTCTTGCCTCTTGATCACAATTACAGAAAGATGTCTGTACAGTTCAATAGAAAGATGGAGAAGAAGGGGGTTGTTGGTCGGATGTCGGGTAGTGAGGTCTTGGGCTGGTTGAACCAGCTTAATTTTCCTTTGCCGGGGAAGGAACACAGTAAATTGAGATCAGCCGTGTGACGCCCCCAAAATAGATATACATCACCCATCTTAAGTCGCCAAATACATGGTACTAAATACAAATACAACTTGATTATACAACAGTCGTGTAAAATACGACAAAATACATGCTATGAGTTTTAATACAAATATTGACATCCAGACAATATCCACACTTAATTTAGTCCTCATTACATTTATTATCACACTATTTAACAGAATAGTGAGGACTACTAAGACACCATCTCGGACCATCACTCCGTTCCCCTACTAGTCCCGGCTACGTTCTCATTTCTTGAAGAGAACAGTGAAAGAAAGGGTGAGCTCAACTAGCCCAGTAAGAAATATTATGCCTAAGATAATGCAGAATAAATTATCATTAGTCCTCAACAGTGTTAAACTGATAAAATACAATGGACATCAAGTTTAACTACAGCGAAACATGCAATCCATTAAAAGAGTCAAGTAGAGAATAAAATCTACTATCTTTTATGATTTAAAAAGGTTTTTCATATCTTTTATCGCTGAGACTCAGCTTAATAAATAATCCACATCATCCCTGCACTACGGTCAAGGATATTCATTAGGGTCACGACCACAAATTATCCATGCACTACGGGCCAAGGATATTTGTGTATTCATCAATGGTGATGATCATGCCAACAACTGTCCATTAATGCACTTCGAGCCAATGAGGACTTTTACCACATCATTTGTAACATTACTACCATGATTACACCAATAATCCCCGATCATAATCATACCAAGTCCATCTACGCACTACAGCCCACGATGACTTTCAAAAATAATATAAACATGAGGATGATGACAATGATATAAGAATTCAATAAAACAAGTTCAAGAATTAATTTATTTAGGAACTAATAACGTCCAAATTGTCAACATGATACTTCTTTGTAAAGTAAAATTCAAGAATGCTCGTAAGAATATTTCCATGAAAAGATACTTTGATGAAGCGCAAATATCAAGAATATTCCACTAATTTCATGGAGTGTAGAGGTCAAAACTTTAACCAACTGGGTATAATAAAGAATGGAATAACAAAAGAAATCACCATGCATACGGTGCGACATATACAAAGTTATTCCATAAGAATAATAAATAATCGGAACTGTGTCAAAGTAATACGCACCGACGTGATATTCAAACAGAATAATAAAGAATGGAATAACAATGAAATCACCATGCGCGCGGTTGCGATGTATGTTTATTTTAACAGATACTAAATGACGGAAACGTGTCGTGAAATTCACACCAACAGGATGTTCCAATGTAATAATAAAGACGGAACCAAAGTCCTGGTAGAAGACGACGGATATTCCAATGAGAATAATAATGACGGAATCAGTCCGACGAAAAGCACAAACATGATATTCTAACAAAATAATAAATAATGGAATACGTAAGAATTTCACCAAGTATAGGGTAGCTCACAGATCACAAAAGTTATTCCAATGTAATAATAAAGATGGAATAATAGAAGTTCTCTTCATGAATACAAAAGAAATAATACCCCTTACCATAAAAGAAACTTGATATCTGAGTAGTGAAGTAGCGGAATACTTTTTCTTCTTTCTCTATAGTTTCTCTCTCTAGTTTCAATAAATTGTAAGAAATAATGAAGGAATGAGCTTCTATTTATAGAAGAATGGAATGAATAGTAACCAATCCATGAACGGTCCAGATTGATTTACTTTAATCAGACGGTCCATATTTAAAGCAAAATCTTTTAAATAAAATATAATATATTCTATTTAAAATCTAATAAAACGAATAACTTTTAAAAAGATTTTACTATGCAAACACTATGCATAATAAAATATAATATATTCTAATTATTGTCTAATAAAACAAATAACTTTATAAAAGTATTCTGCTTTATATAAAAAGTTTTTATGTTTTATTACGTTAATAATACGAATAAAATAAAACGTCATCATCATTATTATTATTCACACTATTAATCGACTGTGTCGCTCCTGTGAAAGAGGGGCTTTCCAATAAGGATTTCTCCCTATTGACGCCAAGATTAGGTGACCAAACCCTCCTCGCGTAACTTCTAGACATCATTAATAATGTAAATAATAATATTAACAACTTCGTCATCTCAATTATTGATTTAAAACATATAAAATATCGACAATAATTGAATCAAACTGAGTGACTTCTCACATAAGCATTAATAATCAATACCGTGTGCTACTATGCAACCACATGTATTACTGTACTTTTACTACCGAGTAGTTCAACAGTATCAACGGTAAAACTTCCGCCATTATTTTCATAAAAATATTTTTGTCGTTTTCTCAATCTGACAAAAATTCTATTGTGGGGTCCACCAATGATTGTGCCGTCGTACGAATATTTCCTGACCAATCGAATATTATATAACAACTTGCGTACTTTGCAAAATTTATAAATATTACCCACAACTATAACATTATATCAAATTTATTTCATAATATTCAAAAATGATATTTATAGAAAATTTATTTTTATTCATAAAAGTTGGGGTCTTACAAGCCGGGTATGGGAAGACTCATAATTGGACACACTTGCCTATATGGTTTAAGTTATCGTATTGGGGCACACTTTCAGTTCGTCATGGTATAGATATCATGCATACCAAAAACAATGTTTTCAAAAACTTGTTTTACACCGTGTAAGATGCGAGTGGTAAAACCAAAGACAATGCTCGAAAAGATTTGGAGGCATTGAACATTAGGCCAGAATTGTGACTTCGCCCTAACACTACGAAACCTAAAGCTCCATTTTGTCTTACTAAGCAACAAGTTGAAGACGTGTGTAAGTGGGTTAGTGGGTTGAAGCTCCCAGATGGATATGCGTCGAACATAACACGTTGTTGTAAGGTTAAGCAATTGAAAATTTCTGGATTCAAGAGTCACGATTGTCATGTATTCATGCAGAAGTTGATCCCAACTGCATTTCGTGACATGTTACCCAGAAAAGTTCTGGATGCATTGACCGAACTTTCAAATTTCTTTCGAGATATTTGCTCAACTGTAATTAAGTACAGTGATTTCGAGCAGATGGAGAAAAATATTGTGCTTACCATTTGCAAGCTCGAAATGATCTTCCCTCCAGGATTCTTTGACTCGATGGAACATCTGCCTATTCATCTACCGTATGAACTCAAACTTGGAGGACCTGTGCAATATCGGTGGATGTATCCTTTTGAGAGGTAATATAAACTGCTAATTGCTCTATCCTGCTCATATTAATAATACTTCAATTTGTCGATATATTTATCGTAGGTATATGCGTCGATTAAAACAAAAGGTCAAGAACAAAGCTCGTGTAGAGGGTTCTATTGCTGAATGCTATACGGAGGAAGATCTTGTCAACTTCTGCTCATTGTATTTTGACGATATTGTCTCAACGAAGCACAACCGTTTAGGAAGGAATGAGGTTGTTGGTCCAATGACTCATGCTGATGATGAGTTAGCTGTATTCACATATCCGGCTAAACCATTTGGCCATGAGACGCTGACTTACTTAAGAGACAAAGAGTTGAAGATTGCATCTACATACGTGCTTCTAAATATGCCTGAAGTATCATCATACATCACGTAAGTCTCATCTTATTTGCGGTATTTAGTACAATTTACAAGTGTAGTCATCTATATATGTTAAAGACATTTTACTAATATCGCAGTTCATTCTAAGAGGAAGCGTATGCTTCTAACCCAACTTTTACTGCAGTAGAATTAGAAACATTCACTAATGCTAATTTTTAACAGTGGTTTAAGAAAAGGGTTAAAACGGAGAACAATTTTGAGAGTTTTATAGATGTCATCCATGGACCTTACAAAGTTGTTAGTTCTTTTCCTGGTTGCATCGTGAATGGGTACAGATTTAGAGTCGATGACTTGAATGAACTCACATCAGTCAATTTTGGGGTTGTGGTGTTAGGAAGCTGCTACCAAGATTCTGAGTCCAATTACTATAGTTGTTTACATGATGTGGTTGTGCTCAATTATCACGGCGGCAAAAAGGTAGTTACATTTAAGTGTACCTGGTTTGATACTGAAAAGGGGGTTGAAGTTGATCGTAATAGAATCACAACCGTGGATATCAAGTCGGTGTTAAATTCTGATGACGTGTTCGTGTTAGTAAGTCAAGTGACTCAAGTGTATTATGCTCCTAATGTTGTAAATACTCGAAGCCCCTGGTACACAGTAGTCAATACTAAAACACGTTCATTTAATGCTGATAACATGTTTGGTATGGATGAAGCGTTGCAAGAAGATGTGAGCAACCCTTTGGCCGTAGTGTTCCATGCTGAAGATGTAGTGAGTACTAATGTCATTGACATACCTAACGATGAGGATGTTGAGGCAAACGTACACATGAATGATTATGTAGTCGTTGAGGATGATAACGATGACGAAACTGATGTCGGAACTAAGGAGGCAGAAGATACCGAATCCGAGAATGAAATACACGTTAATTCTGATGGGTTTGATGATGTGCGTAATTAAAAATGAGCATTCATATTAATACATACCACATATTGTTAAACATTAATATTCATAATCTACCAATTTTGTTATTGTAGTAGGATATTCATGGCTAGACATAGCGGTGGAGGTCGCCGAGGTGGTGGGCGATCCTGTACTAGAGACGGTAGCCACGATGGAGGCCCTTCTTCAGGCGCGAGTAAGTTATCTTAACTAGGATTTAAATATATCTCAAGTTGCATTAGTTACAATGTTTATTGACTCAGTTAAATACAATTATTACAGATGCACCTCGTCAACGACACCGAGGGACGAACCTTTGTATCTTTGGTCGTCCGCCGGCAGTGCCACTTACAGTACCGGTGGATGTCGCTTCCCAGCAGTAAGTGTTAATATATTGGTAATATTAATTTCAAATATTGCAAAACATAATTCACATAACACATATTATTATACTTTTTCTGTAGTATACTAGACCCGGTGGCTAAGCACACCCTACACGCGATCTGTTTGACGCATCTCCCAAGAGGGTGCATGCGGTTCAGTCAGTATGCGTGGTACGATACCACTTTTATGCAGACCGTCTTGCGGGAGTTCCACGTAAGTTAAGCATATTATATTAATTACTACATAGTTGTATTAGGATGACGAAATCAATTGTTCCTAATTTTAAATTAACTTTTGTTATAGGTTTATTATAGATTTGACCCGAGCATCTCTCAGTCAGCTGGCGACGATGTGATTGAGCATCATGTCGTTGCGAATTACTCCAACTGGCTGTATGAGATGCGATAAAGGGCAGCCCGGGCAGTTGAGGACCAACCCGGGACCACCATCAGAGATCATCAGCCCCTCATAGTCTCCGATTTAGCCTGGGAGGCAATGTGTGCGCACTGGGAGGCTGACTACTTCAAGAAAAAGTCTTAGCAGGCGAAGAAGAATCGTGGTTAGCTCTAGATAGTACACACCACTGGTTCTCAGTCGTTCAAAGAGGCAAAGACGGTAAGTGCGTTGTATTTAGTTATTTAGGCATCAAGTTCTCACACAAATACTTAATACCTGTTTTATGAATATTTTTATTAGGCATTGAGGAGGACCTTGGGCCGAGATCCTACCATTCTAGATTTTTGGGATCGAGCCCACATGCCTAAGGACGAGCGTGCTTTGTTTCAGGCAGCTTTAGCTATAAGGGTAAAACTCATCTTATTATTTAGCATTTAATAATATTCAATCGTAAATAAAATAATATAATTAATATAGGTATACGGAATACATTACAGGACCAATTTTAGAGGCTTCGGGACGAGCGTATAGCTGAGCTGGAGGCTATTAGGAGGGGTTCTGAGCCATTAGATTTCGCCACCCCTCTTCCTGATATTGTATTAGATCGGGATAAGGAGCTGAGACTATGGGTCGCGTACTAGCAGTACCAACAGATAGGGATGCACAAATGGCCCGAGGCCTGCAGCCTGGCCTTGATCCGGCTTAGACCCGACTTGGTTAAATGTAGGCCTGATCAAAGCCTGGGCCAGACAGGCCTGGCCTGGAAGACTACAAAAAGGCCTCCAAATTATGGACAAAATCGACTGGCTGACCCGAATAAAAGCCCGACTGGCATGGCCTTCTGACCTTAGCTTGCTACTTAAGCTCTACCCTAACTTAGATGTGTCGAAGCTTGGACTGCTTAATTAAAGACCCAACAAGGTAATTTTGTTAAATAGAATATGCATATCTTATTTATACTGCCAAGGCCTAGTATAAATTTGGTGGGTAGGTGATGTGGGACTTACCAAAAGCCATTATCAAGTAAATTTTAGCCTAACCTTATCCAAATTTCCACACCACCAAATTAAAGAATGATGACTCCTAAAGTATATCATTGTATATCATGATGAAGTATTTAACATGATGAAGTATATCATTGTTTTACAGTAGTTTAAGAAACTGTTTCCTGTTGTTTCTATTTGAGCTTGACTTCTCCCTAATGAACAATATTTTGTAATTGTTATTTGTACAAATTATATTTTTTTATCTTCAAGATGTGAATCATATTACAAATTGAGCAATAATTGTTAGTTTCCACTTTACAGCTATGTTTTTATTGTTGGCAAGTATTGAGTGAGAATGACCCTACACGTAAAACATATATCATAGAATAGATGTTCCAGATTCTTTGCTTTCGGTGGATATCGCTTGTAGTTATGCAAGAATTTGAAATCTTTCCTGATCACCACTGTGGTCTATTAACATACATGTGCTTACCAGATAACTTGTCTAAGCTACGGAACACTATTGGATTTTTCCATAGTGCGTTCATATACTATTTCATTTAGATCTTCCGAAAACACAAAGTCCAGTGGCCACTCGCGAGAAGTCGGACGTTCTGTCTCTCTGCTTTGCAATAAACGTCTAAACATTAAATATTGCAACATGCTCCGAGAGGAGCATAAGAGTTGAAGAAAGTGGAAGAAGGTTTGTTTGTGATAATGGAATTGTCTGATAATGAGAAAAATGAGGTTAAGATTTGGGTGGAAGATGGTAATTTGTATGTAAAGAGGGAGTATATACATTCAAATCCCACATTGGTTAAAGCAGATTAAGAATGGTGTTTCAGGATATATATATACTCAAATCCCACATTGGTTAACAATCAGTTCTTCTCTTTCCTTTGTTTGATAAAATGAGGAGAGTTCAGTTAAAATTTTTAAAGTTAAACATAAGTGGGCTTAACTCGACCAACTCGGCCTCGGTGCGGCCGGCCTTTGTCAATGAGCTCTCTGCACCAAGATTTTAATTCAATTATCCGGCCTAGCCTGGCCTTTTATGATTTAAGCGTGGAGTCCAGTCCGCTCCGTCAATGGTCAAGCTCGCTTTGCGAGCCCTAGACCGAGCCGTGCCAGGCTACCAGATGTGCATGCCTCTTGACAGATATCGAGTGTTGGTCCGCCGAGGATACCCGCATATATACACTTCTTGGAGGTAATATTTTATTATGTTTCACGAAAATTATCTGAATTTATCACATTATATAAATTATTATTAGTAATCAATTTGTATCTCTTTATAGGCTCCAAAATATTCCGAGAGAAACACATGCTTGACCATCTCATATGGGCATTAGCTAGGATGATGATATCTTTTACCGATAGGGGCCATATCGGATAAGTTCATCGATCCGGTCTTTCGGCGTCGCAAGATTGCCTTCCGCCTCGTCTTCACCAGATTGCTCAAGATATTATAACAGGGGCCTCTGCAGAGAGTACAGGATTACCACGGGAGCAGTTCGACGCTTGGAGCGCCGAGATGCTCCAGATGGTGATTACCCTATTGGAGGATGCTTTTCGTCCGCCCCCCCACCTACTCAGGTATTCTTATTGTTTATGTTTTTTCAATTAAGGCTAGCTTGTTAATTCTCACACACACACACACATACACACACACACACACACACACACACACACACACACACACACACACACACACACACACACACACACACACACACATATATATATATATATATATATATATATATATATACACGGACTAATGATTTATATTTTTGATTCTCTCAACAGGGTGGCGATGGCGAGCAGACTGGCGATGACGAGCAGGCGCACGACGCTGATTTCCATACACTAGAGTAGCGACGTTCACCTCCGCCCGATGATGATACTTTTACTAGTTTATAGTTTATTTGTATTCATGTTATTATAGAACATTTGTATATATTGTAGTGTCTAATTGCGTCTGTATAAGTATTGTAGAACATTTGTATATATTATAGTGTTTAATTGCGTTTGTATAAGTATTGTAAATTATATTGTTTATCATTTATGGAACATTAGCTTATATTTGTAATTGGTTAGCTTATATTTATGGAACATTAGCTTATAATACGTTTTGGTGGATATTTGAATGTGAATGTGAATGATAATGAGTTGAAGATTACGTTTTAGTGCTACATTGCATATTTGAATGTGAGATACAAGTTTATATTACTGTGTATTGGGTTGTGACAGGTTACAGGTACATTAATGGGTTTAAACACCTAGAAAATGAACATTTAAAATCTGCATTTAAAAAAAATAGTTAATTCTGACGGAATAAGGTAATTCCAACTGAACTTCTCTCAGATTTAACAAATAACCAATTTTTAATAAATACCGAAATATTCTAATTTTCAATCGAAAATAAGTTAACTCCGACGGAACATGTCCGTTGAAACTACGTTATCTCCGACGCAAATTCCGTCGGAGTTAATAATTAGTCATTTTTAATAAATACCGTATTATTTTAATTTATAGTCGAAAATAGGATAATTTCGAGGGAATATGTCCGTAAAAAATAGGGTATCTTATACTCGGCGGAAAGTTTCGTCCTATATATTCAGTCGAAGATAGTTTATATTCGACGAAAATCCGTCGGAGATAATTTCGTCGAAGATAATAAAGATCCGACGGAATTTTTGACGGATCTTATCTTCGACGCGAATATATACGACCGAATTTTTACGAATATTTTCATCGGAAATAAGCTATTTTTGACTAAATAGGCTTAGGTCCGACGGAACATTCCGTCGGGATTAAACTTTTTTCTTGTAGTGGCAGCAACAGAAACATTGAAGGAGTCCACCATGCCTTTCATTGGAATACTGCAATGCAAATTTGACAAGTTCAGAGCCTTATCGCTAGTCGCAAACTTCAAATTGTAAATAATTTTGGGAGAGCCTTAGTTCCAAGAAGAAAGTCAGTTACTCCACCTAGACAAGAAAATCGTTTAACTAGGTTCATGTAAGAACCGTGAATTTCATGAATAAATATTATTTTGATAATAATAAAAAAATTAATATTTATTTGAATATAAATACTGATGTGTTGTGAGATAAGTAATTCAATTAATTCAAATTGAATTTATAAGAAATGAGAAAAATGTGGAGTTGTGATGAGATTTGTGAAATGCCTTGTGTAGCATGAGAATGGAAAATTGAATAGAATAATTTAATTAAGGAATGAATAAATTAAGAAGTGATTGATTAATTAATATTATATTATTAATTAATTATTTTTGTGAATAATAGTATACTAATGGGTAAAGTAATTTACATAATTAGAATTATACTTACTCATTTAATTAATGTGTGAAGGATATGTGGTAATATATAGTACCTACATTAAAAAAAGTGTAGTCTGACACTTTAAGATAACTCTATATAATATATAAAACTATATAGTAAAATGGAAGAAATGATAAGTGACATAAATAATTGTTTATGTGACAATAGGTATGTGTGGAAACATTAAAGATGTTCTGTAAGACCCCGAATTTTATGAAATGAAAGTATTCAATTTTCTTATAATTATTATTTCATTTAGTAAATTGTTAAATTGATAAAAGGATTAAAGTTAAGGGTGATATGTGAAAATTTTGCAAAGTAAAGCAAGTTGTTATAAAATATTCGTTTGGTCGGAGAATATTTCTTTTTGTCGGGGGATATTCGTACGATGAAACAATCATTGGTGGACCCCACAACAGAATTATTGTCGAAGTTAGAAAACGATAAAAATATATTTTTATATAAATAACGGTGTAGTTGTTACCGTTAACACTGTTGGAATACCTGGTGGTTAAAATCGAATACGCCGTCATTTAAAGAAGCACACTACGGTATTGCACAATATTTTGAATTATTGATTCTTACGTAAGAAGGCGTTACTCAATAATTGTTACAAAGAATTACTGCTCAATATTTTATTTTATTGATTCAATCATTCTTTACGTTGATATTTTATATTATTGTTGTTTCAATAATTGTCATCGCATGCAGATTTCCCATTATCAAATCAATAATTCATATTATTTGAATAATATTATTAGATAGCATTATTGGCAATGTCTAGAAAGTTCATCAAGGAGAGGTTTGGTCACCTAATTGCGCCGCTAGTAAAGAGAAATCCTTATCTGAAAGCCTCTCTTTCCTGAAACTACCAGTTGTCATTATTGTGATTACGTAATATTATTTGTGAATAATTAATTATTGATTTATATGATAAGAAAATATTTATTTTATGTGGACATAAATGATGGATAGGAAAATATTTATTTTATGTGTTTATAAATGAAGGAATTAATGTTGAGGTATTTTATCGGTATTTTGTCGGATTGGAGGTATTAAAAAATCAAATCGGTGTTCTTAAGCTCTATTGCGTGAGTTATAATTTTGATCCGACCGTTGGATCATTGTGATTTTTGGATATGTTATACATATATAAGTTGAGTATATGTCCACAAATTTTGAACCGTTAAAAATTAACGTATGATTTGTTATGAATTTTAAGAGGTGTTAAAAATCGTCCGTTTGTGAATTTTGGATATTTTATGTTTGGAATTTGGAAAACCTTAAAGCTACAAAGTTGTAGAGAATTTGATTTCGTGTGGAATGGACATAAAATTC
Source organism: Panax ginseng (assembly GCA_020205605.1). Lineage (NCBI taxonomy): Eukaryota > Viridiplantae > Streptophyta > Magnoliopsida > Apiales > Araliaceae > Panax > Panax ginseng. Next base: position 146,328,555 of record CM035128.1, on the reverse strand, counting down.
GTATTTTTCTAATAAAAGTGCTATTTATTATGAATTATTGAAGTTTCGGAAATTAAAATATTTTTATTAAAAACATGGGTGGGCCCCACTTTTGGTTGGTGTAGAAAACATGTGCTGAATTTGTGGGACCCACTAGAGGTGGCTTGAATTTGGTCTTGGTTGGTGCCATGCGTAGAAAATTAATAATAATATTTTATTAATTTAGTCTCCTTTGACATTCAAGTATTTTCCTATAAATAGGCGTTTAGGTTAGAATTGAAAATCACACCAGAATCAGAGAATTCTTTCTATAATCTTGAGTGTATTTCTTTCGAGTTTTAGAAAGCTTTGAGCGTAGAAAATAGTGAAAGTTTTCTTCAAGAATATCCCCGCTATACTAGTTGGAATACTCTTCTTTTCAAGGTAAGGGATGTTATTTTTGTTCAATCTGCGCTTGAAATAATATTTTCTTCCATACTTTGTACTATGTAAGTAATATTATTTCGTTTTAGATTTCGAATTCTATACTCGTTTTGTTAAAATTTGGCTTCTATACTCCATGAAATTAGTAGAATATCCTTGATATTTAAGGCTTCATCCAAAGATCTTTTTATGGAAATATTATTCGAGCATTCTTGATAAGTTTTAACTTTTTTCATGTCAAGTACTATTCACTTGGTTACTATTCTCAAGTATTATTCATGGGATACTATTCACTCGAGTACTATTCACCCGGTACTATTCATACTAAAAAAATTGATTCGCTTTTCATTCAAATTATTTTTGGTACAATATTATTCTTGAATTTTACTCCACAAAAGCAGTATCATGTTGACAATTTAGACGTTATTGATTTCTGGATAAATTAAATTATAAATCTTTAAAAATTTATCCTTGAACTTGTTTTATTGAATTCTTATATCATTGTCATCATCCTCATATTTATATTATGTTGAATGTCATCTGTGGCCTGTAGTGCATAGATGGACTTGGTATGATTATGACCGGGGATTATTCGGTATAATCATGACCGTAATATTACAAATGATGTGGTAAAAGTCCTCATTGGCCCGTAGTGCATTGATGGACAGTTGTTAGCATGATCATGACCATTGATGAATACACGAATATCCTTGGCTCGCAGTGCATGGATAATTTGTGGTCGTGATACTAAAGAATATCCTTAGCCGTAGTGCAGGGGTGATTCGATGATGTGGATTATTTATTAAGCTGAGTCTGAGAGAAAAAAGTGATGAAAAGCCTTTTAAATCATAGAAGATAGTAGGTTTTATGCTCTACTTGACTCTTCTAATGGATTGCTTGTTCCGCTGCAGTTAAACTTGATATTTTTTATATTTTATCAGTTTAACATTGTTGAAGGCTAACGATAAATTATTCTACATTATCTTAGTCATAATATTTCTTACTAGGCTAGTTGAGCTCACCCTTTTGCTTTCATTGTTCTCTTCAGGAAATGAGAACCTAGCCGGGACTAGTCGGGGAACGGAGTGACGGTCCAGATGATAGCATTAGTAGTCCTCACTATTCTATGAAATAGTGTGATAATAAATGTATTGAGGACTCCATTTGAGTTTAATACTGTCTAGAAGACAATATTCGTATTAAAACTTTCAGTTTATATTTTATCGTATTTTACACGACACTTGTATTATTAAGTTGTATTTGAATTTTGTACCATATTTTTGGCGACTCAAGATGGGTGATGTATACCTATTTTGGGGGCGTCACAGTTGGTATCAAAGCTTAGGAATATAATCCCTGACTGAGATGTGAGACAAGAACTAGGAGGGGAGAGACGGGGAATTCCTTCGCTAGTATGACCTACCTAAGTTTATTTGGTATTTAATTGGTCAGTCAGAGTATAGGGATAATATGTGACATGTCAATTAACCCTTGTTTTGTGGCAGTATTTTAAAATGACATCTGAGAATGTTTAGAATAGCAATGGAGCAAAGGAGACCGTTGAGTCTCCACAGATCAACAATCAGTATAATATGCATCAGGAAGGCAACAATCCTCATGCAAACAAAAACACTGACCAAATGATGAACGATGGAATGTTCAGAGGCTTTCTGCAATTCATGCAACATCAGGCAAGAGAGACTCCTATCCAAAATACAGGTGGAAACACCGCAACTCTCGACACGATGGCGCTAAATGGGCTTCAAGGAGCTGGGACCACTGGAGTTTTTTGGAGAGCCAAAACCACTTAAGGCGAAGACGTGGATAAAGCAAATCAACAAGATATTTGATGTCTTGGGATGCTCTGAGGTGCACAAGGTTCCCTTTGCCACCTTCATGTTACGAGCATAAGCAGATTACTGGTGGAAATCTGTAAAGCGTACTCAACCTGTCGCACTGAAGATGTCTTGGGAGAAGTTCCAAGAACTGTTCAACGACAAGTACTTTTCTGAAAGTATTTGTCACATGAAAGAGGTAGAGTTCATTAAACTGGAGCAAAACAACATGACCATGTCACAGTACGAAGCCAAGTTTACTGAGTTGTCCTAGTTTGCGTCCCATTTGGTTGATAATGAGGAGAGAATGACGCGAATATTTCTACGAGGTTTGAGACCTGAAATACGTCAATACCTCATTTCTCACAAACTGTATTTGTATTCAGATGTTTTAAATAGGGCTCAGTTATTGGAGCGCGATAATGAGTCAACTCAACCAAGAGAGAGCTGCCGACAAGTTGATAATACCAATGATAGCAGTCATCGAAGCGGTGACAACAAACGTGAAGGGAATCAACATGCCAGAAATGGTAACCACTTCGGTGGTAATCATGACCAAGATAATAGAAGTGGAAATTTCAAGAAGAGAAGGTTCAATAATGACGGAAAGACGTCGGCAGCAGCACCAACACCCATTTCAAAGGAAGAAGAATGACCACCGGTCGTATGTTTCAAATGCGGACAGGAGGGACACATCCGTCCAAACTGTACACAGCAGTCCAAAGCATGTTACAATTGTGGAAGAGAAGGTCACCTAGCCCGATTTTGTCTTGCACCGAAATCAAGTCTAGCTGGGACGGTGGCACCAAAGGCAGATACGGACAAAACAAATTCGGTGGTTTCATGAAGAGTGTTTTTTGTGACTTCTCAAAAAGTGAGTAACCCGAACGAAGTTAGCAAGGGTTAGTTAATTATAAATTCTTACGAAGTCTATACCTTATTAGATACCGATTCTACCCATTCTTTTATCTCTCTTGTTTGCGCTCAACATTTGAACTTGACCCCTAAGAAATTAGACTTTGACTTATCTATTGAAACTCCATTATGAGAAACCTTAATTACTTCCACTGTTTATAAATCTTGTTTGATTCAAATTGACACTTTCACGTTACCTGTCGATCTTATCTCTTTAAAGATACTTGCATTTGATGTTATTTTAGGGATTGATTGGTTAACCACTCATCATGCTAAAATTGATTATTTTTGTAAGGTTGTTAGTTTTTATATTCCTAACCAACTTATTATGCGAATTCAAGCAACCAAACCACTAAACTAAAACACTTTCATATTAAGCCATAAAGTCATTTGTTTATTGAAAAACAGATGTCAAGCTTTCTTAGCCCATGTCATGAACTTGAACAAAAATACGTCAGATTTGAATAATATTTCTGTTATTAGCGAATTTCCTGACGTATTTCCTGAATAAACTTCCTGGCCTACCCCTAGAGTGTGATATTGAATTTTGTATTGACCCCAGTACAAAACCAATTTCTAAAACCCTTAAATATTTCTTCAACCAAGACGAACGTATAATGCGCCAAAGATGTTAGCTCGAGCTGTTGAAGATTACGACCATATCATTCAATACCATCATGGAAGAGCGAACGTGGTAGCTGACAAGTTGAGTAGAAGATCGTATGTAGTTACGAGTGTGACGTTGTTAACACAAAGACCCATTTTGTACGACTTACAAGATAGATTTAAAGACTCCAAGAACCTAAGTGAAGATAGTGAATATACGAGTAGAACCGACTTTAATCGATAAAGTTAAAGCCGCTCAAGCTATTGACTCAGAGTCGATGAATGTGAAGAAGAAGGTTCAAGAGGGCGTTATTCTAGAAGCAAGAATCGACGAAGAGAGGAAATCTCAACTCTCGATTTTATTGGTCTATTTGAAATCCTCAATCAAGTAGGAACTGTGGCCTATAGACTCGCTTTACCGCCAAGTATGTCGCGTGTTCATAACATTTTTAACGTATCTATGTTACCTAAATATGTGGATGACCCGAACCACATTATTGAGTTAGAACCGGATGAATTAGCGGAAGATTTAACATATGAAGAGGTTCTTGTTAAAATCTTGGATAAGAAGGAACATATTCTACGCTCCAAGGTTATACTTCAAGTCAAAGTTTTGTGAAGAAACCACAATGTTGAGGAAATGACATGGGTGTTAGAATCTAAAATGAAATTAAGGTATCCTCACCTCTTCGACATACGAGGTACGTACCTTAATTTTGAGGGAAAAATTTCATAAGGAGGGAAGATTGTAAGACCCCCGAATTTTTTAAAATGAAAGTATTCAATTTTTTTATAATTATTATTTCATTTAGTAAATGGTTAAATTGATAAAAGGATTAAAGTTAAGGGTGATATGTGAAAATTTTACAAAGTAAAGCAAGTTGTTATAAAATATTCGTTTGGTCGGGAAATATTTTTTTTGTCGGGGGATATTCGTACGATAAAACAATCATTAGTGGACCCCACAATAGAATTATTGTCGGAGTTAGAAAACGACAAAAATATCTTTTTATATAAATAACGGCATAGTTGTTACCGTTAACACTGTTGGAATACCTGGTGGTTAAAATACAGAAATACGTGTTGTTGCACACAAGAGCACACCAGTATTGCATGCATATTTTCGAATTATTGATTCTTACGTAAGAAGGCACTACTCAATAATTGTTACAGTAATTACTGTTCAATATTTTATTTTATTGATTCAATAATTGCTGCGTTGATATTTTATATTATTATTATTTTAATAATTGTCACTGCACAGTATTTCCCATTATCAAATCAATAATTCATATTATTTGAATAATATTATTAGATAGCATTATTGACAATGTAAGACCCCAACTTATTATAAATAAAATTGAATTTTCTTTATTCGTTATTCTAAATTAATAAGGTGTTAGTTTGATATAATACTTTGGTTATGGGTGAAATGTGCAAATTTTGCAAAATAAGCAAGTGGTTATAAAATATTCATTTTTGCTTTGGGAATATTCGTTTGGTCATGGAATATTCTTGTTGTTTGGGAATATTCGCATTTACGCAAGCAGCGACCATTCGTGGGCCCATAATGTAACAATTATCGGATGAAGAAAAAATAACAAAGTATGAATTTTTATAAATAATCGGTAGCGTAATTATTACCGCTAACACTTTGTTGGGTTACACAGTGGTTAAAATACAAGAATACGCGTGGTGGCACAAGAAGCTTACACGTTATTACAAGATTGTTGAATTATTGATTCAATGCGTAAAAGGCACTACTCAATAATTGTTACGATGAATTATCGCTCAATATTTTATTTTATTGATTCAATAATTGCTTTGCGTTGATATTTGATATTACTTGTTGTTTCAATAATTGTCACCGCATGATTATTTCCCATTATCGGATCAATAATTTATATTATTTGAATAATATTATTAGATAGCATTATTGGCAATGTCTAGAAATTTCTCATCGATGAGAGGTTTGGTCACCTAATTGCGCTGCCAAGAAGGAGAAATCCTTATTGAAAGCCCCTCTTTCCGGAACTATGCCGTTGTCATAATTGTGATTCTGTAATATTATTTGTGAATAATTAATTATTAATTTATATGATAAGGAAATATTTATTTGATATGAATATAAATGATGGATTTATTTATTTTATGTGGTTATAAATGAAGAAATTAATGCTGAGGTATTTTATCAGTATTTTGTCGGAAGGGAAGTATTAAAAATCACCCGTTTGTGGATTTCGGATATTTTCTGTTTAGAATTTAGAAAAACTCAAAGCTACAAAGTTGTAGAGAATTCGATTTCATGCGAAATGGACATAAATTCGTATTTTTCTGATAAACAAGCTATTTTCTATGAATTATTGAAGTTTCAGAAAATAAAATAATTTTTATTAAGAATGGGGTGGGACCCACTTTGTTTTAACACATGTGGGCTGCAAATTGGTTCAAAGGTGGCTGGCTTGAATTGTCAACAAAAGATGGCATGCGTAGAAATTATTAGAAATAATAATTTTTTATTATTTTAGTCTCCTATGGCGTTCTAACATTTTTCTATAAATAGAGGGCTAGGTTAGAATTGAAAATCACACCAGAAACAAGTTTTCTCTCTTTCTCTCTCTCTATTATCGAGCGTATTCTTATGAGTATTTTGATACTTTGAGCGTTACTATACGATGCAAGTTCCATCAGCACTATATCCAGTATTCCAGTCAGAAGTACTGTCTCTTTGAGGTAAGGGATGTTATTTTCTTCTTAAATGATATTATTTTCTTCAATATCATTATACCGAAATATTGGTGAACTTTTTAATCAAATTTGAAACTTTTTGTGCCGGGGTTACTATTCATGAATACGGCACTATTCATCGAAAAATAAAATTTTTCCTTTTTGTCCAAGATGTCTATTATGGTTACTATCTTTGATTGTATCCATGTTTTGATCGTTATTTTTGAATTCTGCTTCACAATTGGTTATTATGAAGTATTATTGATCTCGGATAAACTGTTATACGAATCCCTAATATTTGTCCTTCTGTCTCACTGGATTCGTTTTCTTTAAAATATTTTTCATCATCCTCAGTCCTAAATAATGATATTACTGAATATCTTTGGCCTGTAGTGCAAAGATGAATGATTAACTGATGAATATCTTTGGCCCATAGTACAAAGATGAACAGGTGTTGAGATGAACATGACCAACTGGTGATACAAATGAATATCTTTGGCCTGTAGTGCAAAGATGAATATTGATTAAAGATGTATATTGATTGATGTTACAAGGATAAAATATTGATGATAAACTTTTAAATCTTAGAAGATAGTAGAATTCATTCTTTACGTGACTCTTCTAATGGATTGTTGTTTCCGCTGTATTTGTTGATCTAAAACTTGTTGTCTATTATATTCTATCAGATTTTTCCTTATTGAAGACTAATGATAATTTGTTGTATATTATCTTAGTCATAATATTCTTTACTGGGCTAGTTGAGCTCACCCTTTTTCTTTTTGTTCCATTTTTCTTCTCAGGAGGTGAGAACATAGCAGGATCGAGTCGGGGTATGGAGTGATGATTCTAGTAAGATGTTTTAGCAGTCCCCACTATTTCTGTAAAATAGTGCATGAATAATTATAATGAGGACTTATTTGAGTGTTGATATTGTCTAGAAGACAATATTTGTATTTAAATTCACGACGTGTGTTGTAAGTATTTTACACGACAATTGTATTATTGAAGTTGTAGTATGCTTTCTGTACCATGTATTTGGCGACTCAGATTGGGTGTTGTATACCTATTTTGGGGTCGTCACAGGCAATATCTAGAAAGTTCTGTCAAGGAGAGGTTTGGTCACCTAATTGCGGCGCGATGAGAGAAAATCCTTATCGGAAAGCCCCTCTTTCTGAGAAACTACTGGTTGTCATTATTGTGATTCTGTAATATTATTTGTGAATAATTAATTATTGATTTATATGATAAGAAAATATTTATTTTATGTGGACATAAATGATAGATAGGAAAATATTTATTTTATGTGGTTATAAATGAAAGAATTAATGTTGAGGTGTTTTATCAGTATTTTGTCGGATTAGAGGTATTAAAAAATCAAATCGATATTCTTAAGCTCTATTGCGTGAGTTATAATTTTGATCCAACCGTTGGATCATTGTGATTTTTGGATATGTTATACATATATAAGTTGAGTATATGTCCATAAATTTTGAACTGTTAAAAATTAACGTATGATTTCTTTTGAATTTTAAGAGGTGTTGAAAATCGTTCGTTTGTGAATTTTGGATATTTTCTATTTGGAAAAACTTAAAGCTACAAAGTTGTAGAGAATTTGATTTCGTGTGGAATGGACATAAAATTCATATTTTTCGGATAAAATGGCTATTTATTATGAATTATTGAAGTTTCAGAAATTAAAATATTTTTATTAAAAACATGGGTGGGCCCCACTTTTAGTTGGTGTGGAAAACATGTGCTGAATTGGTGGGACCCATTAGAGGTGGCTTAAATTTGGTCTTGGTTGGTGGCATGCATAGAAAATTAATAATAATATTTTATTAATTTAGTCTCCTTTGGCATTCTAGCATTTTACTATAAATAGGCGCTTAGGTTAGAATTGAAAATCACACCAGAATCAGAGAATTCTTCTTCTATAATCTTGAGCGTATTTCTTTCGAGTTTTAGAAAGCTTTGAGCGTAGAAAATAGTGAAAGTTTTCTTCAAGAATATCCCAGCTATACCAGTTGGAATACTATTCTTTTCAAGGTAAGGGATGTTATTTTTGTTCAATATTCGCTTGAAATAATATTTTCTTTCATACTCTGTAGTATGTAAGTAATATTATTTCGTTTCAGATTTCGAATTCTATACTCATTTTGTTAAAATTTTGGCTTCTATACTCCATGAAATTAGTAGAATATCCTTGATATTTGTGCTTCATCCAGTATCTTTTCATGAAAATATTATTCTGAGCATTCTTGATAAGTTTTAACTTTTTCATGTTAGAGTACTATTCACGGGGTTACTATTCCCAAAGTATTATTCACGGGGTACTATTCACTCGAGTACTATTCACCCGGGGTACTATTCATGATAAAAAAAAATTGATTTGTTTTCGTCCAAATTATTTTTGGTACAATATTATTCTTGAATTTTACTCCACAAATCAGTATCATGTTGACAATTTGGACGTTATAGATTTCTAGATAAATTAAATTATAAATCTTTAAAAATTTATCCTTGAATTTGTTTTATTGAATTCTTATATCATTGTCATCATCCTCATGTTTATATTATGTTGAAAGTCATCTGTGGCCTATAGTGCATAGATGGACTTGGTATGATTATGACCAGGGATTATTCGGTATAATCATGACCGTAATGTTACAAATGATGTGGTAAAAGTCCTCATTGGCCCGTACTGCATTGATGGACAGTTGTTGGCATGATCATGACCATTGATGAATACACGAATATCCTTGGCCCGTAGTGCATGGATAATTTGTGGTCGTGATACTAAAGAATATCATTGGTCGTAGTGCAAGGGTGATTCGATGATGTGGATTATTTATTAAGCTGAGTCTCAACAATAAAAGTGATGAAAAACCTTTTAAATCATAGAAGATAGTAGATTTTATGCTCTACTTGACTCTTCTAATGGATTGCTTGTTTCGCTACAGTTAAACTTGATGTTTGTTATATTTTATCAGTTTAACACTGTTGAAGGCTAACGATAAATTATTCTGCATTATCTTAGTCTAATATTTCTTACTGGGCTAGTTGAGCTCACCCTTTTGCTTTCATTGTTCTCTTCAGAAAATGAGAACGTGGCAGGGACTAGTCGAGAACGGAGTGACGGTCCGTATGATAGCATTAGTTGTCCTCACTATTCTATGAAATAGTGTGATAATAAATGTATTGAGGACTCCATTTGAGTTGAATCTTCGCCTAGAAGACAATATTCGTATTAAAACTTTCGGGTTTATGTTTTGTCGTTATTTTACCTACGCTTGTATTATTAAGTTGTATTTGAATTTTGTACCATGTTTTTGGCGACTCAAGATGGGTGATGTATACCTATTTTGGGGGCGTCACATGTTTTATATCAAAGAATTAGAAATTATGTCAATAAGTGAGTCTAATGGGAATAATAAAGTTTTAAGGAAATATTGAATTATTATTTATCAATTAAATTGAGTCCATACATATTATAAACATTAATTAGACTTGACTAATGTACATGGATTATATGATGGAGGTACATAAATAATCCATAACTTTCCATTATGTAGTAGCATTAACACATTAAAATTATATTTTGGGAGTTAAAGAAACCAAACTAAGCCTTATGAAATATAATTATTGAGATTTAACCGTGTCCCAAAATCAGTGACCTACACAGTATACAAATAGTAACTTATAATCTCATTGCGTAAACTCAAGCAACTATAATCCATGGTGATGATGGCTACAAAGTTGGTAGTTGGCCAACTCTTTCATATCTGTTGTTTACTTCCATTCGATCCACTGATTCAAACCTTGGTGCAAAACTAGAAACTAGGCAACCAATTCTCTATAAATGGAAGCTCTCCCTCTCATTTCTCAGTTGTTAGAAAAATTGTCTGATAAGTGCAAGTTGAAGTTGTTGAGAATTGAGGGAGTATAATTAGTACATTGAGGGAATTCATATAAGCTTCAAGAGGTATAACATCTGACCTTTTGTTCTTAAAATTAAGTTTTGTCAAATTCTTGAATTGCTTGAATTATCTATCAATTGGTATGAATTAGCATGTCATTGTGTTGTTTAAGTATGTATTCATGTCTAGAAGCATTATGGGTTGTAGCAGAAGAAGGTTTGGTAATGTGGTGTTAAGGCTCTGCAGAAGCAGAGCCAAAATTTTTGCCTTTACACGAAGTGGCGATGCCGCGCCACTTCTATAGTACATGACCGCGCGGTCGCGCCAGCTGCCAGTCATGTGTACTGATTTTGTGATCTTGTCTTATTCTGAGCATGTTATGTTAGTTAGTATATGCATATAAACAACCTTAACATATGGAATGAGGTTGCTATGTCTATAGTAAGCCATGTTAGTTTGTTTTACTTTGAATATTTAAAGAAAGCTTAAAGATTGGAAAACTAGAATTTATGAACATGGAGTAATATACATTCTGACCTTGTGAACATGTGTAAATAACCTAGATATATACGTAAATAAGTCTAACATAAGGCATAAGTTTTCTTCGTGTATAATAAGTTTTGCTAGCTTGGTTTTAAAGGATTTTCTAAAGGAAAACTTGAAGTTTTAAAAAATAAAGCATGATGAACATTGTGCCTTTAAGTTCTGATCTTTCTAGCCTATGTAAATGACTTCAGTATGTGCACAAATGAGTATGAAAGCATGATTTAGACTATGTGAACTTATCTTGCATGCTTAAATGAGTTTTACTAGTTTGGTTTAATGATTTTCTAAAGAAAAACTTGAAGTTTTGCAAAAACAAAGCATTATGCACATTGTGCCTTTAAGTTCTGATCTTGAGTATGTTCACAAATGAGTATATAGCATGGTCTAAAGTTGTCTTGCATGTAATAGGTTGCATAACTTGATTTATATGTGTTCTTAAAGAAACTTAAGAGCTTGGGGAAACTAATTGGTTGATGACAACCTTGCACATATTTCTGAGGTTGAGACTATATATCAAGTTAAGATATGAATATGCATAAAAACATGATTGACATGTATGCTAGCTAGTCATATGCATCGTAAACTAGTTAAGTGTAGTTTAGAGTAAGCATAAATGAAGTAGATCTCCACAACTTGACATACATGACCAAGATAATGTAAGCATGTTCAATTAAGACTTATTGATCTCATTGAATGAATATAATGACTAAACATGAAGGACTTTGTTAAATCAACATGTGAAGTCTTGATTTTGTGAGATTTGATAAATCATGTAAGGAACAAGTTAGAAAAGAGACCAAACCTATTCATAGATAACACGTCATGTATGATTATGCAAGTGTCATCACTAATGGTTGTGGGTGTGCAAGTCTGGCCAAGCTACTGTCTAATAGTTCTGGTTTGAACAAGTAGCCTCGCGGTCGCGGCACTCCTTAGTTCAAATCCAGCGCGGCCGCGCCACCCTGCAGTGGAATTCATTTTCTGTAAATAATTTGAGGGTTCATGCATGCTTAGACTGTTACCCTAATCTGTAATACGTGTCCAGTACAGTATTCATGTGTCAATAAGCATGTTAAGGAAAGAATCCTATGTAGAATTCTATATTTATGACCTTAAGTCTAGGTGATGACAAACTATGTTCTTTAAATGAATGAGAAAATGATTTTTCTTGTTATGTGATGACATACGTATAATATCATGCGTTTAAGAGAAGACTAGCAATATACGTTTAGTATCGATGAATTACACTTGTGTATCGTAGCAAATTAAGATAGTAGGTGTACATGATGAACTTGTATAACTAATGTGATTATACATGAATAGGATATTATAGTTCATTAAAGCAGTATTAAGCTTTACTTTGATAAACTACGCTTGAAGCAAGTTTCCTAACTTACACAACTTTAGATTTTGTGCAAGTTCTAGAATTTCCTTTGATTCGTATATTGAATGCAAGTACTCGAACCGTACTCTTTATTGAGCATTACTTGAGCTTGTACTATTATTGGTTGTACAAGTAAATAATTGAAAGCATGATTCTTATCCTATGACATAATGCTTCATAGATAGAATAGAGTTGTTTATTCTTGAACTTTGATTCGAATATTGAACTTATAATTGTTCGTATATACATTTAAAGAGCGGTCTATGCCAATTGATTCGGCTAGACCTAAATCATAACTTGAAAGCGATCCAAACCAATTGATTGGTGCAGAATCTTGTATTGACTGAGATGAACAACCTTCTTTGAAGGGAAAACTATATATAATTGTCGGGAGACCGACGTGCGCACTTGAGTATGATTAAACGATATGCATACCGTAGGGTACTTTAGGCTGATCACCTGTTGTACTCGTTTTGTAGAACTATCAGTTTATTACTATTAATTCTAGGAGAAGTTCATAGTCCTTAGTGACTGCTTAGTATTCATAAATTTAAAATCTTGAACTGATTAAGTATTGAATCTTATTGATATTTTCTGTCCTTAGCGACTATTATTGAGAACCATTGATATTTCTTGCTATCTTTGAACTATCATTATTGTTGTACCCTTGAGAAATTTAAAACTATATCGAACACCCTTATTGCTATATTACTTGTTGAGCAAACTTGTTGCTCATTCTTACTTTCCTTACAAACATTTCAGTTAAGGCAGAGCAAGGCGGTCCCTCAGGCATCGATAAGGGCAAGGGCAAAGCTACAAAGTAGTAATTTATATTTAGTGGAGATTATTATGTTCGTGTAATGACATAAGTTGTGTTGTATTAGTTATATCTAAACTATGTTTAATTATGTTTAAGGTGTGCAAGAGATGTTTAAGTTACGAACCCTTGGGACGAGAATAATTTTATTATAACAATGTAATTTTATTTTATTATTCCATTGTTAATGTTTTAATATGTTATTAGAGTTAGCATATAGTCTCTAAGGCGTCACAGTTCACATTAAAGAAGAATAACTAGAGAACCAACCAGTAGATCAGCTTTGGAAAATTATTCAGTAAAAGAATAAACAACTACTTCTATTAGCGTTCTAGAACTATTAGCATGACTATAAATGGCCAAGTATATTATTTCAACAGAAATAACTACACATCTAGTTTTGATCGAAGTATAGAAGGTCAATCAAGCTGCTTCACCAGGCAATCGCCAAATAAACAAAAGGAAAAGTGGTGCAGTTTCGGTTTTATGCGTGCAGTTTTGATTAGTAAAAAAATTAAAATCGTAAATTTAATTTTTCAATACATTTAAAATCGACACATACGTTAGAATCGTTGGTGCGATTTCAGTTCCAATTTAATTTTTTACTCGATGATCTACTAGGGATGTTGTGCAGATGCGAGTTTATGTGATTGTGATGGCATGCAGTGTAAAATTACATGTAAATCACATTCTATTGTTTTGATGAATGAAAAAAGATATTATTCCATTTGAATAATTTGTTGAATTAAATTTTAAATTTAAATTATCTACACATACACAACCAATTAGAATGATTTATTGTGAAATTAACAAACAATTCATTACTCAATAAAAATGTTACACAATATTCTTCCTAATTTAAAATTAAAGATATATTTTTCTCTTTAGTCAATTTTAAAATTAGAAATATATTTCTATTTTAGGACTATAAAGTGAAATTAAACTTAATTTTACTTTATAGTCCAAAATAGCACATATATTTACAATTTCACTTTATAGTCCTAAAATAGTTGTGATTAAAGTGTAATTAAAGTTCTTAATTAAAGAGAATTCAAGTATATTTTTATTTTAGGACTATAAAGTGAAAATATCTAGCTATGTGAGGTGAACTTACATTTAAAACATATACGATTCAAATTTACATCTATTTACAAATCCAAATTCATCATATATTCATTTCATTTTATCTAATAGTTTTTTGTACATTCCATTTGACAAAAAAGTAATAATAATAAATGTACTCATACCGACATAAGTTAAATTTAAAAATTAATAAATGTAAAACATAGAAACACAATGTAAATTGCGTTTATTCTATTACTAATCTTTAATAATATAGTTTTAACTTCAAAAATGACAACCACAAAATGAGTCCTTTAAAAGAACCCATATGCTGTGGGACTTGATGTATAATGTTTGATATATATATGATGTTTAAAACTGAAGCAAATGAATGTATGTTTGGAAATACCTAGCCCACCTACATTAATTGATGAATAAGCCTCACTCCATATGTAAGTTATATATATATATATATATATATATATGGTCCGAATTTTAAACTCATCCTTTATTTAGACACTACTTCACCCCTTTAGTGATGGACGACGATTTGATCCGTCGTAATATATAGAACCGTTTCTATATGTTTATCTGTATATATATGTTGTTCATATATATAAAAGCTAAGACGACGGTTTCTATATATATGAATGATGATCAATCGCCGCCTTAAAATGCCGCTAAAAGGGGGGTGAGCAAGGTGAAATTAAAAATCCGAAACAGATATATATATATATATAGAGAGAGACAATTCACCGGATAAAATCGTCGCTAAACTCGTCATTATAGGGTCCGGCAACCGCTATAGCGACGAGCTTACGACTATTATGATTTGCTTCCGGTTACGATGACGACGAGTTTAGCTTAACGATTTTGTCTATTCATCATAAATATATTCACGATGCACCACCGCCATAGAAACTCTCTCTCTCTCTCTCTCTCTATATATATATATATATATATATATATAAATTATATTTTAATGTCCTTATCATTGTTTGTTTGATCTCCAACTGTTTATGTCTCATCCTCCATTTGTTCCCAAAATGTTTGGTTAAATGGTCTCTTTCAAGATGTTTGAAATTGTTTTGGATATTCTTTAAAATGTTTGATAATTTCTCGAAATACTTTATTTGTTTTGTACTTTTGTTTATGAAAAGAATGAATGGAAATAATACTATTTAAAGGACCATTTGGAGAGCATGATAGAGATTATTCAATGGAAGTTGAAAGCACAAGTCATTGCCTTGTGGAGTTTAGAGATTACAAGTCATTATCATATCATGATATTAATTTAATATCACACTAGAATAATTTCAAATATTTTAAATAATTAAGTTGCCTTTAATTACCATTTACCCTTATAAATTAGTTTTAGTATCAATTTTGTGAAGGAAAATGATATTTTCACAACAGAAAATGATATTTTCATAACAAAACCGTCGTTATAGTTCTTATAGCGACGATTTTCACTCGTCGCTATACATTTATAACGATACTTTTGTTGTATAAATATCAAAAAATATTATGCAAATATCAGTTTCTTTTTGTGAAATAATGAGTTGGATTTGGCCAATTTAATGGTAAGAAACCAACCTCTTTCAGAATCTGGTGTTGAGTCAATATCAAACAATAATTTTTTGCTAAAAATAAAATATTTGTTTAATTTAAGTATTTATTCGAAATTTGGCAATAAAAAACATGATGTGAATATTTGAGAGAAAAAAGATAGCTAATAAGTTTGTGCTTGAAAGGTATCTGTGGGGGGTTTGCAAAACACTACAATTATATATGCACCACAATGAATAATAGAGTGACCAACTAAAATAAAGTAATATAAAAAATCAGCAGCTGTATAATTTTTTTTAAAATATACATGCTCAATTTCTTTAATATTTATTCGAAATATTAAATTTGAAGACTACAAGCTATATAATTAAATAGCATTATGAAATATATGTTATGTTTGACGGTTTTCTACCAAATCTTGATGCGTAAAAGAAAATAATAAGTTCAGATAAAATTAGAGTAATATTACTATCATATAAAACTGCTCACATATATATTGGTATCGTCCACATAACTTGCTTCATGCGTGAAACCATACTATATGTATGTAAGCGGCAAAGATGCGATGAAAATTGATTTTTTGTGATATAAGAGATTTATTTTGAAGAGGTTTGAGAAATCTATGGATACATCAGATTTATTTCCTCCTTGCCGAATGCACTATAAAAAGGAACGAAAAAAATTAGAGTGAGGTAATTCATAGATAGATCTCCACCCCACTTATTTATTTATTTTATTTCTTTGATAGTGTATTCGAGAATGAGAGAGTAAACCTTATGTATTCATAGGTTAATCATAAAATTATCATTTTAGAAAGATGGAGCATGATCTTGTTTGTAGTAGTTTATTTGAAGCATCTTATGGTTTATTTTAAAAAAATAGACGGAAAAAGTAGTGTTTGACACTATTTATTTAAAATAATTTATCAGTTGAGTACAATATTTTAGTAATGGTAGGGGTTTTAATTTTTTTTGTCTCAAATGAGTTTTAAATGACATGATATTAATATTTTAAGGATAATTTATGGTATAACCAATCACACCAGATCTATCCAACCAATGTTATGATGACACATCATTTGAAAAACTTTTTGTGACAAAAAAATTGATACCCCTAGTATCACCCTACTTTTAAATAAGGCTTTAAAATGAATCAAATAGTTCGGACTTAATTCATTTTCGCTCGACTAAAAGTTCAATTTTCGCTCGACTTGAAATATAAATAATTCAAATATGAGTAAATTTTAAAGTTCGATAAATTATTCAAATCTCTTCAAACTGTAATTTTCTATTGATACTCGGATCATATTCGCTCGAAAAGTTCAAACTGTTCGCGCTCGATATGAGATCGTGCTCGACTTGATAACTAAACGAGCCACAATCAAATCTTATTTTATACCCGATAAATTTTATAAACTAAATCTGAACAATTCAATACTCGACTCGACTCGACTCGAATTATTTACTCGACTCGATCCATACCTTATGTTTTAGCGTGTTGAACATTTCTAGCACAATGATAAAAAAAAATGACCATTGGGGTTTCCTCCAAAGTTAGCAAGAGTTAAAACCAGAGTTTGTTTTTAATACCAGGATTTTAGCGAATTTTCAAATATTGGCAGCAAAGTATCTAAACTACCACATCAATCAATTAAGTGTAAATAAACTTCAAACTCAATTAAACATTAAGTAAAATAAAATTAAATAATTAAAACAAACCTAGCTCTTGCAAAGTCCATATGACTTATTAAATTAAACATTTATATCAATAAGATAGAACTCAGTTTGAATTTGGACAGAAACACAGGACGATTCAGATTCATTCTAATTGATTTGGGCGAGAAAGCACAACAACAATTTAGATTCATTCTAATTGATTTAGACGGGAAAAGATGGTGGGAGAGGAAGGAGGAGATAGAGGAAATCTATATTAATAAAATAGAATCTATTTTGAATTTGGGCGGGAAAGCACAAGGACGGTTCGGATTCATTCTAATTGATTTAGACGGGAAAAAGTGGTGGGAGAGGAAGGAGGGGAGAGTGGAAATGAAAGTGAAATTATTGAAACGGAGAGAGAAGAAGAATTTCATTACGCCGTGCATTTAGGCACGGACAATTACTAGTTAAATAAATAAGAAAAATCTATTGAAAATCACATATTATATTTGACGATTTGGGTTGTTACCTTAAGAATTGACATTCCTAAAATATGTTTCCCGGCTGCCGATTACTTTGGCTTTTTTGCTAGTCACATGTTATTGTCATTCTTCACCAATTAATTTAACATTAGAAAATAATTATTCCTACAGCTCCAACATTTATATACAAAATGATAAAGAGAAAATATTCTTATATTTCCAAACTAAAGGTAAGTATTTCAACTTTCGTTCCAAGTAAGCAAAAACGTCTTAAAGAAACTCGTGTTCAGACAAAATGTGATAGCCTAATGACAAAAATTTCTTCCTTTATTGCATAAGTTTACATGTTCAAGTCTATCCCTCAACTAGATAATGTCAAGATTTAGTACGCGTTACAGAAGATTAAAAATGTAAGATTCCCTTAACTCCCCTCTTAGGTGATGTTTGTTTGTGTCTAAATGTCTCTTAATTCACATGTTTTTGATTCGGTCAGAGACAAATCTTGTTTGATAATTTTTTTTGCCTCTTAATGTCTGTTAATCGTTAAGACAAAAACTCAAATATTAACTATCAGAGCTGTCTCTTAATAGTTTATTTAAAATTTATGGACAAAAATAACCTCAATAAATATTGTACTCCTTCAATTTTAAATTTTAAGATCATTCAAATAAAGTTTTTAAATAACTCAGAGAGTTAAAATGGTAAAGTAGTGTCATTCAAATGTTTTATACTTTTTAGTTATGAAACAAGATTTTAGATCCAGATGCTATTTTTATTCAAATGATCTAATTTATTAGGATGTATTAACCATTCAGATCTTAATCATTACTCAATTTTATCAAACATCACCTTAGTCCATTCCTTTTACATAAGAATTTGTAACCTTAAATAATAAAAAGATATATTACTCCCTCAGTTCCCTTTTATCAGTCGTTGGAGGCCAATGCACAATTATTAAGAAAAGTAATGACATTACATTGTGAAGTGTAAAATTAAACTCAAATGACTAAATTGGCCTTTTTTACTAGACACCCTTCTTCTTTTTCTCTCTTTCTTATCTTTAGTAACACATTCTCCAACAACAACACCCGTCTTGTTGCCCTCGTCTACACCCGTCGAAAGCTCGAGTCCCCTCTCTCCTTCTCCAAGATTTCGTCTTTCGGCGATCTCGGCCATGGTTTTAGGCCCTCTCGGAAGATTCGTAAATCGATTTCATGATCGTCCTTACCTGTGCCAATTTCTCTGCGTCGGATACATCTTTTTTCATCTCCAGAACACCTTGGCTAATCTTTACAATTCTCCCCACCGTCACCTAATCTCAATACCCACCACTGTATCTCTGCCCAAAGCCTCTACATTTGAGCTTGTTTCCTTTTCCAATTGGGGCTAAATGCAATCCCCACGCTCACCCTGTAAGACCCCGAATTTTATGAAATAAAAGTATTCAATTTTCCTATTTAGTAAATAGTTAAATTGATAAAAAGTAAAGTTAAGGGTGATATATGAATTTTTTTTCAAAATAAGCAAGTGGCTATAAAATACTTATTGTTGTTGGGGAATATTTGTTCTATCGTAGAATATTCTTGTTGTTTGGAGAATATTAAATGCATTGCACAAGTACCGTTGTGGGCCCCCATAATGTAATAAATGCTCGGATGAAGAAAACGACAAGTTTAAGTTTTTATAAATAATTACAGAATGAGTTATTACTGTTAACAATTGTTGGAATACGATGATTAAAATATAGTAATACGCATTGTTGCACAAAGAAGACACTACAAGTTAAAATATAGTAATACGCATTGTTGCACAGTAGCACACGGTATTGCAAAGTATTTTTGAATTATTGATTCTTACGTAGGAAGGCACTTGTAAGACCCCAAATTTTATGAAATAAAAGTTTTCAATTTTTCTATTTAGTAAATGGTTAAATTGATAAAAAGTAAAGTTAAGGGTGATATAAGAATTTTTTTTTCAAAATAAGCAAGTGGCTATAAAATACTTATTATTGTTTGAAATATTTGTTCTATTGTGGAATATTCTTGTTGTCGGGAATATTCGTATGACGACACCGCAATAAGCCAGGGCCCCATAATGTAATAACCGCTTTATGAAGAAAACGACAAGTTTAAGTTTTTATAAATAACGGCGTAATTGTTACCGTTAACACTGTTAGAATACCTGGTGGTTAAAATATAGTAATACGAGTTATTGCACAGTAGCACACGGTATTGCATAGTATTTTTGAATTATTGATTCTTACATAGGATGACACTACTCAATAATTGTTACAGTAATTACTGTTCAATATTTTATTTTATTGATTCAATAATTGTTGCGTTGATATTTTATGTTATTGTTGTTTCAATAATTGTCACGGCACAGTATTTCAGATCAATAATTTATATTATTTGGATAATATTATTAGATAACATTATTTACAATGTCTAGAAAATTACATCCAAGAGAGAGTTTTGGTCACCTAATTGCGCCGCCAAGAAGAGAAATCCTTATTGAAAGCCCCTCTTTCCTCGAACCGCCTGGTTGTCATAATTATGATTCTGTAATATTATTTGTGAATAATTAATTATTAATTTATATGATAAGGAAATATTTATTTGATGCAGATATAAATGATGGATTTATTTATGTGGTTATAAATGAAGGAATTAATGCTGAAGTGTTTTATTAGTATTTTATCGAAATGAAGAACAAAATATGGGATTTTCAGAAAAATTAATTTATTACTTGATTTTGTAAAATCTATAACTCTTTGTGTATAATGAGTTAGGAGATGAGCCATATATCAAAAGAAAGCCCTGGAAGTAATCAAAATGTAGAAATTTGAATCACCCAAAAATCCTTTGTAGATTTATCGTGGTGAATTTTTGAATGAAACTGGTCCGAAGGACTAATAATCTGAAAAATCAGTGTTCTTGAGATATATTGCGTGAGTTATAATTTTTAATCCGACCGTTGAATCTTTGTGATTTTTGGATATGTTATACATATATGAGTTGAGTATATGTCCACAAATTTTGAACCGTTAAAATTTAACGTATGATTTGTTATGAATTTTAAGAGGTGACTGATTCAGAAATTATTTTTATAAATGTTTTTAGTGAAAAATTCTAGAAGGCGGGCCCCACTTTTTGGTTGGTGTACATGTGCTGAATTGGATTTTCAAAGGTGATGGCTGTCATTTTTTCCAAAATGGCATGCGTATAAAATAAATTAATATTTTATTAATTTAGTCTCCTTTGCCATTCTAGCATTTTCTTATAAATAGGCGCTTAAGTTAAAATTGAAAATCACACCAGAAATAAGTTTTCTTTCTCTCTATATTGTCGAGCATATTTTTGTAAGTATTTAGATACTTTGAGAGTTACTATTCAGTGCAAGTTTCCTTCGGCTTTACATCCGATGTTCTGGTCAGAAGTACTGCTCTTTTGAGGTAAGGGGTTTTAAGGGTTGTTATGTTTTCATGTTTCGTAATTTTTCTGACCTTCAAAAATTTTGAAAAAATTTGAAATGATAATTTGATGAGTTTTATTGATTGTTTCCAAAAATTGTGATTTTTGGATGTATAGATTATGAGTTATGGATTTTATGAGAAAAGACTATTTTAAAAGTAAACCCTTACAACTCCTTGTGGTTAATTCCAAAATTGGTGAAATTTTTATTGGGAGTACATCTATATAACATCAGTATATTCTGTAAATTTCAAAATTTTTGGACAAAAGTACAATTTATGATAAATGTCTAAATATTCGGCAGTTTTGGCCATGTGAAAAATAGTAAATGAATTTTAAAAATTCCGAGAAAAATATATGTTCAATATGGGACTATATTCTAATAAATCCCAGAAAAGAAATATTTTTGGAACTGATTTGGTATTTTTCATGGAAATGGACTAGTTATGAGTAAATAAATTAAATATGTTATGTGAAGTAAGAAAATTGGAAAATAGGATTTTATGGCTTGAGAATCCTATATGAGGTATATGCAGATTTTTTATGAGGGTTTTGGTTATTGGTGATGAAATCTTATGAGGTTGACATTTTAGGATGATTAAATGCATTAATTAGTAAAGTGTAAACAATTGAAATAAATTGTTTATAAGTTTAAGAAATATTATTCTTTCAATATCATTATACCGAAATATTGGTATGAATTTTATTGTGGAATTTCTATCTTTTTCATGTCGGGGTTACTATTCATGAATTACTATTCACGAGTTACTATTCATGGAGTACTATTCACGACAAAATTGGTTTCTTTTTATGACCAAATTATCGTTGATTTATAAATCTTACTCTTGAAATTAAATTCATGTTTGGATCATATTATTTTTATTATCATATATAACATTTTTATAATCCTGGTGAAGAAATTTCTGTTTGACTTAAGTGTAAAGATGGGTAGATTATTGGTATAATCGTGACTATGGGTTCTCTTTGGCCAGTAGTGCAAAGATAAATTATTGACTGGTATGATCATGACCATTGGATTTACAATTGAATATTTTTAGCTTAAGTGCAAAGGTGAATTGATCAACATGATTATAATTACGGTTTATATAAATTCTGAAATGATTGTATATTTCTTTGAGATATGAATATCTTTGGCCCGTAATGTAAAGATGAATTATTGATGAATATCTTTGGCATGTAAGTGCAAAGATGACCTGTTGTTGAACATCTTTGGCCCGTAGTGCAAAGATGAACTGTTGATGAATATCTTTGGCCCGTAGTGCAAAGATGAATTTATTAGTATGATTATGAACAGGAACTGTGATTTGGTGTAACCATGATCTTTGATATTTCAGGTAAAGACACGTGATGAAAAATATCTTCGTATTGGATGAGAAGAGAAAATTAGAACTACAATTATGATTATGAAGTTATTCACATGACCGTGAAATGGATCTCGCTGATTAATGTTACAGGTTAAAGCATTGTTGGTGGACTTTTAACATGGAGAAGATAATAGACTTTATGGTCTATTCGACTCTTCTAATGGATCGCTTCGTCTCACCGCAACTATGGTTGAAAAATTTTATCATCTACCATATGTTCTAAATCTCCGATTTATTATCGATGAAGACTATTGATAATTTAATTATCTTTAGTCATGATATTCTTTATCGAGCTAGTTGTGGCTCACCCTTTTGCTTCATAATTCCTTTCGTAATAAGAGTGTTGTCGTCCAAATGGGATAATAGGAATAGAACGATGGTCTATAGTCATGGAGGTTTTCCTTAAATAGTATAGAAATAATTTTATCGAGAACTTTAGATAAGTGTGTCGTATATGTATACGCTATTTGATATTTAATTTTGGTGAACCGAATAGGTAAGGTGAACCCAACTTTGGAAGGGTGTTTTGCCACTATCATCATACAAGATGTCTAATGACCTACGGGTTATCATAAGACAGGGTTAGTGCGCATCCTCTTCACGAGTATATCTACGAGCACTACCTATATGATCTTGAGTCAGTTGAAACATAATGTTCAATCGCAGACGGTGGAGATGGTTATATGTCAAGAGAAGACTCACCATCGGAAGGAACATGATAGTAATCTTCTCATTTTTCTTTGGGATTTATTGATCAACCAAGGATAATTCTCTCGGACATATGATATCTATCATAACTTAGATTCATGGCCTCCTATGTGTCTGAGGTTTCTCGAGCATTTCCCAAAGATTTTAATTTCTAAAATATTTCTAGATTGTACCTTTATGTAAGGTATCACTGTGAGGTGTTGTCCATAGTTGGGACATGAGTCATAGTTGGTATTAAAACTCACAGTATATGTGTTGTTGTATTTTGCACGACAATTATAGTAATAAAGTTGTAGTTATTTTCTGTACCATGTATTTGGCGACTCAAAATAGGTTAGATGGATTGGACCTATTTTGGGGGTGTCACACACCCTCTTGCCCCCCTCGAGTATTTTTGTGCGACATCGCTCAAATTGGTGCAATGGGTGTGGTGTTAGTCGAGGATGTGCTCAAATTCATCAACCATATGCCTACCGTCAAGGCTTTCTTTGGCGTCTCTATGTTCTTTTTACGGTTTGGGCGTGGTGTTCTACTCATTTGAAGGTGTTGGCATGGCTTTACCCTTGAATCAAACCAAAGACAAGGCTAAATTTGGGAAAGTCTTGCCTCGACCATGTTGTTCATTGCTTTCATGTATGCATACTTTTCAACAACACTTGATCTTTGTCTTCTTTAGATCACCATCTTCATCCGCCTTGTTGCCCACGAATCTCTCTTGCCGTTCTCTCAGAAGTCAGAACACATGGGTTTTTCTAGCGCCAGTGGAAGCGGTGGTTATGGAGGTGGAAATGATGACGCGTTTGGTGGCGAGTAAAGTGAGAGCGGAGGCGAATGTGAATAAGAAAATGAGAATAAAAAGGGATTTGCGGCGGTGGGGGATCTGGGTTGTTTGTGTAAGGAAGGGTGGAGGAGGAGAAAAGGAGTATTCAGAAAAAAAATTGGGAACGTAAGTTGATATTAAATAGGAGTATGAAGATGAGATAGTTTAGGGGTAAGTTAGGAAGATAAGAGAAAAATTCTCCTAAAAATCTGAAAAAGACAGTTAATTAGGAATGAATTTTTTTTCCTAAAACGTCTGTTAATACGGAACCGAGGGAGTATCATTTATCACTAGGTTGTAGCCGTTATGTGTTAAATAATTATATTTTGGGAGTGGTTAACATGCAGTTAACTTTAGTTAATTGATTAATACAGTGTCAACACGCAGGATGAGCGATGATCTCTCCCTCTGCGTGTCAATACCGTATTGGTCAATTGATGAACTTACCATAAAATTAACTTCATGATAATCGGATCCTTATATTTTATCGTGTCATTTTGTAAGTTATTTTTTATATGAATTTTTTTAATGTTTACTCTTATGTTAAACCCTAATTTCGAGAACACAAAGAATTACAAAAAGTTATAATTAATTATTTGTGTTTTATCCCAACAAGGTTGCTCGCCTACCCAAATGAGAGGTTTTTTGGTACTCTTTCCGTCTTTAATTATTTGACGTTTTAAAAATGGACACAAGAATTAAGATAATAATTGAAAAGTATTAAATATAGTACTCAATTATCTATAATACTCTTACATTTTTTATTGGGATAAGGAGAGAGAGAGTTTAATGAGGGATAATTTTGGAAAAACTGTCATTAATTCTCCTAAATTTGAACAAACGTCAAATAATTAGAGATAAATAAAAAATTCTAAAACGTCAAATAATTAAAGACAAATAAAAAACTCTAAAATGTCAGATAAATAAGGACGGACAGAGTACATTTTTACAATTCCAAATTAGAATGTGTGTTCTTAAGTAAACCATAGTTTTTGAATGGTAAATTTTTCAAAGGGTAAAAACAATCTCCATTTTTTTCTGGTTTGACCATCATCCGAGACCAAAAAATAAGGGACATACCCCCAACAATTAGGGACAAAAGAGTCAGACTTTGACCACATGTTAAATTACTTTACTCTAGTTAGTTAGCGGAAGAGTCGGGTCTAAGATGATAAGTACTTATTTACTTTTTGTAACTGCGGTTAATATTTTAATTGTTGAGTATTGCTTTGATTTCAGAGAAGGTTGAAAGTTTCGTGCATAGCTCTCACGATATATTGTAATTATATCGTGAGATAAAATTAGTTTTGGTAAGGAACTTGATACTACTATTTATATGGCCATAATTATAAAGTATAAGACGATGAGAATTAATATTAGCAGGAAAAAACATTTAGAATAAAATAAATAATTTATATAGACAAATAAGGTCCATGATAATAATAATTATTATTTCGTGGTTAATATCATTTTAGTAACAAAAAAATTATTTTGTATAAAAAAATATAATTACTTTGTCCATAATATTTTTACCCAATTAATATCAACTTTACAAGACAACCAAGTCTTTTAGATAAATATATCTTGTCATTAAAGCCACCATAATCCCAAAAGTAATTGATAAATACATTTATCCAAATAAAAATAAAAATTATGGATCATCTACTTTTTAATTATTTTAACTCTCTTTTGTTAAATATTCTCTTCATTCTAGAAGAAAAGTTTATAAAATTTAAAATTAATATAAATTATTTATTATAATTAATACTTATAAGTACAAAAGTTATAATAAATTTATTATAATTTAAATGTTAAAATTTTAGTAGATTAATCATAATCAAAATCAAATAAGCGAATTAAAGTAACAAATTACAAAAAAAAAGACTAAAAATAAAATAATAATAAGAAGAAGAGAAGTAAAAATAGTGGTTCTAATATTTTGGAATCTAGCAAAACAAAAACATCCAAAACACTTGTGTAAAAATCTCGTGCTTGTAAAAATTAAATTATATATTTTTTTAAAAAAAGGAAAAATAAAATAATATAATAATGCGGAAGAATTTCTCTCAACCATAAAAACCATTTGTTTCTCTCTCATTCTGCCACCGTCTGGTCGGCAAGGAAGCTTTCAGGTGTGACTGTTTCTGTCTCCTTTCCTTCTTTTACACTCTCACACACCCACTGTGTGTATTTGTGTGTATTTGTAAGACACTTCCTCCTCTTCCAGCACTACTCCTTTAAAACTTTCTCTCTCCCAACCGTTTATGGAATTTTGTTTTCTAAAAGTAAAATTAGAGCTGAGATCTGAACTATTAAAGAAATTCTCCAATTTATTGAAACAGATTCTTGCTGGAATGGAGGTTTAAATTTAACCCATTTAAATTTAAGGTGCTTATTCTGATTCTCTCTATTTCTGTATTTTTTTTCTCTCTGCTTGATTACTGACAAAACTGAATGAATGGCAGTAGAATTTTGAATTTGGGTTCTATATTGTTTAGCCTTCACTAATTATAAAAATACCAAATTGTTTAAACCATCTATAGATGGTTTTTAATTGCACGTTTCCTTACAATTTTGTTGCTTAACGCATTAAACATTTCTAATCTTATCGTGGTTACAGAAGTTACTGTGAGGCCAGAAGCAAAGAGGGATTTACAATTTCTTAGCAAATTCTACTTTGAAACAAGAAGCAAAGAAGGATTTACTTAGATTGCAATGATTTCAGTGATTAATAGTATGAGCAAACCCTTGAATGAAGTAGAGAAATGCTTGGATTCACAGTTATGGCATGCCTGCGCCGGCGGTATGGTCCAAATGCCGCCGGTGAACTCTAAAGTCTTTTATTTCTCTCAGGGCCATGCTGAACATGCCCAAGGGAATGTCGATTTTGGGAACTTTGCTAGAGTTCCTGCACTTATACTTTGTAGGGTATTCGCCATTAAGTTCATGGCTGATACCGACACCGATGAGGTTTATGCGAAAATAAGGTTGGTGCCATTGAGAAGCAGCGATTGTGAGTTTGATGATGATAATGGGTTGTTAGGATTTGATAAGAACGAGGATCAAGAAAAACCTGCTTCCTTTGCGAAGACATTGACACAATCTGATGCCAATAATGGTGGAGGTTTTTCGGTACCCAGGTACTGTGCGGAGACTATATTTCCCCGGTTGGATTATTCGGCTGATCCTCCGGTTCAGACCATCCTAGCTAAGGATGTTCATGGACAGATATGGAAATTTAGGCATATTTATAGAGGGACGCCGCGTCGTCATCTTTTGACCACGGGGTGGAGTAATTTTGTGAACCAGAAGAAGCTTGTTGCTGGAGATTCGATTGTGTTTTTGAGGGCGGACAACGGGGATCTTTGTGTTGGTATTCGGCGTGCAAAGAGGGGAATTGGTGGGGGACCTGAATCCCCATCTGGATGGAACACGGCAGCTGGGAATTCTGCGCCTGTATGTGGGGCGTTTCCTGGATTCATGAGGGAGGACGTGAATAAGTATGTACGGAATGGTAATGTGAATGGAAATTTTGCTGGCAGTCTGAAGGGAATGGGAAAAGTGAGTGCTGAATCAGTTTTTGAATCTGCAACTCTTGCAGCCAACGGGCAGCCCTTTGAGGTTGTTTACTACCCACGTGCAAGCACACCAGAGTTTTGTGTGAAGGCGTCATCTGTGAGGGCTGCAATGAGAATCCAATGGTGCTCTGGAATGAGGTTTAAAATGCCTTTTGAGACAGAGGATTCATCTAGGATAAGCTGGTTCATGGGGACAATCTCTTCTGTTGAGGTCGAAGATCCCATCCGTTGGCCTAACTCTCCGTGGCGCCTTCTCCAGGTAACTTATATCCTGATTTAAGTGTCCCTGCAATCCGAAGCATATTCAAATTCTGATTTGTTGAATTAAATTCTACATTTACGAATTTTTGGATTGTTATTGTGATGGAATCTACTATTTTCTGCTGAATCGGTTCATATTTTGTAGATTATGTTTACTTATGTTTCTGCTAATAATTTTGCTAGTGGGTTACTTTTAATCCTCACCAATTTGTTTTTTATTTTTTAAAAAAAAGATTGGCAGTTTTAACTGGATGCATATTTGCTGACACTGCTTTCTCTTAAATGGCTATCATGTAAATATTGAATTTCCAGCTGATATTGTTGTTGATGTTAGAAAAAAAGGATCCATAGCAGCTTAACCGTCAGCAATTTTGTTTTTCTGTTATTTAGTGATTAACTCAATTCTTCCTATTCTCCTTGGTCCTCTGTGTTTTCCTTTGACCAAAAGGGATCTTGGCATCTGCAGCCTATGTTTTTTTTTGGTCATAATTCTAAATTTTCTTTATGTTACTACAAATAGGATTAACTACTGAAATTATTTAAAAGTAATACAAAGATGATGTGCAATGTGCTCATTTTATTACATTACTGGACTAAAAAAATGTTTATATCATTAATCATATAAGTATAGCTCATATCCTTTTTACGGAATACAGTCATGAAAGATCTACACTATAAATTATTTGGTGTGATTACGATATTGGAACCTGGACATTGGTTGAAAGATTTCTAATTTAAATTCCTGCCTGAAAGGTTCTTCTAACTAGTAGTTTAGGATCCGCTTGTTGACTATATTGGTTTTAACATCTTGGCAAAAATCATTTACAGGTAGCATGGGATGAGCCAGATTTACTTCAGAATGTGAAGCGAGTCAACCCATGGTTGGTTGAATTGGTATCAAATATGCCCGCCATCCATCTCTCCCAATTCTCACCACCAAGAAAGAAGTTGCGAGTTCCACAGCCTCCGGATTTCTCTCGCTTAGGGCAGCTTTCGATGCCATCACTTCTCAGCAACCCCCTCAGGCCCAGCAGCCCTTTTTTTTGTATATCGGACAACATTCCTGCAGGCATACAGGGAGCCAGGCATGCTCAATATGGATTATCTACACCAGATCTCCACTTCAACAAACTGCAGTCAAGTCTGTTTCCATTTGGGTTCCAGCAGCTTCAATATGCTGCTTCACCACCTTCTAGAATCCCCACCAGCGGGTTTAATGACAACCCCGAAAATGATGATAATATATCTTGCTTGCTTACAATGGGTAATTCTAGCCCTTGTTTGAAGAAAAATAGTGATACCACTAAAGCAGCACCTATGTTCTTGCTGTTTGGTCAACCCATTCTCACTGAGCAGCAGCTCTCTCAGAGCTGCTCCGGAGACACTGTTGGAAGCTGTTCATTAGATGGAAATTTGGAGAAGATGACAAATCTCTCTGACGGTTCAGGATCTGCAGTTCTTCAGAATGGTCCACCAGACAGCTCGTTCGATGATGGCGAGAGTGAAACTGGCCACTGCAAGGTGTTCATTGAGTCGGAGGATGTGGGTCGAACTCTCGACCTTTCTGCCCTTGGCTCATACGAGGAGCTGTACAAAAAACTGATCGACATGTTTGGTCTAGAGACTTCAGAGATGTTGAGCAATTTGCTTTACCGGGACAAAGCAGGTGCAGTTAAGCACACCGGAGAGGAGCCCTTCAGGTATATCAATATATCATGAGCAAATCTCTTTCGAACATATCATCAAACTATTTTTTTATTACTTTAAATACTGAAGGCATAGCTTTTTGTCATTATTTTTGTAGCAACTTTTTGAAGACGGCAAGAAAGCTAACAATTCTGATGGATTCTGGCAGTGACAACATAGGAAAATAGAGAAGGAAGCGACTTATTTTGAATGTACAGTTGAATTACTGCATCATTTGTTTTGATTCTCGCTTTCTTTATATTTGGGAGTTGTGGGAAAAGTCCCCTTCAACCAATTTTGCAACATCTTAGCCCAAGACTTGTAGCTCTATTTTATTGTCTTTTGAAGGATTCATTTCTAATATCAAATTCCACTCTACTGTCTTTTGTCTTACTTTTAAGCCTTTTTGATAATAATCCTATTAATGTAAAGCTTTTCGATGTTGTTCTGCTGGTTTTTGCGTGGTCGAGGAAAATTTGTAGGGGAATTGTTTTACCAGAATCGGATTTTCACCGCAGTCTATAAGAGTTTATCCCTACCCCTAGTTGCTTTGAAGAAGCTCCTATAAGAGGAATTAAAGTGTGGAATTGTTTCCCTTTTATTGCTTACCTGCATTTAGAATTCTACTACTAGAGGAATTAACTTGGAGTCACTGTAAGTGTAGAACTTATTGTAGTATTACAGTTCTTTATTTGATGCAATGAAGTTGTCACTAAGGGTGTATATAAATCGAATTGAGCCGAGTATTGAGTTCAGATTTGGTTTACAAAAGTTATTGAGTATAAAATAAAATTTGATTAAAGCTCGTTTAGTTATCGAATCGAACGCAATTTCAAATCGAGCCCGAACAGTTTGAACTTTTCGAATGACTATAATTTGAGTATCAATAAAAAATTATAATTTAAGGAGGTTCGAGTAAATTATCGAACTTTAAAATCTACTCATATTTGACTCATTTATATTTCGAGTTAAGTTCGAATTGAACTTTTTGTCGAGCGGGTATGAATCGAGCCCGAACTATTTGCTCATTTTACAGCTTTAATTGTGACTACTTGTTATTTGTACAAGTATGCAACTACTTGTTATTTGTACAAGTATATGCAACTTTAGTTGTGACTACTTGTTATTTAGCAAGGAACTACTCAAAAAATATGCAACTGTTTTACGATACATATTTCATGCTTGAATATTTTAATTATTTATATTTTGAATCGAGTTCGAATCGAATTTTTAATCGAACTAGTATGAATGCAAGTCCGAACGGTTTGATCAGTCTTAATTAGCCATAACTATCAAAAAGATACATGGGATTATTATTACGATAATTTGCACGTTTGGTGCTGATTTTCTCAGGAAATGAGATTAGGGTTTAATAATCCATCCATTTGAGGAAATGGCTTCTTAATCTAATCCCCATGATGTGCATTTCTTTCAACTCCCTACTGTGTAGAAAGCTAAATAGCCTAGTACTACGGCGCAAGTGTTGGGGGCTTATGAACTTATGATCCATTGGGATTCGAGGTGCGAATAAATTAAATTAATTAGCTTGTTGTAATCAGCCAGGGAGGTTTTAAGACTTTGTCGGTCAAACAGTTTGGCCGACGCAATTTCCTTTCCCCCGCGCCACATTGGGGAGTGGCTTCTGTGAGTTGCCATCGGACAAAACAAATCTTTCTAACAAAATTTTTATATATATTTTGATCCAACGGTCGTTATAAAATTTATATTAATGAAATAACAAAATATTTAATTAGTACGTATTAAATAAATTATCAGATACTACGCGTAATACGAATAAGTTTATTTTTTTCTTAAAAATTGAGTTTTGAAAAATGGACCGGCATTAAGAGATAATTAAATTAGAGGGGTACAAGGCTAGTGAGAAATGGTTTTTGAATTTTGACATTGCTACATTAATTAATTAATAATTAAAGTAAAGGGTCACATTCTCATTGATTATAGTACTAGTATTATTAATTAATAATTGATTATAGGATAGGATGATGTAATAAAACAGCTGGGGTCACGTGAGGGCCACCAAGGTCAACCACTTTTGGAGCGCCGTGTTGATGGCTGAGCCCCTTGTTTCCTGTTCATTCTCCCCGGTTCACAATCCATCAATATACACGCAAATATATATATATATATATAGGGTAATCATCCGTAGCAACCGGTAGTCATGAGTACTGTTTAGCAACCGAGTTCATCACCGTTGATCTGTGCGATGGAAGGCTGAGATTAATTGTAAATAAAGCCCTGCCGCTACAGGCTCATGCGGCAGGCAATAAATTCCAAAAATCGTGCGTAATTATCAAGCTGCCCTTGTTTTAATATTGGAAAATGTATACGGTCTGCCGCTACAGGCTCCAGCGACAGTCTCCCTTTGACTGGCACGGATACCAAAACAACAGAACACTGACACACGCTACGCACGGAAGCCGAAACGACAGAGCACGGAAATTGATGCCTTACCGCTACAAACAGAATGCATAGCCTCTCTCTTTTAACCCACTGCCGCTCCTCTCCATCTCAGAAGCTTGCTTTCTTCCTCTGTCGCTACAACATTTCCCTCCCCTACCTAAATCATATACCATTCAAGCAGCAAAACAGATCTAACGCGTGAGAGAAAATTTTGCAAGAAATTCACCAGCAGTAAAAATTTGCAAGCCAACCGGATTATCTACAAATTTTCAGGTTCAAATATTATTTTGATAAGATTTATTTTTCAAATATTATAATTATTTTTTTAAAATATATGTCTAAAAATATAGAAGTTTAAACTTTAAAGGAAAATTATCAATTATTACTATGTCTACATATATGCATGTGAGTTTAAATTTTTTAGCATGTGATTTATATGTTTAGTAATTATATAATTTTGTGGTGAAGTAGTTATTATAATTTTTGACGGATGAATAAATTATTTGCTTAATATTTGCAATGGAGTATTGTTTTATTTTATTATGTATGTTTATTTTGATAAAATATAGTGAGTTATTTTATTATGAATGTCTACTAATAATGATTAATTATTATGAATATGTGCAAAAAAAAGAATTATTAAAATTAGTTTAAAATGAAGTCATTTTTCTGATTAATGGGATATAGATATAATTGTGTTACATAGTTATTAAACAATATGAAAAACCTTTTATGTTATTTTTTTAGGTACTAGATGGACAGTTGGATTTATGGACCAATTGAACCAAGTGTCCTTAACGATCAACAAAATCATGTGTCAGATGATATATATAACGGGAAAGACAGGGGAAGACTACTCTTATGTCAATTAACTGAAAAAAATACGATCAATGAATATTAACAAAAGCTCAAAAAACACTTTTACAAAAATGTGGGTTTAGAATTTTTTGCTATCCCGCAGTTGTACCATAAACTGACATTGGGCTCGTGTCCGCCTTGGTGGAGAGATGGCGGCCGAAGACCAATAGTTTTCACCTAAATTGTAGGGAAATTACAATCACTTTAGAGGATGTACATTTCATTCTTGGGTTGCCGGTAGTTGGCAAACCCTTAACTTATCCATTATTTGACACTCCATTGGCTCATTTTAAAGAATATTTTGGTAGTGAAGTAGTCATTTGAATTTCAGAATCAAAAAGCACTATCTATTTCATTACATGGTTGCGTGAGATTTTTTAATAATTGTCCCTAAAAGTTAAAGTAAGGAAATTGTTGGTCGATGCACAAAGGCCTATATCTTTGGTTGTGTGGGGCAATATTGTTCCCCACTAGGAATAAAAATACTGCTCATCCTGTATATGTATTTTATTGCTAATCTTTGAAAATTGTGTAACGATTCTTGGGGTGCAAATTGTGTGTGATTTTGTATAGGTCTTTATATACCGCCACTAGGAAAGGAGCGAAATATATTAATGGTTGTGTCACTCTTTTTACAAATTCGGGCATACGAAAGTATAATAATTGGAAGACCTAACCCCCGGCCTCAATCACGCTTATGGTTACCTAGGGCCTAAGCGTGGGCATACTAAAAAATCACACCTACCTCGATGATTTACAAAATCCCCATCATCATTTGAAATTTTACCGGGGGAGTTAGATGTCCACTGAATGGCAAGTAGTTTGGCGCCTTTCGTGGTGGGGTGGGATGACAATATGAATGGATTTAATTTTGAAGGAAGATTGTTGGGATCTGGTAGAATCCCTTGATCCATTTTGATATTGTAGAATACCGGATGCCGATGTGGTGATGAGACAAGATGGGTTCTTACAAGGTATACCATCTCCTAGAAAAAATCACAAAGAACTTAGAAAGGAAAAGAAGATAGATTTGCCGTCGTTAATCGCATGGCCTTGAGGCGAGTGTACATCGCATTGTTAGGAGGCTTACATGGAGCATTTGAAGGGACAACGATGATGAATTTCCAACTACGTGAAAATTGATTCATACATGGCTTGGTATAGAAGATTACACATAGAAAAACCCGCATCGCCTCGATTTATAAGGTGACCCAGACCCTACATACGAGCCCCGAAATGTTTACAGCCAGCAGCATCATCTTATACAAATGGTACACTAACATTTGCATATTTTAATACTAATACATATTATCTTGTTTATTAATAATACTAATATTGTACTTTTATCTTACATGACAGGTTGAGAGTACAAAGTCCTTACTTGATAAGTGCTTTGCTTTTATTGAGATGCCTCCGGACTATGTAGTTGAGAAACAGGTATGGGACCATCATTATGGTGTATATGTTGCCTCTTTTTTAGTTCTAACAAAAGAGATCTAACTCATGCAAGCATACATGTGTCAACAAGTAATACAGAATAAGTAGAGTATCGATCCCACAGAGAAAGTTGTTTAATTCAAACCATTATGCATCAACTAAATCACTATTTTTATATGCTTAAACTAAATATTATAATTGTGAGTTACTCTAAATTCAAATAATAACTAAAACAAGAACAATAATGGAATGAATCAAGTCTGGAAATAATGAGATCCTAACTTCATTTAATACTTCATCTAATTACCACCATCATGCAAGAAAGTTCACATATCACAGGAAAGTAGCCAAGAGCACTAATATAGACATAGCCATTTTTCAATGTACTATGACCTACTTACATAGCATCCACATGCGATAGACACCATGTAATCATCAATATAACCAAAATCACTATATGTCTATGTGAAATTGCAACCATATTAAATTTAAGCGCAAGCCCTTATTTTAACTCATACGGTGAAACAATATATGTCTATCTGGTTCACGAAATACACAAGCCATGCAAAACAACCCCATATATGTATGCTATCATGATTACAATCCATACTCGCATGTTCATTTTTAATTCCATACAAGCACTTAAAACGAATGGTGATCAAGCATTCATTCATGCAAAACAACTATGATAGAAATTCCTTATGATATGTAAAACAGTCCAGCTATCAAGCACGCAATTAAATTACATATTAAAATTCGTTAAAATCCCATAATGGAGTTTAGTTCATGACTGAACCAAAAGACATTATGGGATCAAAGCTAAACATGGATAATAAGCGAACAATTGAAAGAGAAGGGATAGAAACGATCAAACCCAATTGCTGATTATAAACCAATATTAACGTTCAAATCCTCATATAAATCCAGCAAAATAATAAGAGTTATCCACAATAATAGAAAATCCCAAGAAGAAGTAGAAAAGATGGAGTTTTGGCTTCGTTCTACGTTGGAATCTCTCCCAGAGTGTAAACCCTAGTTCCAATATGAAAATACATAAAAAGTAATGAATGATGCGTCTGACACCAGTCAGAATCGTTTTTAATTAATTACAACCCTTAAAATTAAAATTTAAAATAAAATGACCAAAGAAGATCGATCCATCGCATACGCGCGCAAGGCCCCTGTTGTAATCCTCGCATGAGCCGCTTGCGATCCGCAATTTCAGGCAACTTCGGTTGGTCGCGCGGGTGCGCGTGTGGTTGTTGTTCGTAGCCACGGCTGACCTGCGGTCTGGATTCGATTTCTGCCATCGCTATCGCTACGCTTCGCTCAACATTCTTTCTTTTGTCCATCCATGCTTAGTCTCCTTGCTCCACTTGATCCTCATGTTGTGCCTTCATTGCTCACATGCCATCTAATACAACCATATTAGGCCATTTCCTGCACTTTTACCCTAAAAGAGTTCTCAGTACATGCAATGCGAAATAACATGAAATGCAACTAAAAATACACTAAAATGTACTTGAGATGGGCATAGTTCGCGTGAATTGATATCCAATAAGTAGGTATAAAACCCACTTATCAGTATACAACTTTGAAGTCAGAGGGAACAATGGTGAAGAGCGAGAGGAGCCAAGTAATGATGCGGTACAAGAGAGTTACATCCCCACGACCCAAACTTACGTTCCCTCTTATTCATTCGAGGCTGACTCCATAGAGAAAGCAAACGTTCAGGTAATTGGAGTATGAATGTTAGTATTAATTTTATTACTTAATAATAATAATAATAATAATAATAATAATAATAATAATAATAATAATAATAATAATAATAATAGTAATAGTAATAGTGATTATCATGCTTAATATTATTCAAGCCCAAGATATAGCTGAAGGGTACGTCCCCACCACCCAGGCTTATGTTCCATCCTATTCATTCAACTTAAGATGAGTCTTGTAACCTCGAATTGAGCAAGCAGCTTTACTGGCTAACTCTTGACAATCATTCATTAAATGATTAAAACGCATTGCTTGATCTTGTTCAAAGTCAGCAGTTGTTGGGCTAAAGAGTAATGTGTCAACATCGGTTTTGTTGGCGTTTCTTGTCCATCGAGGAAGAATCATGTCGCTTGGAATTTGGGAAATACTCTTAGCCAAGAAATATCTCAAGATGTGCCTGCATAATTCACCAGAATGAGAAAATAATTGACAATTACATGTTACCGAATTCTAGTAGATTTATTATCGATTTATTTCTTTATATCTTCCACCATTTTCAATTTGATCGCCTTATACACCGTGATAAACCTTTATTTCAGGGCCACACAACTCACTAATTTTACTAACATTGTACATCATGGAATCGACGAATTGACGTTGAAAACGTCTAAACATCTCTTTTGTGTACACCTGCGCAACATGCACTTCCAAAGATGACCCGAGTACCATATTTCTTTTCCGATGTTGTGTTATGTAGTCGGCCTTCCTCTATTTGATAAATTATTTTTCTATAGCCTTCTAACTCGCACTACAAATTCTTTCATGGCCGTTGAAGCATTGACAAACTCATCAAAAAAATGATTCATGCTCTCGCTTCTTCCAGTGGTTGTCATTCCCGCGGCAAAATATCTCTTTGTATAGGCTGGAATCCATTTCTCTCGTACATCATACAAACTTCTAATCCATTCATTGTTATACAGTTCATAATTCCTCAACAGAATCCGCCAACGCTCTTCAAACTCCCCAATGGTTAATGAATTATACACACAATTGTTAAAATGCTCTTTGAAGGATGGGTGCTCAGAATAAACATGATGCAATTTCTCAGGAAATTTGTTGCTAATATGCCAAGAACACAATAAGTGATAAGTAGAAGGGAGTACCTTAGCAATTGCATTACTCATGTCTTTGTCTTGATCAGTGATGATGGTTATAGGTGTCTTGTAGTCCATGGCTTCGAGCCATGTCTCTAATACCCACACGAAAGTGTCCTTTGTCTCATCCCTTAACAATGCAAATCCAAACAATATAGACTGAAAATGGTGGTTGACCCCGGTAAATAGAACAAACGGCATGCCATACTTATTTGTCCTGTACGTACTGTCAAATGTCACAACATCTCCAAAATGTTGATACATCAACCTTGATCGGACGTCAACCCACAAAATGCATGCTATACGATTTGTTTCGTCTGGTTTGACACGATAGAAAAAATTACTCAAACTTTCGGATCCAAGTTTTTTCAAATAATCTACAGCAGCTTGTGCATCATTTTCATCTGCAAAATCATGCCTCAAATCTTTCACCACATTCTGAACATTAACATTAGAGAAAGGAACATTTTGCAACCCGCCACCCATTGTGCTCAAAATGTTCATCATCTTACTAGGACCAATACCAGACTTATTTAAAGTGTTAATTAATTTTCTTGCAACCAGAGTAATATTTCTATGTGTCTCGATCAAATCTACCTTGGTAGGGGTCACTAGGTGATGATTGTGCTCTAATTGAACAGTAGAAATACGCCAATTATCTTCTTTCTTATTATGAACAACATATATTCTAGCTTTTCATAATGTGTGTCCTATAGAGTCTCGCGACCTAGTTATTTTTTTACTATCATCTTCATCATCAGGTAAACTCTTTACAGAAGTTGGTGTACCGGCTTTTTTACAAACATACAACCTAGACGACACATCATTAGTACCAGCATGTTTATGACTAGTTGTAATTCGAATCTCAAACCCATTTTTTTTAGCATATGACCTATAAAAAAATTCTACTTCTTCCAACTTAGAAAATAATTGACCAACGTACGACATCATTTCAGATTTACTACTTTCAACTTCACTTGCAAACTCAAATGCATTTTCATAAATATCTAAACTAGCAACAGAATCTGAAGAACTTGTTACAAACCTTTTATGAGCAGGTATGTTGTGCTCCATTCTTTGAGATAAGAAGGAAAAATCTTTGGATCAGAATTCTTTGAGAGTGAAAACGAACAATATCAACCAAAAGGAAAAGAGATGTAATAGCAGAGGGGAAAAAATCGAGAGAAGCTTGATGTAGGTGAGATCTGTGTTCAAAACCGGAGGAAGCAAGGCTGGATTTTTAAAGCCAATGTTGGCTGTCGCTACAGCTATTAGCGGCACCAAATTATTGGGCACATAAAAAGCTGAGCCAAAGCTGACACGAGCTGACAAAAAGCTGTCAAAGTGTGGGACCCTGCCGTTATAGGCTCTAGCGGCAGGGGTAAAAAAATTGCACATTTAAATCACAGGGGAAACTTGGTAATTACGCACGGTTTTTAGAATTTATTGCCTGCCGCATGAGTCTGTAGCGACATGGCTTTATTTACTATTAATCCCAGCCTTTCATCGCATTGTATCAATCTATGGTGATGAACTCGGTCTTCTTTAATAAGACTCGTGGCTACCTGCATATGTTACGATGATTACCCATATATATATATATATATATATATATATATATATATATATATATATATATACACACACAACACACATGATGATCGTAAAGGACTCTTTATTTTCTTAAAATGCAGGATTTTTTATTTTTTTTTTGCTTTATTTTTTAAAATAACTAAAAAAAAGTTTAATATTTATGGAATCGAAAATTTTCCATAATATATAGTTTTGGGTGTGATTTGGATACATATAACAATATAGATCGGTCTGCAAACTGCATGCACTCTATTTTGTTATATGTATCCAAATCACACCCAAAACATCAGATATGAAAAAAAATTCAAGTTCCATAAAATATTAAACTTTTTTTTAGTTGTTTTAAAAAAAAAAGTCCGCATTTTAGTACTGCAAGTGAGTCCTTACTGAATCGATATATATATATATATATATATATATATATATATATATATAACAAAATATAACTAATTTTGAATTTTCTGTTCACCCTAATAAATAATATATATATATATATATATATAAATGTGGGTAAGGATCATAGCAATGTATTACTCCCTCTGTCCCAAGATAAAAGCCTTTATTGGTATTTTGGGTAGTCTCATGTTAAATGTCTACTTTCCTTTAATAACCAAACTTTTACACAATTTTTCCTATTATACCCTAAGCATTAAATATCTCATATTTTTCTTATTCTAATTCTTTCTGCATTCAATAAGTATAATTAGTTATTTGTTGAAAATAGTTTGAATTGAAAAGCTAGAAAGTCACTCTCTCACCTACATTAGAAATGATTAATGACATATTATTATGGACAATTTTGTCATTTTATTTCTCTTTTTAATATGCGTAAAAAATTCACCAGAACTTTTATCATGAGGGAGTACTATGGATCATTATAGACCCTATTTATTATTAACAGTAGCGAAAGCTAAGTATTTTTATAGCATATATTTGTTATGGATACTAAGTGTTTTTTTAATGTTCGCTATTAATAGTAGCGGATGTCGATTTTCAATTTCTAATCTTAATCGCTCTTTTTTTTTCAATGGTATAAATGGTGGATACCCTATAAAGTTTCATAACAAATACTCCCTCCATTCCTTAATATAAGTCGTTTTAGAAAAATATTTTTGTTCCTAAATATAAGTCGTTTGAGAATTTCAAGTAAGCATTAATTGTTTAATTTCTAATATTACCCCAAGTAATAAATATAACTTTGGTTCTCTTACTATTTTTTGCCTAATAAATAACACTCTTTTTTCAATACAAGGACAATATCAACAATTGATAGTATATTTAATATTTTATAATCATTTCCTTAATACTTGTGCATAACTCTAAACTGATCGATATATTAAGGAACGGAGGGAGTACATGTTATGAATCTTTCCCATATATGTGTGTGTGTGTGTATATATATATATATATATATATATATATATATATATATATATGTATGTATAGGGAAATGATCCATAGCAAGTATTTGCTATGGATAAAAATTGGCCAAATAGCATAATAGCCGTCCATTTCATAAATCAAGCGATGGGATTAAAAAAGGGAATTTCCGGTACGCCAGTTCGCCTAGCGGACGTGTTTTAAGAAATATTGAGACAAAATTGCCCTCATCTTACGCTAGATGAAGTAGCAGATATATATCTTTGCGATAGTTCTGCTGCTGCGTTTTCTCCAGGCCATCGGCAATTAGTTAGATCGAGAGAATTAAAAAGCATGAAAGACAATAATAATACTAATACTACAAACCGGCAGTTTTTTCAGGAGAAGCACAAGTTCCTGATTCTGGCTTTAGCCGTACTCATCATCGACGCGCTGCTCCTTTCTATATTCATGTTAACCATTAACAGCCCAATCTTCTGTACATTCGCCGCCTACGGAGCCGGACCTATCAGCTCCAACTCAGGGAAGACCCAGCTCGAGACAATCCTACATTACGCCACATCACGGGTGGTTACACAACAATCAGACGCTGAGATCAGAGTCTCCTTCGACGTCCTTCAGTCTCGCTTTCCCTGCAACTTCCTCGTGTTCGGACTCGGCCACGATTCGCAGATGTGGCACTCGTTCAATCCAGGTGGCACCACGCTATTCCTTGAGGAGGATCCAAAGTGGGTCCAGACTGTCCTCGGTAACGCCCCTTTTCTCCACGTGCGTAACGTCAAGTACCGGACAAAACTCTTCGACGCTGATAAGCTCATGGATTCGTACCGTTCGAAAACGAACTGCATGCCCTCGAAGGGGTTATTTTTGCGTGGGAACGAGAGGTGTAAGTTAGCGCTGAATGCACTGCCGGCGGAGGTGTACGATAGGGAGTGGGACCTGATCATGATCAATGCGCCGCGAGGGTATTGGCAGTTTTCTTCTTTGTTGATGTTTTGCATTGACTGTTCCGCTTGGGGGTTAATTTGGGCAAAGTGTTTTTTTTATACTACGACTAGACGAAGTAGCGTTCGTGGGGATTTGATTTCCAGCTTACGCTAGATTTAACCCAGGCAGCGAAGCAAGAAAGCTTTTTTTAATCATGCTACTTGATTTATAGGATGGACGGATATGATCTTTTTCGCTTAATTTTTCTCCATAAAGAAATACTTGCTATGGAGCATTTCCCATATATATATATATATATATATATATATATATATATATATATATATATATATATATATATTGGTCCCATAAAATTGGATTGGAACAAATGACCGGAAAAATTAGAACTAATAAGCCAGAGTAATATTTAGGCAAGCATTATTTTCAAATGTGTTTTTTGATATTTTGATATGGTTTCTTTCTCGCATGAAGATGAGACCTATTGTATGCAGAGAGGATCATTTGAAAATATCAAAAATATATATAAAAATATCAGTTCCTTAATAATTATGTTCTCAGAGTACATATATAGTAGTATTTGACAATAAGAAATTACTACATCCGTTCCTAAAAGATTGTCGTTTAAGGTTTTTGCACATGAATTAAGAAAGTATCATTTACAAAGTAAAATTTGTTTGAAATTCCATCACTATCCCTTTATGGGAAGTTGAAAACTATTAATACAAGGAAGAGAATTTCTTAGGACAATGAGAGAAGGTAGGGGTAATATAGTAAAGTAAATAATTTATTATCCTCGAAAGTTATAAACGACAAACTTTTTGAAACAATTTTTTTTTCTAAAACGACAATCTTTTAGGAACGGAGGGAGTATCATTTAGCAAGTAAAATTTGTTTGAAATTCCATCATTACCCCTTTATGGGAAGTTGAAAACTATTAATACAAAGAAGAAAATTTCTTGGGACAATGAGAGAAGGTAAGGGTAATATAGGAAAATAAATAATTTATTCTCCTCGAAAGTTGTAAACGACAAACTTTTTGGAATAAATTTTTTTTTTAAAATGATAATCTTTTAGGAACGAAGGGAGTATGAGACAAAGTGCTGGATATGATGACATCCTACAGAAATTTCTAGGGTTTCTAAGGTGTTGAAACTAGGACTGAGCAAAAAACGGGTATAACCGAAAAATCGAACACAACCGAAATAATTTAACCGAAATATTCTGACAATTCGGTTATTTTTACTATTTCGGTTATATCCGAATTTTTGTACGGTTTTCGATTAATTTGTACGGGTATTACTTTTGGGTTATTCGGTTTAACCGAATAACCGAACTAACAC
Source organism: Panax ginseng (assembly GCA_020205605.1). Taxonomy (NCBI): domain Eukaryota; kingdom Viridiplantae; phylum Streptophyta; class Magnoliopsida; order Apiales; family Araliaceae; genus Panax; species Panax ginseng. The sequence goes on along the minus strand of CM035128.1, from coordinate 146,285,877 downwards.
TTGTTAAAATAAGACCAGCACTCAGCCTATTCACTCTTATCAGTTATCCACAGCTGACAGCCCATGCATTACTCTTATGTCTTATCCACAATACTAGACGTAATAGACAAAAGAGTGAAAAGACATACATATATAATATAGTACATATATTCACACAGAGACTGACAGACACACACAAAAGACATACATATATAATTAATAATATACATTATATATATAATATATATATATATATATATATATATATATTCACACATAGACATTACCGTAATATTAGACAAAAGACATACATATATAATATACATATATTCACACACAGACTGACAGACACACACAAAAGGTTAGGGTTGTTGATTTGGCCACTGTAAAAATGAAATCATGGGCTCTCGCCTCTCGAGAGGGCAACCACCCTCTGAAACATCCTTTCTCTCTCATGCCTCATTCTATTATCCGAGTTTGAAGCCCTAATTTTAGCTCCCAACCCACTCATTTTATGTTGCCTTCGCATTTTTTTTTTCCTCTTTTGAACTCCTCCTGTGGAGACTGAAGGTGAAAGTCCTCTTTTTCCCTCTTTTTTTTCATTTTATGCTCCCATCCCTTCTCTCTGTGCAATTACTGAATGAAATGTTTCTTGATTGATTGCTGAAATGTTTCTGTAATGGCACAATGTATTTCAGAAAATGTTTTCCTTTTTGTTTTCTAATTTTGTTTTCTTAATTTCGGTTATTACCCGAATAACCGAATTGTAATTTCGGTTATTCGGTTATTCGGTTAATGGGTAATTCGGTTACTTGTTCGGATATCAAAATTGAACAAATTTCGGTTTTCGGTTATAACCGAATAGCCTATTCGGTTCGGTTATAACCGAATGATCAGTCCTAGTTAAAACTGTGATCCATAATTCCAAGATCCAAGATTTCACACAAAATTACAAGCCAAAAGTCAACCCTAGCTAGAGATTAGGGTTTCTGTTATGAAAAATTTCCAACCTGTTTTCCATTTTATTTATAATATGACACATAATGTATTGATTGTGGGAACAGAAACTTAGAACATTTGAGGGAAACATGGGTGAATGGGGATTGGATTAGTTGTTTGTCTTTGGTCAATGCATGCACTTGTCTTCAATAAATATTACTTCCTCCGTTATTTAATATAGGTCGTTTTAGAATTATGCATAAATATTAAGGTAATGATTATAAAATATTAAATATACTATCAATTGTCTATATTGCCATTGTATTAGAAAAAGAGGGTTATTTATTGGGTAAAAAATAGTGAGAAAACCAAAGTTATATTTATTACTTTGGATAATATTGGAAACTAAGCAATTAATGCTTACTTGAAATCCTCAAACGACTTATATTTAGGAACAAAAATATTTCTCTAAAATAACTTATATTAAGAAACGGAGGGAGTAGTAATTGTGTTTTGTAGCCTTAGGCCTTGAAACTTTATGATATACTCCCTCGGTTCCTAGAAAAAAAATACAAAAAATTAATATTTTGTTTGAGTAATTAAAATAGTTTTAAAATCTTAATTATTACTTTTTTAAAATTTAATTAGAAAAGATAAAAAAGAAATAAGTTTATATTTAATATAGAGATAATATGAAAAATTAAGTCAATAATACTTTCTTAGAATCTACAAACGACAAATAAAAAAGAACAAATATCACTCTAAAACGACAATTAAAAAAGAACGGAGGAAGTACTAATTTTCATGCATTACTCTATGCGGGTTTTATAATAAAAACTTTAAAATAAATTTATATCAAATTTGAATTTTACAATATCACAAATTAATTTTGATTTTAACATTTCACACTTGCATATATTCTTGCAAGCAGATTGATCTCGAGCTTATTTGAGTTTGCTTTATAACTCGAGTGATCAACTCTCTTAGGGTAATTAATTTGTTTTACCATGAATATTTTATAATTTCTACTCCATCCGTTTCAGAATAAAAGTCCTGATTAACATTTTACACATATTAAGAAAGAGGATAAAATGACAAAATGACAAAATTGTCCATATTTAATTTCTCATTTAATTGCATAGTTTTTTGCACATTACTAATGATGCTCCATAAATATGCATAGAGAATATAAATATAACAATTAATAATAAGGGTATTATAGGTAAATTATTATAAAAAATAGATTATTTAAGGTAAATAAATATTTAAATTGGAACTATCTAAATTAATAATAAAGATTTTTATCCTGCGATACAAGAGTATTAGACTTATTTATATTATTTACATAAGCGTGTAACTCGTGTGAGACACAGATTAGCTGTCAAAATCGTATTTTAATAATAAGATATAATTTCAATATAATTATGATTCATTATAATTATAATTTGTTTTAGTATGTGCATACATAACCGAAAATTTCAATATATTTCTTCATGATGATTACATGACACGATTAACGATAATAATATATATTGCGAATATTTTTACGTCGAATTTTGATTATCAGTTACGTGAATAAATATTAGTGATAATATTTTTAAAGATATATTTATGTAATAATTGGGGTCCTCCTATAATTCTTACTAATATCATGTATTGATAAATTTTAAAATTATAATTTAATTTAAATTTATCGCAATATATAACAGGTCTCAACGACTAATCTGCAAATAAAATGTAATAATATTTCTTCTTCTTTTTTATAGAAACCAACGGTAAAGAAAAAAAATGAAAACACTATTGAGTAAAATTTTGAAATATTGACCAAACCATAAGTAAAACAAAGTTTATTATTGAATTAATATAGATCTTAATTAATTGAATAAACTAATTTATTAGTATTTAATTTGTACTTTGTTTATGTTATAAAAAACAGATCCAACTTTTTACCTTCTCTTTAATATATAAGACAATAAATTTTTTTTCTCTCTCAGTCAATTTACAGAAACCTATTATTACTCGTAAACATTATACGTAATATATATATATATATATATATATATATATATATATATATATATATATATATGAAATGATCGTGATCTCTTATTTTCTTAAAATGAGGACTTTTTTTTTGTTCTTGTTTTTTTTTTTTTTAAAACAACTAAAAAAAAAGTTTAATATTTATGGAATCGAATTTTTCCATATCTGATGTTTTGGGCGTGTTTTGAATACATATACCAAAAAGTGGTGGTACAATCTGCCTGCATCTGTATATACATATTTTGTTATACGTACTCAAATCACACCCAAAACATCAGATTATGAAAAAATTCAGCCCATAAAATATTAAACTTTTTTTTTAGTTGTTTTAAAAAAAAAAAAAAAAAGCAAAAAAAAAAATCCTCATTTTAAGAAAATAAGGATCCCTTACCTGATCCTGACCCTATATATATATATATATATATATATATATATATAGAAAAAATGAATAATAATCAAACAAAATCTACTATTCTCACTATTTATGACTTTGTTTTATTTTTTGTTGTATTCTATTCATCTTAATAGCCATGCACATGCAAATAGTTTCACATAAAAACTATGTCTTCATTTCATTTTAAAGTTGCTCTCATTTCAAGAGAATTAATTATAATATATTCATTGTATATAATAAACATGTATTATTATTATTATTATTATTATTATTATTATTATTATTATTATTATTATTATTATTATGTAATTCATAATTTATAATTTAAAAATTATAAACTAATGACTAAATTATCCTAGGATGACCACCAATCAAATTAATTTATTTTCTATATACTTGTATTGATATATTTTTGCCTTCTTTATTTTGTTTAATAAAGATACAAACTTGGATTAGAGAAAACATGCAAATAGCAGTAAAATGAAATATATGGACCAACTTAGCAATCCACACTACATAGAAATGCCCAAATAGGCAAAGGCATATGGGCCAGCAGTCCAAATGATGGTTGATACTGTAGTAAACCATAACAAGCAAAACCAAACCAAATTGAAAACACATTTACAATTTTATATATTAAAATTTAATTTTAATTTGGTACTCAATTCCAACTCCAACACTAGGAATTTAGTTTCAAAAAAAAATGCAACTGGACTTAAGATTGAGGACTCTGACCTTTGGATTTCAGGTTCTGACCAATAATATCTTTTTTAAAAAATTAAACAACTTTATTTTAGTTTTGTGTAACCATATGATTGGACAAAAAATGGTTAGTAATAATTATTAAATAACCTAACTGTAGCTCAAATATATACTAGTAAGTAAATATATATTTGCAAATGTTTTTATTATTAAATAACCTAACCGTAGCTCAAATATAAATTAATAAGTACAAATGTTTTTTGACGTTTTAAGATTATGCACATAAATTAAAAAATATAACTATTTTAGCCTAATTGATTAAATTGAGTTAAAATTTCAATATTAACCTTTTAAAATTTATTAAAAAGATGAGGGAAAAATTAGCCTTTAATAAAAAAAGGTTAATATGAAAAATTAAGATTTTAATGCTCACTTCAAATCTACAATATACAAATAAAAAGGAATATAAGACTTTTCTCCAAAAAAACATAAAAAGGGGCGGAGGAATTATTTTTGTTTTAGAATGCACTTCTTCTGGCATGACCTGTAATAGGAAAAGCTTACTCAATAACACAAGTTAACATTATTCCAACATTAAAACAGAGTTTAAATATATAAACAGTATACTGCATGCAAATAATATAGGACAAGCACATATTTCATCTGTATGAAGAGAGAAAATAGACAATCAAGTAAAATATTACTAGCCAAGAGCAATTGCGGTACTGTTGTTTATCTCTTCAGCAGATACTACCAGTATGCTCAGGTCACGCAACATCATAGAAACCTGGGAAAAAAATATAAGGAATGCATAAGTTTAGCATGCAGCAATCTGCAAATGCGATTAAACTAGGCATGGTTGCACAATAAGTGGAGGAGGAAAAGGAGAGGGGAGAGGGGAGAGGGGAGAGGGGGGCAGAAAGTGAGTGTTTCCTTGTATTTCAGAGATGAGTAAAAACAATTTCCACAAAATAATTGTGTAATCACCATACAAAAAGACCACACATTAAAATAATTTTATTCAACTTCCACTATATTTAATAGCAATTTTACCCTCCACAGAAATATCACATCAACTACTTCAAAGGTACAATTAAACATTTGTTAACAAGGGCATGTTTCAAGAGCAAGAATTAAGATGCAAATGGAATTGGACAACGCTTCTTGTCCGTATGTGTGTGCCTAAGAGTTTACGCAACAGTTGAAAAAACCAGTCACACCTGGTATCACCAAGGTATTAGTTGACGGCAGCAAAGAGTTTCATGAACACGACCAATTTTTTTACATTTGGGTTCTCAACATAGCTAATTATGGTATTGCTCGCTATCTACCTTTATGATGATATTTAAAACCCACAAACTTAATGAATTGTAATGCCTTTTTCTTTTTATGGGTCGTATTGACTTTTACTCGATTATATGTTAAGTCACAAACGCGAAAAACTGTCTTAATTATTACTTCGAAAATAGTTGTTGGTAGCTTTTCTTAACTGTTAAGCCATAAATATAGGTCCTAGCCGCAGAATATTTAATTTGGCAGATCTAGCATAAATAAGCAAAAGTAGAAAATGAAAGCTGATAGTTGCATTTAGAATGATAACCCAGCTAAACACAGAAGTTATAACTAGTTTAATCTTGTGTATATAATTATATCTGTACTTTGATGAGCCTCTTCTCTCAATCTTTCTGTTTTGTTTGTTTTGAGTATAAATCATGAAAAATAAGAAAGGATTGCCAAACAGGCAAATCAAGTATTACTTATAACTACTGACAACAACCAATCCACCAATAGGTCCTTTAAAGCACTGAAACAGTTGCAACAAAAACCATTACCAAAGATTTAACTGGCTCATAAATGTATGAACTTTGTTCAGATCCCCAATAACAGTCAATAACATCACCTCAATGTCAAATGAAAATATGTATGGGAGAAAGAATGTCTTTCACATATCACTGGGCAAAAAACTTAATCATGTGCGCTGGAGATGGAACAAAAAAGGACAAGCAAAATTGCCGTAACCTAGTAAAATGGATGTCAAGTAACCTTCTAAGAAAACGAGAGAAGTCCAACAAAGAGGATGGTATCATTTCAATAAGGTTCGAGGATCAATAATTTCAAAATAAATATGTGTGTCTGTGTCTGTTTGTGCACGTGCACATGCATCAGAAGGAAAAGGTAGAATTATTTCATTATGTGGGTCATACTCGGGGAACTAATTGAACATCAAAGCTCAGGGAATCCCAAAAGATAGTTCAAGAAATATTCTTTGTTATTAAGACTAAAGGCTCAGAAGTGATGAGAAGTCTGAAAGTGCATGAAAGTATGCCTTTACTATCCAAACACATTAACAAAAATTCAGCACTAGTGTGTATGTAGGTGAAGACTACAAGTAGACATTAAACAAGGATGTAATATTTGGTGTGAACTTAAGAGTAATAACAAATAATCAACTGCTAAATTACCAAGGCAAATAATTCACCATTTTGCTCATGTCTATGATGTATAGATTTGATTGGACTGAGGGATGATATTTATTTTTGGATAGAAACATCTAACGAGATTCTACTAAGATGGTGCAAAAGGACATAATATAATAGTATCTAACTAGTGTGCAACCTATTAAAAGGAGGTACCATCAAATGTCCTATGTGAATCAGCTAAAGGGTCAGCAAATTTTCCGCATTGGACCTGCCAAGTAATCGAGAATGCAAGCTCTATATCCTAATCAACTAGTGAACGCCTGTAGTTCTAGTTACTGACATGATATTTTCATATCCAATCATGCAAGACATAAAAATCATATAACTACAACAGTACAATCACGAATTTAGTGATCTATCTAAAGGAAAACTAGTACAAATCAAGGGTGAAAAGGAATCATTGAGTGTGGAGCTACAGTCAATCGTAATACAATATCAATTTTAAACACACAATCAACCCAAGTTTTCTCACAAAATGTTAACCAAACTAAAAGGATAAGTTGCACATAATATTTTCAAATGTATCTGTAAAGTTTAGAGTTGCAAGAGATTAATTTTTTTAACCCAAGTAAAAGCCTTCAATCAAATTTCAATTGTAACCTAAGTAAAAGCCTTCAATCAAATTTCAAACAAAATCCATTGTTGCTTCAAATTGATTCTAACTTCTACTCACGCAAAAAAGATATAATAGATACAATAACAAGGAACTAATAATTTCATCCTTTCTTCACACTACATAAGTTCACCAAATTTTACTTTTCACAACAATTAAAAAACCAACAACTTTGTAACACTTAAAAAAACCCCATCAAATTCATCCAAATAAAAAACCCACACATGATATTACAAAATCAAAACAAACCCTCGTCTATAAAACAGAATTATATCAAACCCAATTCATTATATACCAATTTATAAACCCAGAATCAAATACTTATCCACCCATTAATCAAAACAACAATTAATATTAATAATAATAAAAGAGAGACCTACATAATATCAAATAGAGTAGCAGTGGTGTAGAGAGAATCATCCAGCTAGTTACTGACCTGATATTTTCATATCCAATCATGCAAGACATATAAATCATATAACTACAACAGTACAATCACGAATTTAGTGATCTATCTAAAGGAAAATTAGTACAAATCAAGGGTGAAAAGGAATCATTGAGTGTAGAGCTACAGTCAATCGTAATACAATATCAATTTTAAACACACAATCAACCCAAGTTTTCTCACAAAATGTTAACCAAACTAAAAGGATAAGTTGCACATAATATTATCAAATGTATCTGTAAAGTTTAGAGTTGCAAGAGATTAATTTTTTTAACCCAAGTAAAAGCCTTCAATCAAATTTCAATTGTAACCTAAGTAAAAGCCTTCAATCAAATTTCAAACAAAAGCCATTGTTGCTTCAAATTGATTCTAACTTCTACTCACGCAAAAGATATAATAGATATAATAACAAGGAACTAATAATTTCATCCTTTCTTCACACTACATAAGTTCACCAAATTTTACTTTTCACAACAATTAAAAAACCAACAACTTTGTAACACTTAAAAAAACCCATCAAATTCACCCAAATAAAAAACCCACACATGATATTACAAAATCAAAACAAACCCTCGTCTATAAAACAGAATTATATCAAACCCAATTCATTATTTACCAATTAAAAAACCCAGAATCAAATACTTATCCATCCATTAATCAAAACAACAATTAATATTAATAATAATAAAAGAGAGACCTACATAATATCAAATAGAGTAGCAGTGGTGTAGAGAGAATCATCCAGCTAGTTACTGACCTGATATTTTCATATCCAATCATGCAAGACATATAAATCATATAACTACAACAGTACAATCACGAATTTAGTGATCTATCTAAAGGAAAATTAGTACAAATCAAGGGTGAAAAGGAATCATTGAGTGTAGAGCTACAGTCAATCGTAATACAATATCAATTTTAAACACACAATCAACCCAAGTTTTCTCACAAAATGTTAACCAAACTAAAAGGATAAGTTGCACATAATATTATCAAATGTATCTGTAAAGTTTAGAGTTGCAAGAGATTAATTTTTTTAACCCAAGTAAAAGCCTTCAATCAAATTTCAATTGTAACCTAAGTAAAAGCCTTCAATCAAATTTCAAACAAAAGCCATTGTTGCTTCAAATTGATTCTAACTTCTACTCACGCAAAGATATAATAGATATAATAACAAGGAACTAATAATTTCATCCTTTCTTCACACTACATAAGTTCACCAAATTTTACTTTTCACAACAATTAAAAAACCAACAACTTTGTAACACTTAAAACAAACCCATCAAATTCACCCAAATAAAAAACCCACACATGATATTACAAAATCAAAACAAACCCTCGTCTATAAAACAGAATTATATCAAACCCAATTCATTATTTACCAATTAAAAAACCCAGAATCAAATACTTATCCATCCATTAATCAAAACAACAATTAATATTAATAATAATAAAAGAGAGACCTACATAATATCAAATAGCAGTAGCAGTGGTGTAGAGGAGAATCATCCAGCTAGTTGTAGTAGAGTTCGAGGCCCATGCCGTCGTGAATCTCGTAATCGCGGAGGGTAATATGGTCCTTGTAAATGTTGTACCACTTCTGGATCCGGATCTTGTCGGCTCGGGTTCCCGTCTGGGCGGCCACCAGCTTCTTCAGATCGCCGATTGTGTCGTCATCGTTGCACTTGACCCTCACCTTCTTCCCCAATCGATCGTTCAACACCACCTCTATCATCCTCTCTCTCTGTATAATCTGGATATTCTTCTCTTGACCTAGAGAGGTTGATTTCGTTTCCTTTTATATTGTTCACTTCGTTCCTTTTAGAATTAGTAAGAGCTTTGGCGGTATGATGACCCATGGAATGGGTTTAGTGTTTAGACAACAATATCGCGTGCAAAGCACGGAACCCTTTCGTTGCAACAGAATTTCTCTCCCCCATCCAATTTTACTTTTCAATTTTTTATGGTGAAGTTAATCAATTTTAAAATTAATAATTAAACAAGTGTATTAAAAATTTTAAAATCAAATAAATTTACTTTGATAATGTATTCGGTGTACTTTTTTTATGGTAAAATTTTGTGTTTATATTTAATAAATTAAAAAATAAATTTTGATTTTAAATATGATCAATTTGATCATAAAAAATTAACTAAGATAAATAAACTAGACAGATGAATTATCAGTTATTTACACGTTAATTCTTAATTAATTTCTCAAAGAAATTTAGGGGTTGTTTGATTGCTTTTGGATGGGTCTTAATGACCACAAATCTGATTTGATAAGATTTTGTTGTTCTGGCCGAATGACGCTTGAGTTGGTCTGGATCAATCAGTCAGTCTCAAAATTGTAGTTTACTCGACCAGAAGTTTCTTGAATGGAAATTTTAGTGAAATATCCTCGAGCATTTAAAACAAATAACAATTCCATTTTCATCCAACACTTGATCCGATTAATTGTTCATAGGAATCATCATGTAGATGAATTGTTCCATATAAAATTAATTGCAGATAATCAATGAGTTTTATAACGTGGAGAGACCTACATTGCTTGATATTTGCCATTGATTAGTCACATCTATTTTTAAATATTAAAATAATATGTAAGGATTTCTTTCTCTCTTTTTTATTTTTTATTTTCACAAATAAATATCCAATAATGTGTTTGGATTTCCAAATGAAATATTTCTAAAAATATATATGTTGAGACATGATTATTTGGGTCTGAATTATATGGTGGGCCAAAATTCATGTGGAATTATCTTAACCTATGTAGGAACCTTTTTGGTATTTGAATAATTTAAGGGATTAAAGATTTCTAATTATATTTGGTTTCTAATCCCTAAGGAAAGTAGATCTGATCATTCGGTTATAACTGAATCAAAATTACTAGATTTTTAGTATCCGAATAATTAACTGTGTTATACAATACCCGAATAACCGAAAATCGAATAACCGATTATATTTATTCAGTGGTTCAGTCAATACTCGAAATTTGTAGAATAGTAGTGGAGGTGAAGCAAGACCAAGAATTCAATGGGATACATCATACATGAACAGTACTTTTACACATGGTCATAAGCTTTTTCTAATTTTTATAGAAGTAACTTAATATAAATACTCACACGATCAATAGAAAGAGCAAAAAAAATTGTGCATAAAATACACAAGTTTTTAAAGCCTTCAAAAGAGTCGGATTCGAACCTTTAACTGTTTTTTGTACTTTCTTAATCACATCTGACAAAATCGAGTGAAAATCGTATTTTGGTAAAGGATCTCATGGATAGAAACAGATACTTCGAGTTCCTACCCATTTAATTGAGGATTAATGTCCAATTTTGAATGGGGGGCAGAGACAACTGACGCCGAACGCTAGAGGCCGGAGGCAGAGCGGAGTCGGGGACTGGGTAGAGAGTGAGAGATGAGGGATCAGAGACTGAGAGATCTGAGATCTGAGTGACTAGAGTCTAGAGACTAATGAGATATGAGAGATCTGACAGTGAGCTGAGATGTGACCCCCCCAAATTCAGACACTCATATCTCGAATTTGGTTCGTCATGTACTAATTCTAATATCATACTAAAATCATTAACAACGGAAAAATAGAATAATTTATATTGTGATAACATAAATATTCTACTCCCAAGGTCTCGAACCGTTACTAAAACATCTTAATTCAAACATAACTTATTACATCATAATAATTAAGTCTCCACACAACATAATAATAGTAAATTCCTAGTACTAAGAAACAAAGCTATTCCGAAGCTTTCTCTTTACCCTTGTCCTTGCCTGAGGGTTCACCACGTTCTGCCTTAACTGAAAGTTTTAAGGAAAACAAGGATGAGCAACAAATTTGCCCAGTAAGTAATATCACAATAAGGGTGAACATTTATAAAGTTCAAATCTCAAGGGTATGACAGTGAATAATAGTTCAATAATTATCAGCAATTCTCAATAAAGGTCGCTATGGATTGAAAGATATCAACAAGATTCAAAGAGTTAATTGTAAGACCCCAACTTATTATAAATGAAATTGAATTTCCTCTATTTATTATTTTGAAATAGTAAGGGTTGATTTGATTAATGTGGTTAGTTATGGGTAAAATGTGCAAATATTTTAAATAAGCAAGTGGTTATAAAATATTCATTGTTGTCTGAGAATATTCGTTTGGTCATGGAATATTCTTCATTGCTTTGGAGAATATTCGTATTTACGGCCTTGCAGCCTTGTGGGCCCCATAACTAAAGCGATTGGATGAAGAAAACGACAAGTATAAGTTGTTTATAAATAACGAAGCGTAGTTATTCAAGTTATCTTGTTGAAATACTCTATTGGTTAAAACACGAGAGCACACGGTATTTGATTCTTATGTAAGAAGGCACTACTTAATAATTGTTATAGTAATTACCGCTCAATATTTTATTTTATTGATTCAATAATTGCTACGTTGATATTTTATATTATTGTTGTTTCAATAATTGTCACTACACAGTATTTTCCATTATCAGATCAATAATTCATATTATTTGAATAATATTATTAGATAAATTATTATCGGCAATGTCTAGAAAGTTTTGTCTAAGGAGAAGTTTGGTCACCTAATTGCGCACCAAGATGAGGAGAAATCCTTATTGAAAGCCCCCTTCCTGGTACCTACCGGTCATTTATATTGAGATTCTGTAATATTATTTGTGAATAATTAATTATTGATTTATATGATAAGGAAAATATTCATTTTATGTGGATATAGATGGAGAAAATTTTAATATGGCAATTGTTAAAAATTGTTATTTTATCTTTTTCTGATAAAATAATTGTGACGCCCCCAAATTCGAGTACTTGAAACCCGAACTCGGTGCTTCACGATACCATTTTTATGCGCAGAATAATACTAATCATAATATTAATAACAATAATATTGATACCAAATTTAATTTACATATGCATCAAAGTTTAAATCCCAGGTACGAGACCCTACATTCATTACATCATAGATAATAAGTATCATTGTCTTAATAACTATAACTATTACACAACATATTATAAATCTCAGTCGAACAACTTTTCTTTCCCTTTGTTCTTTCCTGAGCCTTCGGGTTGATCATACTTAACTGAAAACATTTAATTTAAGCAAGAGTGAGCATTTGAGTGCCCAACAAGTAATAACAATTATAAATATTAGCTGAAAGGGTTACATGTTTTCTTTGTACTACCCTTCCACAACAAGTCAATAGTTGTGAAGTAATCTGAACCGATAATAATAACATAACAACTCTCTATCAAAATTTTGAAACTACGTATTGCCTATATATAGGGTTAGTTGACATACTATGAACATTGTTTTCAATTTTCGAATAGGTTTAGCAGAACTTCATCCGCAAACCGTCATAACTTACGGGCACGGGGGGTGATCAGCCCGTTGTACCCTGTATTGATCAATACTACATTGTAAGAACGATGTTATCGTTCACTCTGTGCACCTTGGGTCCATAAAAAGTTTTTCCCGTGTAAGTGATGTTCATACTTGTCGGGGTTCCAAACCAAAGCAATTCGGTTGGATAATAATAAGGTTTTATCTTGTTCAACAATAATCTATAATTCAATATATATATATATATATATATATATATGGGTAATTAACAAAGGTGTATCAACATGTGATTAAATACAATGATTATCCAAGTGGGAACACTTGTATAACCATTTACAAAAATTAACGAACATAATATATATCTGAATTACCATATACTAACATGTTGATAATCAATGAGCGTATATAATATAGGGTTAATAATTTGTACAGTAATTATATAATTCTGAAATATTCTTATTCATGTCTATTGCATAAAGAAAATGCAAAGGTAGGATACTTGCCTGATGCGCTGCTTACAATTCGCAACTTAGTTTTATCTTTTATGTAATCACCTATCAGTAATAAGATTATTTTACTGATTAGAATAACATATCACAACACATAATACTGCATATTGCAGTCAGCACATAACCTAATCACATTGTCACACATATCACACAGTCATTGAATCACAAACATTCATTAATACAAATACCAAAATATCTAAGTCTGATCAATTTACAAAACATGTCCGATTATGCAACCGCCAGTCTTATCGGGTAATAATCGAGTCTAAGACTCTATTCAGTTAGTTCAATAACTATAATTATCAGTCATATTATTTTTAAATGACTTAAAATAATTTTTAAACACTTATTATAATTTATCATAATTTTCAAACACTGGAATCATAATTAAATGATTTAAATATTAAACAATTCTACCATCATTAACATTTAATCAATATTAAACTAATAATGAAACCATTGCCAAAATATTAAAGTTATTTATAATAACTCAAAATATTTTTAAAGTATTAATATTACCTTTAAATAATTTTTAAAATATTTAAAATCATTTTAAATAATTATCATTAATATTTAAATATGAATGTACTATTTATCCAAATATTAAAAGTCATTAATTAAAACTTAAAATATTTTTAATTCATTTATATCCCTTTTAAATGATTTTTAAATTAATAAAACTATTTTTAAACTATTTATTTAATATAATTATTAAATAAATTCAATATCATTAGTGTTAAATTAATATCATTAATATTAAATTATTAATGAGATTATCCTTTAAATATTAAAAGTTATCTTTTATAACTTAAAATATCTTTAAACACTTTAATTTCATTTAAAATGATTTTTTAATATTAAAATCATTTTAAATTACTTTATATAATATAATTATTAAATAATCATAATATCATTAATATTAAGTCAATAATGAAACTTATCTTAAAATATTAAAAGTTATGTTTTATAACTTAAAATATTATTAAATACCTTATTATCATTTAAAATAATTTTAATATAATAAAATCATTTTTAATTAATTTATTAATGCATTTATCAAATAAATTAAATACCAATATTATCCAAATAAATATTAATATTTATGAAAAATATGTCAAATTATTAAAAGTTAATTTTTATAACTTCAAATAATTTTTAAAATATTTTTTTTTGTAATTTTCAGAATTTATTTACTATTTTTAATTGATTTTTAGAAATTAATTAATTAAAGTTATTAAATTTGTTGCTAAAGCCTTTGACGACAGTAAGTGTTGCCATAGGTGTTCTTGAGAAACCCAGGCCTTCAAAGTCAGTGATCGAGCTTGCTTGTTTGACCATCAATCATTCTCTCATACCTGATGTTTTCGGACGTCTTATAAATTAAATATCAGTAGTATGTATGTAGGTGTACATGTTCATAACAATTTCTGGGCCAAATCCGAAAACATGAGGAAGATCTAAGCATCAGAACATGTTGTCAGAGTTGTTCATCAAGATTTTGGGCTGCCCAGAATTTTCAGGTCATGACGGTCAACGCCTTTTGTGGCTTTATATCTATCAATCTGTTCATGTTATGGGTGGTCTATACGTCGGGCTGTGAAGAACAACTAACAGGGTACATGATGGAAACAATTTCCAAGTCTAAACATCATTAAAAAGAAAGATCTAAAGCTCAGAAAATCATGTCAGAGCATGTTCTTCATTTCTGGGTTTTTCCAGAATAAAGAATAGAATGAGTATGCTACTTTGGATCCTTATATCTCGCGTTTGGAGTTTGATCTATGTGTCCTATTGATTCCAGGTTGTAGCTAACAGGCAATACTATAGATCTATTATATAAAACACATATAACAACAATAGAGCAAACAGATTGAAGTCAGTCAAAGGCTGTCAGAGATCAGTGTTCATCTGTTTTCTGGGTTTCTTTTGGGTTTCCCAGAAACAGAAAACGTGATCGTTTTACCTACTTTGACCAGCCACTACGTTAAATATGTTTGATGTTTAGGAGGTTTTAAAACACAAACATGAAGTCCATATAACATACTATAATTCTATTACAACATAAAGAACAATACAACAAACAACTGACATATCTGGGGCTATGAACATGTTGTCAAGCTGTTCTGGGTACATTCTTGGTTTTCCAGACTTTACAAAGTCATGGTCGGTCAACGACCTTTGACCATGATTATCTGACATTCTAAGCATGATTAGGTCATGATACAAGTTCTATATTACAGACCTCATAGCACACTACATGTTCCAACATTAAAAACACAAAAATCATTAACAGCCAGAGATCTACAAGACCTGACATTGGATTGTCAGACACAAAAATAAAGTTTTCCAGATTTTTTAAATCTTCAAATCTGAGCCTCTAGATGTTATGGATCTAACATCTAGCAACCCAGATCATCATTATATACTACATACTACATGTTTAACACAAAAAAACTAACATCTAACATGGCCTTCAAGATCAGATTATAAAATAGGGTTCATACCTTATTATGCACAAATTTTGATTCCTTGTCTACTGATCTGCTATGAGAGGTGGTGGGGCTAATTTGTGACTGATCTAACACTAAAATTTTGTGGGTTTGGTCTTGAGAGCATATGGCTAAGTGTTTGTTACACAAATGAACTTTGTTTTGCTTTTCTCTCTCTTGAATCTTGTATATCAATTGGTGCAATGAATTTGGTTGACTTTAATGGCTGATGTGCTGTTATTCCTAGCTCATAGCTAGGTTAGTGTAGGGTGGCTGCCGAATTTTGCAAAGATTTGGCTAGCAATAATACACCAAATGGGATAAAAAGGGTACTTTAGTAATTTCACTTATAATTTCAAGGGTATTTTTGTCCAAAGTGCTTGAATCTAGGGTTTATTCACTAGATTTTAAATCTTAAAATTTCCCAAATAATTACTAAGGTTTGAAAAATTAAAATTAAAGTGTAATAAAATTTTAATTAAACACACTAATTTAAAATTAGGGTTTTTAATAGAAAATTAGGGTTTTTAAATTAGGGTTCCTAATTAGCAAATTAGGGTTTCTCCTAATTACAGAAATTCTATAATACACAGTATAATACGTATAACACAATTACTACTCAGTCTTAAACTCACAACTGAGTTTAACAATTAGGGTTATGACACAAATTATCATAATTGACCAACCATTACTAGTCTACACATATACAGTACATATTTATAGCACTGAAAAATCAAAATATAATTAATATTATATTATTATTCTCATCCCTTGATCAAAATCCCAATTTAGGGGTTGGATTCCATATTTGATTTATCCTTCATATACAACATTAAGTTAAAATAATTAACTTAAATATTCTGAACACATTTATATAATAAAATATTTATTATCATAATTCTAATAATCATTTCATATATTATTTAAATAATACAAAAATTATATTTTCATGGAAAATAAATAATAAAAACATTTCTTCTATAAAAATTAATTACTATATGAATATAATTTGTAATGATTAATAATTCTAAAATTATTTATAATTTTTCAGGTACTAAATATATTTGCATTTATCATACACATTACTTGACACTTATTTTCATCATTAAAATAAATAATAAAAAATTTATATGAAAAATTTCTTATTTATTTATATGTAAAATATCGGGTTATTACATTCACCCTCCCTTATAAGGATTCCGTCCCCAGAATCACCGTTTTAAAACCTATACATACTAGGGTACATAGCATACACAATCATTGCAAGTAGATCTCGACCAACTTTGATTGAACTGATCTTTAACTATTCACATAAAGCTTGTTGTTGGTCAATTTCGCAATCAATGAATACATGCAAGTAGACACGGTCAACAAGTAATAAAGTGAAAGTAGAGTATCGTTCCCACGAGAAATTATTTAATAAAAATTACCAAATACTAACTCTTAACCAAATCAATTTTATTTAAACAACTGTAAATTGTGATTTTTCTAATTAAGAAAACTAAATTAACAATTAAAAAAAATTATTCTAAAATAAATCAAATAAACAAAACTAAGATTTGAATGAATTCAGATAAATAAGGATTAAGACTTTAATATCCCCAATTATGTACTCTAAATCAATTATCCAATTATCCCAATATTTATGCCTACTAAATTGTTAACAAGAATTCTCAAATGCCAAAAGTCCTTTTCCAAGTGATCAATTGCCTTCTATTTAATCCAGATTAATCTTGCTATATTCCTATGCAAAACAATTGAATTAAACTCTTTTCAATCCCAATTCCTTATGTGTTACATGCGGTGAACAGATAATTTCCATTCGATTCACAAACCTAATTATTCACTTTGCAAATAACTAAGTCACATGATATCATGCCCAGTTCTAACCCTAGAATTCCTCTTTCAATTCCTTTTAGAGTAACAAGGTAATTATTGATCAGATAATTAATCAATAAGCATAAGGCAAGATAAACAACTCACTTTGACACAAATAATTGGAATAAATTGAATAACTAATTTATAGACATAAAAGATTCAATTAAAATCTTAATAAAAGAGTTAATTCATAATTAATGAATTAAAACCAAGAATCCACAATTGAATAGACATTAAAAGATAAAAGTATGATAAGAGAAGAGAATAGAATCATTGTCAAGAATCGATGCTCCCTCTTTTCTTTGCTCTTCGCTTTCGCTTCGATCTCCAAAGTGTTCTTCACTTTGCTTCAATCTCCAATGGCTAATTAAGAACTAGGGTTTATATTCTAATCTAATGGAGTGTTTTATCTAAGCTAATCTATATATTCTCTCCTTTATTTTATGCCTTACATCATGTATTTATAGATTACAAGTCCAATTTTTAGCTTAGAAATAAACCCAATCCAATTTGGAGTCAAAAAGGTGTCAAAATTCGCCCAAAAACGCGGCCCAGTGCCCAACCAACCTTCTTCCCCAAATACCAAATAATGGTATGATGTCTAAGACATCTTGCTCCCCAGTATTTGGCGCTAGGCATAGGCCAAAAATGGGCGCCTCGGCGCTGGCCCCTTTTTCGACATTTTCTACTCCGACGTCCTTTGGGAAAATAGCCATAACTTCTTCGTCCGAACTTCGATTTCAATGATTCAAGATGTTCCGAAAAGAGGAGACGTATATCTACAACTTTCATTCTTTAAGTTTTTCGAAATAAGGTCCGGAGAAATACTCAAATTGGCTCTGAAGTGACTACTGTGTAAATGGCAAGCCGAAAATGCGAATCTAGCCACCCCGAACGTCGATCCAAGTAAATTTTGTCCCAATTCCTACGAAACAACATAAAACATGCATGAATAGACACAAACAATTAAAATCAACCAAAAGATTAAGCTCAAACGCACTCAATTATGAGTATAAAACTCACTCATCAAATACCCCCAAACTTAAACATTTGCTTGTCCTCAAGTAAAAACACAAAAGAACTAAAAATAAACACCCTAACTCAACTACATGAATGCATATGCATGATCTACTTCCTAATATACCTACGAACCCAGTAATAAATCAGTATGATATATAGAAACAGGCCTCAAAGATACCATTGGTACTCAAACAATATATCCAATCAAGTCAAAATCCATAACTCTAACCAATTAGTTAATCCAAACCTGTCATCACCCATGTTGTGCGTGTGTGCTTGTTAACCATTCTAACCAACCACAATTCAAGATAATCACATAACAAACTTCTTAAAAGGAAAATTTCAGTTCCAATTCAATTACTTTTGTGAACATGACAACTCCTATTAAAACTAAGCAATTACCAAGTCTTAAGGTAAATACAGATTTATTTATACTCTTATTCAATCACGAGGCATTTTTTGCTCTTTCTCGTGTTTTATTCATTTTTTTTCTCATGGTCAGCAATGTCTTATTCCCTTAGGCTTTTCAGTGCTACCTTAACGAGCTTTCGACCAACGACTCCCAAGCCATTAAGACCTTAGGGCGCTAGGTGTAAAGACAATCCCCTCGGACTTACTTACTCAAGTAACAAAGGCCATAAAACTAGACAAGCGTGCCACGGTGTTTATTCTTTTTTTTCTTTCTTTCTGGATTTTTTTCTCTCTTTTTTTTTCTTTTCATCATTTCTTTTTTTCTTTTTGTAATATATATATCCCATAGATTCCCCCAAACTCAAGCTTTTACGTCATTCCAACCTTTACCGCCAGTTCACTAATTTCCTTAAATTTTAACCGAGATTTTCCCTCTCAAACAAATTATGAAACCCTTGAACCAAGTGGATTAAAACAGTTAAACTTTAAGTGCTATCCGGTTACATAAGTTTCAGACAGGCTAAGATTATCATCATGATTAAAATTAGAACTCATCATCAATTATCAACACTGTTCAAGTTAACATGCAAAACCAATCTTAGCATAGGCCGAGCTAAGACCACACCAATCGATCACACAGATTCATGCAAAAAAAAAATAAAAAAAAAATGCAATTATACTACATGAACACATACTAATGCAACACATATATGAATATGCAAATAACTACCATGTATTATATGCAACCTAAAAAAAAAACACAATTCTAACACATAAAAAAATGAACTACTATGCAGATAACTAACTATATGCAATACGACACTAAAATGCCCCCAAACTTAAACTAGACATTGTCCTTAATGGATGAAATATAAAAAAGTAAAGCAGAGGACTTCCCTGAAAATATAGCAATCTTCTTCATTGTCCACTAAGTTTGGAGAATAGGCTAAGCACATGGAACAAATTGGGCACCACACTTGAATTTGACTTGAATAACCTGTAAAACTATGATAGAAGTAGTTTTATTAAATTCTAAATAAATGCAAATTCAAAAATACTAATATAAAACCTAATAAAAACTAAAAAATAAAAATTAAACTTGGGTTGCCTCCCAATAAGCGCTTGTTTTATAGTCTCAGCCTGACTTCTTCAATTCTCTATCCAATTCCCCTATGAAAATTGAGGAACCCTCCATCCATCAGTAGCAATGTCTCTTTTGGGAGGTTCCCATTAGCAAAAACCCTTGAATTGAAGTCACCTAGCATGCTCTTTGTAGATAGGATCCCCCATTAAGAACGACAAACCACTAGGTGTTTCCTCCATTATGTCGATGATCAGATTAGGGCATTGAAGCTTAATAAACATAATGGAATCTTCCTCTATCTTCTCCTTTTTCATCCCACCATGACTCCACAACTGTACTAACTCTTACGTCACCAAGAGCTTTGCCGACAACATGACTTCCAATTGGGCATGGTTTTGCAAAACTGCCCGGATTCTTGAACTTTGGTGGAGGAGGCACATGGGATAGTAATAAAATTGGCTCATCTTCGTTGGTACTCAAAGTTAGATCTTCGGTGATCTCCTTTTCTTGGTCCCTAAGTCTTTCCTCTCTTTCAACGTCTATATCATTTGGCACATCCGGTTGCAGATTTGGTTCGAGCTCACCATCAGTCTCGGCATCCATGTCATAGAGCCAAGTGTATTGAGGATTCGTTGTTCAACGACGTGCTCTCTCGCCCCAATTGATTTTCCAGATTCTTGATCGACACACCTAGGCTTTGCATATTCAGCTCTATTTGATTAAATTTTTGTCTTTTTCCTCGTTCTTTTTGTCAGACGCTCTAATAAATTTTTCCAAGGCTTCTTCCAAACTTGATTTCCTCTCTGGTTGTTGAGTCTGATTTTGAAATCTGGATGTGTTTTGTTGTCTCGGCGCTTGAGCTTGAGCTTGATTGTTACTCCATGAAAAATCCGGGTGATACCCCCAATCATGATGATAGTTGTTGGGATAGCCATAATTATTGGGGTAATCACCACCATACTGTACCGGCTCGAAACTGATGGTGCATTGATGACTCATATGATTTCCAGCACAATAATCGCAAGTAACCGCCACACTTTGACGACGTTATGCTTCAAAAGCGTCGACCATCTTTGAAAGTGTCTCAATTTGTGCTGATAATGCAGAAACTTGTTACGTGGATGGTGGACTCCATGTTTCCATATTCTTAGCTATTATGACACACAGGCCGCCAATGCTGAAAGTGTCGTGAATCCGTCAATCTCTGTTTCCATTGGCTGAGTCATTCTTGCCATCCTTCGACTCTGTTGGGCTGCGATAACCTCCAACGTCTTTGAAGTTGCCTCAATTTGTATTGGCTCTATAGAAGATGTATTAAGTCCACCAATCCCTGTTTCCCTTGGTTGAGCCATGAGCGTGTATGGCCATTGATACTCAAAGTCATCCATGGTACCTAAAATGAGAGAAATACAAGAAGAGAATTAAAAATAAAAATAAAAATGTTTAAATTAAGACTAATTTGATTGAAATTAATATTGGTAAATAATTATTAAATTAATTCCCCGGCAACGGCGCCAAAAACTTGTTGGTCGATTTCGCAATCAATGAATATGTGCAAGTATACACGGTCAACAAGTAATAAAGTGAAAGTAGAGTATCGTTCCCACGAGGAATTATTTAATAAAAATTACCAAATACTAACTCTTAACCAAATCAATTTTATTTAAACAATCAGAAATTGTGATTTTTCTAATTAAGAAAGCTAAATTAACAATTAAAAGAAATTATTCTAAAATAAATCAAATAAACAAAACTATGATTTGAATGAATTCAGATAAATAAGGATTAAGACTTCAATATCCCCAATTATGAAATCTAAATCAATTATCCAATTATCCCATATTTATGCCTCATCAATTGTTAACAGGAATTCTCAAATGCCAAAAGTCCTTTTCCAAGTGATCAATTGCCTTCTATTTAATCCAGATTAATCTTTCTATATTCCTATGCAAAACAATTAAATTAAACTCTTTTCAATCCCAATTCCTTATGTGTTACATGCGGTGAACAGATATTTCCATTCAATTCACAAACCTAATTATTCACTTTACAAATAACTAAGTCACATGATATCATGCCCAGTTCTAACCCTAGAATTCCTCTTTTAATTCCTTTTAGAGTAACAAGGTAATTACTCATTAGATAATTAATCAATAAGCATAAGGCAAGATAAACAACTCACTTTGACACAAATAATTGGAATAAATTGAATAACTAATTTATAGACATAAAAGATTCAATTGAAATCTTAATAAAAGAGTTAGTTCATAATTAATGAATTAAAACCAAGAATCCACAATTGAATAGACATTAAAAGATAAAAGTATGATAAGAGGGGAGAATAGAATCATTGTCAAGAAAAACTCGATGCTCCCTCTTTGCTTCTTGCTTCTTGCTTCTTGATCTCCAGTGTTCTTCACTTTGCTTCAATCTCCAATGGCTAATTAAGAACTAGGGTTTATATTCTAATCTAATGAAGTGTTTTATCTAAGCTAATCTATGTATTCTCTACTTTATTTTATGCCTTACATCATGTATTTATAGATTACAAGTCCAATTTTTAGCTTAGAAATAAACCTAATCCAATTTGGAGTCAAAAATGTGTCAAAATTACCCCAAAACGCGGCCCGTGCCCAACCAACCTCTTCCCCAAAGGCCCCAACGCTGGGCACGATGTTAGCTTTATCGCTCCCCAGTACCAAATACTAGGCATAGGTTAAAAATGGGCGCCTCGCGGCACCGCCCCTTTTCTCCGACATTTTCTACTCCGACGCGTCCTTTGGGAAAATAGCCATAACTTCTTCATCCGAACTTGATTTCGATGATTCAAGATGTTCAAAAGAGGAGATGTATATCTACAACTTTCATTCTTTAAGTTTTTCAAATAAGGTCCGAGAAATACTCAAATTGGCTCAAGCGATCATTGTAAATGGCAAGTCAAAAACGCGAAATCTAGCCACCCCGAACGTCGATCCAAGTAACTTTTGTCCCAATTCCTACAAAACAACATAAAACATGCATGAATAGATACAAACACTTAAAATCAACCAAAAGATTAAGCTTAAACGCACTCAATTATGAGTATAAAACTCAGTCATCACTTGTCTATCTGATTCAACAGAAATTTGATTTCTAAAAGAACTCAAATTCCTCCTTCAAAATTTATTTATTTATATAAATAATTTACTATATATATGAAAACCATATATATCAAAATATACAAGTTATCAGAGCTTAGGGATATGGTCTCTGGCGGAGATCGGGGAATAGAACTAGGAGGGGAGAGACGAGTAAATTCTTCGCTAGTGTGTTCTACCTAAGCTTATTTGTTGGTTGGTCAGAATATAGGGATATTATGTGATATGTTAATTTCTTTAATTAACCCTTGTTTTATGGCAGTATTTGAGAATGGCAATCGAGAATGTTAACGATGGAGTAAATGAGACCGTGGAGACACCTTTACTTTCTCACCAATGAGGAGAAACGTATAATAAAGCCGGCAATGTTCCTCCTGTAAACAACACCACTGATCAGATGATGAACGATGGGATGTTTAGAAGCTTTTTGCAGTTCATGCAAAATCAGACGAAGGAGACTTGTGTACAAAATACAGGTGGAAATGATAGCAACGCACGATTTGTCACAGCCAAGCAGTTTAAAGAGTTGGGACCACCAGAGTTCTGGGGAAAGCCGGATCCAATTAAGGCGGAGACGTGGGTCAAGCAAATTACCAAGATATTCGATGTCTTGGGATGCACGGAGGAACAGAAGGTTCCATTCGCCACCTTTATGTTTCGTAATGAGGCAGATTACTGGTGGAAATCTGTGAAGTGTACCCATCCAGCCGCACTCAGTATGTCTTGGGATACGTTTTAGAAACTGTTCAATGACAAGTACTTTCCTGAAAGTATTCGTCATATGAAGGAGGTAGAGTTTATTAGACTGGAGCAGAACAACATGACGGTGTCCCAGTACGAAGCGAAGTTCACGGAGTTATCCAGGGTTGCACCTCATTTGGTGGAGAATGAGGAACGTATGACGCAGATATTTCTAAGAGGTTTGAAATCCGACATACGTCAGTATCTCATTTCTCATAAATTTTCTCTATATTCAGATGTTGTCAACATGGCTCAATTATTAGAGCGAGATAACGAAATACGTTCAACCGAGGGACCACAACCGTGGTCATATCTGGTGATGCTAAATCATCGGAGCAACGATAACCAGCGGGGAAAGAAAAATGCGGACAAGAGCGACAACCACTCTGGTGGTAATCATGGCCATGAAAGTGGAAGAAGTGAGTCGGGGGGAGATTTTAAAAAAATGAGATTCAACAATGGCAATGTGAAGACGTCAGCACCAACAGCAACTGGTTCTAAAGGAGGAGAACGACCACCGGTTGTATGCTATAAATGCGGAAAAGAGGGACATATCAGCCCAAACTGTCCACAACAGTTCAAGGTATGCTATAATTGTGGAAAGGAAGGACATATCGCTCAAGATTGTACGGTAGTGAAACCAAGTCCAGTGGGAATGGTGACTCAAAAGGCTATCCCAGAAAAGTCAAAGTTAATGGTTCCTGGAAGAGCGTTTGTCGTGACTGGTCAAAATGCAAGGAACCCAAACGAGGTGATCACGGGTAAGCTAATCATAAATTCTTGTGAAATTTATACATTACTAGATACCAGTGCTATCCATTCATTTATCTCTCCTGCTTGTGCTCAACGTTTAAACTTGACTCCCGAGAAATTAGACTTTGACTTATCTGTGGAGACTCCGTTAGGAGAAACTTTCATCACATCCACTGTTTAAAAATCTTGTTTGACCCAAGTTGACACCATCATATTACCTGTTGATCTTATCTCTTTAAAGATACTTGCATTTGACGTGATTTTAGGGATTGATTGGTAAATACTCATCATGCCAAAATTGATTTTTTTTGTAAGGTTGTTAGTTTTCATATTCCTAACCAACCTGTTATGCGAATTCAAGCGACTAAACCACTAAAATCAATCACTGTTATATCAAGCCATAAAGCCATTCGTTTATTGAAAAACGGATGTCAAGCTTTCTTAGCCCATGTTATGGATTTGAATAAAGACACATCAGATTTGAATAATATTTCTGTTGTTAGTGAATTTCCTGATGTATTTCCTGAAGAACTTCTCGGTATACCCCCAGAACATGTAGTTGAATTCTTTATTGACCTTGAACCTGGTGCAAAGCCCATTTCTAAAACCCCATATCGAATGACTCCTATTGAACTTTAGGAGCTAAAGGTCCAACTACATAAGTTATTGGACATCCGTTTTAATCTTCCTAGTACATCTCCTTGGGGTGCTCCTGTTTTATTCGTAAAGAAGAAAGACGGGAGTATGGGAATTTGTATTGACTATCGAGAATTAAACCATGTCACTATCAAGAATACGTATCCGCTACCTCGCATTGATGACCTGTTTGACCAGTTACAAGGAGCACAATTCTTTTCAAAGATCGATCTTCATTCTGGATATCATCAGCTGAAGATTAGAACTTAGGATATTCCAAAACTACCTTCAGAACTCGGTACGGGCATTATGAATTCTTAGTCATGTCTTTTGGATTGACTAATGCTCTTGCGGCTTTCATGGATATGATGAACCGAGTATTCAAGATGTATTTGGATCAATTCGTTGTTGTCTTTATTGATGACATCCTCATATATTCCAAAAGCCGTGAAGATCATGAGCACCATTTGAAGCTGGTACTCCAAAGGCTTCGTGAAAACAAGCTTTATGCTAAGTTGAAGAAATACAAGTTTTGGCTTGAGGAAGTAGCATTCCTTGGACACGTGGTGTTAAAACATGGAGTATCTGTCGACCCGACAAAGATTGAGGCAATACAAAGTTGGGAGCAACCGAAGATGGTGACCGAAGTTCGTAGCTTTCTGGGCTTAGCTGGTTATTATCGAAGATTCGTGGAAGGGTTTTCTCGAATCGCTACTCCGTTAACTCAGTTGACTCGGAAGGATACAAAATTTGTATGGAACGAGGAATGCGAAAAGAGTTTTCAAGAGCTCAAGTGGAGACTCATTTCGGCACCTGTTCTGACAATACCATCTGGTTTGGATGGATTTGTTATCTACAGCGATGCTTCAGGCAAAGGGTTAGGATGTGTTCTCAGGCAACATGGGAAATTCATAGCCTATGCCTCGCAATAACTTAAATAATATGAGAGGAATTATCCTATTCATGATCTAGAGTTGGCAAGCATCGTTTCGCTTAAAGATCCGGAGGCACTATCTATATGGGGAGAAAGTGGAGATATATTCGGACCATAAAAGCCTCAAATATTTCTTCACCCAAAAGGAACTCAACATGCGGCAACGACGTTGGCTTGAGCTGTTGAAAGATTACGACCACACCATTCAATACTATCCTAGAAAAGCGAACGTGGTAGCTGATGCGTTGAGTAGAAGATCATATGCGGGAACGAGTGCGATGTTGTCAACATAAAGGCCCATTTTGTGTGATTTACAAAAGATGAAGATAGAATTCAAGACTCCGGGGACCCATGCGATGATGTTAAGTATACGCATAGAACCGACTTTAATCAAAAAAGTTAAAGTTACTCAAGCCACAGACCCAGAGCTGATGCGTATGAAGAAGAAAGTACAAGAAGGTGCTATTCCAGAAGCAAAAATCGATGAAGAAGGAATACTTCGAGTCCACTCCAGACTTTGTGTTCTTAACGACTTTGATTTAAAGAACAAGATCATGACGCACACAATACACCGTTTGTAATCCATCCTGGAAGTACCAAAATGTATCGTGATCTTCGACATACATTTTTGTAGAACAATATGAAGAGAGAGATTGCAAAGTTTATCTCGAGGTGTTTAACTTGTCAACGTGTAA
Organism: Panax ginseng; assembly: GCA_020205605.1. Lineage (NCBI taxonomy): Eukaryota > Viridiplantae > Streptophyta > Magnoliopsida > Apiales > Araliaceae > Panax > Panax ginseng. Next base: position 146,258,623 of record CM035128.1, on the reverse strand, counting down.
AGGCGGAGCATCAAGTGCCTAAGGGTCCATTACAACCACTTGAGATTCCGAAATGGAAGTGGGAACACATTACCAAGGATTTTGTTATGGGTCTTCCCACGGTTTCTCAAGGAATAAATGCTATTTGGGTTATTGTTGATAGATTAACCAAGTCTGCTCATTTCTTGCCGATACGGGAGACTTATTTCCTTGAACGACTTGCTCGTATGTATATAAATGAGATTGTGAGATTGAATGGCATGCAAGTATCCATAGTTTCGGATCGTGACCCAAGATTTATTTCACGATTTTGGGTTAGCTTGCAAAAAGCTATGGGCACGGATTTACGATTCAATTCGGCATACCATCCTTAAACGGACGGACAATCAGAGAGGACTATTCAAACTCTTGAAGATCTATTAAGACTCTGTGTCCTAGACTTCAAAGGGAGTTGGGATAAGTATTTACCATTGGTGGAATTCTCCTACAACAATAGTTATCAGGCAAGTATAGGTGTGGCTCCATTTGAAGCATTGTATGGACGAAAGTGTCGCTCTCCAATATGTTAGGATAAGGTGGGTGAAACAACATTTTTGGGACCAGAGTTGGTACGTATGACTACGAAAAAGATCCAAATTATTCGACAACGTATACAAACGGCACAGGATCGACAAAAGAGTTATGCGAATCTTCATCGAAAGGACGTGGAATCTAGTATTGGGGATCATGTATTGTTGTGAGTTGCCCCATGGAAGGGAGTTACAAGATTTGGGAAGAGAGGAAAGCTCAATCCACGATTTATTGGTCCATTTCAGATTCTTGACCGAGTAGGAAATGTGGCCTATAGACTCGCGTTACCTCTAAGCATGTCTCGTGTTCATAATATTTTTCACATATCTCAGTGCTTCAGTAAATATGTGAAAGACCCGAACCACGTTATCGAAGAGTTAGAACGGTGAAATAATAGCAAGATTTAACTTATGAGGAGGTACCCGTTAAGATCTTGGATAGGAAGGAGCATGTCCTATGCACAAAGGTCATACCACAAGTCAAAGTTTTGTGGAGGAACCATGCTATAGAGGAAATGACCCGGGAGTTGGAAACGAAAATGAAAGCGAGGTATCCTCACCTTTTCGAAACACCACGTACGTATGTCAATTTCGAGGACGAAATTTCATAAGGAGGGGAGGTTGTAAGACCCCAACTTATTATAAATGAAATTGAATTTCCTCTATTTATTATTTTGATATAGTAAGGGTTGATTTGATTAATGTGGTTAGTTATGGGTAAAATGCGCAAATATTTTAAATAAACAAGTGGTTATAAAATATTCATTGTTGTCGGGAATATTCGTTTGGTCGTGGAATATTCTTACTGTCGGAAAATATTCGTACGACGGCGCAGTCTTGTGTGGGCCCCATAACGGAAAGTGATTGGATGAAGAAAACAACAAGTATAAGTTGTTTATAAATAACGGCGTAGTTGTTACCAATTATCTTGTTGAAATACTCGATTAGTTTAAAACACGAGTACTTACCGGTATTTGTTATCTTAGTCATATATTCTTTACTGGGCTAGTTGAGCTCACCCTTTTCCTTTTTGTTCCATTTTTCTTCTCAGGAGGCTAGAATGTAGCGAGTACTAGTCGGGGTATGGAATGAAGGTTATAGAAAGTTATTTTTGTAGTCCTCACTATTTTGTAAAATAGTGTATCAATAATTGTAATGAGGACTTGTTTGAGTGTTGATATTGTCTAGAAGACAATATTTGTTTTTAAACTCACAGTTTATGTGTTGTCATATTTTGCACGACAATTATATTAATAAAGTTGTAGTTATTTCTGTACCATGTATTTGGCGACTCAGAATGGGTGTTGTATACCTATTTTGGGGGCGTCACATTAATCATGTCAAAGTTCAAGAATAATGAACACTGAGCAGTCATTAGGGACTATGAACTTCTACTAGAATTAACAGTATTATACTGAAAATTCAATAAAACGAGTACAACAGGTGATCAGCCTAAGTACCCTACATTAAGCATAACATTTAAACATGCTAGTATGTGCGCACGTTGGTTCCCCGATAATTATATAATTTCCCCTTCAATGAGGGTTGTTCATCTTAGTAGATTTCCAAGAGTCCGTACCAAGTCAATTGGTTTAGATAGCTTTCTAACACATGATAATAGTCTAGCCGAATCAATGGCTTAGACATCTTTTATACTGTATTTAAGAACGATAAGTTCCATGCTTACAACAATATCAAGATATAAAAATGATTTTTGAATAGTAATAGATATTTGCTCGAGATAGATATGGTTGATATGGAAACAATTCGGATTATACAATTTATACATTGTAAAGAATTTAGGAAACTTGCATTCTATATGAGAATCAAATGAAGTTAGAGAACTTGAACAAAATCCAAAGTTGTGTAAGTTAGGGAACTTGCCTCAAGCGTAGTTTACCAACTTATAGCTTATCAACACTTTAAAATCCTATTGTAACGCAGTTATGAATACAACATCTCTATTAGTTACACAATTCTCTAAGTCAAAAATCTTATATATGTTTGATCATATAACACACTCATTATCATCTTAGTAGCGCAAATAGAATGTCACATTGGTATGCTTTCACACCGTATAACTATATAATTAGTACTTGCTTGTAGAAAGGTATTATGAAGTTTGTAAAAATCTTTAGATCCTTGGTTTCATATAGTTATTATGTATTATAACTCTTTTAAAATCATGTAATAAGGCTGAAAGTAATATAACATGCAAGTTGCAATTTATAGATTATAAAATAAATCAGCATCCTAGACTGCAGGAGGGCGCAACTGCGCCCTTGTTAGGCTTAGCGACGGCGCAGCTGCGCTGTCCTCTAGCCAGACCAGAGTTGAGCTTTGCTCTTCCTGAATCAGTCTCATGATAACAACACATAGTATATACGCATGTTAAAGGGTCTCGCATTCTTTTATAGTGATCCTACACTTGTCTTGGTATGTTATCGTTTTAGTTTAGGATTTCAAATGAGTTAAGGCCAATCAAGATCATGAAATTACAAAGGCTACAATGTCCGCCATGCATACATGTGAGATAATCACGAAATCAGTTAGTATGTATGCTTACAAAGGTTTTCATCCTATAAGCATAACTAGCATCATTTATTTCCTTAAAACATCTCTAACTCATGCTTGAGTAACTTTCATTGTGTCTAACCAAAATGGACGAACATATGTATTATGTGTGGTCACATAAGAAATATAAATCATACATGCTCTAAGTTCAGAACGTGCACCACATCATGTTCATTAGTTTACAACACATCCAAGTTTACTTTTAAAAGTTATTTTAAGCCAAGCGAAAATACATCTTAGTACATGTATATCACCTTGAATCACATCTCATGTGTAGCTAGGTCATATGTGTATGCTCGCAAAATCAGAACTTAAAGTTCATAAGTTTCATCAAAGTCTATTTTCAAAACTATCATTTCCTTTAGTACATGTATACTAACACCATCCAAATCATTCATGCTACGCCAAGTAACCTAAATTCTCATGTTAAACCTATTTTCATGCATGACTAGGTTAAAATAACATAATAGAAGTACCACATTACAACTAAAAGCACTGACCCATTCTGGTGTCCGGTACGGTGTCTGCTTTGAATGGCAAAAGGGCGAATACGCCTTCATGGATGTAACCAGGAAAGACTTAGCTTCGACAGAACATAAATTTATACAAGAAATCCTCAACATAACATACTCAAAACTAAACACATTTTTTTCACATATGCATGTAAACTTGGCTAACACCTAGACATCAACCTTTAACCCAATTTAACAAAAGATTCCATGAAATTTTAAAAATTTAAACTACTAGAATGCAAGAGCATAGTTTAAGAGAACTACCTCTGTTGAAGCGTATAGTGCAAATTCTTCCAACCTCAGATTGTTGCTTCTCAATTATTAGACTCACACTATATAGGAACTTTAGCAAAAAACTCAGTAACGTGAAGTGAGAAGAAGAGCTTGCCATTTATAGAGAAATTATTGTCCACTTCTGGGTTTTGCACAATGAATTAATCTAAGAGAAAAAAGAAGAATCCAATGGGCTGAGAGGTTTAGGTGAAAAGAAGTCACCAACTTCTTCTCCTCCATTCTTCTATTCATCATCATAGCTATGCTAGCCATCATATGCAGACTTGTGTTTACGTAATTAGAATTAGGCTAATGTGAAGCACTGTTGAGTCACTCAAACTGGGACAAGGAGTCTGATTAATTGGTATGCAATAACAAAAAGGTTGCTAATATACTTAAGTTTTAATTCCTTTTGGGCATACAACACAATTTTAATGAGGTAATATTACTACATTGTGATAAGTTAGGTATATATCCACACCCATAATTATATAATCCATGTACATTTGCCTAGTCCAATTAATACTATAACATGTATGGACACAATTTAATTGTTTACTAATAATCCAATATTTCCTTTTATTATTTAATTACACATCAGTATTGAAAAAAATATTTTAATAGTACATATTTATTTACTCCTAAATTTTAGAATACACATTTAATTGTCCCACCACACATGATGAGGTAACAAAAACTCAACTAAATCAACTTTATGATTTACTTATTTTTACTATATAGTTTTGTATAGCAATATTCACAATTAAGTGTCACACCTTATTTAATATCTCATGTAAGAAGTAATTATATGGTACTACTACTTATATTTTCCTATATTACACATGGTGGTACATACCAATATTTAATAATAATGTTCACATTAATAATGATGGTAACTTGTCCACTATATTACCCATTCTTTATTAATGTTAATAAACCATCTTTGTAACTCATGCACAAATGAAATTATTTCCAATTAAACGAAAAGTTTATAAGATGATAAAGAACAAGAATCAAAATATTCCCTTGAAGATTCGAAATTAGCATTCCTAAATTAATCACAATTGTTCACCTTATTTTTAATCCTTTCGAGCTTTACAACTTTTTACCGAATCCACCATAGCACATTTGGTTACTTAATTACTTATTCCATTATCAATATTCAAATAAATATTCTACTTTTATAAATATTGTTAGGTTTATAATATTCAGGTAATCCACCGTGTAAAATTAGAGTTTTAAAATTTCAAGATAGATCATCCTTTATGCACAATTATTAATTAAACGAAAAAGAAAGAACAAGAATCATACCCTAAGATTTTCTCTATCACCTCATCCTTTTCGAACTTGAATCCACCGGGTTTGGTTCTTTCCTTTGATCAACGTTAGCCACCCAAGTGTTTGGCCTCTAGAGGTGATCCACCAAGGAAGAAGAAAGATTCAAGAAGATGGGTATTTGGAAAAATCCTAATTTTTCTATCTCTCATAGAAAAGGTGTACTCTTCCAAATATTGTAATTACGTATTCTATGAAAACGTCAACAACCACCTCACCCATAATAAGACTCCTCTTATTTATAGATGTGAGCAACCCTCCTTAACAATTAAGGAACTGAGCCTTATTTTAATTAATTAAACTCCTTTAATTAATTAAGCTCCTAATCTTATTAAGAATAATTAATTAAACTTTTAATCATTTAGCCTCCTAATCTTATTAGGAATAAATGAGAGTACTTTTATTAATTAATTCTCAAACTCCTTTAGAATTAAATAATAATAATAATAGTAATAATAATAATAATAGACTCTCTTATTAATTTATATTTAATATTTAAAAATATTAAATAATAATATTAAGCTATTTAATTTATTCTATCACCATAGATTAAATTAAATATACTTAACTTATTATTACGATTATGCCATTAACTTCTTAAATAATTATTCTTCCTTTTATGGTGTGACCCTTTAGGTTCTCCATATTAAACCTATTGTGAATAAATCAATTAGAATAATTCTAATCTTATTTAAATAAATAAATTAAACTATTAATTTATTTAAATAAATAATATTTATTCTACAATAGGATAAGCCTCCCCAAATGATCAACGACTTTTCGTATAATATAGATTTCAACATTAATCATAAAAGAACCTTTGAGTAAATAGTTACCGTACAATTCAATCCTTCCACCATACAATGTCCCAATTAAATATAAGACATGAAATTACTGTCAAGTCTTATTTTATTTAATTATATGTATTTCGACTCTTAAATGCACAACCCCAAATAATGCAAATTAGAAACTCCTTTCTAATTTAATTCTGCCTTGGCCAAGGACTACTGTGTTGTTATTTATCGAATCACATATGACATTTTTCTTCTTTTACTAGAAGTGGTAGATTCTTTATTGATCATACATTATCTCTATGTACAACTTATTATACCCAAGCATACCCTTTGATATACCCTAAGGGTCTTAAGAAATAAGTCAAAGTATAACTCATCATACACAAGATACTATGATGATCTCAAGTCCAAGGATCACTTGACTACTATCACTACAGAATTCCTATCGACAGCAAGTAAAACTCCATTAGGTATTCCTTAGCGAGCCACGCTCAAAGGAACTTATTCTCTAATAAGCACCTACATACTTGCTTTTTAGTGTCTCCACACAAATGATCATGAGATCAATCATCCTCATCCAATGAGCAAGCAACGATGTACCAATCTATCCTGGATTCACTAATCCCCAATTTAGTAATCCAACGATTGGGAACTATTTTAGTTTTAAGCTTTCTAAGAATTTAGATCTCATTAGAATGATCATCATCATTATTCTAAAAGCATTGCTTAAAACTATGGTTTATCACATATTATAAAACAACATCATGTAGATAATTAAAAGCCTTTAATAAATTGATATTTTTTTTTATTAATAAATGAATAAGATTGTTACAAAGTATATGCTTTATCACAAAACATGATTGGCTTGTGTGCATACTACTTTCAATCTCCCACTTGCACTAAAGCCAATCGCCATGGTATCTCATACCCTTCTTCTCTAAGTGACGATTATCCTGCTGTTGGAAAAGCTTTAGTTAATGGATATGTAATGTTGTTCTTGAGAGTCCACTATCTCTATAGTGATTTCCCATCTTTCAATGATTCTTATAATCAAATAAAAGTGCCACAACACATGTTTAGATCCAAGATGTGACTTAGGAACTATTCCTAGTTCTGTAATGAACTTTTCATCCAAACAATCAACTTACAGCTTCATTTACAGCTATATACTTTGTCTTTATCACTAAACCAACAACTCTTTGCTGTTTAAAACCTTTCCAATTCACTACACCACTGTTCAAGGTAAAGCTTTACCTTAAAGTGGATTTTCTGTCGTCTTGGTCTGTCTGACAAACTTGAGTCTGTTAAGCCCTCTAGTTTTAATTTAGACCCACCATGAATATGATCACATCCTTAGTTCCAGTTAAGTACTTTAAGATATTTTTCACTGTCTCACAGTGAACTTCTCCAGAATATGACTGATCAACATCAGGTCTCGTACATTTCATTGCATACATGATAGTTACTCATGCAATCTCTCTTTTTGGAGTCTTTGGGGACTATTAAGAGAGATACACTCCATGGCTCATCAACATGAGATATCTCTTGGAGTTTGTCATGCTAAACAACTTTAGCATCAAATGAATATACGTTCCTTGGGTTAAGCTGAACATCCTTTTAAATCTATCTATATAGATTTGTATCCCCAATTACGATACTCTTCCCAAATCATTCATGGAGGAATGTTTAGACAACTTTATCTTTACTGATTGTAGTATTAGTATGTCATTCCTTATCCGTAATATATCAACATATAATACTAGAAATTTCACGACGCCCCCACCCGACTCTTTTTACACACACTAGGTTCATTTTTGTTTTTGATAAAATCAAACTCTTTTGATTGTCTCATCAAAACGAATGTTCCATATATGAGAAGCTTGCTTCAATCCATTTCTCTGAGTGTCTACAACTCTTACCTCATCGTATGTAACTGGATCATCATCTTCTATGATGTGTACCTCATCATCATCATCATCATCTATGATGAATCTATACCTCCTGTATCTTCTAGACTATTCCGCATTTACGATTCGATTGTGGTACAATAGGTCTATCTACAAGTTCCTCTTATTCGACTTATAGTGTTTTGTGGTTCTTGAACTCTTCAAGATCTATTATCCTCCCACTAGCCCTTCAATAATAAACACCTTTATCTTAGAAGGTAGTGTGTTTTTTGCAACAAACACCTTTTGCTAAGTAGGATTATAGAACATATACTCTAAACTTTTTTTTAGGATGTCCCACAAATCAGACTTGTCAAATCTTGTCCCAAACTTATCCTTTGAAACCTTTTTCACATAAGTTGACAACCCTTATCTTAACATACTTAAGATTAGAATCCTCCATGTCCATAACTTTTATGGAGTCTTGGGGCTGGATTTTGAGGTTACCTTTTTTCAGAGATATGCAACCATTTCTAGGACATGACCCTGTAAGGATACCGAATGTCAAGAAATTATTATGGACCGCACTATGTCCAACAAGGTACGATTTTTCCTTTCGATACATCAATCAATTATTGTGTATCAGGAGGCATCCATTATGAGAAAACCATTTGAGATGATCTAGAAACTTATTGCACAAGTATTTATTCCTTGATCTAATCAAAGAATATTAATACTTTGCCAATTTATTTAAACCTTTCAAATAATTCACACTTGTATTTCAACAAATACACACATTCAACTCTTTGACTGATCATCTCCTTTTCTTATACTGGTTTGTTCAATTTGCAAAATAAATTTTCATGTAAGTCAAGTATACAAAATCCATTAAATAATATTTCAGTTCTATACAAAATATTATTATTATAAATAGAACAACAATTGTTCTTAATTATAATACCAAAAATTTTATTGTCCAACAATAAAATGGAAATAATATTTCTAACAAGAATTGGAATACAATAACAATTTATTAACTTAATAGATTTGCCCGTAGGCATTGCTAAACTATAAGTTTCTATGGCTAATGTAGCAACCTTTGCTTCATTTCCCACACATAGGATTACTTATCTATGTTTAGCTTTCCACTTCTGCTTGGTCCCTTCATAAATCTATATTTATGATAACCAAAGTCGGTATCCAATACCCAAGTAGAACCTTGAATTAGAGAAAAATTTATTTTAAATCATGAACGAAATTGTATTTGTAACCGAAACTTCACTAAGCTTCTTTTGGTTAGCCTCTGTAAGATGCTTCTTGCGCTTTCTTTCCAAAGGTCCAGTGCTTATTGCAAAGGGAAGCAAACTCCTTTGCTATCCGTGACGCTTTTGTTCTTATTATCCTTTGTTTTTGCCTTTCTATTTACCTTCTTTGAATCGCTCTTCTTTTATGAAGATCCTTTGGCCCCTACCAAGAAGACATGGTCTTTCTTGGTTGAAAAGTGACTCTCAACATTTTTCAACATGTTAAGCAAATCAACTAGGTCGATATCTAGCTTGTTCATATGAAAAATTCACAACAATTGTGAAAGGAGTCCGGAGTGAGTGCAAGATCAAATCTTGGTTCAACTCTCCATCCATGACAAAACCTCGTTGTCCTAATTGATCAATCAAATTGATTATGTTAAGGACTTGTATCTCGCATTCAGTAGTGTCATCCTGGTCATTCTAGATCGTAAGAGCTCCTTAGATATCTCGATATCTATTAGTCCTACTTTCCTCACCATCAACTACTTGATGTGCGTGAATATAGTAAGAGCATCCATAGTTTCATGCCGACGTCAAGCTCATTATCATGGATGCGAGCATGATGCATCGAGCCAATCTGCATCATCTTGCCACTTTCTAAAAGTAGCAATCTCTTTCTCGAGGCATTATCTCGCAACCATTGCAGGATAGGCGATTATGACATAAGATAGCTTTTCAAATTGGCGAGAACTATTCTCAAATTCCTTAACCAATCCAAGTAATTTGGTCCGGTTAATTAGCATCTAATATGTTTCGTAGTGATAGTAATTTAGTCATTGTAAAATTCTATAAATGAATTTGTAATTAACAACATTTTAGCATACATTCTTTTATTAATTACCAAAATAAATTAGGTCTTGTTTTAAATTGGTATCTCCCACTATTTTCTTCAAACTATATTACCCTCATTTATATAGTTCGACAATATCCAATTAAAGATATGCTAGTGAGAATAAGGATCTCATTTCAAATGTATATAGCCTTGTGGTGACACAACAAACTATATATAAATAAATAGGTAGACAACTCTTGTCAATTACATCAACTATGCAACTCCTTGTATTTTGTCTCTTAGATCATAATGGTCAAGTGTGTGCACATCCGAACTAAAATGATCCAAGTTAAGTCCAACCTAGCACTCTATATATTCAAAAAAGAAAAATATTGTCCTTGTGGTGACACAACAAAACAATATTGTTCAATTTTCTTTATAAGCATCAAATGTGATAAATTAACATCTTAAATACTTAATACTTGCCTTGTGGTGACACAACAAACTCATATTAAATATTTAATACTCTATTAATTTTATCATGCTAGAAGGCTTACGCTCGATATTCCAAATATCTTTGAACGCTTAGACTTAATATAAAATATTTGAGGGGTTTGTTATTAATTTGTCTCATCTTGTTTAGCGCATGCACACACACACACACACACACACACACACACACACACACACACACACACACACACACATATATATATATATATATATATATATATATATATATATATATATATACGATATATATATTAATGAACATGAATATATTAATGATGTTTGCATAATATATAATATATATAGTATAAGCATGCACATATAGAATACTATATTCTACTTGGATTGATTATGGACTTTTATTCTAGTTTGGTTCACTAGAGCCACCAAGTGAACCAAATGGTCAAACCCTAGGGGTGCAAGAATTAATATTTAAATATAACTATTACATTTAAACTCGGGCTCCATTATAAACGGGTCTTCAAGCGCTCCTTGCTCCTTGATCTCCAATTCTTCAAAATAATTCTAACTATTCCTATTACAAAACTATTTAAAATAAATAGAAACCTTGATCAACAGTCAAGGGGAAGTACATAGGAGGGAGATAGAATTTACATTAAAAAAAATTAGAGAAGACGAGGTATGCATACCCCATTTAATAAAACCCATACATTCATGCATCCAACTAAAATAAAATCCAATCACATTGGTCAATAGTCCATAATCAATCTCATTTATTATCATACACATCACCATATGCATCAATAAATAACATTCATCTCATGAATAATATACATTCAATATATATATTGATATCATTTAATGGGCAAATTTAGTTAGTATAAAATCTAATTTTGAATCAAAATAAACTCCTTTATTTTAATCCAAATTTAAATAAAAAAAAACTATTTTATTTTAATTTATCCAATTTTGAATAAAATAAACTATTTTATTTTAATCAAAATCTTTAATCAAAATAACTCATTTATTTTAATTAATTATGGAATCCAATTCCAAGTAAAAAAAAACTCCTTTATTAAAGAAAACACGGATTTTCTTTCCTATTCACAAATAAACTCTTTTATTTTGAATAATATGAAATCTTATTCCATATCTAAATTAACTCATTTATTTAAGGAAATTAGGATTCTCTTTCCTATTCACAAATAAACTCTTTTATTTTGAATAATATGAAATCTTATTTCATATCTAAATAAACTCCTTTATTTAAGGAAATATGGAATCTAATTTCAACTCCAATTAGTTATCATGGAATCCAATTCCAACTCTAATTAGTTAGCATGAAATCTAATTTTAAAATTAAAATAAACTTTTTATTTTAAGATTAAAATAAACCTTTTATTTTAAGATTAAAATAAACCTTTTATTTTAAAATTAAAATAAACTTTTATTTTAATTATAAAATTATTAAAATATATATTATATATATAAATAATATATATTACGGTAATATATATATTATATATATAGCAACGAAATCATGTGACCAAGCAATTCAAGTAATCATATATCACGAATCTCCTGACCACGTGATTAACATGGGATAGCCAAGTGTTAGTATTATCATGGTTTTTATCATATATAAACCATACTTTCACTTAGCCAGCAAGACTCCCTTTGAAATTCGTCACCACCGTGAATCAGGATTTAGGAATTAGAATTAAAGGATCCTAGGAATTAGAATATATATATATATATATATATATAATATTAACCTTATTAAGAATCCTGTAACTTGTTATATATATGTCATATCTCACATCACCTGTTAAATATCAGGTGAATCGCGATTTACACATATATGCCGCGAATCTCCCTTCCTTGAATAAACACCAATCTAGCGCAAAAAGAAAAAATGGGATTCACTGTTTTTTTTTTTTAATTAAATTTTATACAATAAATTATTCTCAATTAAATTGTTCTAAACACATATCAATATATATATATATATATCAAATTAAAACAATTAATAATTCGCATAAAGGTTTGGATCTGATGCCACTGTTAGGTTTGTAATATTCATGAAAGAAATTAAATTACACAAAGTAAGCGAAAACGTGTAAAATTAGAGTTTTAAAATTTTACAAACCATATACCTGGATCATCTTTTATGCATAATTATTAATTAAACGAAAAAGAAAGAACAAGAATCATACCCTTAAAGATTCGAGCTTCCTCAAGTACAAGTTCACCTCCAATCCTTTTCGCGTTCAACTTGAATCCACCGGGTTTGGTTCTTTCCTTTGATCAACGTTAGCCACCCAAGTGTTTGGCCTCTAGAGGTGATCCACCAAGGAAGAAGAAAGATTCAAGAAGATGGGTATTTGGCAAAACCCTAATTTTTTTTTATCTCTTATAGAAAAGGTATACTCTCCCAACTATTGGAATTACGTATTCTATGAAAACGTCAACAACCACCTCACCCATAATAAGATTCCTTTTATTTATATATGTGAGCAACCCTCCTTAACAATTAAGGAATAGAGCTTTATTTTAATTAATTAAACTCCTTTAATTAATTAAGCTCCTAATCTTATTAGGAATAATTAATTAAACCTTTAATTAATTAGCCTCCTAATCTTATTAGGAATAAATGAGAGTAATTTTATTAATTAATTCCCAAACTCCTTTAGGAATTAAATAATAATAGTAATAGTAATAATAATAATAAGACTCCTCTTATTAATTTATATTTAATATTTAAAAAATATTAAATAATAAATATTAAGCTATTTAATTTATTCTATCACCATAGATTAAATTAAATATACTTAACTTATTATTACGATTATGCCATTACCTTCTTAAATATTTATTCTTCCTTTTATGGTGTGACCCTTTAGGTTCTCCATATTAAATCGGTTGTGAATAAATCAATTAGAACAATTCTAATCTTATTTAAATAAATAAATTAAACTATTAATTTATTTAAATAAATAATATTTATTCTACAATAGGGATAAGCCTCCCTAGCGATCAACGACTTTTCAGATAATATAGATTTTAACATTAATCATAAAAGAACCTTTGAGTAAATAGTTACTGTACAATTCAATCCTTCCACCATACAATGTCTCAATTAAATATAAGACATGAAATTACTGTCAAGTCTTATTTTATTTAATTATATGTATTTCGACTCTTAAATGCACAACCCCAAATAATGCAAATTAGAAACTCCTTTCTAATTTCATTCTGCCTTGGCCAAAGACTACTGTGTTGTCATTTATCGAATCACATATGATATTTCTCTTCTTTTACTAGAAGTGGTAGATTTTTTATTGATCATACATTATCTCCATGTATAACTTATTATACCCAAGCATACCCTTTGATATACCCTAAGGTTCTTAAGGAATAAGTCAAAGTATAACTCATCATACACAAGATACTATGATGATCTCAAGTCCAAGGATCACTTGTACTACTATCACTACAGGAATTCCTATCGATGCATACAAGTAAAACTCCATTCTAGATTCCTTAATGAGCCACGCCAAAGGAACTTATTCTCTAATAAGCACCTACATACTTGCTTTTAGTGTCTCCACATAAATTATCATGATATCAATCATCCTCATCCAATGAGCAAGCAACGATGTACCAATCTATCCTGGATTCACTTAATCCCCAATTTAGTAATCCAACGATTGGGAACTATTTTAGTTTTAAGCTTTCTAAAAATTTAGATCTCATTAGAATGATCATCATCATTATTCTAAAAGCATTGCTTAAAATTATGGGTGTATCACATATTATAAAACAGCATCATGTAGATAATTAAAAGCCTTTAATAAATTAATATTTTTTATTAATAAATGAATAAGATTGTTACAAAGTATATGCTTTATCATCAAACATGATTGACTTGTGTGCATACTACTTTCATAAAATATTCGGGTTTTATAAATATAATTATTAATAATATTCATAAAATTCTCGGGTATTACATCCTCCCCCCTTTATAAAAATTTCGTACTCGGAATTGGTACAATGTTACATAAAAAGATGGGGATAGTCCCTCCTCATCTTATCCTCTAACTCCCACGTAGCCTCCTCGGCGTTGTGGTTGTGACAACCAGAAAATTTATATTATTTATAAAATCTTAAATGATTGAATAAAGGTTGAATAATAAGACTAGACAGGAAATATAGTATGGATTTAATGTTTTTTGTGAAGGACTTGTATGGTTTTGTGTGTTATGATTATATGTGTGTATAGTATGTGGTTTAGGGTTAAGTATGAATCAAGTAAAGCTGTAACATTGGCTAACCCTAATGTTATAATAAGAACTTCGATGTTCAGTTAAGAAACCCTAACGATTGGTTAGAAACCCTAATTCCAGCTTTGAAAACCCTAATTTTAGTTCTGGAAATCCTAAACCCTAATCGAAAATTTCTAAACCCTAATCTGGGAACCCTAATGCTAAGTATAAAATCCTAAGGGTTAAAAGTTATGGGATATATGTGAAAAGACCAAATTACCCTTCAAATTGATGGGGAAATTACCAAAATACCCTATGTAGGTGCAAAAATTACCAAAATGCCCTTTTACTTAACTTTTAAGTAAAAGATTGTGTCAAATCTTGTGAGTCTTCAAATGGAGATTTGCCATGTGCTTATTATCTATTCCAATCAGCCAAATCTTGCCACCTACATCATCCTTATACATTGAATCAAAGATTTGGAAACTTAAAAGTTAAGAAAACCTTTACTTTATTTTCTAACTTAGCCAACACTTTCTCTCTCTCCAATTCTCGAAATGTTGAGAGGAAATCAGTGATAAGTTAAGCCCATATCATCCCATACACTATCCAAGATCGGATCATGAGGGCAGAATCAAAGATTAGAGTATAAAAGGTATAAACCCTAATCCATGCTAGATCCTTAAGATTTCAGTTGATTATGTGTTTTGATGTTTAGATATGTGTTATATGATGTTATTTAGTGATCTATCATAGATCTATAGATCTATAACATCTAAGTGCATGAAAATAATTTTTTTTGAAAACTGTCAAGAACCCTAATTTGAGGTCTGACAACCATATATGTCAGAGCCTCTAGATCTCATTCTGTTAGATGTTAGGATGGCTAAGTGTATCATTGATATTCTATGCCATGAGGAGAGTACACTGGAAGTGGAATCAAGTCCATAGAAATTCTAGATCACAAGTTATTCATGGTCAAACATGGTTGACCAGTCACAGAAAATGGGTTCTGGAAAACCTAGATTTCCCAGAAATGTTTGACAACCATTTTGCAGGGCTTTGATCTTGTAACTGTTAAGTTGTTAGGCCATGTAAATGTATAGCTTTTGTAGTCTGACATATGGACTACCAAACCATGACACTAGAACACCTAGATCATCAACAGTATCAAAGATATTCATGGTCAAAATTGGATTTACCAACTGACTTTATGAATTTCTGGAAAACCCAGATTTCTCAAGAACAGTTTTTGGCTGGTACTTTGACCAAGCCAGATCTTACTTCTATGATGTTGTTAAGCTACAAAAGTGTATTACTTTTGTACCTTGACATACATACTACATAAGTGTTACACTTTAACACACCAACAAAGCCCAGAATCCAAATTATTAAGGCTCAAAAAAGACCCTTGACACTGTCTGAGTTTCTGGGGCAACCCAGAAACTCAAAAACAGCTCTGACATGATTTTTGATGGCTTATAACTTCTTGTTATGTTGTAGTTTGACCCTGAACTTTGTTTGTGCTTGTAGTATTACATCAATACTACATAGCTAGTACACTTTCATGCCTAGAAAACATCATGAACATAAAATTAGAAGTGGTAAAAGTAGGTACCCTGATACTAACTTTGAATGTTCTTGAAGGCTCAAGAACACCTATAGCGATAGTTTTGTCATGATAGGCCCCTTTAGCGACATTTTTATTAAAAATGATTTATTTAATTTAAATAATTAGAATAAAATGGTAAATAATTATAAAAAATTCATAATTAATTTGTAAAAATTATTTTAAGGTATAAAAATTAAGTTTTAATAATTTGAGATAATTAATATTTTAATATTAATGATATTTAATAATTATATTAAATAAATTACTTAAAATGATTTTAATATTTTAAAAATTATTTGAAAATATATTAAAGTGTTAGAAAATATTATAAGTTATCTTGAATGACTTTTAATATTTTGGGATGAATTTCATTAATAATTTAATATTAATGATAATAAATTTATTTAATACTTGTATTAAATAAATTATGGAAAAATGGTTTTAATGGTTTAAAAATCATATAAAAATGATTTAAATGTTTTAAAAATATTTTAAGTTATAAAACATAACTTTTAATATTTTGTCATGAAATAAATTAATATTTTAATATTAATGGCGCTTAATTAATAATGGTTTTAAATATTTTAAAATCATTTAAAAGCGATATATAAGGTATTAAAATACTTTAAGATATTATTAAATAATTTATAATAATATGATATGGATTTCATTAATATTTGAAATTAATTAAATATTAATAATAATGGAATTACTTAGTATTTAAATTATTTAAAAATGATATTAATGATTAAAAATCATTATAAATGATAATAATTATTTGAAAATTATTATGAGCTACTGAAAAATATTATGACTAATGTTTGAATTATCTAAGATAATATTGAAGCGTTTAAGTACAGTCTTATTAAAAATAGGATCGATAATTGTCCGATTAGGTAGTCGGGACGTCGAATTAATATCGAATTTAACTGAGACTAAAATAGTTTGACTTGATACCGGGTCTTATGTGTTTTAGCGACTATTAGGGATACGTGCTTATGTTTTTAAGTTATATTATGACTGTATATAGCAGTCATATATGTGATGATATTATTCTAATTGAGAGATCGATATTATCAATAATAGGTCTCTCAACTGAAGCTAAATTAGTTTTACATAGCAGTAATCTATGTTGGATTAATTTTTTATTAATCTTAATTGGGACCACACATGTATATTATTAATGTGTATTATCATGTATAAGTCTAAATTTAAGTGATTTAATTAAGTTTTAAGTAGGCTTAAGGGTATATTTGTCATGGTATTAATGTGTAGAGATCGAATTTATATTTTTAAATTGATGAGGGGCCAATTTAAAAATACTAAAAGATAGTAACTACCATTTAGCAGTTTCTTCACACGGCAGTTTTCTTTATAAGGGTCATGGTCCCCAATTGAGCGTACATTTTTTTTATCTCTTCATTGTTTTCTCTGTATCCCCATCAACAGAGAAATTCACTCTAAAATACGCATCAATTGGAAGATCTCAATATTATGGAATCTGGTACGCTTCCGTTATGTTCTTTCTTCTTCTTTTGTTTCAATATGAGTTATATTTATAAACATGTTTTGTTTCAGTAATTAATTTTCTACAATACATGTTTAGTTTCAGTAATTAATTTTAACAATTGGTATCAGAGCCACCCATGATTGATTCATAGAGAATTTATGAATTTTGAAAATTTTATTAAAAAATAAATAAAAAATACATAGGAGTATAATGTTTGGGCATTAAAGGCTTCCGTCTAAATCATTTTTATGAATTTGTTGGAGTTTTAGCGGTTAACAATAACAATTAATGCATTAGTAGTAGTGGAGTAGTATCCTATCTATCCTGTATGTTTAGAAGAGTCGTACCCGTACATAACATTCATAAACAATACTCCACATATTTGGTAGTATTTATTAATTTCAAGGTATTAGGTGAAAAGTTGATTAATAAAAAAAAGAAAAAAAAACGGTTTGACTGTTTTTTGAAAATTAGGAAGAGATAGTTGTTAATTTACTTTTCAAGTCTAAATCATAAAAAAAAAAATATTTGGTTTATGACTTTGAATTTAATTTCATTATTTCTTTCGGTTATTATTATTTTTCAATCGCCAATTAAATTGTATAGGCATATGTGTTTAAAAATTCTGTCACAATTCTTCCAATAAAACTTGATTTTTCTGCAAGACTTATTAGTCAACTTGTTAAATGGAACATAAAATCAGAACCAGACTTATGTTATTATGTTAAATGGAGATTTTTTTTTTATTTTTTGCAAGACTTTTCGCATGTCACTACTGTTATTATGTTTAACATGTCAGTTGATATTTTCACATGTCATTGTTATTATGTTAACATGTCAGTTGTTATCTAAGTCATGAATTGAGGATTGAATGATATATAAATTTTCACTATTTCTGGCTATATAATAATAATTAAAAAAAATAAAAAAATAAAAAAATAATTTTTTTTTAATAATACTCCCTCCGTCCCAAATTAATTGCTCAATTTTGACTTTTTAAAGTCAAATTGACCATTTTTAAAACTAATCTTTTTACTATTTTTTCTAAAATATAGGTGAAGAAATTATAACCAAAAGAAAGTATATACAATTTATTACTAACCTCAATTTTTATAATTTTAGAAATATATTTATATATGCTTAATTATTAATTCTAAAAATAGTCAATTTGACTTAAAAAAAATTAAAACTGAGCAATTAATTTGGGACATAGGGAGTAATCAATTAAAATAAGATGTCACTAAAGTGACCTCTCTTGTCTAGATTGTTTAAATGTTCATATATGTGTAATTCATGCAAATATTAACCAATTCAAAGATGGGTTCATATTTGATCGAATTTCATATATATTTGTGATGATAAACATGTGATACTTATCAAGGTAACTTAATATGAATAATGAATTCATGCAAACATGGATTTGTTATTTGACATTATTATTGTACATGTTCATTTATTTTAACAAGAGTACCAATTACAATTAATATCACTGTCCAAAGGCATGATATTAATGTTGTGCTAGGTATCTTAAAATGTTGTCATAAAATTAATCAATTTAAAGGTTGTTTATTTGGTTATTTAATGTGAACATAGTAGTTTATTAATTTTATTTATTTTTATTAAATATATATTTGTTCTCTATTTCAGCTTTAATGTCTACTACCGCTATATCTGCTAACATGAATAATGTTTCAATGTTAAATGGAACAAACTTTAAGGACTGGAAAGAGAACATATTAATTGTTATTGGCTGCATGGACATAGACTTGACATTAAGAATGCCGAAACCGAACTCACTGAAGAAAGTACTCCCGAGGAAATTGGGTACTTTGAAAAGTGGGACCGTTCTAACAGGCTAAGTCTTATGATCATGAAGCGTGGTATTCCAGAAGCCTTTAAAGGTGCAATTACAAATGACAATATCACAGCCATTGAGTTTCTTTCAGAATTTGTAACCGCTTTGTCAAAAAAGCGATAAATCAAAACAAGCACGCTTTTAGCAAGCTTAATTTCAATGAAGTACAAGGGCAAGAGTAATGTCAGAGAGTACATCATGGAGATGTCTCATCTTGCTTCAAAGCTTAAGGCACTAAAGCTTGATTTATCGGATGATATGCTCGTACATTTGATCCTAATTTCTCTTCCTGCACAATTCAGTCAGTTTAAAGTTAGTTACAATTGCCAGAAGGAGAAATGGACTCTCAATGAGCTCATTTCATTTTGTGTGCAAGAGGAAGACAGATTGAAGCAAGATAGGACCGAAAGTGCTCATTTTGCAAGCACCTCTAAAGGCAAGGGCAAGAGGAAAGATAGGGGAAAAGAAGTTGATGTTCCTAAGGGTCCGGGGCAAAAGAAACAAAAGACTGAAAATGGTTGTTTCTTTTGTGGCAAGCCCGGACATAAAAAAGAAAGATTGTACCAAATTTGCCGCCTGGCGTGAAAAGAAAGGTACATTTCATGTTTTGGTCTGCTCTGAAATTAATTTAACTTCAGTACCAAGAAACACTTGGTGGGTAGATTCTGGTGCTACTACTCACATTTCTGTTTCTATGCAGGGTTGCCTGCACTCCTGAATGCCAACTGATGCTGAAAGACGTATCTATGTGGGTGATGGAAAATCAGTGGAGGTGGAGGCAATAGGGCATTTTAGATTGTTGTTAAGTACTGGTTACTATTTAGATTTAAAAGACACTTTTGTTGTACCGTCATTTAGACGAAATTTAGTTTCTATTTCTGCATTGGATAAATTCGGTTATTATTGTTCTTTTAGAAATAAGAATTTCAATTTGTCTATTAATTCGAATATAGTTGGTACCAGTTTACTTAATTTTTTTGATAATCTATATTTGCTGGAAACTATTTCATCTTATAATGAAACCTTCCATGTGACGCCCCCAAAATAGGTATACATCACCCATCTTGAGTCGCCAAATACATGGTACAAAATTCAAATACAACTTAATTATACAACAGTCGTGTAAAATACGATAAAACATATGCTGTGAGTTTTAATACAAATATTGTCATATAGACAATATTCACACTCAATGGAGTCCTCATTACATTTATTATCACACTATTTAACAGAATAGTGAGGACTACTAATGCTATCATCTGGACCGTCACTCCGTTCCCCGACTAGTCCCAGCTATATTCACATTTCCTGAAGAGAACAATGAAAGCAAAGGGTGAGCTCAACTAGCCCAGTAAGAAATATTATGACTAAGATAATGCAGAATAAATTATCATTAGCCTTCAACAATGTTAAACTAATAGAATATAATAGACAATAAGTTTAACTGCAGCGGAACAAGCAATCCATTAGAAGAGTCAAGTAGAGCATAAAATTTACTATCTTCTATGATTTAGAAAGTTTTTCATCAACTTTATCATTTGAGACTCGACTTTTAATAAATAAAATCGAATCATCCTCATCACACTACCAAGGATATTCATGTAATCATCAATGGTCATGACTATACCGAATAATCCTCGTCATAATCACACCAACAACCGTCCATCAATGAACTACAGGCCAATGAGGACTTTTACCACATCATATTACGGTCATGATTATACCGAATAATCCCTGGTCATAATCATACCAAGTCCATCTATGCACGTAAGTCAAAGATGACTTTCATCACAATATAAGCATGAGGATGATGACAATGACATAATAATTCAATAAAACAAGTTCAAGGATAGATTTTAAAGATTTATAATTTAATTTATCCAGAAATCAATAACGTCCAAATTATCAACATGATATTGCTTTGTGGAGTAAAATTCAAGAATAATATTCATGTACCAAAAATAATTTGGACAGAAAAGAAATATATTTTTCGGGTGAATAGTACCCCGTGAATAGTACTTCGGGAATAGTATCCCGTGAATAGTATCCCGACACGAAAAGTGCCTCAAATACCCGAGTGAATGATACTAGAGTGAATAGTAATCGGGTAAATAGTAACTCGTGAATAGTACTCCGGCACGAAAAGTGCCCCGAATACTCAAGTGAATAATACTAGAGTGAATAGTAACCGGGTGAATAGTAACCTGTGAATAGTAACTCATAAAAGAAAAATACCAAAGAAAATGATATTCCATGACGAGTACAAAAGAAATGATATCTCATCCAAGTATAATAGAATATACGAAACTACAAATGGACTTTCACCCGCCATGCGGTAATCCACGTAGACAGATCATTTCCACAATTTAATAAAGAATGAATACGAAAGGTCATTCACCATGCATGCGGTAATCCACATAGACAAGTTATTCTAACAGAATAATAAAGAATGGAATAACAAAAGAATTCACCAGTACATGCGATAGATCGCATGCATGTGTTATTCCCAATGTAATAATAAAGAATGGAACCAGTCATGCATAATCCGCACGCATGTGATATTCCAATGTAATAATAAAGAACGGAACCAGTCATGTGTAATCCGAACATACGGGATATTCCAATGTAATAATAAAGAGTGTAATAACAATAGAATTCACCGTGCATGCGATAGAATCAGCATGCATAAAAGTTATTCCAATAGAATAATAAAGAATGGAATAATGTAAGAATTTCACCATGTATGCGGTACTTGATGACAAAAGTTATTCCAACATAATAATAAAGAATTGAATAACAACCCTTACGAGTATTGAAAGAAAATAACTCTCTTCATGAATACGAAAGAATAATACCCCTTACCTTGGAAAAAACTGGATACTGGAATAGTGAGGTAGCAGACTTCTCTTCTTCTTTCTCTTTATAATAATTGCTCTATAGCTTTTGTGAATTGGTGAGAAATGATGGAAGAATGGGCTTCTATTTATAGGAAAATATAGTTTTGATAATTACACGTTTTGGGGCTCGAAATATTACAGTATAATACCTTCCGCTTTTTTTTTATTTTTAATTTAGTCCTGCAAGTATTATCAAACTTGCACCACCTCCCCTAATAGTAAATAATGTGAATCAATAGTTCAATCATGTGAATCAATAGTTATAATCATGTGAAAATACGAATTACAATATAATACCTTCAACTATACCTCCATTTTTAACTTAGTCATGCAAATATTATCAATCTTGCACCACCTCCCCTAATAGTACAGAAATGTAAATCAATAGTACACACATGTGAACAAATAGTTATAATCATATGAATTAATAGAAATTAATTACACATTTATTCGGTTAAATAACCGATTGGTCAATATAACCTCCAAACATCAATTATTATCGAAATAAATGTCGTTTTTCACTAACACTAATAATTCTAACACAATGGAACTATCAATTTCATCTTTAATCAACACGAACTTATTCATCATTAATATTATAATTCACAATATTTAACAACCAGGTCGTTCCCAGGAAAGAGGGCACGCCAATTAGATGACGAAACCTCTCCTTGACAGAACTTCTAGACATTATCAATATTGTAAATAATAATATGAATAACTTTGCCGTCTCAATTATTGGTTTAATAATATAACATATTATACAAATGATAATGCGTGACAATAATTGAATCAATAATATGAGAGATATGATGCAAAGAATTATCGTAGCAATAATTGAGTATAACTGAGTGACTTCTCACGTAAGTCAATAACCAATACCGTACTACTATGCAACCACGCCAGACATCGTATTTTTTTTACTACCGGGTAGTTCAACAGCTTTAATTCGGAACACTTTCACCGTTATTTTTAATAATAGATAATTCTGTCGTTTTCTTACTACGACAATACTTCCGTTGTGGGGTCCACCAATGATTGTGCCGTCGTACGAATATTTCCTATTAAAACGAATATTCCTCGACCAATCGAATATTATATAACCACTTTCTTACTTTGCAAAATTTGTAAATATTACCCACAACTATAACATTATATCAAATCCACCCCATAATATTCCAAAAAAATATTTCAAGAAATTTAAATCTTTATTCATAAAATCTGGGGTCTCACATTACATGTGGAAATGCGTGGTACTAAAAGAAAATTAGATAAAGAAAATTCAGCCTCATTATGGCATAAACGCCTAGGTCACATCTCTAAATCAAGAGTTAAGCGTCTTGTGTCTGATGGGATTTTGGACTCCCTTGATTTTTCTGACTTTGATGTCTGTGTTCAGTGTATCAAGGGAAAACAGACTAAAATAAAGAAAATAGGTGCCAATCGAACTATAGAAGTCTTAGAATTAATACATACAGATATTTGTGGTCCATTCCTTACAGCTTCTTGGAATGGTCAATAATACTTTATAACATTCATAGACGACTATTCTAGATATGGTTACCTATTTCTTATACATGAAAAATCGCAGTCTTTGGATGTGTTCAAAACATTTAAGGCCGAAGTTGAGTTACAACTCAATAAACGGATTAAAAGGGTCAAATCTGATCGTAGTGGTGAATATTACTACAGATATGACTTTACTCGTGAACAATGTCCGGACCGCTTTTGCAAGTACTCTAGAGGAATATGGAATTGTCCCACGAAGACACTATGCCAGGGTCGCCTAGTATGAATGGTGTATCTGAGAGATGAAACCGAACTCTTAAGGATATGGTAAGAAGTATGATTAGTCAATCTACTTTACCAGAGTCACTCTGAGGTGAGGCTCTAAAGACAACAACTTATATCTTCAATCGGGTGCCAACAAAAGCAACTGCAAAAACACCGTATAAACTTTGGGTTGGACGAAAGCCTAGTCTAAAGCACTTACGTGTTTGGGGATGTCCTACTGAAGTGAGGCCTTATAAGCCTTTTGAAAGGAAATTGGACTCCAAAACTGTTAGCAGCTACTTTATTGGCTATGCAGAACGATCACGGGGTTACAAGTTTTATGATCCCACTAGTAAGTTAATTTTTGAGACGGGAACTGCAACATTTTTTGAGGATGTTGAGTTTGGGGGAAGAAATCAAATCAGGAACATTGTCTTTCAGGAGGAAGAAGGAGAAAATCAATTCCTACTACTATTTTTGATAATGTGCAATTTTTTATACCTGTAACTCAACAACCTTAAGAATCTGAGCAATTAAGGCGATCCACGAGAGAAAGAAAATTTGCAATTTCAAATGATTATATCGTATATCTTTAAGAACAGGAGGTAGAAAATGGATTGTCAGAAGATGATCCAATTAATTTCTGGCAAGCCATGCAAAGTTTTAACTCTCAAAAATGGATTGAAGCCATGAATGAAGAGTACAAGTCTATGTAAGACAATAAAGTTTGGGAACTTGTTCCATTACCGTATGGTGCGAAACCCGTAGGTTGCAAATGGATATTTAAAACCAAAAGGGATTCAAATGGTAATATGGAAAGGTATAAGGCACATCTTGTGGCTAAAGGCTTTGCTCAAAAGGAAGGAATTTACTTTAAAGAGACTTTCTCTCCGGTTTCTTCGAAAGACTCTTTTATGACAATTATGGCACTTGTTGCACATTTTGACCTTGAGTTACATCAAATGGATGTCAAAACAACATTTCTCAATGGTGACATTGAAGAAACAATTTATATGGTGCAGCCAGAAAACTTTGTGTCTGGAGACCCAAAGAATATGGTTTGCAAATTGACAAAATCCATCTATGGACTCAAGCAGGCATCTCGTCAGTGGTACTTCAAATTTCATCAAGTCATTATTTTATATGATTTTGAAACAAATATTATTGATAATTGTGTATATCACAAATTCAGTGGGAGTAAACATATTTTCTTGGTTTTATATGTCGATGACATATTACTTGCCATAAATGACATAGATATGTTGCTTGACACCAAGAGATTTCTATCAAAGAACTTTGAAATGAAAGATCTTGGTAATGCTTCTTTTGTGTTAGGAATTGAGATACATCGAGAACGTTCTCGACGTATATTGGGATTGTCACAAAGGAACTATATTGAGAAAGTTCTCAATAGGTTTAACATACAAAATTGCAAATCAGGTAAAACCCCGGTCGCTAAAGGAGACAAGTCTAGTCTCAATCAATGCCCAAAGAATAGCCTTGAAATTAAAGAAATGCAAAATATTCCCTATGCATCGGCTGTAGGGAGTCTAATGTATGCTCAAGTATGTACGCGTCTGGATATTGCGTTCATAGTTGGCATGTTAGGCAAATATTTAAGTAATCTTGGCATTGATCATTGGAAGGCAGTCAAACGGGTTATGAGGTATTTCCAAAGAACAAAGGATTATATGCTCACATATAAGAGATCGGATCGGTTAGAGATCATTGGGTATTCCGATTCTGATTTTGCTGGGTGTCAAGATAGCTGGAGATCCACTTCAGGTTATGTTTACCTGTTGGCTGGTGGAGCGATTTCACGGAGGTCTGCAAAACAGACGCTCGTTGTTTCGTTTACCATGGCTGCAGAGTTTGTAGCATGTTATGAGGCATCAAATCATATAACATAGTTACGAAATTTTGTCACTGGGCTGCGAATTTTGGAGGGTGTTGAAAGAGCATTAAAATTATATTGTGACAATAAATTAGCGGTATTATATTCCAACAACAACAGAAGCTTGACAAAGTCAAAGCACATTAAAATCAAGTTTCTTGTTGTACAAGAAAGAGTGCAGAATGGACAAATTTCTATAGAACACATTGGGACAAACTCCATGATAGCGGATCCGCTCACAAAAGGATTATCACAAAATGTCTTTCACGAGCACACTGCTCATATGGGTGTTATTCTATTTGAGGATACTTTAGTTTAGTGGGAGTTTGTATTCGGATTATTACTCTATGTTAAAACTACAAATTTTATTTATATATTTTCTGCATAATTAAAATATTCAGTTTACTACACTCTATTAAGTATATTGAAGTATTGATCTCACTAAAGTTAATTAAATAGGACCAGTTGGAAATAGGCATGTGTGAATCACATTACATGTAATTTCCATGCTATGCATCCATGATTGATCTATGTTATTAAGCTATGTTGGCATACGAGACCATTGATATGTCCAATTACGGTTATTGTAATGAAGACCGCTTTGATCCTATATTAATGTAGGTAATGGACAAGATTGTTTGGATACCCTTTAGAACATGAAAACAAATTTTAGGAGCTCACTAAAGTTAAACACATTTCTTAGAATACATATGTGGTCCAGTGGGAGATATAATTGTTAAAATTAATTGCTGAAACTAAACATGTATTGTAGAAAATTAATTACTGAAACAAAGCATGTTTATAAATATAACCCATGTTGAAACAAAAGAAGAAGAAAGAACATAACGAAAGCGTACCAGATTCCATAATATTGTTTGATCAAACGGGTTGAGATCTTCCAATTGATGCGTATTTTAGAGTGAATTTCTCTGTTGATGGGGATACAGAGAAAACAATGAAGAGATAAAAAAAATGTACGCTCAATTGGGGACCATGACCCCTTATAAAGAAAACTGTCGTGTGAAGAAACTGCTAAATGGCAGTTACTATCTTTTAGTATTTTTAAATTGGCCCCTCATCAATTTAAAAATACAAATCCGATCTCTACACATTAATACCATGACAAACATACCCTTAAGCCTACTTAAAACTTAATTAAATCACTTAAATTTAGACTTATACATGATAATACACATTAATAATATACATGTGTGGTCCCAATTAAGATTAATAAAAAAATTAATCCAACAATCTATGGTACATACAAGTTTCTCGAACTATACTTTTATTGTGCAAGTTTCTCTAACTCAAACCTGTGTTATGATTTTTCAAGCATGTTATTGGTTAATCATTGTTGATTACATCACATCTTTGATTATTGATTCGCACGTTGTGCATGTTGCATATGTTTATCAGGTATGAAAGGCTGATCACCTTCATTACCATTTGGTCCATTTAAATTGGTCATGTTCATTGTTGGCCATTCATTATTATTGACTTGGTCATTCAATTATGAAAATTGATTCATGCTTTTTCACAATTATTATATTATAGAAAGTTTGTCAGCCAGCTTATTATTCTTTCAATCATGATATATCTTTCTTTGAACTTAAACTTACTGGGAAAACTTGTTGCTCACCCTTGCTATATCATGATAAACATTTCAGATTAAGACAAAACATTGGATACATGCAAAGTCAAAGACAATTCCAGTATTGGATTATTGTGCAGCTAAAACTTGTAACAATATTTTGTGATAATGATATTGTATGTTGATTAGGATTTTGAATTCAGGTATTAAGTTAAGGTTATCGACCTTGGGGATTATGTGTAAAGGTATTTGTATAAATAATTTATGTTTATATCTTCCATAATAGTTATAGAATTGGTGTACCAGGTTCATGGTGATTAGTACCCGGATTTGGGGACACTACAGTTGTTTCGCCAAATTACTTTTACAGAAGATATAGTTTTATTTCTCAAAGTTTGCTCTTTTCTATCTATCACTTGGACAGGAATTTCCTCGTAAGTCAGGTTCTTCTCTACTTGAATAGGCTCATATGATACCACATGTTTATAGTCAGGCTTGTACGGGTGCAGCACGAAAATGTGAAACACATTGTGGATGTGTTCCAGCTCGGGTGGTAAAGCTACTAGATACGCCACCTCGCCTACTCGTTTTAACACTTTGAATGGTCCTATGAATCTTGGACTCAATTTCCCTTTTGTTTGTTCCCAGAGGCACAATAATTATCTAGAAGGGGGGTTGAATAGATATTTTTAAAATTTCTTTTTAAAAACAATTTGTCAGATTTAATAATGATTTAATCACAGTGAAATTTGAGATTTGTTTGTTTTCCCTTTAAGATAAAGCGAGTTGATAGAATATAAGCAGTTATAGCAGATATGGAAAGAATATAAGAGACACAATGATTTTAAGTGGTTCAGAGCATTCAAAGCTCCTAGTCCACTCTTCTACTCCTCGAGTAGGTAATCAACTAAGGATGTCTTTACAATCTTTGAATCTCACAGATTCCTTCAAGACCAACAGTCTTGGAACTTCTTAGTTCACTATTAAACTCTTCAAGTCATTCTGACTTGGAACTTCTCAGTTCACTTAGAACTCTTCAAGTCCTTTTGACTTGGAACTTCTTACTTCACTTGATGATGGTGGAGTTCTTGAATGGTGTTAGTCAGTTGCTGTTAAACTTGTGTTTGAAAGAACTGAGTAGCTGAGCAAGCTTTCTTTTCAAATCGTAGAGTTGAGCGTTGAGTGTTCTTCAACATTTTTATTCTTTGCTTACTTGATCTTTTCATCTGCTTCTCTTTTTGCATATAAGGTGTCTTTGAAAAACATCCATTGGAAGACGTCCATTGTAGCATTAATTGTATTTGACATTTCTAAGCATTGATGGAGATTTTCTGAAAATCTTCTATCCAGCCGTCTGGCCCACTGATACTGCAGACTGTTGTCTCACCTAACACCTGAAAAGGTATTTTCTGTTGACCCATAGTACTTTTCTTAACTTCTTTAATACGTTTCTTTGTTACATATTAAGGATGACTGTTGTGTCATTGGGACTCCCAATAGTCTCAACGTCTATAATCCATTCCACTTTTGTTGACTTTTATTCTTAAACAAATGGACAAGGCTCGATTCTTCTGATGTGGACATATGATACTCTATGATCATGATCGTGGTGTCTTGCCACCTTGGAGCTTGATCTGGTACTTATGGATGAGGACACTACGATTTCTCTTAAGTACTGGCACACTACGATCTTCACTTGCTTGTCTTGCAGACTCTACGCTTCCTAGAACACTCTATGATTCTTGAGTTTGACTCAGCAGGCATTTGGACCACTCTACGATTTCATGAGAGGCCCTCCAAAGCAGACAGACTACGATTCTCGATGCTCTATGATTCTGCCTTGGCTTCTGTAATCTTTTGATCAGCTTGATAGACTACGATTCTGCTGAAGCCTATCTATTATATCTTAAAATATAGATCAACCTAACAGCTTTGATCTTTTCTTCTATACATTTATTTACAAAATGATAAACATTAAAGTTTAGATCAACCTAATAAGTTTGATCTGCCACTAAGTTGTTTGTACATGTATTCCTTAAATGGCTTTACATATAATCATGAATATTATCTTTTAACATTAAATTTAAATATTTAATCTTCCAACAATCTCCCCCTATTTGATGTTGACATAACCAAGGTGATTTGTATCATGATTATCAATTTCTAGATGCAGTGCTTAGAAAGTAAATATGACTTAGTGTTTCAGTGAGCAGCTGAAACCTCTAGAGAATAAGCATAAATTTATTGATGTTCGTAAGGACAAATATTACAATAAAGCTTGATTACATCAATAAGAAATGAGTTTCAACTTATCTATATTTCTTCTGCCTTTTGCTCTTTGGAGGATTGGCATACTTTGTAACTCTCCTTCTCCTGCTGGCTTCGTTTCTCCATACTATATCTTTCAGCTCGCTTTAACTTAGCTGTTCCAAATGATCGTGTCTATTCATGAATGCAGGATCTCCAATTGGCATGTTTAGGCCTGTAGTGGTTACTTCCTATGAGCTAGGAGATGACCCTTGACTCCTTAGTGGTTGCACTATTAGAATTAGTTGGCGTTGCTACTGTTCGGGTCGTGAAGTCTGATGGCGAGGCTGTCTTGAGGGACTCCTTGAAGATTTAGCAATGAATTTGCCTTTGCCTCCTCTGCCTTTCTTTCATTCCCCTTTATACTCCCCCTTTATGTCAGTATCAAGGGTTCAAATGTCTTCAGACAGTTGATTCATGCCTTGGACTAGCTCGTGAAGCTGATTCTTGGAGTGAGCAATGTCTTCACGGTTTTCTTGGATCAGAGAATCAGTTCGAGATTCTCTCTTTTGTAGAATGGCCAAGATAATTTTTGTTTGTTACATTTGGCCCATGGAAAATGCTTAGAATTCTTTCAGTGAAGTTCGTAGACTCGTGAGACTCTCCATCATAAGTTTATTTTGAGATTCCTGAGTCTTTTGCAGAAGAAGAACTTCTTATTTGTGCTTCTTGGCAGCCTAAAAATGAATTTGATCCCTTTCAATGATGCTCTAAATCATTTCCTTTATGATCTCCCTAAGCTTCTTTGTAAGCTCAGTACTTAGGTTACTGGGGAAGGTGTTGGCAGCATCGATCAAATGAGTCAGCCTTAGATGAATAAGGTTTGAGTGAACTTCAAGTTTGTCTTGAATGTCCTTGGTCACCTTCTGAGATGCCTTAGACAACTCCGTTTTGGTAGGAATATCTGATATGAGTTCATGGAGTTGCTGATTATTTGAAGGAGAGGCTCTAGTATATTGATCTTGCATATTGTAAAGAGTAAGATCAAGATTGAAATAGTTATTGGTTGATGAAGAAGGGATGTCTGATGGAGGAACAGGTGTGTGAGGTTGAGTTTCAAGAGGAGGTGACTCCATAATTAGATTTGGATCAATAATCGTAGAGTGAAAAATGGTAGGAGACTGGATTATCACAAAATTAGGCACACTTGGTTCATCAGTTATAGAATGTTGGGATTCTGTAACTAGAAATTGATTCAGAGGATACAGTATTACTTCCATCCATCTTGGCAATTCATAGAATTGATTGAAGGTTGATGGTGGATAGTGACTAACTCAGAAAGAGATGGGAATAGATTGTACCTTACACCCATTTTCTGAAGAGGAACCGTCAGTGATAAGATTTTGGGCAAAAGTGAGATTGCTTGGAAATCCATGAGCTAGCACTGAGATTATTGGATAACCTTTGAAGGTCCAGAACATGTGATCCCAAGAGTTAATGATTTGGGCTCTATGAAAGGGCATCATAGGAAAATAGGAGAACAGTTGATTGTAGTTGGCACTCCTATATCCATCCCAGCCCACTGCGATAATCTCAACTTCGTCATCCTCTTCTTCCCTATCTTCATTTAAGATTTCCACTACATCAATAATTTCCACTTCTCTTTTTTGTTCTTCTACATTCTCAACCTCCATAGCATCAACCTTTTCCATTTCTTCAGTCTCAGAAGCTAAGATCTCTTGAGAGAGTGAGGAAAGTTCATGATGATCTCTTGGCAATTCCTCCTTAGCTGTAGCCTTCTCTGACATAGGGACTTCGTGAGGCTCCCCCTTAATTCGATCATCCATTTGAACTTCAAGTAACTCCCCCTCAGCTGGAGTATTCTCTAGTGCAGCAACTGTAGGAAGCTCCTTTTCTTCAGCTATTTTATTTTCTTCTTCCTTTAAGGCTTTTACATTCTCAAGTACATATGTCTTGATGAGCTTTCTCCTTGCCTTTTTGGGTTGAGTTTCAGCCTTGGTACTTTCTTTGTCTATAACTTTGACGATTGATATTATTTCATCAACCTCTTCTGGATCGATGTCAAGTCTGGACTCGACGATTGGTCGTGACTCTACGATCGAAGAGAGCGAAGACTTCTTTATTTTGAACCTGCGTTCCCTTCTTAAGCAGCTGAGAGATGGTGGCTCTATCTTCTTCTTCTTCAGACTGTTGCTCTTTCCTCTTCATTTCTTATTGAGTTTCAGTGCCTGAACTCCCTTGAGGTACATCAGTGGTTGAACCTTAAGGCTCCTCTGTTGCCTGAGCCTTCATCTTCCTTTTTTGCCCTTGCTTTTTCTGACCAAGGCAATGGGTTCTTCTTTATTAATTTCTTCTTCCTCATTAGTTTCCTTCACAACTGACATATTTCCTGGTAGCCTAGACTCCTTTGCTTTACCAGTTCTTCCACTAGATTCAGACATCATTCAGACATTTTCTGCTGGATTTCTTTTGTAGTTTTAAAACAGTTGATGGGTTATCTTTCTATTTGGATTGATAGATTCTCCTTCATTATCCCCAATTTTGTCACCCAGTGCTGATTGCAGAATTATGCTTATGAACCGTCCATAAAGCATCTTTTCTGAGATCTTTGATTTCTTTAAACTTAGTATCCACTTCCCAATCCAATCAATGAGTAAGGCCCTATAGTTGAGTTGAATCCCAGAGTAGATTGCTGTCATAAGCTTCAGTTTAACTTCATTCACAGAGTCATGGCTAGATATTTTGCAGCATATACACTTTCCAACAATGTTAGCCAAAAACTCATACTTTTGGGGAAACTCCTTCTTCTTGTATCCGTTGATGGTTTGATTCTTTTTTTGATGCATCTTCTTTAGTCCTTCATGAAAGTCGATGACCTTTATAGATAGAAGTCCCTTTGAGTTGAAACCTAGGGCTTGGTTTATATCTTCAGCCTTGAGTTTAATATGTATTCCCTTGACCCTTGTGGTGATGATGTCGTTCTGAAAGACTCCATTGTTGTAGAAGTCCTTCACCAGCTTCGGGCAGATCTATGTGTTTGTGCCCAGAGCTTTTTCAAGACCAGCTTTCTTTAACAAAGATAAATTTTGTGAAATTGAGGGTCAGCTGTCTTAAACTCGTCGAAGCAAAGTCAGTAACCAATGATAACGTTTGAAGCCGCCATTGATTTTCTTGCACTAAAGTTGGTTGAGCATTTCTGAAGGCTAGGGTTTCTGCTGGTAGAGAGAGAGAAATAAGATTTTTGAACTTCTGAGGCGAGTTTTCAAAAAGCCCTTTTTAAATTGTACTTGTAACTTCCCTCCTCTTGATTTGCATAATGGAGCATGTGTCATTTCCTGCTTGGCTCCACTATTTTTTAATGAAGTGGAAAAGACTGATCTGCCCTTAGCTCCTTGAGCTAGTGTATCCTTTGAGAGGACTATGATCGTCGAGGTTGCACTACGATCGTTGAGTTCACTTCTGAATTTACTTTATAAACGTTGTCTGCCCTGGTCCTTGTGATAAACTTTGACTTAACATTCCTTCTGAGTTAAGGTAGCTTAGGAAGGGCCAACCTTTTAGAATGAATTAAGGATCAGGTTTGTCCCTGAGGCACTCATCAGAGGGATTACTTGGATTTGTTGGAGATGTTATCATCACATGATGTTTCTTAGTCATGTCAAGGCAGCTCTACGATCGCGGTCCTTCTTCAGTCATCTCTACGATTTTGAACATAGCCTTTCATATCTACATGGTTAGCATAAACTAGAGCACATAGTTTATGGTTGTAGATTTAGCATGCCTAACTCACTTATCAATTTATTAAATCTGGATTCATCTAGAGGCTTTGTAAAGACATCAACAAGTTGATTTTTAGTAGGAATGTATTGTAAAGATATATTTCCATTTTGAACATGATCCCTAATGAAGTGATATCTTATTTCTATATGCTTAGTCCTAGAATGCATGACAGGATTATGTATTATTGCTATGGCACTTGTGTTATCACAATGAACAGGTATAGATTTAACCCATAGTCTGATAGCTAATTTTTCATCCATAAGATTTGAGCACAGCAGCTACCAGCAACAATGTATTCAGCTTCTGTTGTTGAGGTAGATACTGAGTTTTGCTTTTTGCTAAACCAGGACACAAGCCTGTTTCCTAGCAACTGACAGGTGCCACTGGTACTTTTTCTATCTATCTTGCAACTTTATTAAAATCGATCTCAGATATCCTATTAGTTCAAAGGAGGACTCCTTGGGATACCAAAGTCCTAAGTGAGGTGTGCCTTTGAGATACCTGAAAATCCTTTTTATAATAGTTAAGTGTGATTCCTTAGGATTGACTTAGAATCTAGCACATATACATGTTGCAAACATTATGTCTGGTTTACTGGCAGTTAGATATAGAAGAGAGCCTATCATAGCTCTGTATTGAGTTATATCAATACTTTTACCTTTCTCATCTTTGTCAAGCTTGGTTTCTGGAGCAATTGGTGTTTTCATGGGAGAGGCAGATTCCATGCCATACTTTTTGAATAATTCTTTAATGTACTTAGCTTGGTTTATGAAGATACCTTCATCAGTCTACTTTACTTGTAATCCAAGAAAGAAATTCAGCTCACCCACCATGCTCATTTTGAACTTGCTCTGCATAAGCTTGGCAAATCTCTTACACAGTTTTTCATCAGTAGAACCAAAGATAATGTCATCAACATATATTTGAACTAATATGATTTTGTCTTTGTGCTTTCTAAGAAATAATGCGGTATCTAATCTACCTCTAGTGAAACCATTTTTAATAAGAAAGTTCGTGAGTGTTTCATACCATGCTCTAGGTGCTTGTTTAAGACCATATAAGGCTTTGTCTAATCTATAGACATAATTAGAGAGAGTTGGATAGATGAAACCTGGAGGTTACTTCACATATACTTCTTCTTGATGTTTACCATTCAGTAATGCACTCTTGACATCCATTTGAAAGACCTCAAACTTCATGTGTTGTACAAAGGCAAGAAATATGCTGTTGGCTTCTAATTTGGCAACAGAAGTGAAGGTCTCGTCATAGTCGATGCCTTCTTCTTGAGAGTAACCTTTGGCTACTAGTCTTGCCTTGTTCCTTGTTATCACCCCATCTTCATCCATCTTATTTCTGAAGACCCACTTGGTGCCAATGACTGGGTGGTTTCTTGGTCTTGGAACTAATCTCCATACTTTGGTTCTCTCAAACTGATTTAGTTCCTCTTGCATGGCTTCTATCCAACTTGAGTC
The DNA here is from genome assembly GCA_020205605.1 of Panax ginseng. Classification (NCBI taxonomy): domain Eukaryota; kingdom Viridiplantae; phylum Streptophyta; class Magnoliopsida; order Apiales; family Araliaceae; genus Panax; species Panax ginseng. Next base: position 146,223,234 of record CM035128.1, on the reverse strand, counting down.
TTCCATAACATCTTCTATCTTCTTGGGTTCCATTTGTGACAGAAAGCTTAGATAGAAACATTCATTCTGGGTGGCAGATCTTGTCTTGACTCTTGCATTTGGATCTCCAATGATTAGGTCTTGAGTGTGATCTCTTGCCCATCTGTTTCCTGTTGGAACATCTGACCTGATGCCTTCTTGTCTAAGTTCTTCAAGATCAATATCTTCTTCTTGATGTGGAGGTTCGTTGTGTGACATATCTCTTTCTACGATCTCCTCTGAGGGCTCGACGATTTCATTTTCTGGAACTACGATCCTGGTTTTGGTCTCGACAGTCTTTTTTGTAGTGTCTGAGTTGTCGTTCACAGTGTTTGAGTTGTCGTTTGTAGGGTCTGAGTTATCGTTCATAGTGTCTTGAGATACAGTTTTGTCCAAGTCTGATTCATGGAAAATGATGTGAATCGAGACTTCCACACTTAGCATCTTCTTGTTGAATACTCTATAAGCCTTACTGTCTGTGGCATATCCGAGAAAGATTCCTTCGTCTGACTTGGGTTGGAATTTTGTCAGATACTGCTTTCCATTGTTGAGAATATAGCAAGCACAGCCGAATACATGAAAGTAGCTGACACTTGGCTTTCTTCCTCTCCACAGTTCGTAGGGAGTCTTTTTTAACATAGAGTGAACAAGAGATCTGTTTTGAGTGTAGCATGCGATGTTGGCGACTTACGCCTGAATAATCAAAGTGAGAATGAGCTGCTGCTAGTAGAGTTCTTCCAGCCTCTATCAATGTTCTGTTCTTTCTCTCAGCTACTCCATTTTGCTGAGGAGTTCGTGGAGTTGAGAAGTTGTGGTCGATGCCATTGTCATCTGGTGTAATCGGTCCATCTCAGAGAAGTCGAATTCTTTACCGTGATCACTCTTTATAGCCTTGATTTTTTCCCCTTTCTCGTTCATCACCAGTATGAACATCTTGATGAGTTGGGAGTTTGTTTCATCTTTTGAGTTTAGAAAGAATACCCATGTAAATCTAATATAGTCATCCACTACGACTAGTGAGTATCTCTATCCTCCAAGGCTTGTTGTTGGTATTGGCCTAAATAGATCCATGTGAAGAAACTGCAGTGGCTTATCAATTGAGATGACAGTTTTGCTTTTGAATGAGTTTCTAGTTCGTTTTCTAAGCTGACAGGCGTTGCATGGCCTTTCTTTGATAAAGCTGAGTTAGGGTAAGCCTGCTACCAGATAATTTGAGGCCAGTTTTGGCATGCTTTTGAAGTTGAGATGAGACAGTCTTCTGTGCCATAGCCAGCTCATTTCTTTAGAAGCTTTAGCCATAAAACATATTGTCTCGTCAGAACTTAGTTGACCAAGATTAACAGTATAGACGTTCCCTTCTCTTGTTCCAGTCAGCTTTATCAAGGATGTCTTCAGATCTCTTACTTGACAATGATTGTTGAGGAAGGTGGCTTGATGACCCTTGTCGCAGAGTTGGCTTATGCTTAGAAGATTATGTTTTAGTCCTTCTACATAGGCTACTTTATTGAAGGACACTGCACTATTCCCCGCTGATCCATACCCTTTTGTCTTGCTAGAGTCGTTGTCTCCAAATATGACTGTTGGACCCTCCTTCTCTATGAAGTTGGACAGGAGGGCTTTTTTCCCGGTTATGTTCCTTGAGCATCCACTGTCCAGATACCAAGTTGTGATCGTGGAGCTCTGTTCCTGTGGTAAAATTAAACTCTCATTTTGGTACCCATACTTGTATAGGTCCTACCTTGTTAGTACCCTTGCGAATCCAAATCTGTTTGACTTTGGGTTTGATATGCAGAGAGTTATTGTAGCATATTACAGCCTTATGACCAATTTTATGACATACATAATATCTAGCATGATGCATGCTTATGTGTGTATGTGGAATCTTCCTCCATTTGGACTTATGTGGGTTCTTAGAATCCTTCCTTTATACTGGTTCTTCTTTTTCCATGTATCCTTGTGATTCATGATTTATGAAGAGTGAGACTTAACTTTACTGTTTCTACCCAGTTGGTTCATGGAGTTGATTTTATTCGACTCTACGACCCTTTGAGGTTGGAGAGTAGTGTCTAATTTACTCTTCTCTTTTCTGAATCCTAGGCCAGCATGAGATCCGTTATGCCTAGGAACATAAATTAGATCAGAAGAGCAGGGATGGACGGGTTGTTCCTTCTGTGAGGATTTCATAAATGTAATGCTTCTATTAAAATTTGAAGCATCATTAGAGTTAGTTTCCTTTATCTTTTTCACATATGGTTCTGAGGTGGATTCCCCAAAACCTAAACATGTTCTGTCAGATGTAGTTCTCTGACTGGAGATCAGGGAGTCCATGAATGAGGAGAATTTATTCCACATTGAGATTGTCTTTTCTAGTTCCTCAATCTTGGAGGTTAGATTTGACTCTCTTTTTGTGTTGAGTTCATTGGTCTGTTTTAAGAGTTTATTCTCAGCTTCAAGTTTGGAGGGAGAGTTAGTGCTTAGAAGAGCTGTTTTCAGTTCTTCCAAAACTTTCTCTTTCTCTTTTTATTTTTAAAGAAGAGAATAATCTTTAGACAGAACTCTGAACCACTTCATGTATTGATGCATATCAGATGTTATGCCATGTAGTACAGTTCTTAAGTCATCAATATCTACATCATGAGAGTTAAAATTGAATACCTCATCTATACTTACTTCATGATTGTCATGGCTTTTCTTGTCCTTTGCATGTTTGGCCATTAGACATAGATTTGCCACTTGAGGATCCTCAACATCACTAGACTCAGTAGTTGTGTTATTGTCTAAGTCACTCCATGATCCTTCGGCCACGAGACCTTTGTCTTTCTTCTGAAGTCTCTTATTGACTTTGAATTCTTTTTTTGAATTTGATTTTCTCTTAAGTTCTTCTCTAAGTGGTTTGTTACAGTTAGCAATGAAGTGGCCTGGCTTCTTGCAGTTATAGCATAAGTCATTTATCTACTCCTGGCTGTTGCTGTTGTTGTAGAATCTTTTACGTTATCTATTTAGAAAGGGCATTTTTAGATTTTAACTAGATAATGTCTTTTTTAAAAAACGTTATGTATCTTGAAAACACGGAGCTTTAAAAAAATGCAGAACTAAATTTGAAATTAAAATAAAACGCAGCACTCTCTTTTGTAGCCCAAAACCCTAGACTCTCTTTTCTATAATCCCAAATCCGTCCCGATCTCATCTCTGCTTCTCACCACGCCGCCCCAGCTCCGGCCGTCGTTCTAAACATGGTGGACTGTCTCTCTTACGTTAGCAGCGGCAGCACAGTTAGTAAGCCAGAAGGGACGTGCTGCTCTGGCCACCACCAAAATCCATCCAATGCGCTGGCAACATTGCCAAATCCGTCCAGGTCATCTCACCATCGGCGAGCCTGATGGTAGGTTTGCTGCAAATATCTTTTCATTTTTAGTGAGTTCAGTTGAATGAGCTGAAGTATCAATTATTGTAGATGGTATTGCTTGTAGCTTATGTTTAGTATTTTACTGCAGGGTATCGAACAATTGGTAGGTTTTCTGCAAATATCTTTTCATTTTTAGTGAGTTCAGTTGAATGAGCTGAAGTATCAATTATTGTAGATGGTATTGCTTGTAGCTTATATTTAGTATTTTACTGCAGGGTATCGAACAATTGGTGTGATCACAAAGGTGCGGACTGCAGTATACTTGAAGCCTGACTATCATTTGTTTAATTCTTTTCTTATATTTTATCTGAGTTTTTTGACACTGTTTAGATATTTCTTTGTTGCTTTAGTTGGATATTATGGACAGAGGTACCGATGCCCGGAACTTTTTGCTTGGAAAAGTGATTCCCCTTCGACTTGGTTATATAGGTGTTGTAAATTGCAGTCAAGAGGTAATACTTTTACTTTGTAGAAATTGATTAATTATGTTTATCTGACTTGGTTTGCCTTAGTGAAGGCCTCAAATTCTAGGTTCCAGTTTTCTTTACGTATATATAATTGATTCATGTTTAAATTTGTTTTGTACTTTTGTGATCGAACCCTTTAAAACTTATATGTGCATAGTCTTCTCTGTTGAAGTACACTTGACCATCTTATCAGCGTAATTGAATTATTTGATCATCTTAATTTTTTTGGTCATTCTATGTAATAAGTGTATTCTCTTTCTTTCTTCTGTTTGTATGGTGTCAGCATCATTTTTTTTCTCTTGATGAGCTGAGGATACATTAAGGAGGTTCCTTAGTTGTTTGTTTCTCTTGAAACACTAATGCCAGTAAAGATTGCTTTGGGGAAAAGACTTGTAAAACTTTATGTGCTGGAGTCATATAAGTGTTGAATAGCAAATATCTACTCGGTTAGTATGATTGAGACACTTGAGACAACCTCATAAGTCATAATTAAATTCAATTCAGTAGCTTAAATTGTCCAGACCTGTGTTTGGGGCCCTATGTTCACGCATACACTTGTCAGAATGCTATACTTTTTCTTGTTATTCTTCTTTTGGGCATTTAGAAAAACATCAACATATTTTATTTTCTTCTTTAATCTGTTGATGTTTTCATAGAAACTCAAGGCATCTATCCTATTCAGTAGTATTACTAGTATCTATCAATACCCTTCTGCTAAAATATTCACTTATTGTAGAATATGTTTGGCTTGCATTTATGAAATACCACGCCTGGAAATGATATCGTACTTTTTTTGGGGGGCTTTTTTTCTGGTAAAATATTCACTTATTGTAGAATTCTGTCTAGAGTGCTGCATAATCATTTCAGTATATGACTCTCAGATATTTTTGTGGTCAAATAATAGACCTATATAGTTTTCTATAATAATCATCTAAGCAATTTATCTTGTTGATTACTTGATTAAAAGGTCAATTAAGATATTAAGTACTGGAATTTGGGTTTGGATATGTACTTTCTTATGTAGCAATGTTTATTTATTATTTTATACTGCATCAAATTGGCTACATAAATTTGTTGGTTTCTGATCATGTTTGTTGAACCATGCTTAAAGGATATTATGCTCAACCGATCCATCAAGGATGCACTTGTGGCTGAAGAGATGTTCTTCCGCAGTCGCCCAGTACAATCATGCTCTTTTTTTTAATTATACTACAAGTCTTGTTGCAGTTACATCATTGACCTGCTGATCTATATCTTCTGCTGTTGACACAGGTGTATAGTGAACTTGTTGATCGTTGCGGTGTTCCCCAATTAACAAAGAAGTTGAATCAGGTAGAGCAATGTGGTCCTAGTTGCAGTGTAGAGAGTGCTCTTTACTCTGTTTAAACATATCTGCTCATCTGATAGCATGCGTCTAGCTTCATTTGTAAGACCCTAACTTTTATGAATAAAGATGAATTTTCTATAATTATCATTTTTTTGAATTTGATATAATGTTATAGTTGTGGGTAATATTTATAAATTTTGCAAAGTACGCAAGTTGTTATATAATATTCGATTGATCGGGGAATATTCGTTTTAACAGGGAATATTCGTACGACGATACAATCATTGGTGGACCCCACAACGGAATTATTGTCGGATTGAGAAAAAGACAAATATTTATATGAAAATAACGACAAAAGTTTTACCGTTAACTGTTGAAATACCCGGTGTTAAAAGTACAGTAATACGCGTGGTTTCATAGTAGCACACGGTATTGATTATTGATGCTTATGTGAGAAGTCACTCAGTTTTGTTCAATTATTGCTTCAGTAATTGTTGTATAATATCTCACGTTAATTGATTAAATTATTGTCGATATTTTATATATTATTAAATCAATAATTGAGATGATAGAGTTATTAATATTATTATTTGTAATATTAATGATGTTTAGAAGTTCTGCCAAGGAGAGATTTGGTCACCTAATTGCGCGTCAATAGGGAGAAATTTTTATTGGAAAGTCCCCTCTTTCCTGGGAACGACCTGGTCGATTAATATTGTGAATTATAATAATAATGATAAATATTATTAAAAATGTTGAGGAGATTTTTATGATGTATTTGATGTAAATTTTCTTTATTTTATGGACTTCTATTTATCCATTTTTCAAAAATAAGAGGTAAAAAATTATTTAATATAATAAAAGGTGAGGGCCCACTATGGGGCCCACATTTGAAATTGAAGCAGGAAGTTGGCTGATGTTTTCACGAGAGTTGTTTTTATGGTGGGTAGTGTACTAATTGTATATATATATATATATATATATATATATATATATATATATATGTACAAGTTTGACAAAATGGGCATGGGTTGATTAAATGAAGTCACGGGGGTGATAACCCGTGAACTTATATATATATATATATATATATAATATAATATATAATATATATTATATATTATATTTTATTTAAAAGATTTTTATATTTTATAGTAAACCAATCTGGACCGTCCGTTTAAAAGTAAATCAATCTGGACCGCTTCATGGAGTGGTTACTATTCATCCATTCTTCTATAAATAGAAGCTCATTCCTTTATTATTTTTTACAAATTCACCAAACTCTAGAGAGAAACGTAGAGAGAACTCTTCTTCTATAATCTTTCTGAGCGTCTTTCTTTAGCGTTTAAGAAAGCTTTGAAAGCGTAGTCTGAAGTTTCTTCAAGTATATCCCCGCCTCTACCATCTGAGTACTCTTCTTTATAAAGTAGGGGGTATTTTTTTTCATATTCATGAAAAGAACTTCATTATTCCATTCTTTATTATTCTCATTGGAATAACTCAGATACGCTGCTTGATTCCACCCTATACTTGGTGATTTCATTGTTATTTCATTCTTTATTATTCTGTTGGAACATCCTCGTCTGTGTGTTTCTGTGCCGGACTCGGTTCTCTTTTTTATTATTCTTTGGAATATCCCGTAAATGCGCTTACGCCACGGACCGGTTTCGCTCTTTATTATTCTCACTGGAACATCCTGGCTCAAGCGCTTTTACGTTTCTGGCCCTAGTTTCGTCTTTATTATTCTATTGAATACCCCTCATGCATGCGTTTTACTGGGACTGATTCCGTTATTTATTATTCTGTTGGAAAAACCTGTGTATGTGAAGTACCGCAGTTGGTTAAAGTTTTGACTTCTATACTCCATGAAATTGGTGGAATATCCTTGATATTTGCGCTTCATCCAATATCTTTTCGTGGAAATATTCTTCTGAGCATTCTTAAATTTTACTGTACAAATAAGTATCATATTGACAATTTGGACGTTATTAGTTCTTGAATAAATTAATTCTTGAATTTGTTTTATTGAATTCTTATATCATTGTAATCATCCTCATATTTATATTTTGTTGAAAGTCATCATGGCATGTAGTGCATAGATGGACTTGGTATGATTATGACGAGGGGATTATTCGGTGTAATCATGAGTAATGTTACAAATGATGTGGTAAAAGTCCTCATTGGCCTGTGTAGTGCTTTGATGGACAATTGTTGGAATGATCATGACCATTGATGAATACACAAATATCCTTGCACGTAGTGCATGGATAATTTGTAGTTGTGGATACTAATGAATATCCTCGCCGTAGTGCGGGGATGATGTGGATTATTTATTAAGTCGAGTCCAAATGATAAAAGTGATGAAAACCTTTTAAATCATAAAAGATAGTAGATTTTATTCTCTACTTGACTCTTTTTAATGGATTGCATATTTCACCGCAGCTTAAACTTGATGTCTATTGTATTTTATCGCCTAACACTCATTGAAGAATAATGATAATTTATTCGCATTATCTTAGTCATAAAATTTCTTCTTCGGGCTAGTTGAGCTCACCCTTTCTTTCACTTTCTTCTCTTGAGGAAATGAGAACGTAGTAAGCGGACTAGTCCGAGAATGGAGTGACTCATCCGGGATGATAGTATTAGTAGTCCTCACTATTCTCATTAAATAGTGTGATAATAAATGTAATGAGGACTTATTCTGAGAGTGGATATTGTCTAGAAGACAATATTTATATTAAAACTCACAACTTTCTTGTTGTATATTAAAGATTGTGTTTGTATTCTGTACCATGTATTTGGCAACTCAGAATAGGTGATGTATACCTATTTTGGGGGCTTTACATCTTTGGTCTATTTTCTAGATTCTAATACATACACAATGGGGGGAAAGTTCATTTATAACTCAGAATATGTCCCTTATGTTTTTTGTTTCAGATTCTGGTTCAACATATCAAGACGCTACTTCTAGGGCTTAAGTCACGAATTAGCGCTGAACTAGTTTCTGTTGCAAAAGAGCATGCTAGTTAAGGAGAAATAACAGAATCAAAGGTACTACCTTTTCTGTTTCTCTCTCAAATTTGAGAATAAGACTTGCTATGCTGCATATAGGTAATCTGATGTGCGCCATTAAGCATATAAACAGTTGTTCTCATGCTGGTGTTTTGTTTTAGGATGATTATGGTTAGTGCTGTGAAGTGGGTGGATGAGGAATGTTTCGAGGCTTCATGCAATTCATGTAACATCAGGCGAGAGCGGCTCCTGTCCAAAATACAGGTGGAAACACTGGCAACTCTCGGACGGTCACCGCCAAACAGTTCAAGGAGCTGGGACCACCGAAATTTTTTGGAGAGCCAAAACCACTTAAGGCGGAGACGTGGATAAAGTAGATCTGCAAGATATTTGATGTCTTGGGATGCTCCGAGGAGCAAAAGGTTTCTTTTGCCACCTTCATGTTGCGTGTAGAGGCAGATTACTGGTGGGAATCTATAAAATATACTCAACCTGCCGCACTGAAGATGACTTGGGAGAAGTTCCAAGAATTGTTCAACGACAAGTACTTTCCCGAAAGTATTCGTCACATGAAAGAGGTAGAGTTCATTAAACTGGAACAAAACAACATGATCGTGTCGCAGTACGAAGCCAAGTTTGTCGAGTTATCCCGGTTTGCGCCCCATTTGGTTGATAATGCGGAGAGAATGACGCGAATGTTTCTAAGAGGTTTGAAACCCGAGATACGTCAATATCTTTTCTCTCATAAACTGTGTTTGTATTCGACATGTTGTTAATAGGGCTCGATTATTGGAGCGCGATAATGAGTCAACCCAACCAAAAGAGAGCGGTAAATACAAAATGATAATATCGGTGATAACAGTCATCGAAGCAGTGAAAATAAGCGTGAAGGGAATCAACATGCCAAAAATGGTAACCACTTGGCAGAATCATGGCCAAAGCAATAAGAATGGACATTTCAAGAAGAGGAGATTTAACAATGATGGAAAGACGTTAAGACCAACACATTGTTAAGGAAGGAGAACGACCACCCATCATATGCTTCAAATGCGGAAGGAGGGACACATCGGTCAAAACTGTATGATGTCCGTCCAAAGCATGTTATAATTATGGAAGAGAAGGTCACCTAGCCCGATTTTGTCGCTCAATCAAGACAAGTTCAACTAGGATGGAGGCACCAAAGGACGCCTGAAAAGTCAAAGCCAATGAGTGCAAGGGCGAAGCGTTTGTCGTGACCTCCCGAGAAAGCAAGAACCCAATGAGGTCATCACGGTAAGCTTATCATAAACTCTAGCGATAAGTATATACCTTATTTGATACCGGTTCTACCCATTCCTTTATTTCTCCTACTTGCGCAACGCTTAAATTTGACTCGGAGAAATTGGACTTCGACTTATCTGTTGAAACTCCATTGGGAGAAACCTTCATTACATCCACTCGCTTATAAGTCTTGTTTGGTTCAAATCGGTACCCTCACATTACCCATCTCATCTTATTTCATTGAAAATACTTGCATTTGACGTAATTCTAGGGATTGATTGGTTAACTACTCATCATGCAAAATTGATTGTTTTCGTAAGGTTGCTAGCTTTCATATTCCTAACCAACCTATTATGCGAATTCAAGCAACCAAACCATTAAAATCAATCACTATCATCTCAAGCCATAAAGCTATTTGTTTATTGAAAATGGATGTCAAGCTTTCTTAGCTCATGTCACGATCTAAACAAAAATACGCCGCTTTTGAATGATATTTCTATTGTTAATGAATTTCCGACGATTCCCCGATGAACTTCCCAGCCTACCCCGTAACATGAAATTAAATTTTGTATCGACCTTGAACCCAAAGATAAAACCCATTTCCAAAGCCCCATATCGAATGGCTCTATTGAACTTCGAGAGTTAAAGACCCAACCGCAGGAATTATTAGACATCGCTTTATTCGTCCCTAGTACTTCTCCTTAAGGTGCTCCTGCTCTATTCGTGAAGAAGAAAGATGGGAGTATGCGACTTTGTATTGATTATCGGGAGTTGAATCATGTAACCATCAAAAATAGGTACCCATTGCCACGTATTGATGACCTGTTTGACCCATTTGCAAGGCGCCAAATTCTTTTCAAAATTGATCTTCGCTCGGATATCACCAATTGAAGATTAGAACCGATGACATTCCAAAGACGGCTTTCGTAACTCTAAGAGACGGGCATTATGAATTCCTAGGCATGTCTTTTGGATTGACTAATGCTCCTACTGCCTTCATGGATATGATGAACCGAGTATTCAAGGAATATTTGGATCACTTTGTGGTCATCTTTATTAATGACATCCTTATTTATTCTAAAAGCCATGAAGATCATGAGTAACACTTGAGGCTGATACTCCAAAAGCTTTGTGAATATAAGCTTTATGCCAAGTTGAAGAAATGCGAGTTCTGGCTTGAGAAAGTAGCATTCCTTGGGCACGTGCTATCAAGTTATGGAATATCTGTTGACCTAGAAAAGATTGAAACCATTCAAAGCTGGGAACAACCTAAATTAGTGATCGAAGTACGTAGCTTTCTCGGCTTAGCTGGTTATTATCGGAGATTCGTAGAAGGATTTTCTCGAATCGCTACTCCATTAACTCAGCTGACTCAGAAAGATACAAAATTCGGTTGGAGTGAGGAATGTGAGAAGAGTTTTGAAGAACTCAAGAGAAGACTCATTTCAAAGACTGCTCGACAATACCATCCGCTCTTGAGGAATTTGTCATCTACAGTGATGCTTCAGGCAAAGGGTTAGGATGTGTTCTCATGCAACATGGGAAAGTCATAGCCTATGCCTCTGGACAACTCAAAGAATATGAGAGGAATTATCCTACTCATGATCTAGAGTTGGCAGCTGTTGTCTTCGCACATAAAATTTGGAGGCATTACTTGTATGGGGAGAAAGTGGAGATCTTTACGGATCATAAAAGCCTCAAATATTTCTTCACTCAAAAGGAACTCAACATGCGACAGCGACGTTGGCTTGAACTGTTAAAAGATTATGATCATACCATCTAATATCATCCTGGAAAATCAAACGTGGTAGCTGACGCATTGAGTAGAAGATCATATGTGGGTACGAGTGCGATATTGTCAACGCAAAGGCCCATTTTGTATGAGTAACAAAGGATGGAGATAGAGATAACGAATCCAAGAACCCACATGATGATGGCGAATATACGAGTAGAACCAACTTTAATCGATAAAGTTAAAGTCGCTTTCAAGCTACAAACCCGAGTCGATGCATATGAGGAAGAAAGTACAAGAAGGTGCTATGCTTAAGCAAGAATCGATGAAGAAGGAATACTTGAGTCAACTCCGCACTTTGTGTTCCTAACGACCACGAAGTTAAAGTATAAAATCATGATGGAGGCGCACAACACACCGCTTGAAATCCATCTTGGGAGTACCAAATGTATCATGATCTTCGACATACATTTTGGTGGGGCAATATGAAGAGGAGATAAATACTGCTTATCTCAAGGTGTTTAACGTGTCAACGAGTCAAGACGGAGCATCAAGTACCAAAAGGTCCATTGCAACCACTTGAAATTCCAGAATGGAAGTGGGAGCACATTGCCATGGATTTTATTACTGGTCTTCCCAAGGTTTCTCAAGGCATAGATGCAATTTGGGTCATTGTTGATAGATTGACCAAGTCTGCTCATTTCTTACCTATACGAGAAACTTATACACTTGAACGTCTTGCTCGTATGTATATAAACGAGGTTGTAAGAGTGCATGGTATGCCAATATCCATAGTTTCTTTCTTGCAACTATCTATGCTCTACTTGGATGCCCACTTTCATATGTTCTGTGGTATAAGCCACTATATCGGGCAATGAGGTATTATCATCCTTTTTTCTCTCGGATCTTTTGTGCATCAGTAGAAATATGAAATGCATGGTTGGAGCCTTGGGTTATTTATTGCTTTGGGTTATTTACCATCCTTATATGTTCATGACGCCTGGGTGAAACCTATTTAAATGTTGCAGTCAAGGATCTCAAGCGTGGTTATGTTACATCCAACTCCAAGGATGACCTCGCCAAGGAGCCGCCAAATCATCGCACATCTCAAAGTCATTATCATGAACCACCTCGGACAGATTGAAATGGATATGCCCAGCTTGATTGCCACACCTCTCACATTCTTTGCTAAGTTTGTTGAGCTCTTGACCAAGATCGATGACTTAGGTAGTGCACCACAACTTAGGTAAGTGCTCCACAACTTAATTTTATGGATAGTTTGGTATATTTTGTGGATGTAGTAATTTGAAACTGTAAACGAATGATATTATTAGGATGTATTTTGAATGGTTGATACATTTTGGCTTTAAATTTAAATGAGAATTTAGATCTTTTAGCTATATGTCATGTTATTAGCATATTGCAGGTGCATTGTTAATATAGGTGAACCACAACTTTTTTTTTCTTTTTTTCTTTATTTACAACATTTTAAAAATATTGTATAAATTGGTTAAAAACGTTGTCTGATATATTAAACTACAACGTATTTATCCAGAAAACGTTGTGGGATCATACCTTCTACAACGTTTTTTTCTTAAAAACATTGTGTAATGTGCTTAACTACAACATTTTAAAAACGTTGTGTAAAGGTGTCAAATAGATGACACCCTTAATCACGACGTTTTTCTGACTGAAACCACAACATTTTCCCGCGTTATCTATTTACTGTTTTGTAGTAGTTGTTGCTTCTGCCTTTGCGCATGAACCTCTTGAGTATTCTTACCAGCATTGCAATATCCTCATCATCTTCCTCAGATTCAGAGTCATTTTCAATGTTAGCTTTGGAGATGTTATCTATTACATTGAGAGTAACTCCCTTGTCCTTCTTTCTTCCTTCAGATAAAGTCTCTGCTCGCTGAGTCAGCTCTAGTTCATAGGTGAGAAGGTTGTCATACAATTGTTGAACAGTCATTTCATGGAGATTCTTTGATTCTCTGATGGCAGTGGTCTTGGCATCCCACTTGCTAGGTAAAGCTCTCATGAACTTTATGATCAGATCTTTATTTGGATAGATTTTTCCAAAAGCTCGAAGAGAGTTGAGCAGAACGTTGAATCTATCATAAGTGGAAGTGACATTTTCACCTGGAACATGGGCAAACATTTCGTATTGTTGAGTCAGAAGAGATTGTTTATTTTCTCTGACTTCTTCAGTTCCTTCGTGCATAATGAGCAGTGCTTCCTATATTTCCTTTGCAGTTTTGCTGTTGACCACATTTTCAAACAGATCATCTTCTAGAGATTGGAATAAAATGTTCTTGGCCTTTTTATCTAGTTGAACAGATTTCTTTTCATTGTCAGTCCATTCTGTTTTGACCTTGATTTGAACTCTGTTTGGATCGTCTGGAGTGGGTGCAAGCTTTGTTGGAACGTAGGGCCCATTCAAAATACTTTTAAATAGATCTTCATCTATTGGATCCATGTAGGCTTGCATACGAACTTTCCAGTTGGCGAATTTATCTTTGTTTCACATTGGTGGCTAGCTGCCTCCAGTCTTTGATTCACTTATCAGCTGTGCCATAGGATCCACTTAAGCTTTGTAGGCTGTTTGATAGAACCTGCTCTGATACCAATTGTTAGTTCCTAGAGGCATAATAATTATCTAGAAGGGGGGTTGGATAGATATTTTTAAAATTTCTTCTTAAAAACAATTTGTCAGATTTGATAATGATTTAATCACAACGAAATTGGAGATTTGTTTGTTTCCCCTTTAAGATAAAGCGAGTTAATAGAATATAAGCAGTTATGGCAGATGTGACGCCCCCAAAACAGGTATACATCACCCATCTTGAGTCGCCAGAAAATACACTACTGACAACTCAGTTTATACAACTGTCGTGCAAAAAATGACCACAATTAAACTGTGAGTTTTAATACAAATATATATAACTCTCGTGGTGTCTTGACCACAAGACCTTACAATGGTTCCTTACATAAAGGTACAGTCAATAACTGTTTTTGAAATAAAAATCTTTGGAAAATACTCAAGAAAACCTTCGTACATGGGAGGCCATGCGTCTAGGTTATGATAGATATCATATGTCCACAGAAATATCCTTGGTTGACTCAATAGTCCCCAAAGAAAAACAAGAAGATTTCTATCATCTTCTTTCCAATGGTGAGTCTTCTCTTGACATATAATTATCTCCATTGTCTCCAATTGAGAATTATATTTCAAATAAACTCCAAGATTATATAGGTAGTGCTCGTAGATATACTCAGCAAGTGGATGTGCACAACCCTGTCTTATGATAACACGAAGTCGTCTGTTATTAGAAATCTTGTATGATAGTGGCAAAAACGACCTTCCAAAGTTGGGTTCACCTCACTCTATTTGGTTCACCAAAATCAACGGTTAAAATGACGTATAAAATACGACACACTTATTTATAATTCTCAATAAAATTATTTTCATACTGTTTTAAGGGAAACCTCAACAGCTATAGACCACCGTTCAAATCCCCTGTTACCCCGCTCGACCCAGCTACACTCTTAATACCTGAAAGGAATTGTGAAGTAAAAGGGTGAGCACAACTAGCCCAGTAAAGAATATCATGACTAAAGATAAATAAATTATCAATAACTTTCGTCAATAATAAATCAGAGATTTAGAACATATGGTAGATGATAAAAGTTTTCAACCATAGTTACAGCGGAACGAGCAATTCATTAGAAGAGTCAAATAGACCATAAAGTCTATTATCTTCTCCATGTTAAAAGTCCACCAACAATGTTTTATCCCTGTAACATCAATCAACAATTTCTACCCACAATCATGTGAATAACTCATAATCATAATTGTGGTTCGAAATTCCTCTTCGCACCCAGGACGAAGATAATTTTCATCACCTGTCTTTACCTGAAACATCAAAGACCATGGTTATACCAAATCACAATTCCTGTCCATAATCATACT
Organism: Panax ginseng; assembly: GCA_020205605.1. Taxonomy (NCBI): domain Eukaryota; kingdom Viridiplantae; phylum Streptophyta; class Magnoliopsida; order Apiales; family Araliaceae; genus Panax; species Panax ginseng. Next base: position 146,208,039 of record CM035128.1, on the reverse strand, counting down.
AATAAATTCATCTTTCCACTACGGGTCAAAGATATTCATTAACAGTTCATCTTTCCACTCCAGGCTAATGACATGCAACTGTATTTTAGAAGAGTAAAGTAGAGCATGATATCTACTATCTTCTACGAATTAAAAGTTTTTCATCAACTTTATCGCTGAGACTCAGCTTAATAAATAAACCACATCATCGAATCATCCCTACACTACAGGCCAAGGATATTCATTCGTATCACGACCATGAATTATCCATGCACTACGAGCCAAGGATAATCGTGTTTTCATCCACGGTCATGATCATGCCATAAAATAATTCATCTTTGCACCCTTGGTCGAAGAGAACCCATGGTCATGATCATACCAAAAATTGTCCATCAATGCACTACGGGCCAATGAGGACTTTTACCACATCATTTGTAACATTACGGTCATGATTATACCGAATAATCCCTGGTCATAATCATACCAAGTCCATCTATGCACGAAAGCCACAAATGACTTTCATCACAATATAAGCATGAGAATGATGACAATAATATAAGCATTAATCAAACGAAAGCAAGGATAAATATTAAAGACTTTAAATTTATCCAGAGTTTTAAAAAATATCCAGATTGTCAACATGATACTGCTTTGTGCAGTAAAATCAAGAATAATATTGTATCAAAAATGATTTGAACATAAATTAATATTACAACGAATATTTAACGAAGATAATAACATTATTCATAATATTATAAACTCCATTTAATATTATTCATTATATAATAACATTAAATTCATTTACTAATATTATTAACGATTAAATAATATTTTAAATCAATGATTTCATAACACCTTAATCCAAATGTTATCAATCACTTAATAAACTCATAATCTAATATTATTAATATTATAACAATATTTTAATCACTTCTTAAACTTATAAACAATTTATTTTAATTGTTTACACTTTACTAAATAATACATTTAATCACTCAAAATGCCATACTCATAAGATTTCGCCACCAATGATCAAATCCTCATCAAAATCTCAGATATACCTTATATAGGATTTTCAAGCCATAAAATCTTATTTACCAATTTTTCAACTTCACATAACATATTTAATTCATATGTTCGTAACTAAACCATTTTCATGAAAAATACCAAAATAGTCCCAAACATTTTTCTTTTCTAGGATTTAGCAGAATATAGTCCTATATTGAACATATATTTTTCTCGGAATTTTTTAAAATTCATTTATTATTTTTCATATGGCCAAAACTGCCGAATATTTAGACATTTATCATAAACTGTACTTTTGTCCAAAAATTCTGAAAGTCACAAGGTATACTCCTTTTACATACATGTACTCCTAATAAAAATTTCACCAATTTTGGAGTTAACCACAAAGAGTTATAAGAGTTTACTTTTAAAATAGTATTTTCCCATAAAATTCATAACTCCTAACCTATACATCCAAAAATCGCCATTTTTTGGACACAATCTAGAAAACTCAACAATTTATTATGAAAATATTACGAAACTGCAAATGAATTTTCACCCGATCCACGTTGACATATCATTTCCATAATTTAATAAAGAATGAATACGAAGTGTCATTCACCATGCATGCAGTAGTCCGCGTAGACAGGTTATTCCAATAGAATAATAAAGAATGGAATAACAGAAGAATTCACCATGCATGCGGTAGTCCGTCACAGAGACAAAGTTATTCCAACAATATAATAAAGAATGGAATAACGCTAGAATTCACCACGCATGCGAGTCCGGCAGAGATAAAGTTATTCCAACAGAATAATAAAGAATGGAATAACAACCCTTACGACTATTAGAAGAAAATAACTCTCTTTATGAATACGAAAGAAATAATATCTCTTACCACAATAATGATATCCCTTACCTCAGAAAAAGACTGGATAGTGGAATAGTAAAGTAGCAGACTACTCTTCTTCTTTCTCTTTATAATAATTGCTCTTGTGAGACTTAGTGAATTGGTGAGAAATGAAGGAAGAATGAGCTTCTATTTATAGGAAAATATAGTTTCGATAATTGCACGTTTTGGGGCTCGAAATATTATAGTACAATACCTTCATCTTTTCCTTTATTTTTAATTTAGTCCTGCAAGTATTATCAAACTTGCACCACCTCCCCTAATAGTAAATCATGTGAATCAATAGTTCATTCATGTGACTCAATAGTATAATCATGTGAAAAAAATAATTACAGTATAGTACCTTCATCTGTACCTCCATTTTTAATTTAGTTATGCAAGTATTATCAATTTTGCACCAACTCCCCTAATAATAAATCACGTGTATCAATAGTACACACATGTGAACACATAGTTATAAGCATATGAATTAATAGCAATTAATTGCTCATTTATCTGGTGAATTACCCGATTGGTCAATATAACCTCCAGACGATCAATTATTATCGAAATAAATGTCGATTTCCACTAACACTAATAATTCCCACACAATGGAACTATCAATTTCATCTTTAATCAACACGAACTTATTCATCATTAATATTATAACTCACAATATTTAATAACCAGGTTGTTCCTCGGAAAGAGGGGGCTTTCCGATAAGGATTTCTCCCTATTGGCGCGCAATTAGATTATTTAACCACTCCTTGACAGAACTTCTAGACATTGTCAATATTGCAAATAATAATATGAATAACTTTTTTGTCTCAATTATTGATTTAATAATATAAAATATTATGCAGATGATACTGTGACAATAATTGAATCAATAATATGAGAGATATGATGCAGCAATTACTGTAGCAATATTTGAGTATAACTGTGTGACTTCTTACGTAAGCATCAATAATCAATACCGTGTGCTACTATGCAACCACGCCAGACATCGTACTTTTTTATCACCAATTATTTTATGATAACTTGCTTACTTTGAAAATTTTTCAAATATCACCCTTAACTTTAACCTTTTATCAATTTAACCATTTACTAAATAGAATAATTATAAGAAAATTGAATACTTTTATTTCATAAAATTCGGGATCTCTCAACAGATATAGCAGTTATAGCAGTTATGGCAAAAATATAAAATATATAGTGATTTTAAGTGGTTCAGAGCATTCAAAGCTCCTAGTCCACTCTTCTACTCCTCGAGTAGGTAATCCACTAAGGATGTCTTTACAATCTTTGAATCTCACAGATTCCTTCAAAACCAACAGTCTTGGAACTTCTTTGTTCACTATTGAACTCTTCAAGTCCTTCTCACTTGGAACTTCTCAGTTCACTTAGAACTCTTCAAGTCCTTCTGACTTGGAACTTCTTACTTCACTTGATGATGGTGGAGTTCTTGAATGGTGCTAGTCAGTTGCTGTTAAGCTTATGTTTGAAAGATCTGAGTAGCTGAGCAAGCTTTCTTTTCAGATCGTCGAGTTAAGCGTTGAGTGTTCTTCAATATTTTCGTTCTTTGCTTATTTGATCTTTTCATCTGCTTCTCTTTTTACATATAAGGTGTCTTTGAAATACATCCGTTGGAAGACGTCCATTGAAGCATTAATTGTATTTGACATTTCTGAGCACTAATGGAGATTTTCTGAAAATCTTCTGTCCAACTGTCTGGCCCACTGACACTGTAGACTGCTGTCTCACCTAACACCTGAAAAGGTGTTTTCTGCTGACCCATAGTACTTTCTTTAGCCTCTTTAATACGTTTCTTTGTTACATACTAAGGATGACTGTTGTGTCATTGGGACTCCCGATAGTCTCAACGTCTATAATCCATTCCACTTTTGTTGACTTTTATTCTTAAACAAATGGACAAGGCTCGATGCTTCTAATATGGATAGATGATACTCTATGATCATGATCGTGGTGTCTTTCCACCTTGGAGCTTGATCTGGTACTGATGGATGATGACACTATGATTTCTCTTAAGTATTGGAACACTACGATCTTCACTTGCTTGTCTTGCAGAGTCTACGCTTTTGAGAACACTCTACGATTCTTGAGTTTGACTCGGCAGGCGTTTGAACCACTCTATGATTTCATGAGAAGCCCTCCAAAGCAGACAGACTACGATTTTTGATGCTCTACGATTCTGCCTTGGCCTCTGTAATCTTTTGATCAGCTTGATAGACTACGATTCTGCTGAAGCCTATCTATTACATCTCAAAATATAGATCAACCTAACAGCTTTGATCTTTTCTTCTATACATTTATTTACAGAATGATAAACATTAAAGCTCAGATCAACCTAAAAAGTTTGATCTACCACTAAGTCCCTGTACATGTATTCCTTGAAGGACTTTACATATAATCATGAATATTATCTTTCAACATTAAATTTTAATATGCAATCTTCCAACACCTTTCTTACTGAATCTAATCTTCCCCTTCCAAGGAGATACTTTTAAAAACACATAACTTCTGACTTCAAAGTCGTGGTCTTGCCTATGCAAATCCGCGTATTTCTTCTAGCAATCTTGTGCAGCTACCAGTCTAGCCCTTATCATTGTCACTACATCAGTTGTTTATTGAACGAATTCCGATCCTAATATTCTTCGTTCTCCGACTTCGTCCCAACACAATGGTGTTCTGCACTTTCTCCCGCAAAGAGCTTCGTACGGTGGCATGCCGATACTCGCATGATAACTATTGTTGTAGGCAAACTCAACTAAGGGCAAGTGGTGATCCCAGCTCCCCTTGAAGTCCATCATGCAAGCTCTAAGCATGTCTTCTAACGTTTGTATGGTTCGCTCACTCTGCCCATCGATTTATGGATGGTAAGCAATACTCAATCTTAACTGTGTTCCCATTCTCTCTTGCAAACTTTTCCAGAATTTTGACGCGAAGCACGGATCTCGATCAAAGACAATCGATATCGGTACCCCATATCGCGAAACAAATTCCTTTACATACAACTTTGCTAATTGATCCAAATCAAAATGAATTTTTATCGGTAGAAAATGAGAGGTCTTCGTTAGTCAATCCACGATAACCCAAATGGTATCATACCCTTTTTACATGACTGAAAGTCCTACCACAAAATCCATCATAATGTGCTCTATTTCCACTCCTGTATTTTTAATGGTTGAAATAAACTACTCGACCGCTGGTGTTCTGCTTTGACTCGTTGACTTCTCATTTCAGATTAGGCCACCAAAAGTGTTGTCAAAGATCTCAGAACATCTTCGTGCCTCCTGGATGAACAGAATACATCGTATTATGTGCTTCGTGTAAGATTTCCTCTCTTAGTTCAGTTACAGCTGACACCCATACTCTACCCTCAAATCTCAATATACCGTCCTTATCCACCTTGAACTTTTCTTACTTATTTTCTACTATTATCTTTCTTATCTTCTCGTATTCCTCATCTTTCTCTTGTGCTTCCTTTATTCTATCCAATAACGTCAGGTGAGATTCCATTACGAATAATTTTCCTTCTGCTTCCTTCGGTTCCTCGACCTCTATTTCCAACCTTTCCATTTCTCTTATTAACTCCTCTTGAGTTGTCAATTTGAATAACTTCTCCCTTCCTTTTCTACTCAAAGAGTCGGCTACTATGTTTGCTTTTCCCGGATGATAAAGAATTTCGCAGTCATAATCCTTAATTAATTTTGACCATCTTCTTTGTCGCATGTTCAACTCCTTCTGTGTGAAGATATATTTCAGACTCTTGTGGTATGTGTATATCTCACATTTTTCTCCATACAAATAATGCCTCCAAATTTTTAGTACAAAAATTACCATCGCTAATTCCAAGTCATGAGTAGGGTATCATTTTTCAAAGTCCTTCAACTGTTGCGATGCGTACACAGTGACCTTGCCATACTGCATTAGCACACAGCCAAGTCCTCTGTGTGATGCATCACTATACACCACAAATCCTCCCGTATTATTTGGTAATGATAATATAGGCACCTCACTCAACCTCCTCTTCAATTCTTGGAAACTCTCTTCGCATTTGTTCGTCCACACGAACTTCACTGCCTTTCTCGTTAGATTAGTCAGCGAGGTTGATATCTCAGAAAAATCTTGGATAAATCTTCGATAGTACCCGGCTAACCCTAAGAAACTTCTTACTTCTGTTGGTATCTTCGGTTATTCCCAATTACTTACTGCCTCCACTTTTGCAGGGTCCACTGAAATCCATTTTGATCTATCACATGTCCTAAAAATTGAGCCTTCTCCATCCAAAATTCACATTTCAATAACTTTGCGTACATCTTTTCTCTTCTCAATTCTTCCAATACCATCTTTAGATGTTCGGCGTGCTCTTCCTTAGTCTTTGAATAAATCAAAATGTCGTCGATAAATACTACTACAAACTTATCTAGGTATGGCTTGAAAACTTGATTCATCAAGTCCATGAATGCTGCCGGAGCATTAGTCAACCGACCCGAATGACATCACCAGAAATTCGTAATGTCCGTAGCGGGTTCGGAATGTCGTCTTTGGTATGTTCTCATTTCGCACTTTTAACTGATGATAACCCGTTCGTAAGTCTATCTTGGAAAAACACATCAGTCCTTTTACTTAATCGAAAAGGCCGTCTATCCTTGGCAACAAATATCTATTCTTAATCGTCCCTCGGTTTAACTCTCGATAGTCGATACAGAGCCTCATTGACCCATCCTTCTTCTTTACAAACAACATTGGTGCTCCCCAAGGAGACACACTTAGCCGAATGTAACCGTTATCTAGCAACTCTTGCAATTGTATCATCAATTCCTACATTTCTATTGGCGTCATACAATATGGGGCTTTCGAAATCGGTGCAGTTCTCGGTGCTAAGTTTATTACGAATTCGATTTCTCTGTCTGGTGGAAGACCAGGCAGATCATCTAGAAATACGTCTCAAAAATATTTGACTACCGATATAATTTTCATTTCTACTCGCTTCTTTTGAGTATCCACTATATAGGCTAAATAACATACACATCCTTTCCTTAATAATTTCTTGGCCTGCATCATCATAAGGCAACACAATTGCTTAAGCGATGAGCTACCATAAAACACTACCTTAGACTGATTTGGAGTCTGAAGGTTCACACTTTTCTTTTGACAATCGATTATCGCATGCTGGATAACCAATCCATTCCTAATATCACATCAAACTCTCCCAGTCTTATAGGAATCAAATCTACACTTAGTTTGTGATCTCTAATGTTTTCACAACAGTTTTGGTAAATGAACTTTACTGAAATTACTTCCTTATTCACAATCTCTATGTTCAACGAAGTTTCTAAGCGTTCTTGGGGTACGCTTAATCAACTAGTAAATTCTTCGGACACAATTAAACAGGTAGCACCCGAATCAAACAATACATAGGCATTTATATTATTTATTGGGATGATACCTAACACCACGTCCTTTGCAGCTACTGCGTCCTGGACAGTCATGTTAAACGTTCTACTAGTTGGTCGATTGGATTGTGTCGGTCCGTCGATCATTACCTTGCTGCCTTCTCCCTGATGGCCGCTTCCTCCGCTGCTCCCCTTCTTGGGAAAGTTCTTGATCTGGTGTTTTATGGATCCATAAACGAAACATCCCTTGTCCTTCTTTGGCTTTAGGCAGTTTGGCAAAATGTGCCCTACTTGGCCGCAGTTGTAGCAAATACTGTGCCCCTTCCAGCACTCTCCTTGGTGGTTTTTCCCACATTTCGAGCATCCCTCTGCTATCTTCTTAAACCCTCTATGAAAACTTCCTGACTGGTTGTTGTTTCTGTTGTTGTTATCCCATTTTCTTTTCCCCAGATTGCTCCCTCCACAACTACTATTTCTTCCATGAGTTTTTCCCCCAGTATTCTTATTCTTCTTTTCCTTATTGTATGTGCTTAATGCTTTGCTACCTCCTTCAGCAATGATCGCCTTCTCCAACAATGTGTTGAACAAATTTATTTGAAGAACCGACACCTTGTTGAACAACCAAGGTTTCAGTCCTAGTTCAAAGTGTCTAGCTTTCCTCTCTTCAGTGTCGACTTGATGCATTGCAAATCACGCTAGCTCGTTGAACTTGGCCGCATACTGCGCCAACGTCATCTCCCCTTGTTTTAGTTCTAGAAACTTCACCTCCATCTTATCCTTAATGCTTTTCGGGAAGTAATTCTTGAAAAACAAGGCCTTAAACCTTTCCCAGGTTATAATCCCCTCTCCCGCTCTTTGTTGATTGGCTTCCCACCAATAGTTTTCTTTACCCCTCATCATGTAAGTAGCGAACATGGTTTTCTGGTCTCCACCCACACGAGAAATGGCGAAGGCTTTCTCCATTTCCTTAATCCATATCTGTGCTATGATAGGATCGGTGGTACTTGCAAATTCAAGAGGTCCCACGTTTCTAAAGTCTTTAAAGTTTGTAACTGGAACTTCTTGGAGAATGGGTTATACCGGTTCATTTTTTCTTCCCTGTAGGGCTTCTCCTAGTAAGTCTACTAGCCGTTGGATAGGGTCCACTTGTTCCCTCCCGCTATTGATCGATTCTTCTGGTGTTGCTAGTCTACGTCTGGGCGGCATTTTTTGTATCACAAAATTTCACCCCCAGTCTCTAATTATATTAATTAAGTATTTCTTTAGTGCAAAAAGGAAACAAATATTTTATCATACAGTTTCTGAAATAAAAACATTTATATTCATATACCCAATCATTATATCAAGTGTGGTTGACCTATAGCATACTGCTATAAATGGTAACATCTATCCCCTAATATTATAAAAAGTGAGGAAAACACTAACATACTACCCCTCTGACATTTAACAAAAGTTTGGGGTTTACATAACTATCCCATATCTCACACATAAGATTAGGATCACAACAATAGTTCATAGATAAATGCCAACTACTACTACTAGACTACTAATATCTAGACCTCAATCTAACATTCCGCACTCCACATCGCTCTTGTATTCCTTTTGAGTTATGTGCGCCACTAATCCCTGCTTATGGTATGTTGGGTTTGTCCCTACTCCGCTTGGTAATGATATACACCATCAATCAATCTCTCCATGGCCGTGCAAAAAATATAGCCCATCTTGTTCATTTTCCTCCTCTTACACCTCACTTCATCTTCCAAGGCTCCTACCCTATCATTAACTTCTTCCCATTTCTCCTCGAAGTGGATCCTCTCCATAACCTCTAGCCCAAGCTAAGTGCGAAGAGCCTCTTTTGGCTTTCTCACTCAACTCCTTCTGCTCAGACTCCTCTAACTTACCCATAAATTCCACGTTCCTGGATATCGATTGGTGAAAAAGGGTTCCCATCTAGATACCTACTTCTTTGCGATATGGAATATCGACCTCCATCTCCTGCATCTTCAGTATCCTCTTATGGTCTTCCTCCCTCAACTTTTGTATCGCAGTTTCTCTCTTTTGAGCCTGGGTCTTTAGTTCCTCAACCCGACACTCAAATTCCATAATCCGCTCCTCGTATTCTCCCAACATCCGATCCTCGAATGTAGCTTCATCGGAATCTTCCACGGGCTCATCCTCCATGGGATCTTCCTCGGTATCCGACTTTATAAAAAATGGTTCGATCTCTTCCTCCTCATCCTCATCATCGATAGGAGCTACTGCTAAAATGGACTCAACTATCAATGATGCCTCATACACCACGTGTATGTCACGTGGCTCTTCCTCTATCACTCTACTGGGTCCTCCCAAGTCCGTCATCCTGCAACCACAAACAGAAGACAACAAACAACAATTTCCATTAGAACATAAATTCATTGCATGGAATGAAAATATATTTCATAATGCCACTAAATCGCTAGGAAAACTCTATATGAGTTTTATCTCATTCTATCCTCTAAGCTCTTCTTAAGGTTATAGTCTAAGGAATCTCGCTCCTAAGGTTATAACCTAATGCTTTGATACCAACCTGTGACGCCCCCAAATTCAGACACTCATATCTCGAATTTGGTTCGTCACGTGCTAATTCTAATATCATACTAAAATTATTAACAATGAAAAAATAGAATAATTTATATTGTGATAACATAAATATTCTAGTCCCAATGTCTCGAACCATTATTACAACATCTTAATTTAAACATAACTTATTACATCAGAATAATTAAGTCTCCACACAACATAATGATGGGTCTTATTTTATTTTATATATTTTGATGATAATAATTATGTAGTAAGTAAATAATTTTGTAATTATTTAATTATTTTATCTAAATTATTTTATGCTTTTACTTGAATTAATTTTTATTAACCTTGATAATTTAAATGTCAAGTGTTAAATAAATTGATTCATATAATTAAGGCAAGGAGATCCTATTTGTTTTCAAAATCAAAGTTGGGCAAAAATATTTTATTGCATGCATTCATACATATGTGTGTGTATTAATATAATATAACAAGTATGCTTATTATATATTATATATAAAACTATATATATATATATATGTGTGTGTGTGTGTGTGTGTGTGTGTATATGTATGTAAATTACAAATGCATATATTATGTATTCGTGTGACTCATATGTATATATATACCATCAAGTATAATATATAATAGTTTGCATGCATATGATCGGTGCATAAATATATATACTAAGTGTTTGTAATAAGCTAATGGGACACTCTTTTTGGGACATCAATCGTGTGTGTGCGTTGGCATTGCATGTGGTCAAATTATCATATTTAATGCTAAAGTTATTTGAAAAAGGAATGAGTGGATTTTTGAATACTGGCCATTAATAATCCGTGTGAAATCCTTTTCATCTGGACCGTTGGATTCAAAAATTGATCATCCATACCATACATTCAAAATCAATTTTTACAAATTACCTTTTTGCCCCTGACTTCAAAAATCTATAAATAGGGAGTATTTCATTCATTTGGTTTTTACCAATTCAGTGAAAAGCAAAGCATACTCTCCTTGCCTATATTTTCTCTAAACGCTTTATATCTCTTCTTACAAAAGTTCTGATTATTTTAGAAGAGAAAATTGGTCCAAGTATTGAGATAAGTTTAATTTTTGCTGAATTATTTCTTACTTGTATTATATCTATAGATATACGAATATACATTGTTATACACAATTTTATATATCTATATTTCATCTATTTGTCAAATAAAAGGATACTTGCGTGCCGCAAGGCTACAAAGATACACCTCTACGGAGAGGAATTTGAACCGTACGATTCCTTATAGTCTTCAGTAACCTTTTTGACATTATTAATATAAATATTGTAAAATAGATACGACACTTGATAGCTCAAAACGACACTGAGATATTCCTCCAAAAAGAGGATTCATCCGAACTGGATTTGAGAATCGTAGTGATCTATTAAAAATATTTATATAAATATCAATTGTGAAAATTATAAATTTTGTTGTACTTAGACACCGCAAGGCTACAGAGATACACCTCTACAAAGAGAAATTCAAACCGTATGATTCCTTATAGTACTAAGTGACATTATTTATAAATGTTCACATAATAGATAAAATATTCTTATATATTATCTGAGTTAAACAATAATATTTGCCTTATCAGCTTGTGCTTAACTTATTTAATTATTATACTTGATATGTATTATTTGAATTGATTGATTCTCTTTTTTATACAAGTATTGATACATAAAAATCTTTCATATAATACTTGTTAAAGATTCTCTAAGAAACAATTTTATCCATAGAAAAACACTCTTTATTTTAAAGAGTTAATAATTCTTTATAAATTGCACTGAAATTATATATCTACTTAAACAAAAGCATTTTTGCTAAAATTAACATATTTGCTTATTTAAGAAGCATCTCTCGAAAACATAAAATTACTTAAAACTTTTATAACTGTGCATATTTTATATATTTGCTTAATCAGAAGCATCATTTGATCTAAACATAAATCTCTATTTGCTTTCAAAGAAGCATATTTTTTATATATAAAAGCCTTTAAACTTTTATAAATATATCTTTGTTCTTTAATTAATATCTTCTTATTTGAGAAGCATTCATCTGTACTAAATTCTTATCTGCTTATTTAAGAAGCACAATGTTGTAAAATCATTTGTAAAAAGAGAAAAAGGTCAGAGTTAGTTTATTTTATATATACTTGTGAGAAAGATGAGTAATTCTTCGACCAAGACCAGAGTTTTAGAGAGGTCAACGAGAAGTTGAGTCTCCAGTGTACTTGTGAGGTGAGGAAGAAGTTATTGTTTCAAGACCAGATCATAGAATAGAACTGAACTCAAAAGGAGGAATAACTAAACATGAGGAGGGAGCGGGGAGCATGCTGTCTAAGATTGAATAGTTAAAAAAATTGGAAGTTTATCTATAAAACTTTGTAAAGGCTTCTGCAGCTATTGAAGGAATTTTTGAAAGTAGTATGCACACAAGCCAATCATGTTTGATGATAAAGCATATACTTTGTAACAATCTTATTCATTTATTAATAAAAAATATTAATTTATTAAAGGCTTTTAATTATCTACATGATGCTTTTTTATAATATGTGATAAACCCATAGTTTTAAGCAATGATTTTAGAATAATGATGATGATCATTCTAATGAGATCTAAATTCTTAGAAAGCTTAAAACTAAAATAGTTCCCAACCATTGGATCACTAAATTGGGGATTAGTGAATCCGGATAGATTGGTACATACGTTTCTTGCTCATTGGACGAGGATGATTGATCTCATGATCATTTGTGTGGAGACACTAAAGCAAGTATGTAGGTGCTTATTAGAGAATAAGTTCACTGAATGTGGCTCACTAAGGAATATCTAATGGAGTTTTTGTGACGCCCCCAAAATAGGTACAATCCACCCAACCCATTCTGAGTCGCCAAAAATATGGTACAGAAACAACTACAACTTCATTAATACAATTATCGTGCAAAATACGACAACACATATATTGTGAGTTTTAATACGAACTGTGACTTTCATCCCTTTACTTGGATAGTACCTCACATTGATACATTACATAAAGGTTCAGTCAATAACTGTTTTAGGAATTAAAATATTTGGAAAATGCTCAAGGAAACCTTCGTACATGGGAGGCCATACATCTAAGTTATAATAGATATCATATGACTCGAGAATTATCCTTGGTTGACCCAATAGACCCCAAAGAAAAATGAGAAGATTGTTATCATGTTCTTTCCAATAGTGAGTCTTCTCTTGACATATAATTATCTCCATTGTCTCCAATTGAGAATTATATTTCAACCAAACTCCAAGATTATATAGGTAGTGCTCGTAGATATAATCAGCAAGTGCATGTGCACAACCCTGTCTTATAATAACACGAAGTCGTTTGTTATTAGACATCTTGTATGATAGTGGCAAAACACCCTTCCAAAGTTGGGTTCACCTCACCCTATTCGGTTCACCAAAATTAACAGCTAAAATGACGTAGAAAATACGACACACTTATTTAAAATTCTCAATAAAATTATTTCCATACTGTTTTAGGGAAAACCTCAACAGCTATAGACCACCATTCTATTCCCTCATTACCCCGGGCCAACCCAAACCTACACTCTTATTATCCGAAAGAATTGTGAAGCAAAAGGGTGAGCACAACTAGCCTATTAAAGAATATCATGACTAAAGATAATTAAATTATCAATAGCCTTCGTCAGTAAAAAATCAGAGATTTAGAACATATGGTAGATGATAAAACTTTTCAACCATAGTTGCAGTGGAACGAACAATCCATTAGAAGAGTCAAATAGACCATAAGGTCTATTATATTCTCCATGTTAAAAGTCCACCAACAATGTTTTATCCCTGTAACATCAAATAATAGTTTCTGTCCACAATCATGTATATAACTCATAATCATAATTGTAGTTCTAAATTCCTCTTCTCATCCAGGACGAAGATAATTTTCATCACCTATCTTTACCTGAAACATCAAAGATCATGGTTATACCAAATCACAGTTCCTGTTCATAATCATACTAATAAATTCATCTTTGCACTACGGGCCAAAGATATTCATTAACAGTTTATCTTTGCACTACAGGCCAAAGATATTGAACAACAGGACATCTTTGCACTACGTGCTAAAGATATTCATCAACAGTTCATCTTTGTACTACAAGCCAAAGATATTCAATAATAGGTCATCTTTGCACTACGGGCCAAAGATATTCAACAACAGGTCATCTTTGCACTACGGGCCAAATATATTAATATCTCAAAGAAATATATAATCATTTCAGAATTTATATAAACAATAATTATAACCATGTTGATCAATTCGACTTTGCACTTAAGCTAAAGATAATCGTTTATAAATTCAATGGTCATGATCATACCAATCAACAATTCATCTTTGCACTACTGGCCAAAGAGAACCCATAGTCACGATCATACCAATAATCTACCCATCTTTACATTCAAGTGAAAGAGAAATTCTATCACCAGGGTTATAAAAATATTATATATGATAATAAAAACAATATGATCAAAACATGGATTTAATTTCAAGAGCAATATTCATAAATAAACGATAATTTGGTCAGAAAAAGAAACCAATTTTGTCATGAATAGTACTCTATGAATAGTAACTCGTGAATAGTAACTCATGAACAATAATCCGTGAATAGTAACTCATAAATAGTAACTCGTGAATAGTGACTCATGAATAGTAACTCGTGAATAGTACTCCATATTCGTACATAGTACCATATACGTAAATAATGTCATATACGTAAATAGTGCCATATACATGAATAATGCCATATACATGAATAGTACCGTATACGTGAATAGTAACCCCGACACGAAAAGGTAAAAATTTCACAATAAAATTCATATCAATATTTCAGTAGAATGATATTGAAAGAAATAATATCATTTACGAAGAAAATAACATCCCTTACTATCCCTTACCTCAAAAGAACAGTACTTCTGACCGGAATATCGGATGAAATATTGAAGGAAACTCGCACTGAATAGCAACTCTCAAAGTATCTAATTACTCAAAAAAATACGCTCGATAATATAGAAAGAGAAAACTTATGTTTCTGGTGTGATTTTCAATTCTAACTAAGCACCCTATTTATAGGAAAATGCTAGAACGCCAAAGCAGACTAAATTAGTAAAATATTAATTTTTTTATTACCAATTCTCACACACGCCATAATTGAAATCAAACTTTGAAATTCAGCAAATTCAAGAGATAAAAGGACAAGTGGGTCCCACCTTCTAGAAATCTCCACCAAAATGATTTATAAAAATAATTTCTGAATCAATCACCTCTTAAAATTCATAACAAATCATACGTTAATTTTTAGCGGTTCAAAATTTGTGGACATATACTCAACTTATATATGTATAACATATCCAAAAATCACAATGATCCAACGGTCGGATTAAAAATTATAACTCACGCAATATAGCTTAAGAACATTGATTTTTTCGGACTATGAGTCCTTTGAACCAGTTTCATTCAAACAGTCACCACGAAAAATCTACAAAGGATTTTTGGGTGATTCAAATTTCTGAGTTTAGCTTACTTCCAGGGCTTTCTTTTGATATATGGCTCATATCCTAACTCATTATACATAAAGAGTTAGAGATTTTACAAAATCAAGTAATAAACTAATTTTTCTGAAAAATCTCTATATTTTGTTCTTCATTTGATTTCTAGATTTCTCTCATTTGATTCATGCACCGTGAATTTAGTGTAAAAATATCACCATTATTATATTATTATATAATCACATTATACATTTACAATATAATATAATAATATATTTGAATAAATTATTTTATCAGAAAAGATAAAATATCAATTTTCAACAATTGTCACCTTTCTAAAAATTCCTCAATTTATATCCCCATTAAAATAAATATTTCTTTATCATATAAATCAATAATTAATTATTTATAAATAATATTATAAAATCACAATTATGACAACCAGGTCGTTCCAAGTAAAGAAGGGGGCTTTTCGATAAGAATTTCTCCTTACTGGCGCGTAATTAGATGACCAAACCTGTGAGATCCCAAATTTTATGAAATGAAAGTCTTATAATTATTATTTTATTTAGTAAATGGTTAAATTAAGAAAGGGTTAAAGTTAAGGGTGATATGTTATAATTTTGCAAAGTATCCAAGTTGATATAAAATATTCGTTGTGTCGGGGAATATTCGATTGGTCGGGGAATATTCATTTTAACAGGGAATATTCGTACAATGACATAATCATTGGTGGACCCCACAACGAAAGTATTGTCGTAGTTAGAAAGTAATAGAAATATCTTTTTATAAAAATAATGACGAAAATTTTATCGTTAAACTGTTAAACTACCCGGTAGTAAAAGTACAGTAGTACACGTGGTTGCATAGTAGCACACGGTATTGATTATTGATGCTTACGTGAGAAGTCCTCAATTATACTCAATTACTGCTACAGTAATTACTGCATAATATCTCTCATATTATTGATTTAATTATTATCACAGTATCATCTGCATAATATTTATTATTATTAAATCAATAATTGAGACGACAAAGTTATTCATATTATTCTTTGCAATATTGACGATGTCTAGAAAGTTCTGTCGAGGAGAGATTTGATCACCTAATTGTGCGCCAATAGAGAAAAATCCTTATCGGAAATCCCTCTCTTTCCTGAGAATGATCTGGTTGTTAAATATTATGAGTTATAATATTAATGATGAATAAGTTCGTGTTGATTAAAGATGAAATTGATAGTTCCATTGTGTTAGGATTATTAGTGTTAGTGGAAATCGACATTTATTTCAATAATAATTAATTTCTGGAGGTTATATTGACCAATCGGATAATTAATCGGATAAATGAGCAATTAATTGCTATTAATGCACATGCTTATAACTATTTGTTCACATGTGTGTACTATTGATTCACATGCATGTACTATTAGGGGAGGTGGTGCAAGATTGATAATACTTGCAGGACTAAATTAAAAATGAAGGAAAAGATGAAGGTATTATACTGTAATATTTCGAGCCCCAATACGTGTAATATTCGAAACTATATTTTCCTATAAATAGAAGCTCATTCTTCCTTCATTCTCACCAATTCACGAAGACTCACAAGAGCAATTATAAAGAGAGAAGCTATAGAGAGAGAAGTTATAGAGAGAAAGAAGAAGAGAAGTATGCTACTTCAGTATTCCAGTATCCAGTCTTCTTCTAAGGTAAGGAGTATTATTTATTTCATATTCTGAAGAGATATTATTTTTCATATTCGTATGAATATTATTTTTGTTCAATATTCGTAAGGAATATCATCTTCGTTCAATATTCGTAGGAATATTATTTTCGTTCAACAGTCATAAAGGGATATTATATTTTTCAGTATTCTTAGAAATAATATTTTCTTCCATACTCTGTAGTATGTGAGTAATATTATTTCATTTCATATTCCTAATTTTACACTCATTCTGTTAAAGTATTGTTTCTATACTCCGTGAAATTTGTAGAATGTCCTTGATATTTGCGCTTCATCCAGTATCTTTTCATGAAAATATTATTATGAACTTTTTTGATAATTATTGATCTTTTCATACTGGAATACTATTCATAAGTTACTATTTATGGGTTACTATTCACCCGATTACTATTAACTCAAATATTATTCACTCGGGTATTCAGGGCACTTTTCATGCCAAAGTACTATTCACAAGTTACTATTCACTGGTTACTATTCATCTGGTTACTATTCACTCAAATATTATTTACTTGGGTATTTGGGGAACTTTTCATACTGGGGTACTATTCACGAGGTACTATTCCCAAAGTACTATTCACAGGGTACTATTCACGGGATACTATTCACCCAAAAAATATATTTCTTTTATGTCCAAATTATTTTTGATACATGAATATTATTCTTGAATTTTACTCCATAAAGCAGTATCATGTTGACAATTTGGATATTTTTAAACTCTGAATAAATTTAAAGTCTTTAAAATTTATCCTTGATTTCGTTTGATTAATGCTTATATTATTGTCATCATCCTCATGCTTATATTGTGATGAAAGTCATCTTTGGCTTACGTGCATAGATGGACTGTTGATTGGTATGATTATGAATAGGGATCATTCGGTATAATCATGACCCGTAATGTTACAAATGATGTGGTAAAAGTGCTCATTGGCCCGTAGTGCATTGATGGACAGTTGTTGGTATGATTATGACCAGGGATTATTCGGTATAATCATGACCATTGATGATTACATGAATATCCTTGGCCCGTAGTGCAGGGATGATTCGATGATGTGATAGTAGATATCATATTAAGCTGAGTCTCAGCGATAAAGTTGATGAATTTTTTTTAAATCATAGAAGATAGTAGATATCATGCTCTACTTGACTCTTCTAATGGATTGCTTATTCCGCTGCAGTTGTTGATTTAAAACTTTTTATCTATTGTATTCTATCAGTTGTTATACTGTTGAAGGCTAAAGATAATTTATTCTGCATTATCTTAGTCATAATATTTCTTACTGAGCTAGTTGAGCTCACCCTTTTCTTGCACTGTTCTCTTCAGGAAATGAGAATATAGATGGGACTGGTCGGGGAACAGATTGACGGTCCAGATGGTTGTTTTAGTAGTCCTCACTATTCTGTGAAATAGTGTGATAATAATTGTAATGAGGACTCCATTGAGAATAGATATTGTCTAGAAGGCAATATTCTTGTTTAAACTCTTAGCTATATTTTGTCGTATATTACCCGACAGTTGTATAATTAAGTTTGTATTTGATTTATGTATCATGTATTTGGCGACTCAAGATGGGTGATGTATACCTATTTTGGGGGCGTCACAAAACCCCTTTCCTAGATAGAACTTCCTTAGACATTGCCAATAATGCTATATAACAATATTATTCAAATAATATGAATTATTGATCTGATAATGGAAATACTGTGTAGTGACAATTATTGAAACAACAATAATATAAAATATCAACGTAGCAATTATTGACTCAATAAAATAAAATATTGAACAACAATTACTGTAATAATTAATTACTATAACAATTATTTAGTAGTGCCTTCTTAAGTAAAAATCAATAATTTAAAAATATTATGCAATACCGTAATAACTCTCTTGTAACTACGCCAGACATCAGATTTTAACCACCGTGTAATCCAACAAAGGTTAATCTGTAATAATTACGTTGTTATTTATAAAAACTCAAACTTGTCGTTTTCTTTATTCGACAGTTATTCTATTATGGGGCCCATAAATGGATGCGCCGTCGTACGAATATTCTCCGACAACAAGAATATTCCACGACCAAACGAATATTCCCAGACAATAATGAATATTTTATAACCACTTGCTTATTTAAAATATTTACATATATCATCCTTAACTTTAACCTTTTATCAATTTGACCATTTACTAAATAGAAAAATTGAATACTTTTATTTTATAAAATTTGGGGTCTTATAGTTTTACTTGCCTGTCAATAAGAATTCCTGTAGTGATAGTAGTACAAGTGATCCTTGGACTTGAGATCATCATAGTATCTTATGTATGATGAGTTGTACTTTGACTTATTCCTTAAGACCCTTAGGATATATCAAAGGGTATACTTAGGTATAATAAGTCGTACATGGAGATAATGTATGGTCAATAAAGAATCTATCACTTCTAGTAAAAGAAGAGAAATGTCCTATGTGATTCGATAAATGACAACCCAGTAGTCCTTGGCCAAGGCATAATGAAATTAGAAAGGAGTTTCTAATTTGCATTATTTAGAGTTGTGCATTTAAGAGTCGAAATACATATAATTAAATAAAATAAGACTTGACAGTAATTCCATGTCTTATATTTAATTGGGACATTGTATGGTGGAAGGATTGAATCGCATTTAGGTAACTATTTACTCAAAGGTTCTTTTATGATTAATGTTGAAATCTATATTATCTCAAGAGTCGTTTGTTTCATTAGAGAGGCTTATCCCTATTGTAGAATAAATATTATTTATTTAAATAAATTAATAGTTTAGTTTATTTATTTAAATAAGATTAGAATTATTCTAATTGATTTATTCACAACCGGCTTTAATATGGAGAACCTAAAGGGTCACACCATAATAGGAAGAATAATTATTTAAGAAGTTAATAACATAATCGTAATAATAATTAAGTATATTTAATTTAATCTATGGTGATAGAATAAATTAAATAGCTTAATATTTTAAAAATATTAAATATAAATTAATAAGAAGAGTCTTAATATTATTATTACTATTATTATTATTTAATTCCTAAAGAAGTTTGGGAATTAATTAATAAAAGTACTCTCATATATCCTAATAAGATTAGGAGGCTAATTAATTAAAAGGGTTTAATTAATCATTCCTAATAAGATTAGGAGCCTAATTAATTAAAGGAGTTTAATTAATTAAAATAAAACCCATTTCCTTAATTGTTAAAGAGGGTTGCCTACATCTATAAATAAGAGGAGTTTTATTATGGGTGATGTGGTTGACTTTTTCACAACATACGTGATTCCAATTGTTGGAGAGTATGCTCTTTTTCCATAAGAGATAGAAAAACTAGGGTTTTGCTAAACACCCATCTTCTTGAACCTTTCTTCTTCCTTGGTGGATCACCTCTAGAGGCCAAACACTTGGGTGGCTAACGTTGATCAAAGAAAGGAACCAAACCCGGTCGATTCAAGTTGAACGCGAAAGGATTTGGAGGTGAACTTGTACCCGAGGAAGCTCGAATCTTCAAGGGTATGATTCTCGTTCTTTATCTTTTCGTTTAATTAATAAGTGTGCATAAAGGATGATCCATGTATATGGTTTGTAAAAATTTAAAACTCTAATTTTCCATGTTTTCGTTTATTTTGTGCAATTTGATTGCGCTCTTGTATATTACAAACCTAACAGTTGTATCAGAGCAAAACCTTAATTATGCGAATCATTAATTTTACAAAGTTAACAGATGAATCATGAATTTGGTTAATATATACGCTGGAATCTTTTCGTTATATGTGATATATATATATATATATAAAATATAACTAAACCGTTATATATATATATATATATCCTTAATAATTTTATAATTAAAATAAAGAGTTTATTTTAATTTTAAAATTGGATTTCATACTAACTAATTAGAGTTGAAATTGGATTCCATGATAACTAATTGGAGCTGAAATTGGATTCCATGTTTCCTTAAATAAAGGTGTTTATTTAGATATGAAATAAGATTTCATATTATTCAAAATAAAGATGTTTATTTATGAATAGGAAAGAGAATCCGTATTTCCTTAATTAAGGGAGTTTATTTAGATATGTAATAAGATTTCATATTATTCAAAATAAAGGAATTTATTTATTAATAGAAAAGAGAATCCGTGTTTCCTTTAATAAAGGAGTTTTTTTTGTTTTTTTTATTTGGAATTGGATTCAATAATTAATTAAAATAAATGAGTTTATTTTGATTTAAAATTTGATTAAAATAAAATAGTTTATTATATTCAAAATTGGATAAATTAAAATAAAAAAGTTTATTTTGATTTAAATTTGTATTAAAATAAAGGAGTTTATTTTGATTCAAAATTAGATTTTATGCTAACTAAATTTGCCAATTAAATGATATCAATATATATATTGAATGTTTATTATTCATGAGATGAATGTTATTTATTGATGCTTATGGTGATGTGTATGATAATAAATGAGATTGATTATGGACTATTGACCAATTGATTGAATTTTATTTTAGTTAAATGCATGAATGTATGAGTTTTATTAAATGGGGTCTGCGTACCTCGTCTTCTCTATTTTTTTCTTAATGTAAATTCTAACTCCCTCCTATATACTTACCCTTGACTATTGATCAAGGTTTCTATTTATTTTAAATAGTTTGTAATAGGAATAGTTATAATTAATTTTGAAGAATTGGAGATCAAGGAGTAAGGAGCGCTTGAAGACCGTTTGTAATGAAGCCCGAGTTTAAATGTAATAGTTATATTTAAATTTAATTCTTGCACCCTAGGTTTGACCACTTGGTTCACTTGGTGGCTCTAGTGAACCAAACTAGAATAAAGTCCATAATCAATCCGGGTAGAATATAATATTCTATATGTGCATGCTTATACAATATATTATTATTATTATTATTATTATTATTATTATTATTATTATTATTATTATTATTATTATTATTATTATTATTATTATGCAAACATGCTTCGCATGTTAATTAATATGACGTTTATTTTATATATATATATGTGCATGCACGCTAAACAAGATGAGACAAATTAATAACAAATCCCTCAAATATTTTATATTAAGTTGTAACGTTCAAATATATTTGGAATATCGAGCGTCGCCTTCTAGCATGATACAAATAATAGAGTATTAAATATTTAATATGAGTTTGTTGTGCACACACAAGACAAATATTAAATATTTAAGATGTTATTTTTATTACATATGATGTTTATAAGGAATTAAACATTACTGCTTTGTTGTGCACACACAAGGGCTGTAATTTTCTCCTCACTTATATGGGAATGCTGGGTCTGACTTAACTTAAATCATTTTAGTTCGGATGTGCACACACTTGACCATTATGATTTAAGAGGTAAAATACAAGGAGTTGCATAGTTGATGTAATTGACAAGAGTTGTCTACCTATTTATTTATATATAGTTTGTTGTGCACACACAATGCTATATACATTTGAATTGGGATCCTTATTCTCACTAGCAAATCTTTAATTAGATTTTGCCGAACTATATAAGTGAGGGTAATATAGTTTGATAAAAATAGTTGGAGATACCAATTTAAAATAAGACCTAATTTATTTTGGTAATTAATAAAAGAATATATGCTAAAATGTTGTTAATTACAAATTCATTTACAGAATTTTACAATGTCTAAATTACTATCACTGTGAAGCATATTAGATGCTATTTAACAGGACCGAATTAAATGGATTGGTTAAGGAATTGAGAATAGTTCTCACGGCTGTAAAATTATCTTATATCCTTAATACGTCTTTCCTGCAATGGTTGCAGACAATGCCTCTGAGGAAGAGATTGCTACTTTTAGAAAGTGGCAAGATGATGCATAGTTTGCTTAATGTATAATGCTTGCATCCATGAGTAACGAGCTTCAGCGTCAGCATGAAACTATGGATGCTCCTACTATATTCCTTCATATCAAGTAGTTGATGGTAAGGAAAGTAGGACTGATAGATATCAGATATCTAAGGAGCTCTTCCGATCTAGAATGACTGATGACACTACAGTACAGACAAAAGTCCTTAACATAATCAATTTGATTGATTAATTCAGAGAACGAGTTTTGTCATAGATGGGGAGTTGTGCCAAGATTTGATCTTGCACTCACTCCTTGACTCCTTTCACAATCATTTTGAATTTTTTCATATGAACAAGCTAGATATCAGCCTCGTTGATTTGCTTAACATATTAAAAAATGTTGAGAGTCAATTTTCAACCATGAAAGACCAAGTCTTACTGGTAGGGGCCAAATGATCTTCTGAAAGGAAGAACGATTCAAAGAAAGTAAATAGAAAGGCAAAAATAAAGGATAATAAGAACAAAAACTGATACGGATAGCAAAGGAGTTTGCTTCCACTGCAATAATCCAGGACACTGGAAAGAAACTATGAGAAGTATCTTGTAGAGGCTAACCAGAAGAAGCTTAGTGAAGTTTCGATTACAAATATATTTTTTGTTCATGATTGAAATAATTTTTTCTTTAAGTTAAGGTTCTACTTGGGTATTGGATACTAACTTTGGTTATCATAAATATATATTTATGAAGGGACCAAGCAGAAGTAGAAAGCTAAACAAAGATAAGTAATCCTATGTGTGGAAAAGGAAGCAAAGGTTGCTGCATTAGCCATAGAAACTTATAGTTTAGCATTGCCTACGGGCAAATCTATTAAGTCAATAAGTTGTTATTATATTCCAGTTCTCGTTAGAAATATTATTTTCATTTTATTGTTGGATAATGAAATCTTTGGTATTATATTTAAGAATAAATGTTGTTCTATTTATAATAATAATGTTTTGTATAGAACTGGAATATCACTTAGTGGATTTTGTGTACTTGACTTACATGAAAAATTATTTTGCAAATTGAAAAAACTAGTATACGAAAAAGAAGATGATTATTCAAAAGGTTGAATGTGTGTATTTGCTGAAATAAAATTGTGAATTATTTGAAAGGTTCAAAGAATTCAGAAATGAAACAAATTGGCTAAGTATGTGACGCCCCCAAAAATAGGTATACATCACCCATCTTGAGTCGCCAAATATATGGTACAGAATACAAATACAATCTTTAATATACAACAAGAAAGCTGTGAGTTTTAATACAAATATTGTCTTCTAGACAATATCCACTCTCAGAATAAGTCCTCATTACATTTATTGTCACACTATTTAACAGAATAGTGAGGACTACTAATACTATCATCTGGACCGTAACTCCATTCCCCGACTAGTCCCGGCTACGTTCTCATTTCCTGAAGAGAACAGTGAAGGAAAGGGTGTGCTCAACTAGCCCAGTAAGAAATATTATGACTAAGATAATGCAGAATAAATTATCATTAGTCTTCAACAATGTTAAACTGATAAAATACAATAGACATCAAGTTTAACTGCAACAGAACAAGCAATTCATTAAAAGAGTCAAGTAGAGAATAAAATCTACTATCTTTTATGATTTAAAAAGTTTTTCATCACTTTTATCGCTGAGACTCACAATAAATAATCCACATCATCCCTGCACTACGGCTAAGGATATTCATTAGTATCACGACCACAAATTATCCATGCACTACGGGCCAATGATATTCGTGTATTCATCAACGGTCCTGATCATGTCATAAAATAATTTATCTTTGCTCCCTTGGCCGAAGAGAATCAATAGCCATAATCATACCAAAAACTGTCCATCAATGCACTACGGGCCAATGAGGACTTTTTCCACATCATTTATAACATTACGGTCATGATTATACTGAATAATCCCTGATCATAATCATACCAAGTCCATCTATGCACTACAGGCCACAGATGACTTTCAACATAATATAAACGTGAGGATGATGACAATGATATAAGAATTCAATAAAACAAGTTCAAGAATTAATTTATCCAGGAACTAATAACGTCCAAATTGTCAACATGATACTTCTTTGTAGAGTAAAATTCAAGAATGCTCAGAAGAATATTTCCATGAGAAGATACTGGATGAAGCACAAATATCAAGGATATTCCACTAATTTCATGGAGTATAGAAGTCAAAACTTTAGTCAAATGAGTATAATAAAGAATGGAATAACAAATGAAATCACCATGCATGCGGTTGTGATAGACAAAAGTTATTCCAATGTAATAATAAATAACGGAACTGTGTCAAAGCGTAATACGCACCGGCTGTGATATTCCAACAAAATAATAAAGAATGGAATAACAACAGAAATCACCATGCATGCGGATTGCAGATGAAAGGTTATTCCAATGTAATAATAAATAACGGGCAACCGGTCAGCAAAAATTCTAATCGACGGGATGTTCCAAATGTAATAATAAAGAATGGAATAAAAACAGAATCACCATGCATGCGATATTCGATGTATGTGTTATTCCAATGTAATAATAAATAATGTAACCAGTCCGACGAAAAACGCATAGACAAGATATTCCAACAGAATAATAAAGATTTTAACCAGTCCCACAGAACGTTATGCATGTGATATTCCAAATGTAATAATAAAGAATGGAATAATGTAAGAATTTCACCAAGTATAGGGTAGATCATGATACAAAAGTTATTCCAATGTAATAATAAATAATGGAATAATGTAAGTTCTCTTCATGAATACGAAAAGAAATAATACCCTTTACTTTATAAAGAAGAAACCGGATATAGAAGTAGTGAAGTAGCGTAATATTTTCTTTCTTCTCTCTATAGTTTCTCTCTCTAGAGTTTCAAAGAATTCGTAAGAAATAATGAAGGAATGAGCTTCATTTATAGAAAGAATGGACCGCATAGTAACTAATTCATGAACGGTCCAGTATTGATTTACTTTTAATCTGACGATTACTAGATTTAAAGCAAAATCTTTTTAATAAAATATAATATATTCTATTTATAATCTAATAAAACGAATAACTTTATAAAAGTATTCTGCTTTATATATAAAAAGATTTTACTATGCAAAATACTATGCAGCACTATGCAACACTATGCATAATAAAATATAATATATTCTATTTATAGAATAACGTTATAAAGTATTCTATTTTATATAAAAAGATTTTACTATGCAAAACACTATGCATAATAGAATATAATATATTCTATTTATAGAATAACTTTATAAAAGTATTATGTTTTATATAAAAGTATTCTGTTTTATTATATTAATAATACTAATAAAACAAAACTTATATATATAATATATATATATCAATCAACAATAATTGAATCAAATAACGTGAGATACCGTGCGTAACTCATCGTAGCAATAATTGAACAAAACTAAGTGACTTCTCACGTAAGCATTAATAATCAATACCGTGTACTACTATGCAACCACACGTATTATTGTACTTTTTACTACTTGAGTAGTTCAACAAAGATTAATTCAGTAAAAACTTTTGCCGTTATTTTCATAAAAAATATTTTGTCGCTTTCTCAATCCGACAATAATTCCGCTAGGGGTCCACTAATGATTGTGCTTGCCGCATTTAATATTCCCCACACAAAGAATATTCCCCACCAATCGAATATAATATAACAACTTGCATACTTTGCAAAAATTTATAAATATTACCCACAACTATAACATTATATTAAATCCACACCATAATATTCAAAAAAAAAAATCGAGAAATTTAAATCTTTATTCGTAAAATTTGGGATTTTACAATCTCCTCCTTATGAAATTTTGCCTCAAAATTTACGTGCGCATTCTGGTATACCTAATGATGAGGACACTTCGTTCGATTCTAACTCTTGAGGTATAATCTTTGAGTGTTGAATACATTCCAGGATTTTAACAGGTACATTTTTATACTTTAAATTATCCGCTATCTCGTCCGGTTCTAAATCAATAATGTGGTTCGGGTCATCCACATATTTACGTAACATCGATATATGAAAAATGTTATGAACACGCGACATACTTGGCGGTAAAACGAGTTTATAGGCCACATTTCCTACTCGATTAAGGATTTCAAATGAGTCAATAAAATCGAGGGTTAAGATTTCCTCTCTTCATCGATTCTTGCTTCTAGAATAACGCCCTCTTGAACCTTTTTTTCACATTCATCAGCTCTGAGTATTTATCTTGAGCGGCTTTAACTTTATCGATTAAAGTCGATTCTACTCGTATATTCGTTATCTTCACATAGGTTCGTATATTCACACTCATAAACACATACGATCTTCTACTCAACGCGTCAGCTACCACATTCGCTTTTCCCACGATGGTATTGAATGGTACGATCGTAATCTTCAACAGCTCGAGTCAACGTCTTTGGCATATGTTACATTTGTTTTAGTTGAAGAAATATTTAAGGGTTTTAGAAATGGGGTTTTGTACTCGGGTCAGTACAAAATTCGATTTCACGCTCTGGGGTAGGCCAAGAAGTCTTCAGAAATACGTCAAGAAATTTATTAACAATAGAAATATCATTCACAACTGTGACTCTCATCTAAGACTTGGATAACACGTCACATTGATACCTATCAACTTACCATCGTTATTCACAACGTCCCCTACAGAAAGTCTGGCTTCGGCGCATTCCACATAAGGAAGTCAACAATGAAAGGACCGGGGCTCTTTATTTATGGCTTGATATGACAATGATTGACTTTAGTGGTTTGGTTGCTTGAATTCGCATAACAGGTTGGTTAGGAATATGAAAGCTAATAACCTTATTAAAAGCATGATGAGTAGTTAACCAATCGATTCCTAAAATCATATCAAAGGTAAGTATTTTCAAAGAGATAAGATCTCCAGGTAACATGAAAGTGTTGATTTAAACAAGATTTATAAATAGTGGAGGTAACGAAGGTTTCTCCCAACTGAGTTTAAACAGATATATCAAAGTCTAACTTCTCTGGAGTTAACTTCAAACATTGAACACAACTAGGTGAAATAAAAGAGTGAGTAGAACCTGATTCTAACTACGGATAGACTTCGCAAAGTGTTTATAACTAACATACCCGTGATAATTTTATTCAGGTTCCTCGTCATGAAAAAAAAATGCTCTCTCTTAAACTACCGGTTTTGGCTTGTCTGGGACATCCTTTGGCATCACTATCCCAACTGGACTTGACTTCACCATACGACAAAATCGAGCTAGGTGACCTTCTATTCGGAAATTAAAACACGCTTTGGATTACCGCGTACAATTTGGATGGATGTGTCCCTCCTGTCCGCATTTGAAACATACGACCGGTGGTCGTTCTTCTTCCTTTGAAACGGGTGCTAGTGTCGACGTCTTCACGTCATTGTTGAACCTTCTCTTCTTGAAATGTCCATTCTTATTGTTTTGGCCATGATTACCACCGGTGGTTACCATTTTCGCATGTTGATTCCTCCATGCTTATTGTCACCGCTTTGATGACCAAGTATCGCCAGATTATCATTTTGTTTACCGCTTCTTTTCGTTGGGTTGACTCATTATCGCGCTTCTAATAACTCGAGCCCTATTAACAACATCTCAATACAAACACGCTTTATGAGAGATAAGATATTGACGTATCTCGTGTTTCAAACATCTTAGAAACATTCGCGTCATTCTCTCCTCATTATCAACCAAATGAGACGCAAATCGGACAACTCGGCAAACTTGGCTTCGGACTGCGACACGGTCATGTTGTTTTGCTCCAACTTGATAAACTCCACCTCCTTCATGTGACGAATACTTTCGAGAAAGTACTTGTCATTGAACAACTCTTGGAACATCTCCCAAGACATCTTGAGTCGCGCCAGTCAGAGTACGCTTTTGATTCCCACCAAAGAATCGCCTTCTTCACGCAACATAAAGGTGGCGAATGGAACCTTTTGCTTCTCGGAGCATCCCAAGTCATCAAATATCTTGATGATCTTCTTTAACCACATCTCCGCCTTAAGTGGTTCTGGCTTTCCCAAAAACTCCTGTGACGATTTGATTGTTTGAATTGTGATTCTGGGGACAGAATCCTTGTAAGGAGGGAAGGATGTAACGATCCAAAATTTTAAATTTTAATTTAAATATTTATTGAGTTATATAAATATTATTTGAGGTGTTTATTGTTAAATAAATATTTGTTGATGTGATGGTTGATGAATATAAATGATTGGTGAATTTTCTAAATTAAATTAATTTATAATTTAGAGGTTTGTATTATAACATGAGGTGTTATGTTGTTGTGTTAATTTAATAATTTAGATGGTATGTTAAATTATTAAATAAAGTTATAATGAAAATTATAATTTGGTGATATTTATTAAATGCTATATTTAATTAAAATATAGTATGTAATTATAATTATAAACTAAAGTGTTTATTAAAATAAATTAAAAAGGATTTAAATTGGTTTTTGTCAAACAAGGCCTAAGTATTTTAATTCTTTAAAATTTATATGGGTTGCCAAACAAGCCTTAGGCTTTTGAAATTTCTAGTTTTTGAAATTAAATAAAATAATTAAATAATAAATATAATATATATTTATAACTTAGGCGTTAGTAACTGATATAGCAATTAGTAGTATTAAGGGTTATCAGTTATATTTCTTACGTTGTTTATCAGTTGTTTATACGCATTCTTGTTTGCAAAGTTGAGAGTACTGAGTTTTGTGAGAGTTGAGAGAGTTTGAGAAAGAAGGATTTCAGAGCATTTTGCAGTGTTGTCAAAAAGGATTACAAGCAATTTGAAGGTATTTTTATACAATCTTAATATATATATATATATATATATATATATATATATATATATATATGTATATGTATATGTATATGTATATGTCTGCATATGTGAATTACGACAATAATTTTCATACTCTGTGAATTATGTTTTTCCGAATTGTTGTTAGATAACTAAGTTATGGTGATTATACATGCTTGTAATGATTAGATATTATGTTGAGACAACAATTGCATGCTAATTTTGGGTTACTGTAGAAGAAATTTTTGACAGTATATGTGTTCTTCCTATAGCTTGAGCAAGTATCAATTTTGATGGCCAATTCTTATGTTAAATTATAAATTGAGGTTTGTATGTGTTAGTTTATTGAGTTACGAGCATAACGTAATTTGAATGGACAGATTTGGCCAACTAATGAATTCACAGTGTTGATTTCTAGAATGAATATCAAAAATGGAGTTTTTGGTTTTAAAAATATGCTATTCTAGTATTTAATTTTTCTAGAATTATGGTTTAAGTTGTGTTATGTTAGTATTTGTATGCTTGGTGAAGTTTATGTAATTTGCATAAGTTATACATGTTAATTGGTGTTAGAAATTAAGACATAGTAGCTTGGTTTTGTTTCTGGTTATGGGTGTTCTGTAATTCGGAGCCCCAACGCCAAATTTCGCGCCCCAACGCCAAATTTCGCGCCCTAGCGCCAAAAATGGGCCAGAAGTT
Source organism: Panax ginseng (assembly GCA_020205605.1). Lineage (NCBI taxonomy): Eukaryota > Viridiplantae > Streptophyta > Magnoliopsida > Apiales > Araliaceae > Panax > Panax ginseng. The sequence goes on along the minus strand of CM035128.1, from coordinate 146,177,437 downwards.
CGCGCCCTAGCGCTGGAATTCTTGGCCCGGCGCTACTGTCTCGTGCCCCAGCGCTGGAAAAGTGGTCTGGGTTGGACAATTTTGATCTCCTATGGTAAAATGGCCATAATGTTTTTATACGAACTCCGATTGAGGTGATTCAAGATGATTCGGAAAGAGGATGAATAGGCCTATAACTTTTATTCTTTAAGGTTTTCAATTTGAAATCGTTATGAAGGGTCAAAATGATCATCTTTAGGACTGTTGTGTATTTGGAGCTAATCGGAGGGCGTCGGGATGCGCGAATGCAAGTGCAACCCTTTGTGTATTAGTATAACTTAATGATAACATGTTGGACATGTAATATGATGTTGTATCAAGTTGTTAATGTGTGTGTGGTGAAATAACATGATCACTTAAGTAGTTGTAATAAAGCTAAAAAGTAATGTTCATGAAAAGATGCGATGTTGTTTAAACTTAAACTTAGTTAGTAGCTATACTAAAAGTAGAAAGCAACTCATGAAGGTAATGTTAGTGTAACTAATTTGTATTGTCAATACATTTGGTATGTGTAGGACTTGGGGTGAACGTGAGTAGTGATTGTTTAACCTACGCACGAGGCAAGTTCTCTAACTCTACTTTTATAATTGTGCAAGTATCTAAACTATCTTTGAGCAAATTTTCCTAACTCTAAGCTTTCTTTGCGTAAGTTTCTTAACCCTAATTATATCGTGCAAGTTCCTAAACCTTATCTCTTGATTTTGAGCCAATCTTTAACTTGTTAATTAGCATGCAAATTTCTTCATTCTTAACACACTAATGTTGAACAAGTTTTATCATTCAACTTATTATTTGTTATGCATGCTTATGATTCAACTCCAAATAAGGTCTTAACCTTGGCTTAATATTGTTCAAGCAAGGCATATTATAATTATTCGATGTTTATGCTGTCAGTTTATTCCTAAAGCATGATCTTAATTTTCAATGTCGATTAGTTAAGATTATTCCATAGCATGATGTTATCAATATTGTATTCAACTAATCCTTAGTTGATGACCGTTGAACTTTAAATTACCCTTGAAATGTATCCAAACCAAACTTACTTTGGTGCAGACTTGTATTCTAAATACTAAGATGAACAACCCTATTATTAGGGGATAACTTACACGTAGCGTTAAAATGTTTGTGAACAATACATTGTACGAAGGGCTGATCCCCCTAAGTATGAGGTCCTTATAGTCTTATGACTGTTAAAGTTGGAGTTGAAAGATTACTTGCAACTGTGGACGTATTTCATGGTCTTATGACCCTCAGTGATGTATATTCCATATTTTGGATTCCAGTTTCTGATTATTATTGTTAGAGTACTATTCACTTTTGATGATCCTATTATTGGTAGTTATTATTGTTATACTCCTGTTGATTCTCTATTATATCCAGTGAGCAATTGTTTTGCTCACTCTTGCATATTTATAAACTCATTGCAGCTAAAGAGGAGAATGTAGATGAACCTTCGACTAGCAAAGGAAAGGGAAAAATGTACAAGTAATGAAGACTTGTAATCTTGACTTTGATTATGATGTTAGACTTTTATTATGATGATCTTAGACTTTATTTTAAAGAAGTTATGTAATAATTTATTTTCGCATTTGAATGACGTTTAAAGGTTAGATAACCTGGGATGTTTTTAAACTTAATAATGTAACCCTATTTAAGGGGAGGTTTTATGATTTAAATATTATTTTATTTGGGTAGATAGTATGAATGCTTGAATAGTGAACACCAAATCTTGTGGGAGTGAAGTACCTAGATTTGGGGGTGTCACAACTCCGGTGGTCCCAGCTCCTTGAACTGCTTAGCGGTGACCAACCATGGGTTGACATTGTGTCCACCTGCATTATGAACAGGAGTCTCTCTCGTTTGGTGTTGCATGAATTCTAAAAAGCTCCTACATGTACCATCATTCGTCATTTGATCAGTGTTGTTATTTACAGGAGGATTATCGCCTTCCTGATGTACATTATCCTGATTATTGATCTGTGGAGACTCAATGGTCTCATGTGCTCCATTGATGTTCTCAACATTCTCGGATGCCATTTTCAAATACTGCCACAAAACAAGGGTTAATTAACATATCACATATTATCCCTATACTCTGACCAACTAATTAAATATCAAATAGACTTAGGTAGGTCATACTAGCGAAGGAATTCCCCGTCTCTCCCCTCCTAGTTCTTGTCTCACATCTCAGCCAGGGATCATATCCCTAAGCTTTGATACCAACTGTGATGCCCCCAAAAATAGGTATGCATCACCCATCTTGAGTCGCCAAATCCATGGTATAGAATACAAATACAATCTTTAATATACAACAAAAAAGCTGTGAGATTTAATACAAATATTGTCTTCTAGACAATATCCACTCTCAGAATAAGTCCCCATTACATTTATTGTCACACTATTTAACAGAATAGTGAGGACTACTAATACTATCATCTGGACTGTCACTTCGTTCCCCGACTAGTCCCGGCTATGTTCTCAATTCCTGAAGAGAACAGTGAAGGAAAGGGTGAGCTCAACTAGCCTAGTAAGAAATATTATGACTAAGATAATGCAGAATAAATTATCATTACTCTTCAACAATGTTAAATTGATAAAATACAATAAACATCAAGTTTAACTACAGCGGAACAAGCAATCCATTAAAAGAGTCAAGTAGAGAATAAAATCTACTATCTTTTATGATTTAAAAAGGTTTTTCATCACTTTAATCGCTGAGACTTAGCTTAATAAATAATCCACATCATCCCTGCACTACGGCCAAGGATATTCATTAGTATCACGACCACAAATTATCCATGCACTACGGGCCAAGGATATTCATGTATTCATCAATACAATCTCGATCATGCCATAAAAAAAATTCATCTTTGCTCCTCGTCAAGAGAATCCATTGCCATAATCATACCAAAAACTGGCCCATCAATGCACTACGGGCCAATGAGGACTTTTTTTTTCACATCATTTGTAACATTACTAAGCATGATTATACCGAATAATCCTCGGTCATAATCATACCAAGTCCATCTATGCACTACAGGCCACAGATGACTTTCAACATAATATAAACATGAGGATGATGACAATGATATAAGAATTCAATAAAACAAGTTCAAGAATTAATTTATCTAGGAACTAATAACGTCCAAATTGTCAACATGATACTTCTTTGTAGAGTAAAATTCAAGAATGCTCAGAAGAATATTTCTATGTGAAGATACTGGATGAAGCACAAATATCAAGGATATTCCACTAATTTCATGGAGTATAGAAGTCAAAACTTTAACCAAATGAGTATAATAAAGAATGGAATAACAAATGAAATCACCATGCATGCGGTACTTAGACGACAGATGTGTTATTCCAACAAAATAATAAATAATCTAAACCAGTCGCATAATACGCACCGGCGGATATTCCAACAGTAATAATAAAGAATGGAATAACAATGTAAATCAACATACATGAGGTACTTCAGAGATAGAAAGGTTATTCCAATGTAATAATAAATAACAAAAAACTGGTCAGCAAAATTCGCACCGACTGGATGTTCCAATGTAATAATAAAGAATGGAATAACAACAAAATCACCATGTATGCGGTTGCATCATGACAGAAAGTTATTCCAATGTAATAATAAATAATCGGAACCAGTCCCACAGAAACGCATTGCACAAGATATTCCAATGTAATAATAATAAAGACTTTTAACCAGTCCGACGTAGACGCATAGACGTGATATTCCAATGTAATAATAAAGAATAAAATAATGTAAGAATGAGCTTCTATTTATAGAAGAATGGACCGCATAGTAACTAATTCATGAAATCGGTCCGTATTGATTTACTTTTAATCTGACTATTTAGATTTAAAGCAAAATCTTTTTAATAAAATGTAATATATTCTATTTATAATCTAATAAAACGAATAACTTTATAAAAGTATTCTATTTTATATAAAAAGATTTTACTATGCAAAATACTACGCAGCACTATGCAACACTATGCATAATAAAATATAATATATTCTATTTATAGAATAACTTTATAATATTCTATTTTATATAAAAAGATTTTACTATGCAAAACACTATGCATAATAGAATATAATATATTCTATTTATAGAATAACTTTATAAAAGTATTATGTTTTATATAAAAGTATTCTGCTTTTATTACATTAATAATACTAATAAAACAAAACTTATATATATAATATATATATATAACAATCAACAATAATTGAATCAAATAACGTGAGATACTATGCAACAACTACTGTAGCAATAATTGAACAAAACTGAGTGACTTCTCATGTAAGCATCAATAATCAATACCGTGTGCTACTATGCAACCACACGTATTCTCGCATTTTTTACTATCGAGTAGTTCAACAAGATAATTCAGAAACTTTCGCCGTTATTTTCATAAAAATATTTTTGTCGCTTTTCTCAATCGACAATAATTCCGTTGTGGGGTCCACTAATGATTGTGCCGCTGCATTTAATATTTTCCACACAAAATATATTCCCGACCAATACCGCTGATGTAATGCAATAATTGATTGATGTATCTCGAAAGAAAAATCGACTTTGTTGGACATGACGACGCCATCCATAATGATTTTACCGACATTCCAGTATCCTTCTGGGATAATGTTCTAGAAATGGCTGCATATCTACGAAAAAGGTAACCTCAAAATTCGGCCACAAGACTCCATAAAAGTTATGGACAAGAAGGATTCCTAATTTTATGTAAGTTAAGATAAGGGGTTGTTCAGCTTATGTGAAAAGGTTTCAAAGGATAAGCTTGTGACAAGATTTGACAAGTACAGATTTGTGGGACATTCTAAAGTAAGTTTAGGGTATATGTTCTATAATCCTACTTAGCAAAAGGTGTTTGTTGCGAACCACTCTACCTTTTAAGATAAAGGTGTTTATCATTAAAGGGGCTAAATGGGAGGATAATAGATCTTGAAGAGTTCAAGAACTGCAAAATACTATAAGTTAAATAAGAGGAACTTGTAGATAGACCTATTGTACCACAACTGAATCATAAATCTGGAATAGTACCGAAGATACCTGGGAGGTATGGATTCATCATAGATGATGATGATGAGGTACGTATTATAAAAGATGATGATCCAGTTACATACAATGCGGTAAGAGTTGTAGACACTTAGAGAAATGGATTGAAGCAAGCTTCTCAAATATGGAACATTCGTTTTGATGAGACAATCAAAAGAGTTTGATTTTATCAAAAACCAGAATGAACCTAGTGTGTACAAAAGGTTCAGTGGGAGTGTCGTGACATTCCTAGTATTATATGTTGATATACTACAGATAAGGAATGACATACCAATGCTATAATTAGTAAAGATAAATTTGTCTAAACATTCCTCCACGAATGATTTGAGAAGAGTATCATTATTGGGGATAAAAATCTATATAGATAGATTTAATAGGATGCTCGACTTAACCCAAGGAATGTATATTCATTTGATGCTAAAGTTGTTTAGCATGGCAAACTCCAAGAGATGTCTCATGTTGATGAATCATGGAGTGTCTCTCTTAATAGTTCCCATAGACTCCTAAAGAGAGAGATCGCATGAGTGAAAATCATGTATACAATGAAATATACGAGACCTAATAATGATCGATCATATTCTGGAGAAGATCATTGTAAGACAGTGAAAAATATCTTAAAGTACTTAACTGGCACTAAGGATGCTTTTAAAATTTATGTTGGGTCTAAATTAAAACTAGAGGGCTTAACAGACTCAAGTTTTTCAGACAGACCAAGACGACAGAAAATCCACTTTAAGGTAAAGTGTTACCTTGAATGGTGGTGCAGTAAATTGAAAAGGTTTCAAACAGTAAAGAGTTGCTGGTTTAGTGATAAAGACAAAGTATATAGCTATAAATGAAGCTACAAGTTGATTGTTTGGATGAAAAGTTCACTACAGAACTACGTATAGTTCCTAAGTCTCATCTTGGACCTAAACATGTGTTGTGGCACTTTCATTTGATTATAAGAATCATTGAATGATGAGAAATCACTATAGAGATAGTGGACTCTCAAGAACTTACATATCCATTAACTAAAGTTTATCCAACAGCAGGATAATTGTCACTTAGAGAAGAAAGGTATGAGATACCATGGCGATTGGCTTTAGTGCAAGTGGGAGATTGAAAGTAGTATGCACACAAGCCAATTATGTTTGATGATAAAGCATATACTTTGTAACAATCTTATTCATTTATTAATAAAAAGTATTAATTTATTAAATGCTTTTAATTATCTACATGATGCTGTTTTATAATATGTGATAAACCCATAGTTTTAAGCAATGCTTTTAGAATAATGATGATGATCATTCTAATGAGATCTAAATTCTTAGAAAGCTTAAAACTAAAATAGTTTCCAATCATTGGATCACTAAATTGGGGATTAGTGAATCCGGATAGATTGGTATATACGTTGCTTGCTCATTGGATGAGGATAATTGATCTCATGATCATTTTTGTGGAGACACTAAAGCAAGTATGTAGGTGCTTATTAGAGAATAAGTTCACTGAACGTGGTTCGCTAAGGAATACCTAATGGAGTTTTACTTGCCTGTTAATAGGAATTCCTGTAGTGATAGTAGTACAAGTGATCCTTGGACTTGAGATCATCAAAGTATCTTATATGTGATGAGTTGTACTTTGACTTATTCCTTAAGACCCTTAGGGTATATCAAAGGGTATACTTGGGTATAATAAGTCGTACATGGAGATAATGTATGGTCAATAAAGAATCTACCGCTTCTAGTAAAAGAAGAGAAATGTCCTATGTAATTCGATAAATGACAACCCAAAGAGTCCTTGGCGAAAGCGTAATGAAATTAGAAAGGAGTTTCTAATTTGCATTATTTGGAGTTGTGCATTTAAGAGTCGAAATACATATAATTAAATAAAATAAGACTTGACAAAGAATTCCGTGTCTTATAGTTAATTGGGACATTGTATGGTGGAAGGATTGAATCGCATTTGTAACTATTTACTCAAATGTTCTTTTATGATTAATGTTGAAATCTATATTATCTGGAAAGTCGTTAATCGCTAGGAGGCTTATCCTATCAGAGAATAAATATTATTTATTTAAATAAATTAATATTTTAATTTATTTATTTAAATAAGATTAGTATTATTCTAATTGATTTATTCATAACCTGGTTTAATATGGAGAACCTAAAGGGTCACACCATAAAAAAGGAAGAATAATTATTTAAGAAGTTAATGGCATAATCGTAATAATAAGTTAAGTATATTTAATTTAATCTACGGTGATAGAATAAATTAAATAGGTTAATATTTATTATTTAATATTTTGGAAATATTAAATATAAATTAATAAGAAGAGTCTTATTATTATTATTATTATTATTATTATTATTATTATTATTATTATTATTATTTAATTCTTAAAAGAGTTTGGGAATTAATTAATAAAAGTACTCTCATATATCCTAATATGATTAGGAGGCTAATTGATTAAAAGAGTTTAATTAATTATTCCTAATAAGATTAAGAGCCTAATTAATTAAAGGAGTTTAATTAATTAAAATAAAACTCAATTCCTTAATTGTTAAGGAGGGTTGCCTACATCTATAAACAAGAAGAGTCTTATTATGAGTGACGTGGTTGACTTTTTCACAACATACATGATTCCAATTGTTGGATAATACGCTCTTTTTCTATGAGAGATATAAAAACTAGTGTTTTGCCAAACACCCATCTTCTTGAATCTTTCTTTTTCCTTGGCGGATCACCTCTAGATGCCAAACACTTGGGTGGCTAACGTTGATCAAAGGACGGAACCAAACTCGGTGGATTCAAGTTGAACGCGAAAGGATTTGGAGGTGAACTTGTACCTGAGGAAGCTCGAATCTTCAAAGGTATGATTCTTGTTCTTTATCTTTTCGTTTAATTAATAATTGTGCATAAAGGATGATACGGGTATATTGTTTGTAAAAATTTAAAACTCTAATTTTCCACGTTTTTATTTACTTTGTGCAATTTGATTGCGCTCTTGTATATTACAAACCTAACAGTTTTTATTACTGATAGTAATAGGATCTCAAGTTCTAAGTAGGGACTTGAGATTGGACGTAGCAACATACCAAGGGGTGTATGTTGTGAACCAGATAAATCTTTGTGCATTGTGTGATTGAATTTTTATTGTCTTGCATGCTAATTTCTAAATCTGCAAATTAATTATTAAAAATTCAAAAAGGTCTAATATAATTTTTAACATGTAATAATCTATTCAACCCCCCTTCTAGATTATTATTGGACTTTCAATTGGTATCAGAGCAGTGCTCTTCAACTTATTTGTTGAGTATATACAGGCATACCTAAGAGTAGATCCATGGCCTACAATGCTACTGGTTGTGGAGAAGGATTGTCAATGTCCAAACCTCCACTTGTTGATGATACCAACTTTGCCACCTAAAAAAATAGATTCAAAATCTATGCCAAATCCCAAGGAATCAAAATTTGGTGTGCCATCGAATGAGATGTATAAATTCCAACCAAAATTCAAGGAGAAAAGACTGTAGAGAAAGACATCTATGAATTCACCACAGAAGAAGAAGAAACTATGAATATTACATCTCGAGCTGAACAAGTGCTAACTAGTGCTTTGATTGAAAACGAATACAAAAGAGTTAGCAACTGCAAAAATTAATTGTAACCTATGAAGGTACCAATCATATCAAAGAAACCAGAAAGGATGCTCTAATTCAAGAGTATGAAAGTTTCAATCTTGAAGAAGGAGAAAAAATCATTGATATAGAAACACGATTTTCCCAAATCATTGATGAGCTAGAGCAATTGGGAAAGACATACATTAGAAATGATAAAAACAGAAGAATTCTCAAAGCCCTTCCATCCATCTGGAAAATGAAGGTTACAACAATCAAAGAAATGCAAGATCTAACAACATATCCTATGGATAATTTCATTGGAAATCTTCGTGCCCACGAAGTCGACATGCTCGTCGAAATAGCCAGATCAGACACAGATCTCAAAAAGAAAGGAATCGCCTTCAAAGCCCTTCTGGTGGACCAAGAAAGCGATGATGAAGAACTCCTAAGTCTAGACAACAATGAAGTTGCTTTATTTTCCAGAGAACTCAAAAGAGTAATTCAAAACAAGGCAAGAAAATATGGCAAAGGCTTTATGAAGACAAACAATAACTTCAACAACTTCAAAAGTAAACAAATTTTCAAGCCAAAGACGCAAGGAGGAAATTTCAAAGCCAATAACAACAACTTCAGAAGTACCAATCCAAATGAAAATTCAAATACATGCTTTGAATCCAAGCAGCCTGGACACTTTAAAAAGGATTGTCCAAAACTGGCCAACAATAAAATTCTTATGGCTGAGGAATGATGGGATCTAAGTGACGAGGAAGAAACTACTGAACGAACCGAAGAAATTGAAAATCTCTACTTAATGGAAGACAATGACTCATCACCAAGATCTGAGGTAAATTCTGAACACCAATTGCCTAGCACCTCATTTTTTGCATATACGCTAGAAAACATAAATGAAGAACACTATGAATTACAAGAGGCTTACAGTCATTTATATGAAAATAATGAATCATTAAAAGAAGAACTAGAAAGATTAAGAAAAATAAATAAGAGTCTTGAAATTGAAAATGTTAACTTAATTATCATCAATGAAAGTTTAAATGAAGTAAACTTAAAAAATAAAGAAGAATTAGAACAATTTAAGAAAATAAATAAAAATCTTGAAATAGAAAACTCATCACTTATTATCTCAATTGAAAATCTTGAAATTGAAATTTCAACATTTGCTGTAATCAATGAAGATAATCAAGTACAAGATCAAATATTAATTGATGAAATAAGAAATGAAAATTCACTTTTAAAATTAGAAATAGAAAAACATAATTCCATAATTGAAAGCTTAACTAAAGAACGTGAAGATTTAAATACTATAATTTATAAATTTACAAAAGGAAAAGAAAATCTTGATGTCATGTTAAATTAACAAAAATGTAGCTTTAATAAAGAAGGTTTAAGATATACTGGAGAAACAAGTAAATCAAAAGATAAGGGACTATATCATGTTAAAATCAAAGAAAAAGAAAGTCATATATCTCCCTTCACAAAATGTTCCTATTGTAACAGAAATGATCATTCCTTTTATATGTGCAATGCTAGAAATGGAAACTATAAAGGAAAAATGATTTGGGTTCCCAAAGGAACATATATTACACCAACTATCACAAGAGGAGAAATTCATAAACATTATTATCATACTTCTCGTAATCCAGTTACTCATAGAATGCTTTTTTCTACTAAAATTGATTATCCTATGCCAAGTTTTGTAAAGGAAACTTCAAATGCTCCGTATACAAAATGGAAAACTCACCCTAAGGACCCTTTATATTAAAGGGTACCAACTTGTAAAATTAGTACATATATTGCAGGTATGTCTTGTAGCTGATCTGAACAAAAGTAAATGGTATCTTGATAGTGGCTGCTCAAGACATATGACAGGCGACAAGTCCAAATTAAAAATTTTGCAAGCTACAGACTTTGGTTAGGTAACTTTAAGAGATAACAATAAAGGTAAAATAATTGGAATTGGATGTGTTGGTAATAACCACATAACCATTTCCAACGCTCGCTTAGTAATCGGACTCGTGTATAATCTTCTCGCTCATCACCAACTCTCGATATAGTGGTTTTAAAATATCCTTTAGTACACATAATTGCTCTATCTTTGATCAAACTAGTAAATTGATTTTAGTTTGTCCTAGATATCAAAATGTGTATAATTTTGACTTAGATTCATACTCTCATTTTGATAACATTTGTCTTGTATCAGCAAATGAGGATCCTTGGCTATGGAATCTCAGACTAGGACACATCAACATGAAACTTATAAACAACATTTCTTCTAAAGAACATGTTCGTGGTCTTCCTAAATTGAAATTCTTTAAAGATCACATCTGTGAAGCTTGCGAATTAGGAAAACAAATTCATGCATCACATAAACCTAAATTTACTATGTCAACCTCTCGACCCTTAGAATTATTACACATAGACCTTGTTGGACATATCCCTAAACATAGCATAGGTGATGCTGTATACATTATAGTTTTGGTTGACGATTATTCACAATTTACATGGGTTAATTTTCTAAAATTTAAAAATGAGGCTATTAACTCTTTTTGTACATTGTGCAAAAAGATTCAAAATCAAAAAGGAAGTTCTATTGTCTATATTCGATCTGATCACAGAAAAGAATTTGATAATTCTAATTTCATTATGTTATGTGATAAGAACGATATAAGTCATAACTTCTCTACTCCTTATACACTTCAGTCAAATGGTGTAATTGAAAGGAAAAATTATTCTTTGCAAAAAATGGCTAATACTATGTTGAATGAATATCGTCTTCCAAAATATTTCTTGGCTGAAGCTATGGCAACATCATGTTATATTTTAAATAGAGTTTATTAAGACCTATTTTGCTCAAAACTCCCTATGAGCTTTATTATAAAAGAACTCCAAAAATAAACTATTTTTCGTGTTTTTGGGAGCAAATGTTTTATTCTAAACACCAAAAGACATTTATTGAAATTTGATCCCAAATCTGATGAAGGAATATTTTTTGGATACTCTCTTAATAGTATACAGAGTTTTCAACAAAAGACGTCTAGTTGTGGAAGAATCAATGAATGTGACTTTTGATGAAACGATCAGCCTCCTCCAAAATATAAAGAGCTTGTTGATAATGATGTTGTCCTTGAAGATATTCTAAAAAATATGGAAGAACTAAAACTAGATAATGCATCTCCACCTATTGATGAGAATCCCCTTAAAAATCCAAACCCTCAGTTGAATGATTTGCCAAAAGAGTCTCACGTTATTAAAAATCATCCTATAGAAAATGGTATTGGTAATATTGATAAAGGGGTTATCACTAGATCAGAAGCACATAATCTAGTTGGTCACTTATCTTTCTTGTCTCAAATTGAACCTAAAAATATAAAAGATGCCTTACTTGATGAAGACTGGATAATGGATATGCAAGACATACTTGAACAATTCAATAGAAATAATGTATGGGAGTTAGTCCCACAACCCGAGGATGTTTCAATTATTAGAACTCGATGGGTATTTCATAATAAACTTGATGAAAGTGGAACTGTTGTACGTAATAAGGCAAGATTAGTTGCAGAAGGGTATAATCAAATTGAAGGTATTGACAATGATGAAACATATGCTCCTGTTGCTAGAATTGAATCTATTCGTATGTTATTACCATTTGCATGCCATAAAAATTTTAAATTATTTCAAATGGATGTCAAAACTGCATTCTTAAATGGTGTTATAGAAGAGGACGTTTATGTTAAATAACCTCTTGTCTTTGAAGATTTTAGTCATCCTGAATATGTTTATAAATTACATAAAGCTTTATATGGTTTAAAACAGGCCCCAGAGCTTGGTATGAAAGACTAAGTAAATTTTTGCTTAATAATGGTTTTAAATGGGGAACTATTGATACTACTTTATTTACCAAAAATATGAATGATGATATTCTGGTAATTCAAATATATGTTGATGATATTATATTTGGTTCTATTGGCATTACTATGTGTAATGATTTCTCTGAAAGTATGAGTAAAGAATTTGAGATGAGTATGATGGGAGAATTAAATTTTATCCTCGGATTGCAGATCAAACAAGGAGAAAAAGGTATTTATATATCTCAATCTAAATACTGTAAAGAAATGATCAAGAAATTTGGCTTAGAGTCTGCAAAACCTCTTAACACTCCTATGTCAACTACGGATAAATTAATTATTGATGAAAATGGAAAATCTATTGACTCAACAAAATATAGAGGAATGGTCGGAAGTCTATTATACATAACTGCTAGTAGACCTGACATTATGTTTAATGTTTGTAAATGTGCCAGGTTTTAAGCTGGTCCTACAGAATCTCACCTGATCGCAGTAAAAAGAATTTTTCGGTATCTTAAAGGAATTACTAAATTAGGTCTATAGTATCCTAAGGATCAACCATTTAATCTCGTGTGTTTTTTAGACTCTGACTATCCAGGTCATCATATCGATCGAAAAAGTACCAGCGGTACCTGTCAGTTTCTAGGAGGATGTTTAGTTTCTTTGTTTTCTAAGAAATGAACTCCCCAAGATCTATTTCAACCAATCGTCAATATATTGTCAACAACGACGTTGTCAGTACTCAAATACTGTGGATGAAATAGACCCTTGCTGATTATAACTTAAAATTTGACTGTGTGTCAATTCTATGTGATAATACGAGTACTATTAATCTCAGCAAAAAATACAGTTTTGCATGCTAGGTCAAAGCATATAGACATTAGGCATCATTTTTTACGTGATCATGTTAATAACGAGATTATTAAACTAGAACACATTGACACTGAATTAAATATAGCTGATATATTCACTAAACCACTAAGTTCGGAAAGATTTTGTAAATTATGAATTGAATTAGGCATGCTAGATATTTCAGCTTAATTTTGCTTAACTCTTATTTGTTATTTTTTAATTAGATTATATATACTTATATAGTAATTTTTATAAAAAAAAACATTGATATATTTTCTTTAACAATATTTATTTTACTAATTTTGTAAATACAAGTTTGACATTTTATCCCTTTTAAGTTAATATTTATATTTCAAAGGATTAAATCTGAACCATTAATACTTGTACAAATCTAATGGTAAAAAATGACCAATCCGCGCCCTATCTATTGAGCCAATGAGAATCAGTCATCAAGGGCACACAAATCATGAACTAGAACCGCTCGATCAACACTGAGCTTTCATCCCAGCCATTGGATCATATTTTTAAAAGAAACACAACTGTTTATAAATTAGATTAGTTTCTAGTCGTTGATCTCAATCCTTGCCAGCTCTCCACCATTGGATCAAAAAGGTAATTCAAACTATATATATAAATTTTTCAATTTTTAATTCATTTTCCTATCTTTCCTTCTCTCTCCTCTCTAATGCCTCCAACTATCTCTCTCTTCTCTCTCATCTTCACCACCGATCTTCCCCTTCTCTGATCTATGTCTCCGGCTTCTATCCTTTCTCTTCTCTATTAAATCGTGCTACCTTAATGTGGTTTACAAACTTTGTTTCTTTTTATATGGTTAATTGATATAAACTCACAGTTCTTAAATTTCTTTAGGGTTAAGATCTAAGAATTTTTATTATTTATTCTGTCGATCTGATTAGGGTCTTCAGATACTAAAATTTTCTTTCTTCTTCTTGCCTAAATCAAAAGATCGTCAGGATTTTTCGTTATGTTCATTAAACTTTTAGGGTTTCTACTTAAAATCATTTCTGATTCTGTTTTTAAAACCAATATTTTTAACTGTCCAGTTTTTTTTATTTGTTTAAATCTAAATCTTGTTTTGATCTGTGAAACTTTTGATTTTCAACTATCTACAAAAATGCAAAATTTTTCTTTCTTCTTCTCGTCTAACTCAAAAGATTGATAGATCTATGGTTAGGGTTTTCAGTTGAACCCAACTACAAAAAGTTTTTTTTAAAGAACTATGAAAGTCATTTCGTTTTATTTCTCGAATCAACTATAATTTTTGGTAATTTTTGTCAGTAAATTTTTTAGAAAACCCTAGTTTCTTCTGATTTTTATTTAAACTCATCAAACTTTGACTCACTGGCTTTATTTTTTATGTTCTGAAGTATATAAGATCTGAGAAGCTATTAGGGTTTCAGTTGAAAAACTAATTGATTCTCTTGTCTCTACTTTCTAACAAATTTTTTTAACAAACCCTAATTTCTTCTGTTCATTTTCAAAAATCTATTTCTCATATTTTTTTGTAACCACACTTTTCGTGTGTATAAACCTTCTTTGGTCTATCTTTTGAAAAAGCACTCTTAATTTTTGAGACATCTATGTCTTTAGGGCTTCAATAGAAAATAATTTTTTTGGTTTATTGATTTGAAAACCCATCATCTTTCTAAAACCTCATATCGTAACAATCGTTATAAAAAAAAAATCTTTAAGAATTTTTTAAAACCCTGAAAAAGTTTATGATTTGGGGTTTCACTTTAAAAAAAATTAATAATAAAAATAAAACGCTTTCTCTTAAAACCCTAGAATTTCAACAATTTTTTATATAGTATTGATTCTCAATTCTTTTACTCTATTTAATTTTTGTCAAAAATCTGCATTTTTATCACACTAGAATTATTTTCCTTATCCGTATATATATATATATATATATATATATATATATATATATATATATTCCGATAGATTATATATACCTATATATCTATACACTTCTATTTGAGTGAATGAGGCTCTCAGTATCACGCTTATAGAACGAGTATATTTTTTTGTTGCTGACTAAGGTATAAACCTCCAATTGTTTTCGTACTGTCTATTATAAATTGTTTGGATACTGATGTCCACTGGGTTTATTTTGGATTATCTTATATATTTTGCGTGGATACTGATGTCCACTGGGTTTATTTTTGATTATCTTATATATTTTGCGTGGATACTGATGTCCATTGGATTTATTTATTGTACTAACTGGTGTTTGATCAATCTTTCTGAAATTTGCTATAAATGCTATATTTTACATACTACCTGCCTCTATGAATTTTTCTTTCAAAGTCAGTCCTGTATCTTCTGATATCATTAGGGTCCATCCCTCTCTGTGAACCAATTTTATGCCATGTTTTACTGAAGAATATTTTTAAATGAAATATACTGCTCCATTCTTTTGTGATCATGGTTGAAATGGACTGAACTTAATTATTCTTAATGTTAACTATCTGACATGTGGCTCATTTCCGTGTTACTATTTTCCTAGCCTATTAAATAACAGTTTTAAAAAAAAACTTATCCACCTTACTGTTTACCTTAAATGATTTATATTTCTCACCACTGTTTCCAGTATAATCATATTACTTGTTACTACATAAGTCTATTAACTACTACTCTTGCCTAACTACATTTCGTGTATCTTACCAGCAACATATCATTAATCTATATATAAACTCATTTTCAAAATGGTGCATTCATCTCTTCAACTCTTACTTGTCCTCATCCTCTCCCCCGTCTTTCCTGCATTCTTACTAATAATGTCTAATCTGTTTTTATCCAAATGAAAAACACTTCCTCTGCACTATGAGTTACAGTTTTCTAAAGTTGCCCCTCACCTCACTACTACATCTACACAATCTAAGTATAGGACTATGAGACACAATATGTGTCCAGGGAATGTCATTACTTTTTATAGTGTTGGGTGGGAATGCTTAGTCACTTTCTATGATAAATCAATATATCCTAATCTTATAGTTAAGTTTTACTCTCATATGGAATTCTCTAAGGATTCCTCTAGATTATTACAAAACATCACTACTTGCATTCAAGATCAAACCTACATAATTGATGAACTATTTCTTGTCCATGCACTTCAACTGCTTCCTTCTACTTTAGAATTCCCAAGGGTTAACTCTTATCTTCATCCATCTGGTATATCTGTGGAAGAATGCATGTTATTTAAACATAATCTGTCTGTAGTAACTGATCAAATGGTGCCAGCTCTCTTCTTTGATTATCCCTGTAAAATTGGTTTAGAATTTCTCACTGCTGAGTGTCAATTTTTGGGTAAAATTTTAAGAAACAACTTCATGCCTGTTAGAGATGACAGGAAACTACTTCCCTTTGATTTACAAATCATCAAAAGCCTTTTGAATGAGTGTATGTGTTGATCGATTTCGCAATCAATGAATACGTGCAAGTATACATGGTCAACAAGTAATAAAGTGAAAGTAGAGTATCGTTCCCACGAGGAATTATTTAATAAAAATTACCAAGTACTAACTCTTAACCAAATTAATTTTATTTAAACAACCAATAATTATGATTTTTCTAATTAAGAAAACTAAATTAAAACAATTAAAAGAGATTATTCTAAAAGAAAGCAAATAAACAACTAAAATTTGAATGAATTCAGATAAATAAGGATTAAGACTTCAATATCCCCAATTATGAATTATAAATCAATTATTCAACTATTCCAATTATTATGTTCATCAATTGTTAACATGAATTCTCAAATGCCAAAAGCCCTTTCTCAAGTGATCATTTGCCTTCTATTTAACCTGATTAATTTTGCTATATCTCTATGCAAAACAATTGAATTAAACTCACATAATCCCAATTACTTATGTGTTACATGCGGCAAATAGATATTCTCATTCTATTCACAAACCTAATTATTCATCGTGGCAAATAACTAAGTCACATGTCACCATGCCCAGTTCTAACCCTAGAATTCCTTTCTCAATTCCTTCTAGAGTAACACGGTAATTACTGATCAGATAATTAATCAATAAACACAAAGCAAGATGAACAATTCACTTCAACATAAATAATTAGAATAAATCAAATAATCAATTCATAATCATAAAAAGTTCAATTGAAATCTTAATGAAAGAGTTAGTTCATAATTAATGAATTAAAATCAAGAATCCACAATTTAATAGACATTAAAAGATAAAAGTATGATGAGAGAAGAGAATAGAATCTGTTGTCAGCAAATCTGATGCTCCGCTCTTGCTCTTGCTCTTGATCTTCAATGGTCTCCAAGTTGCTTCAATCTCCAAAACTAATAAGAACTAGGGTTATGTTCTAATTTGAAGGAGTGTTTAATCTAGTCTAATCTATGTAATCTTCCTTTATTTTATGCCTTACATCAAGTATTTATAGATTACAAGTCTAAATTTGAGCTTAGGAACAAACCCAATCCAATTTGGAGTCAAAAAGGTATTAAATTTCACCCAAAACGCGTCCAGGCCGCACCCAACCTCTTCCCCAGTGCCCCAACGCTGGGAACGACGCTCAGACACTGCCTTATAGAGCCCCAGCGCTAGAATTAAGCCTAAAATTAGCGCCCCGACGCTACCACTTTTTCTAACATTTTCTACTCCGACGTCCTTTGGGAAAATGGTCATAACTTCTTCGTCCGAACTCCGATTTTGATGATTCAAGATGTTCCGGAAATAGGGGAAGTAGATCTACAACTTTCATTCTTTGATTATTTCGAAATAAGGTCCATAGAAATACTCAAATTGGCTCTGAAGTGACTGCTATGTAAATTGCAAGCCGAAAACGCGAATCTAGCCACCCCGAACGTCGATCCATGTAACTTTTGTCCCAATTCCTACAAAACAACATAAAACATGCTTGAATAGACATAAACAATTAAAAACTAATTTTAAAGACTTGAGAACAACAATAAATTAAGCCCGAATGTATCCAATTCATGTGTATAAAACTCACTCATTAGTATGGCTTATAACTTAGCCTAATTCTTGCTATCATCCTTTGAATTCTTCTTTCATAACAACTGTCTTGGATTTGGTTTACTGCTCACTCATATTTTCAATTATCTGAACATTCCTGTGTCACAACATCAGTCCCAACTTGTTCCCACAAGTAACATTGTTTATCATTTAAATCTGCCACCTCAACCTTTGATTATTTTCAAACCTGTTGATCTTGAGGTTATTGAGTCCAACATAAACATGGCCACTAAGATTGATTCACTTAATATCATGAATCAACTTCTTCTACACAATCAAACTCTTTTGTTAGAAAAGTTAAAAGATGTGCAATTAACTCTACATGTTGTTAAGAACATGGTATGTTTTCTGATGGAGACTAATAGCTTGGTTATGGGTCCCCACCCATTTAATACTACTATCAATGATGACCCAGCTGATCTTGTTCCACCACCATTTCCTGAAGATCCAGATGTTCACATTCCTGAAATCTCTCACTTCTCTCCTCTAAATCTAGAGGAAATCTAACTATTTGACCAATCTGTAATATTGACTAACTATTTGGGATGACTATATCTAACTCTCCTAACCCCTCTTTACTACTACTACTACAACTACTGATGCTGTTAGACCTATCTTTTTAGTTTTATATATTTTGGTTAATAACTCTCTGTGCAGGCTTACTTACCCAAGTTTTCTACAGGATTCTATCTTTTTCCCCATCATTTTTTATGATGACAAAGGGGGAGAAGAAAAATATTATGACTGCTATATAACTGTTATATAAACTGCTATAACTGTGATATAAACTGCTATAACTGTAAATTGCTACGAGATTGAATTACTATGAGACTGGATAATATGAGATTGGATGAATTGTTATAACTGCTATAACTGTTATGTGAATGGAATTAAAGTGTTCATAGATTAAGGGGGAGCTTCTTAACAAATATAAAATATTTTTATATAATTGTCATCATCAAAAGGGGGAGATTGATAGGTCTTATTTTATTTTATATATTTTGATGATAACAATTATGTAGTAATTAAATAATTTTCTAATTATTTAATTATTTTATCTAAATTATTTTATGATTTTACTTGAATTAATTTTTATTAACCTTGATAATTTAAATGTCCAGTGTTAAATAAATTGATTCATATAATTAAGGCAAGGAGAGTCTATTTATTTTCAAAATCAAAGTTGGGAAAAAATCTTTTATTGCATGCATTCAAACATGTGTGTGTATTAATATAATATAACAAGTATGCTTATATATATATATACACTAAGTGTTTGTAATAAGCTAATGGGACACTCTTTTTGGGACATCAAATCGTGTGTGTGTGCCGGCATTGCATGCGATCAAATTATCTCATTTAATGCTAAAGTTATTTGAAAAAGGAATGGGCGGATTTTTGAATACTGGGCCATTAATAATCCGCGTGAAATCATTTTCATCTGGACCGTTGAATTCAAAAATTGATCATCCATACCATACATTCAAAATCATTTTCTACAAATTACCTTGCCCATGACTTCAAAAATCTATAAATAGGGAGTATTTCATTCATTTGGTTTTTACCAATTCAGTTAAAAGCAAAGCATACTCTCCTTGCCTACATTTTCTCTAAAAGCTTTATATCTCTTCTTACAAAAGTTCTGGTTATTTTAGAAGAGAAAATTGGTCCAAGTATTGAGTTAAGTTTAATTTTTGCTGAATTATTTCTTACTTGTATTATATCTATAGATATACGAATATACATTATTATACATAATTTTATATATCTATATTTCATTTATTTGTCAAATAAAAGGATACTTGCGCGCTGCAAGGCTACGGAGATACACCTCTACGGAGAGGAATTCGAACCGTACAATTCCTTATAGTCTTCAGTAACCTTTTATTGACATTATTTATATAAATATCGTAAAATAGATACGACACTTGATAGCTCAAAACGACACTGAGATATTCCTCCAAAAAGAGGAGTCATCCAAACTGGATTTGAGAATCGTAGTGATCTATTGAAAATATTTATATAAATATCAATTGTGAAAATTATAAATTTTGTCGTACTTAGACGCCGCAAGGCTACGGAGTTACACCTCTACAAAGAGGAATTCGAACCGTACGATTCCTTATAGTACTAAGTGACATTATTTATAAAAGTTCACATAATTGATAAAATATTCTTATATATTATCTGCGTTAAACAGTAATATTTTCCATATCAACTTGTGCTTAACTGATTCAATTATTATACTTGATAAGTATTATTTGAATTGATTGATTCTTTTTTTTATACAAGTATTGATACATAAAAATATTTCATATAATACTTGTTAAAGATTATTTGAGAAACAATTTTATCCATAGAAAAACACTCTTTATTTTAAAGAGTTAATAATTCTTTATAAATTGCACTAAAATTATATATCTACCTAAGCAGAAGCATTTTTGCTAAAATTGACATATCTGCTTATTTAAGAAGCATCTCTCGAAAACATAAATGTTACTTGAATTTTTATAACTGTGGATATTTTATATATTTGCTTAATCAGAAGCATCATTTGATCTAAACATAAATCTCTATCTGCTTTTAAAGAAGCATATTTTTATATATAAAAGTCTTTGAACTTTTATAAATATATATTTGTTCTTTAATTAATATCTTCTTATTTGAGAAACATTCATCTGTACTAAATTCTTATCTGCTTATTTAAGAAGCATAGTGTTGTAAAATCATTTATAAAAAGAGAAAAAGATCAGAGTTAGTTTATTTTATATACCTGTGAGAAAGACGAGTAATTCTTCGACCAAGACCAGAGTTTCAAAGAGGTCAGCTGGAAGTTGAGTATCTAATGTACTTGTGAGGTGAGGAAGAAGCTGTTGTTTCAAGACCAGATCATAGAATAGAACTGAACTCAAAAGGAGGAACAACTAAACTTGAGGATGGAGCGGGGAGCTTTCTGTCCAAGATAGAATAGTTGAAAAAGTTGAAAGTTTGTCTATAAAACTTTGTAAAGGCTTCTTCGCCTATTGAAGGAGTTTTTATTACTGATAGTAATAGGATCTCAAGTTCCAAGTAGGGACTTGAGGCTGGACGTAGCAACATACCAAGGGGTGTATGTTGTGAACCAGATAAATCTCTGTGCATTGTGTGATTGAATTTTTATTGTCTTGCATGCTAATTTATAAACTGCAAATTAATTATTAAAAATTCAAAAAGGCCTAATATAATTTTTAACCTATAATAATCTATCCAACCCCTTTCTAGATTATTATTGGACTTTCACATAATAATAGTAAATTCCTAGTACTAAGAAATAAAGCTATTCTGAAGCCTTCTCTTTACCCTTGTCCTTGCCTGAGGGTTCACCACGTTCTGCCTTAACTGAAAGTTTGAAGGAAATCAAGGATGTGAAACAAATTTACCCAGCAAGTAATATCACAATAAGGGTGAAAAATTATAAATTCAAATATCAAGGGTATGACAGTGAATAATAGTTCAAGAATTATCAGCAATTCTCAATAAAGGTCGCTATGGACTGAAAGTTATCAACAAGATTCAAAGAGTTAATCATGTCAAAGTTCAAGAATAATGAACACTGAGCAGTCATTAGGGACTAAGAACTTCTACTAGAATTAACAGTATTATACTGAAAATCCAATAAAACGAGTATAACAGGTGATCAGTCTAAGTACCCTACGTAATGCATAAAATTTAAACATGCTAGTATATGCGCACGTCGGTTCCTCAAAAATTATATAATTTCCCCTTCAATGAGGGTTGCTCATCTTAGTAGATTTCCAACAGTCCGTACCGAGTCAGTTGGTTTAGATAGCTTTCTAACACATGATAATAGTCTAGCCGAATCATTGACTTAGACATCTTTTATACTGTATTTAAGAACGATAAGTTCCATGCTTACAACAATATCAAGATATAAAAATGATTTCTAAATAGTAATAGATATTTGCTCGAGATAAATATGGTTGATATTGAAACAATTCGGATTATACAAATATACAGTGTAAAAAATTTAGGAAACTTGCATTCAAAATGAGAATCAAATGAAGTTAGAGAACTTGCACAAAATCCAAAGTTGTGTAAGTTAAGAACTTGCCTCAAGCGTAGTTTACCAACTTATAGCTTACCAACACTTTGAAATCCTATTGTAACGCAGTTATGTATACAACATCTCTATTAGTTACACAGTTCTGTATGTCAAAAATCTTATATATGTTTGATCATATAACACACTCATTATCATCTTAGCAACGAAAATTGAATTTTACATTGGTATGCTTTCACACTGTATAATTGTATAATTAATACTTTCTTGTAGAAAGATGTTACGAAGTTTGTAAAAATCTTTAGATCCTTGGTTTCATATAGTTATTATATATTATAACTCTTTTAACATCATGTAATAAGACTGAAAGCAATATAGCATACAAGTTGCAATTTATAGATTATAAAATAAATCACCATCCCAGACTGCAGGAGGGTGCAGCTGCGCCCTGGTTAGGCTTAGGGATGGCGCAGCTGCGCTGTCCCCTGGCTAGTCCAGATTTGAGCTTTTCTCTTCCTGGATCAGTCCCATAATAACAACACATAGCATATACGCATTATAAAGGGTCTCGCATGCTTTTACAATGATCCTACACTTATCTTGGTATTTTATGGTTTTAGTTTAGGATTTCAAATGAGTTAAGGCAAATCAAGATCATGAAATTACAAAGGCTACAATGTTTGTTATGCATACATGTGAGGTAGTCATGAAATCAGTTAGCATGTATGCTTACAAAGGTTTTCATCTTATACGCATAACTAGCATCATTTATTTCCTTAAAACATCTCTAACTCATGCTTGAGTAACTTTCATTGTGTCTAACCAAAATGGACGTACGTATGTATTATGTGTGGTCACATAATAAGTATAAATCATACATGCTCTAAGTTCAGAACATGCACCACATCATGTTCATTATTTTACAACACATCCAAGTTTACTTTTAAAAGTTATTTTAAGCCAAGCGAAAATACATCTTAGTACACGTATATCACCTTGAATCATATCTCATATGTAGCTAGGTCATATGTGTATGCTCACAAAATCAGAACTTAAAGTTCATAAGTTTCATCAAAGTATATTTTGAAAACTATTATTTCCTTTAGTACATGTATACTAACACCATCCAAATCATTCATGCTACGCCAAGGAACCTAAATTCTCGTGTTAAACCTATTTTCATGCATGACTAGGTTAAAACAACATGCTAGAAGTACCACATTACAGCTAAAAGCATTGCCCCATTCTGGATGGCTTCATAGTTTAGCCATTGCTTTTGAATTGTAGAGCAGTATGAATGAGCCTGCGTGACGCCCCAAATTTGGACCGCCACTTGGTCACTCGAATTCGGTTCGTCACGTGCTCATGGCATACAAAATAACTAAAATTACACGTTCACAATGGAAGATCTAATCTAGAATAATATACAAAGATTTATTATAATTATTTCCCCAAGTCTCGCAACCTACAGTATTTAATAGATTACACTATAATATCGAATAAAGACTTATTACATAATCCTACTTAAGCTTAAACATAGTCCGAAAACAGTCTTAATACAACATAATAATTTTAATCCATAAAGGAACAAGATAGTTGGTAGCCTTGCCCTTGCCCTTGTCTTTCCCAGAGACACTTCCTTGATCCACCTTAACATAAAGGTTTTAAATAAGCAAGAATGGACACAAATTGCCCAGCAAGTAATATACAACAAGGGTGATGAGTATTAAATCACGAGTTAGATATATCAAGGTATAGTCTCAGAGTCTTAGAACAATATCATGAACAATGAGTATCAATAATTCTCTAATCAAATCTTTGGGATATGAAATGTTAATTCAATATAGATCAATATATATATATATATATATATATATATATATATATATATATATATATATGAATTCAAAGGCTATCAACATATCCAACTGGATAAAACAATTTATACTAAGCAGTCACTAAGGACTATTGAACATCTACTAAAATTATCAATATTAAACTGATAACCCAAAAGAATCAAGTACTATAGATGATCATTCTACAATACTCTATGTTATGCATAACACTATAGTAATATTCACACTTGTGTTGGGGCTTCTAACAATATACACTCCTCTTACAATAAGGGTTGTTCAACTCAGTTTTCAAGATTTTTGCACCAGTCAATTGGTTTGGACAGTTTTCTAAACATGCATATAGTCTAGCCGAATCGAATGGCATAGACACTTTCACAATATTCAAGAACAATACCAAGTTCAACATGAATAATAGTTTTCACAAGAGTTTAAAAATACTAGCTCAACTGAACAATATCTCAACTGAACGAGTAAGTAAAATAACTTGCATTCAAAGAGATAAGGTTTAGATACTTGCTTACTATATTCGTTGAATAAAGTAATGAAAGGGTTTAGGATACTTGCCTTAAGCATAGTTTATCCACGTTAATAAATCAACACTTTCGAATCCTATTTATAGTGTATTATAAGTACAAGATGCTCATTAGCTAATCACATTCTTTATTCAAGCTTGTCATGATTCAAGTATGCGCATACGGTACAAAATCAGCTTATAGGTTTATCATGAAATCAAGTACCTAGTTACTTCATAAGTAAATTTACAATACTCCAGATTAATACCTTTTTACCCATGGACTTTCATTATACAAGGCCAACACTATTTTATTACTTAATCATCACATATATACATGTATCAGTAGGGTTTAAACCATTTTTAAAAATATTGGCATCATTAAAGTTAATTGTCCAAAGATCAAATTTTCAAATTATCTAACTTCGATTTCGAGATCAAAGAATTTGCTATGCGGTTAAAACTAGGGCTCAGCAATTTCCAGAGTCTTTTAGCTGAAGCCAAGGCTAAGCTGTTGCCTTGTGGTTTCTATCCAGCATGAACTCAACACATACACTGTCATGTCAAAGGTCATTTAGTGTCCCTTAAGTCAATCTAGGTTCCCTTTTTTATAATATAGTTCTAAGTTAAACATTTTAACAAGTTAAGGCTATTCAAGGTCATGAAACCACAAAGTCTAACATACTTGCTTTCTAAACACATATGGTAGTCATATAACTCATATTAGGCATGTTTATGAGTATTCATATCACATATGTGTAATTAGTATCGTTTTGGTTTGAAAATATGCTTTGTTTATGCTTCACTTGAATTACGATACCTAAGCGTGGTACATATATATTTATGATACATGAGTGAGTGTAAGAGCATCATCAAACATGTTCGCAAATATCAGATTCTAACTCTCAAAGTAGAGTGTTAACATTCACTAACACTTTCAAAGTTCGTATTTTCATTAATAAAGCTTACTAATAAGTCCAACATGTTTATGCTTCCTTATGAATCATATAAACACAAGTTAACAGGTTATTCATGCATTTCTAAATCATACCAACATGCTTGCAAAGTAAGTATATATAAACATGGCATACATACTTATCAAGTTCATTTCTAAAGTTCTAAATTCATTTTAAACTATACACTTACATTAATCATGTATGCTAATGTGACGCCCCCAAAAATAGGTATTCATCACCCATCTTGAGTCGCCGGATACATGGTACAGAATACAAATACAAACTAATTATACAACAGTCGTGTAAAATATGACAAAACATAAATTGAGAGTTTTAATAAGAATATTGTCATCTAGACAATATCCATACTCAATGGAGTCCTCATTATATTTATTGACACACTATTTAACAGAATAGTGAGGACTACTAATGCTATCATCTAGACCATCACTTCGTTCCCCGAATTGTCCCAGCTATATTCTCATTTTCTGAAGAGAACAGTGAAAGAAAGGGTGAGCTCAACTGGCCCAGTAAGAAATATTATGACTAAGATAATGCAGAATAAATTATCATTAGTCCTTAATAATGTTAAACTGATAAAATACAATAGACATCAAGTTTAACTGTAGCGGAACAAGAAATCCATTAAAAAGACAAGTAGATCATAAAATCTACTATCTTCTATGATTTAAAAAGTTTTTCATCAACTTAATCGCTGAGACTCAGCTTAATAAATAAACCACATCATCAAGTCATCCCTACTTTACGGGCCAAGGATATTCATTAAATTATCAAGGGTCATGACTATACCGAATAATCCCTGGTCATAATCATACCAAAAACTGTCCATCAATGCACTATAGGCCACTGAGACTTTTACCACATCATTCGTCATATTACGGTCATGATTATACCAAATAATTCCTGGTCATAATCACACCAAGTCCACCTATGCACGTAAGCCAAAGATGTCTTTTATCACAATATAAACATGAGAATGATAACAATGATATAAGCATTAATCAAACGAAAACAAGGATAAATAATAAAGACCTTAAATTTATTCAAATATTATCAATCAATTAATAAACTCACAATCTAATATTATTAATATTATAATAATATTTTAATCACTTCTTAAACATATAAACACTTTATTTCAATTGTTTACACTTTACCAAATAATGCATTTAATCATTCAAAAATGTCATACTCATAAGATTTCATCACCAATGATCAAATCACTCATCAACAATCTGCATATACCTTATATATGATTTTCAAGCCATAAAATCCCATTTACCAATTTTAAACTTCACATAACATATTTAACTTATATACTCAAAACTAGTGCATTTTCATGAAAAATACAAAATCTGTCCCAAAAATATTTCTTTTCTGGGATTTAGCAGAATATAGTCCCATAATGAAAATATATTTTTCTCAGAATTTTTAAAATTTATTTACTATTTTTCAAAAATTAATTTCTAATTAATTCCTTAAGAAATTAGCTACCTGTTGAACTCCAAAAATTCCCAGATCTTGGCAGAATCTTACACATCTTAACGCGATCTTCCAGTTTAAATTTCATGGTCATCGGAGTTATAGAACTTCGGTTATAGCATTTTTCGTCGGAAAAACCTAAATATTGAAATGGTTATAACTTGCTTATTTTAAGTCGGAATGAGCTCATTTTTTGACAGAAGGTACTTTATACCATAAATTTTCATGTCCCAAAAGGCCAGCATTTTTCTCATAAATTAAGTGGCCGAAAATGCCCTTTTAAATTTCTGGGCAGTTGCTTTTTCCTAATTTGCAGCTTTTGACTCCTTTGCTAAAATCAGTCCACACGAAAATCTACAACACCTTTTCCAGTGATTCCACTTGAATAAGTTAGAAAACTCATAGATCTATCTCTAGAACTTGAACACATTCAAAAAATCAAAATATAATAGGAGATATGGTCAATTGAATTTCATGTTCTATTTTCACCAAAATCTGATTTTCAACCCTTTGTGATTTCTAAGAAACTTTCATGTTTTCACATAATAACCAACATAACTCATCATGACAATGACATAATAATTCAATAAAATAAGTTCAAAAATTAATTTATCCATGAACCAATAACGTCCAAATTGTCAACATGATTCTGCTTTGTGGAGAAAAATTCAAGAATGCTCAGAAGAGTATTTCCACGAAAAGATACTGGATGAAGAACAAATATCCAGGATATTGTGATAACCTGGGATTCCGAATAATCCAAATTTCATGAATAATTTTTTATTTTATTAAATATTGACATTGACTTTTAATATTGTACTGTGTATCTGTGATATGAGTATCGAGAAATAGTCAATTTGTGTATTGACTGAGAAATTAGAGTAGAGTTGTGCTTAACGGAGAATATAAACCCTAACCCTAAGTCCGAATAGGGATTCGATTGAAAATATAATTGAAATAATTATACTGATGAGTACGTGTTTGTACTGTATAGAATGTTGATCAATGATCGGTCGGGTAGGGTACAATATTGGTAAAATAAGGGATTGGAAACTCTAATCTCAAGATTTGAAACCCTAACACGTAGTTAGGAAACCCTAATCGAGAGCTGGGAAACCCTAATTTTTAATTTGAGAATCCTAAACCCTAATTAGAAAACCCTAATCCTAATTAGTAAGCTCTAAAGTGATTAGTATACTTTAATGTGATTAGTAACCTTTAATATAGTTAGGGAACACTAATTATATTTTTGAAATCTTAATTTTCTATTTTAAAAATCCTAATTTAGAAAATTCTAGAAGCTAAAGTTGTAAAACCTTAGGCTTAGAACCTTAGGGTTAAACCCTAAGGGTTTGGTAAATTCAATGTATGCCATTAAAATTTCATGTACAAAGTCCAAAATACCCCTTTACTTAGATATTAAGTTAAAATATTTGCAAGATCTAGTGAGCCATCACTTAAGATTATCCCATGTGCTAGAAATAAGCTCCAATCTTATCCATTAGAGCCACCTAGCAAGTATGGATTCATTGCATCTATGATATAAGAGATCTAGGAGAAAGAAAGTTCACATATTAAGCTTATTGGCTATCTAACACCAACCAACTCTCTCTCTCTCATCCAAAGCTCCGAATTTGTTAAGTGATTCAGTCACTCTTTAACCTCTTAGAACACCTAGATCAAGATTTGGAGAGCAAGGATCAAAGATTGGACAAGGGAAGGTAAAACCCAAACTCAACCTAGATCTTGTATGCTAAGAAAACAATTGTGTTTATGTGTTTAGATTCATGTTAGAAGTTACTTTTAGATGATTTATGTTGATCCATCATGGATCCATAGCATCAAAGTGGGTAAAAAATTCAAGTTTTCAAAATCTGTTCTAGAGCAATTTTTGTGGTCTGACAACATATGTCACTGGCCCTAGATATGTCTATGTTGTTAATTTTTGTTGTTTTATGTGTTGAATCTATAGCCTGATATGTGGTCCTTAATTGGAAAGTGGAATCAGTGTCAGTAGATAGCTAGATTGCAAGCTATACTCGGTCAAAGTTCGTTGACCGAGTAACATTCTAGGTAACCCAGAACGTGATAAACAGAGTCTGACAAGAAGTTCTAAGGTCCGGATCTGTCATGTTGTTAATGATTTGATGTTTTTATTTGGTACATCTTGTAGTTGGTTATGTGTAATATAGATCTGGGTCTTTAGATCTCTTATAACCTCAATAGATCGATCGTGAAAGGTGGTCAAAGTAGACCACCCGATCTGGTTTTACGTTTCTGGAAAAACCCAGAAAACGGGTGAGCTGAGTTTCTGACATAGTTTGACCGCTTGATAAATTGGGATGTTTATGTTTTTGGACCCATTTGTTGTTTTGGTGTTGTTCCTTGACATAAGGAATATTTGTATGAACCTTAAAACCACTAAAATATTGGTCAGAACATAGATTAATATGGGTTGGAAAGTGTCACCACGAGTCATTTGGGTTTCGGGTTTGCCCGTAAAAACCTGTGTATGGTCCGACACCGGACTTCAGAGTCCGATCTCTTTTCTGTGTTATTGTTTGATCAAAATTCTTGTTGGATGTTGTAGTGCTACATGAGTACTATACGATTGAGGTTTAAGTTTGCCAAGAAACGAATATATCAAAGAATTAAGGTCGGTCAAACATGACCCCTTGAACACTGACTTTATCAGTGTTCTTGAGCCAAGAACACCTAAGACAACAGTCAAGTGTCGCTAAAGGTCATTAGCGACAGTTTTATTATTTTCTAATTTCTGATTTTCCGAGAATTATTTAAAAATAGAAATAAATTATAAAAATTATTAAAAATGGTTTTAAAAATTATTTTAAATTATGAAAAATAATTTTTGACCAATTGGAATATTTTTCTTTAATATTTATAATTATTTAAATATTAAATTTATTTAATTTATTTAATTAATGTATTAAATAAATTAGAGAAAAATGATTTAATATTATGAAAAATCATTTTAAATAAGAATAATGTGTTAGAAAATATTTTGAATTATAAAATATAATTTTTAATATTTTTAGAAATTTTCATTAATAATTTAATATTAATGATATTAGATTTATTTAATTATTATATTAAATAAATGAATTAAAATGATGTTATTGATTTAAAAATCATTTAAAATGAGAAAATAATTTAAAAATATTTTAAGTTATAATTAATGACTTCTAATATTTTGATGATAATTTCATTAATATTTAAATATTAATCTGGTGATGATTTAAAATGATTTTAATTATTTTAAAAATCATTTAAGTAGAATATCGATGATTTAAAAATATTTTAAGTTATTAATAATAACTTTAATATTTTGATAATTATGTCATTAATATTTTAATATTATTAAATATTAATGATAATAAGATTATTTGATAATTAAATCATTTAAAAATGATTCCGATGTTTGAAAAATTATTATAAATTATAATAATTACTTATGAATTAGTAAAGGCTTCTGAAAAATATTATTAATGATATTTGACTTATCTAAAATAATATTGAAGCTTAGAAACCGAATTTAATTGACAATAGCTATGTTAATTGTCGGATAGGGTGACCAGATCACCGAGAATGGACCGAAGTCCAACCAGACCAAAATAGTTAGACTTGTTATGTATTTATATAGGTTATAAACACTGATGTGGCTATGTGGTAATGTGTCTAGGAGAAGTTTGACTGTAGAATACAGTGTTGCGTGTCATAAATGATTGTGCTAATTGTTAGACCGATATTATTGGTTATAGGTCTTTCAAAGCGTATAAGTTTATCAGTGTAGTCAGAATCGCGGAAGAGGCAAGTTCCCTAACTCAACCTTTAGTTATATTCATTCAATTATTATAGTGGTTAATTATTGCTAATTATACCATGTCCAGGGATTTATTGTTGACTATTCGCAGTTAGTGCATGTTTAATAATTCAAAATGAATTATTGATTTAGAATATATACATTCGTAGAATAACTGTTGTTGGATATACATATCCGTAGAAGCTAGAATTGACAGTACAGATAATTCTTGTTTATTGTCGAACTATGTTGAGAAATGTCTTAGCCAATTATTCTGGTTAGACGAACATTTGTTAGAACTTGATAGGTTCTAGATGAGAATTAAATTATTATTGACAGATCAATGCGAATTATTTTGGCTAGATTGAGAAGTAAATAGAATTTGAAATCACAGTATTTCGTTGTAAAATCAAAATCTTGATTCTAAGACTGAGAAGAACAACCTTTTATATAAAGGGAATATTTTATCGGTCGAGTATTCGGCCTTTGCACACGATTAAGTATTATGCATAATATAGGGTATACTTAAGATGATCACTTTATATACTTGCAGAGGGGTATGATTTAATCTTTATGGTTATCTGATACACCTGGGTATATCAAAGTATATCTTTGATAGTTACTCGAGAAGAGAAGTTCAAGATCCAATGGATCACTCAGCATAAATCTCAAAAATATTCCATTTTGCTATTTTGTAGAATTAATTCTTGATTAATCGTTTGAATATCGTAGAAAACTTGAAAGCGTTATACTCTTTCATTATCAAATTATTATTGCGTAGAATGTGAGAAGGTTTGATATTGATTTCTATATCTTTATTGTATCTCTTAACTTGCGGAGCAAACTTGTTGCTCACCCTTGCTATAAATATAACTTTTCAAATTAGGGACGAAGTTGCGTATAAAAGTCTTCTAAGAAGAACAAAGGAAAAGGAATAGTTATAAATTAATTATGATGAACAATATTATTATTATGTTGTATTGTATTATAAACTCTTTTTGTATATCTAAAGGGGTATGTCTGTAATGTTAAGGTTAGTAGACCTAGGACTTATGTATTAACAATCTATGTTAATGAGTTATGTATTCCTATTTATATTAAAATGGGTAGTTAGATGGTATTATATTGTGGATCGTGAACACCAAATTTGGGGGTCAGGTAACCTAGATTTGGGGGTGTCACAGGTTGGTATCAAAGCTATAGGTTATAAACTTTAAGTGGGGTGGGGAAAAACCCTAGGATTATAACCCTGGGCGAGATAGAGAATACTCATTTAGAGTACAAAGTGAGGGATTGCAGAAGCGTATCGATAGTGAGATAACTGGACACATAGTGTGAGGAGTGTGTACTGGTGAAGTATTAATCAAGTTGTTTAAACTGATTGTAGGATGTCGGGAGAAGATAAGATGAGTACGGAGATGCCTGCGGCTGTCGCACCAGTGCCAGTAGCCGAGGTGCCTGCGCATAGTGAATCAATAGAAAAAGTGGGAAAGGATGAACCCATGGTTAATCTCGGGAGTGATCATGATGATTGTCCATAGATATTCCACTAATTTCAAGGAATATATAAGCCAAAGCTTTAACCAACTATGTATAATAGAATATATGAAACTGCAAATGGATTTTCGCCCGCCATGCAGTAATCCATGTAGACAAATCATTTTCATAATTTAATAAGGAATGAATACAAAGGATCATTCACCATGAATGTGGTAATCCACACAGATAGGTTATTCCAACAGAATAATAAAGAATGAAATAACAAAAGGATTCACCATGCGTGCGATAGACTACACAGACAAGTTATTCCCAATAGAATAAATCAGAATGGATCCAGGTCATGCGTAAACGCACAGACATGATATTCCGACAGAATAATAAAGAATAAAATAACAATAGAAATCATCATGCATGTGATAGACCTGCACAGACAGGTTATTCTAACAGAATAGTAAATAATGGAACCAGGTCATGCGTAAACGCACAGACATGATATTCTGATAGAATAATAAAGAACGGAACCATGTCAAGCGAAATTTGCACCGACAGGATATTCCAACAGAATAATTAAAAATGGAATAACAACGTAAATCACCATGCATGTGATAGTATCGCATGATAAAGTTATTCCAATGTAATAATAATTAATGGAACCAGGTCAGGGGTAATACGCACCGATAAGATATTCCAACAGAATGATAAAGAATGGAATAACAGAAGAATTTCACCATGTATGCGGTACTTCACATAGACAGGTTATTCCAATATAATGATAAAGAATGAAATAACAGAAGAATTTTACCAAGTATAGGGTAGCCCGCGTATACAGGTTATTCCAACAGAATAATAAAGAAAGGAATAACAAAAGTTCTCTTTATGAATACGAAAGAAATAATACCCCTTACGAGTACAACAAATAATATCCCTTACCTTAGAAGAAAACTGGATACTAGAATAGTGAGGTAGCAGACTTCTCTTCTTCTTTCTCTCTTTAGATTTTCTCTCTATAGCTTCTCTCTATAATTTCTCTCTATAATTTCTCTCTGGTGTTTCAGTGAATAAGTAAGAAATAATGAAGTAATGAGCTTCTATTTATAGGAGAATGGACTAAATAGTAACTAATTTATGAACGGTCCAGATTGATTTACTTTTAAATGGACGGTCCAGATTGGTTTACAATAAAATATTCTAATAAATTTTTTTTTAAAATAAAATATAATATATTCTATTTATAATCTAATAAAACGAATAACTTTATAAAAGTATTCTGTTTTATATAAAAAGATTTTACTATGCAAACACTATGCAGGCACTATGCAATCTCTATGCATAATAAAATATATTATATTCTAATTATTGTCTAATAAAACAAATAATTTTATAAAAGTATTCTGTTTTATATAAAAATATTTTACTATGCAAAACACTATGTATAATAAAATATATTATATTCTAATTATTGTCTAATAAAACAAACAACTTTATAAAAGTATTCTGTTTTATATAAAAAGCTTTTCTGTTTTAGTACATTAATAATATTAATAAAACAAAACTTCATCATCATTATTATAATTCACACTATTAATCGACTGAATATCATTTCAGAAAGAGGGGCTTTCCAATAAAGATTTCTCCCTATTGGCGCACAATTAGGTGACCAAACCTCTCATTGGCAGAACTTCTAGACATTGTTAATATTGCAAATTATAATATTAATAACTCTATCATCTCAATTATTGATTTAATAATATATAAAATATCGACAATAATTGAATCAAATAACGTGAGATCTTTGCGGCAATTACTATAGCAATAATTGAACAAAAGCGAGTGACTTTTCACGTAAGAGTGAATAATCAATACTGAACTAAACCCACCGTATTCTTTATACTTTTACTTTTCAACGGTGATAATGTAATTAAAACTTAGTTATTTTCATAAAAATATTTTGTTGTTTTTTCTCAATCAGATAAAAATTCCGTTGTAGGGGTCCACCATGATTGTCTTGGTCGTCGCATGAATATTCCCTGTTAAAAGCGAATATTCCCCAGACCAATCGAATATTATATAAAAACTTGCATACTTTGCAAAATTTATAAATACTACCCACAACTATAACATTATCTCAAATTCACATGATAATATTAAAAAAAAAATATATCGAGAAAATTAAATCTTTATTCGAAAAATTTGGGATTTTACAATCTCCCCTCTTTATGAAATTTCACCCTCAAAATTTATGTAAGTACCTGGTATTTCGAACAGATGAGGACACTTCTTCAGATTATAACTCTTGAGGTATAACCTTTAAGCGTAGAATATATTTCAGGATTTTAACAGGTACATCTTCATATGTTAAATTAACTGCTATATCGTCCGGTTCTAAATCAATAATGTGGTTCGGGTCATCCACATGTTTACGTAACATTGATACGTGAAAAAAACGTTATTAACACGCGACATACTTGGCAGTAAAACGAGTCTATAGGCCACAGTTCCAACTTAATCGAGGATTTCAAATGAGCCAATAAAATCGAGGGTTAAGATTTCCTCTCTTCATCGATTTTTGCTTTTAGAATAACGCCCTCTTGAACCTTCTTCTTCACATTTCATCAGATTCGGATGTGTAGCTTGAGCGGCTTTAACTTTATTGATTAAAGTCGATTCTACTCGTATATTCGTTATCTTCACGTGGGGCTCTAGAGTCTTTAACTTTATCTTCATCATTTGTAAGTTATACGAAATGGGTTTTGTACTGGGGTCAATACAAAATTCGATTTCACGCTCTAGGGGTAGTGTGAGCCCCCAAATTTTATGAATAAGGATTTAAATTTCTCGAAGTATTTTTTTTAATATTATGGTGTGGATTTGATATAATGTTATAGTTGTGGGTAGTATTTATAAATTTTGCAAAGTATGCAAGTTGTTGTATTATATTCGATTGGTCGGGAATATTCGCTTTAGCAGGAATATTCGTGACAACCACAAGCAATCATCGGTGGACCCCAATAATGTAATTATCATTTGATCGAGAAAACGACAAAAATATTTTTTATGAAAATAACTACAGAGGTTTTTACCGCTAATACCGCTGAACTACTCTCATTAGTAAAAGTACAAGAATACGCGTGGTTTCATAGTAGCACACTCTGTATTGATTATCGATGCTTACGTGAGAAATCACCATTTATACTCAATTATTGCTATAGTAATTGCGATCATATCTCTCATATTATTGATTCGATTATTGTCAGTATCATCTTCATTATATGTTATATTATTAAATCAATAATTGAGACGACAAAGTTATTCATATTATTAAATTGCAATATTTACAATGTCTAGAAGTTATGTCAAGGAGAGGTTTGGTCACCTAATTGCGCGCCAATAGGGAGAAATCCTTATTGGAAAGCCCCCTCTTTCCTGGGAACAACCTAGTTGCTAAATATTGTGAGTTATAATATTAATGATGAATAAGTTCGTGTTGATTAAAGATGAATTTGATAGTTTCATTGTGTTGGGATTATTTGTGTTAGTAGAAATCGACATCTATTCCGATGATAATTGATGTCTGGAGGTTATATTGTTCAATCGGGTATTCGGAGAACTTTTCGTGTCAAAGTACTATTCACGAGTTGCTATTTATGAGTTACTATTCATGAGTTACTATTCACGAGTTACTATTCACGAGTTACTATTCACCCTATTACTATTCACTCTAGTATTGTGCATTCGGGTATTTGGGTACAATATTATTCCATAAGGAGTTGTGCTAATTTTTCAGACCGTTGGTTGGATTTATATTAGTAAATCAATATGGATCGTTGGTTTAAAGTTTTAATAGTGAATCAGTATGGATCGCTGGTTTAAAGTTTTAATAGTGAATCAGTATGGACCGTTGCTTTAAGTTTAAATCTGGACCATCCGTTTAAAAGTAAATCAGCCTGGACAGTTCAGAATTAGTTACTATTCAATCCATTCTTCTATAAATAGAAGCTCATTCCTTCATTATTTCTTACGAATTCACTAAAAATCTAGAGAGAGAAATTATAGAGAGAAAGAAGAAGAGTATTTTACTACTTCACTACTTCGATATCCAGTGTCTTTTACGGTAAGGGGTGTTATTCTTTCTTATTCATAAAGAGAACTTCTGTTATTCCATTCTTTATTATTCTGTTGGAATAACTTGTATAAGCGGCATACCCTATACATAACCTGTATACGCGGCATACCCTATACTTGGTGAAATCCTTATGTTATTCCATTCTTATTTATTATGTTGGAATAACCTGTATACGCGGCATACCCTATACTTGGTGAAATCCTTATATTATTCCATCTTTATTATTCTGTTGGAATAACCTATATACGCGGCATACCCTATACATAACCTGTATACGTGGCATACCTTTTACTTGGTAAAATCCTTATGTTATTCTATTATTTATGATTCTGTTGGAATATCCTGTCTGTACATTTTACGCCGAACCTGGTTCCGTCTTTATTATTCTCGTTGAATAACTCGCCATGCTGCGCAAGTACCGCATGCATGGTGAAATCTTTATGTTATTCCATTCTTTATTATTCTCGTGGAATATCCTCATGCAGTATTTTACACCGACACGGTTCCGTGTTTATTATTCTGTTGGAATAACTCGCCTGTATATCTATCACATGCCTGGTGATTTCTTTTGTTATTCCATTCTTTATTATACTCAGTTGGTTAATGTTTTGACTTCTATACTCCATGAAATTAGTGGAATATCCTTGATATTTGTGCTTCATCCAGTATCTTTTTTTCATGGAAATATTCTTCTGAGCATTCTTGAATTTTACTCTACAAAGAAGTATCATGTTGACAATTTGGACGTTATTAGTTCCTAGATAAATTAATTCGTGAACTTGTTTTTATTGAATTCTTATATCATTGTCATCATCCTCATGTTTATATTTTTTTTTGAAAGTCATCTGTAGCCTGTAGTGCATAGATGGACTTGGTATGATTATGACCAGGGATTATTTGGTATAATCATGACCGTAATGTTACAAATGATGTGGTAAAAGTCCTCATTGGCCCATAGTGCATTGATGGACAGTTGTTGGCATGATCATGACCATTGATGAATACATGAATATCCTTAGCAGTAGTGCATAGATAATTTGTGGTCGTGACCCTAATGAATATCCTTGGCCGTAGTGCAGGGATGATGTGGATTATTTATTAAGCTGAGTCTCAACGATAAAAGTGATGAAAAACTTTTTAAATCATAAAAGATAGTAGATTCCGCTGCAGTTAAACTTGTTGTCTATTGTATTTTATCAGTTTAATATTGTTGAAGGCTAATGATAATTTATCCTGCATTATCTTAGTCATAATATTTCTTACTGGGCTAGTTGAGCTCACCCTTTCTTTCACTGTTCTCTTCAGGAAATGAGAACGTAGTAGGGACTAGTCTAGGGACGGAGTGATGGTCCAGATGATAGCATTAGTAGTCCTCACTATTCTGTTAAATAGTGTGACAATAAATGTAATGAGTACTTATTCTGAGAGTGGATATTGTTTAGAAGACAATATTTTTATTAAAACTCACAGCTTCCTTGTTGTATATTAAAGATTATATTTGTATTCTGCACCATGTATCTGGCGACCCAAGATGGGTGATGTATACCTATTTTGGGGGCGTCACAGTTGGTATCAAAGCTTAGGGATATGATCCCTGGCTGAGATGTGAAACAAGAACTAGGAGGGGAGAGACGGGGAATTCCTTCGCTAGTGTGACCTACCTAAGTTTATTTGGTATTTAATTGGTCGGTCAGAGTATAGGGTTAATATGTGATATGTTAATTAACTCTTGTTTTGTGGCAGTGTTTGAAAGATGGCAGCTGAAAATGTTAACAATGAAGTGAATGAAACCATTGAGACACCTTTAATCACTAACTAGGTTAATGTGATGTCAGACGAAGAAGAAATTAGAGATATCTACGTGGTAAGTGAAGAACTAATAGTTGCACCCGAGCTAGTTGCAGAGGTAGCAGATGAGAGTGAGGAAGAAGAGGAAGAAGAGGAACCTGAGGAGAATTGGTTAGAAGAAGTTTATGATCAAAATTTAGAATTGCAAAATCGTATTCATGATTTGGAAGAGCAGGCTGTAGAACGGCAAGCGGTTGTGGAGCAAAGAGATACAACAATTCAAAATTGTGTTACCCGATGTGCGATGCTTGAACAGAAGCACTCTTTAGCAGAATATAAGATATTAGAGCTGGAATCTAAGAATGCTATGATCAAGGTTCTGATGAAAGAAGAAGTGAATGAACGAAAGAGAATAGATGATGCATGGGTAAAAGCTGCACGACGCGTTGATATTGTAGAAAAAGACGTCCGATCTAATAAGGCCAAAAAAGATGAAATGGATTTTTCTTTTTGGACAGCAATTGGGAGAATCCAACATCGAATTCGGAATTACCCTGTGCAGAGCGGTCAACCCCAATTCGATATAGATCTGAGAATAATGATTCGAATCATGGATTAGGAATGTGACGAAGCAATTAAGGGTGGAATGTACTCTACAGCAAAGTTAAGTCCAACTGGGATGTCCCAGATAAGTCAAAATCGGTAGTTTAAGTGAGAGCGTTTCTCGAGAAAACCCGAACGAAGTTATTACGGGTAAGTTAATTATAAACTCTTGCGAATTCTATGTCTTATTAAATACCAGTTCTGCCCATTATTTTATTTCTCTTGCTTGAGTTCAACGTTTAAATTTGACTCCTGAGAAGTTAGACTTTGACTTATTGGTTGAAACTTCGTTAGGAGAAACCTTTATTACCTCCACTGTTTATAAATCTTGTTGATTCAAATTGACACTTTCACGTTACTTGTCGATCTTATCTCTTTGAAAATACTTGCCTTTGGTGTGATTTTAGAAATCGATTGGTTAACTACTCATCATGCTTTTTGTAAGGTTGTTAGCTTTCATATTCCTAACCAACCTGTTATGCGAATTCAAAGTAACCAAACCACTAAAGTCAATCACTGTCATATCAAGCCATAAGTAAAGAGCCCCGATCCTTTCATTGTTGACTTCCTTGTGGAATGCATCGAGGCGGACTTTCTCAGAGGCGACATCGTGAATGAAGATGGCAAGTTGATAGGTATCATTGTGAGGTGCTATCCAGGTTAAGGGATAAAAGCCACAGTTGGTATCAATGTGACGTACTATCCAAGTCTTGTATGAGGGTCACAGTTTTGAATGATATTTCTACCGTTAATAAATTTCCTGACGTATTCTTGAAGACTTCTTAGCGTACCCCTAGAGCGTGAAATCGAATTTTGTATTGACCCCAGTACAAAACTCATTTCTTAAACCCTTAAATATTTCTTCAACTAAAACGAACGTAACATTCGCCAAAGACGTTGGCTCGAGCTGTTGAAGATTACGATCGTACCATTCAATACCATCGTGGAAAAGCGAACGTGGAAACTGACGTGTTGAGTAGAAGATCGTATGCGTTTATAAGTGTGAATATACGAACCCATGTGATGATAACGAATATACGAGTAGAATCGACTTTAATCGATAAAGTTAAAGCCGCTCAAGCTACACACCTGAATCTGATGAATGTGAAGAAGAAGGTTCAAGAGGGCATTATTCTAGAAGCAAGAATCGATGAAGAGAGGAAATCTCAACCCTCAATTTTATTGGCCCATTTGAAATCCTCGATCGAGTAGGAACTGTGGCCTATAGATTCGTTTTACCGCCAAATGTGTCGCGTGTTCATAACGTTTTTAACTTATTGATGTTACGTAAATATGTGAAAGACTCGAACCACATTATTGATTTAGAACCGGATGAAATAGAGGATAATTTAACGTATGAAGATGTACCTGTTAAAATCCTGGAATATATTCTACGCTTAAAGGTTATACCTCAAGAGTTAGAATTTGACGAAGTGTCTTCATCTATTCGGCAAACCAGGTATGTACGTAAATTTTGAGGGCAAAATTTCATAAGGAGGGGAGATTGTGAGACCCCAGATTTTATGAATAAAGATTTAAATTTCTCGAAATATTTTTTTTAATATTATAGTGTGGATTTGATATAATGTTATAGTTGTGGGTAGTATTTATAAATTTTGCAAAGTATGCAAGTTGTTGTATTATATTCGATTGGTCGGAGAATATTTGTTTTAGCAGGGAATATTCGTACAACGGCGCAATCATTGGTGGACCCCACAAAAGAATTATTGTCGGATTGAGAAAATGACAAAAATATTTTTTATGAAAATAACAGTGGAGGTTTTACCGTTAATCTTTTGTTGAACTACTCGATAGTAAAAAGTACGATGTCTGGCGTGGTTGCATAGTAGCACACGGGATTGATTATTGATGCTTACGTGAGAAATCACTCAGTTATACTCAATTTTTGCTATAGTAATTCCTGCATCATATCTCTCATATTATTGATTCGATTATTGTCAGTATCATCTGCATTATATGTTATATTATTAAATCAATAATTGAGACGACAAAGTTATTCATATTATTAAATTGCAATATTTACAATATCTAGAAGTTCTGTCAAGTAGAGGTTTGGTCACCTATTTGCGTGCCAATAGGGAGAAATCCTTATTGGAAAGCCCCCTCTTTCCTGGGAATAACCTAGTTGCTAAATATTGTGAGTTATAATATTAATGATGAATAAGTTCGTGTTGATTAAAGATGAATTTGATAGTGTCATTGTGTTGGGATTATTTGTGTTACTAGAAATCGACATCTATTCTGATGATAATTGATGTTTGGAGGTTATATTGTTCAATCGGGTATTCGGGGAACTTTTCGTGTCGGAGTACTATTCACGAGTTACTATTCATGAGTTATTATTCACGAGTTACTATTCATGAGTTACTATTCACGAGTTATTATTCACCCGGTTACTATTCACTCTAGTATTGTGTATTCGGATATTTGGGTACAATATTATACCATAAGGAGTTGTGCTAATTTTTCAGATTGTTGGTTGAATTTATATTAGTAAATCAATATGGATCGTTGGTTTAAAGTTTTAATAGTGAATCAGTATGGATCGCTGGTTTAAAGTTTTAATAATGAATCAGTATGGACCGTTGCTTTAAGTTTAAATCTGGACCGTCCGTTTAAAAGTAAATCAATCTGGACCGTTCAGGAATTAGTTACTATTCAATCCATTCTTCTATAAATAGAAGCTCATTCCTTTATTATTTCTTACGAATTCACTGAAACTCTAGAGAGAGAAATTATAGAGAGAAATAAGAAGAGTATTTTACTACTTCACTACTTTGATATCCAGTGTCTTTTACGGTAAGGGGTGTTATTCTTTCTTATTCATGAAGAGAACTTCTATTATTCCATTCTTTATTATTCTGTTGGAATAACTTGTATACGCGGCATACCCTATACATAACCTGTATACGCAGCATACCCTATACTTGGTGAAATCCTTATTTTATTTCATTCTTATTTATTCTGTTGGAATAACCTGTATACGCGGCATACCCTATACTTGGTGAAATCCTTATATTATTCCATCTTTATTATTCTGTTGGAATAACCTATATACGCGGCATACCCTATACATAACCTGTATACATGGCATACCTTATACTTGGTGAAATCCTTATGTTATTCTATTCTTTATGATTCTGTTGGATTATCCTGTTTGTGCATTTTACGCCGGACCTGGTTCCGTCTTTATTATTCTGTTGGAATAACCTGTCTATGCGAAGTACCGCATGCATGGTGAAATCCTTATGTTATTCCATTCTTTATTATTCATTGGCATATCATGTATGCATGCGTTTCTGTGGGACACGATTCCGTGTTTTATTATTCTATTGGAATAACCTTCCGTATATCTATCACATGCCTGGTGATTTCTTTTGTTATTCCATTCTTTATTATACTCAGTTGGTTAAAGTTTTGACTTCTATACTCCAT
Organism: Panax ginseng; assembly: GCA_020205605.1. Classification (NCBI taxonomy): domain Eukaryota; kingdom Viridiplantae; phylum Streptophyta; class Magnoliopsida; order Apiales; family Araliaceae; genus Panax; species Panax ginseng. The sequence continues at coordinate 146,134,789 of CM035128.1, read as the reverse complement.
GAAATTAGTGGAATATCCTTGATATTTGCGCTTCATCCAGTATCTTTTCATAGAAATATTCTTTTGAGCATTCTTGAATTTTACTCTACAAAGAAGTATCATGTTGATAATTTGGACGTTATTAGTTCCTAGATAAATTAATTCGTGAACTTGTTTTATTGAATTCTTATATCATTGTCATCATCCTCATGTTTATATTTTTTTTTTGAAAGTCATCTGTGGCCTGTAGTGCATAGATGGACTTGGTATGATTATGAATAGGGATTATTCGGTATAATCATGACCGTAATGTTACAAATGATGTGATAAAAGTCCTCATTGGCCCATAGTGCATTGATGGACAGTTATTGGCATGATCATGACTATTGATGAATACATGAATATCCTTGGCCCGTAGTGCATGGAAAATTTGTGGTCGTAACCCTAATGAATATCCTTGGCCGTAGTGCAGGGATGATGTGGATTATTTATTAAGCTGAGTCTCAACGATAAAAGTGATCAAAAAATTTTTAAATAATAAAAGATAGTAGATTTTATTCTCTACTTGACTCTTTTAATGGATTGTTTATTCCGCTGCAGTTAAACTTGTTGTCTATTGTATTTTATCAGTTTAACATTGTTGAAGGCTATTGATAATTTATCCTGCATTATCTTAGTCATAATATTTCTTACTGGGCTAGTTGAGCTCACCCTTTCTTTCACTGTTCTCTTCAGGAAATGAGAACGTAACATGGACTAGTCGGAGGATGGAGTGATGGTCCAGATGATAGCATTAGTAGTCCTCACTATTCTGTTAAATAGTGTGACAATAAATGTAATGAGGACTTATTCTGAGAGTGGATATTGTCTAGAATACAATAATTGTATTAAAACTCACAGCTTTCTTGTTGTATATTAAAGATTGTATTTGTATTCTACACCATGTATCTGGCGGCCCAAGATGGGTGATGTATACCTATTTTGGGGGCGTCACAAGTAGGCTAAGAAGTCTTCAAAAATACGTCAAGAAATTTATTAATAATAGAAATGTCATTCAAAACCGTGACTCTCATCCAAGACTTGGATAGTACATCACATTGATACCTATCAACTTGCCATCGTTATTCACGACGTCCCCTACGGATATTCTGGCTTTGGTGTATTCCAAGACTTGGAAGTCACCAGTGAAAGGCTCGGGGCTTTTTACTTATGGCTTGATATGACAGTGATTAATTTTAGTGGTTTGGTTGCCTAAATTCGTATAATAGGTTGGTTAGGAATATGAAAGCTAACAACCTTACAAAAACAATCGATTTTAGCATGATGAGTAGTTAACCAATCAATTCCTAAAATCACATCAAATGCAAGAATTTTCAAAGAGATAAGATCGACACGTAACGTGAAAGTGTCGATTTGAATCAATAAGATTTATAAACAGTGGAGGTAACGAAGGTTTCTCCTAACCGAGTTTCAACTGATAAGTCAAAGTCTAATCTCTCTGGAGTCAAATTTAAACGTTGAGCACAAGCAATAGAGATAAAAGAATGGGTAGAACTGGTATCTAATAAGGTATAGACTTTGCAAGAATTTATAATTAACTAACCCATGCTAGCTTCGTTTTGGTTACTCGCTTTTTGAGAAGTCACGAAAAACGCTCATCTTGAAACCACCGACTTTATTTTGTCCGTATCCGCCTTTGGTGCCACTGTCCTAGCTGAACTTGACTTTGGTGTACGATAAAATCGGACTATGTGACCGTCTTTTCCACAACTAAAACATACCTTGCTTTCTTTTCCGATTATACATTCCCGATTATTTCCTCTCTGTCATGATTTTCCTATTTCTCATCTCTCGTACTTCAGATATCATTCTAGAATATATCTTCAAAACGAAGGATAATTAACATGCCACAAAACAAGGGTTAATTAACATATCACATATTATCCCTATAGGTTGACCGACCAATTAAATACCACATAAACTTAGGTAGGTCATACTAGCGAAGGAATTCCCCGTCTCTCTCCTCCTAGTTCTTATCTCACATCTCAGCCAGGATCATATCCCTAAGCTTTGATACCAACTGTGACGCCCCCAAAAATAGGTAGTCATCACCCATCTTGAGTCGCCAGATACATGGTACATAATACAAATATAAACTAATTATACAACAGTCGTGTAAAATACGACAAAACATAAATTGAGAGTTTTAATAAGAATATTGTCATCTAGACAATATCCACACTCAATGGAGTCCTCATCATTACATTTATTGACACACTATTTAGCAGAATAGTGAGGACTACTAATGCTATCATCTGGACCATCACTCCGTTCCCCGACTTGTCCCAGCTATATTCTCATTTCCTGAAGAGAACAGTGAAAGAAAGAGTGAGCTCAACTAGTCCAGTAAGAAATATTATGACTAAGATAATACAGAATAAATTATCATTAGTCCTTAACAATGTTAAACTGATAAAATACAATAGACATCAAGTTTAACTGCAGCGGAATAAGAAATCCATTAAAAAAGACAAGTAGATCATAAAATCTACTATCTTCTATGATTTAAAAAGTTTTTCATCAACTTAATCGCTGAGACTCAGCTTATTAAATAAACCACATCATCAAGTCATCCCTGCTTTACGGGCCAAGGATATTCATTAAATTATCAAGGGTCATGACTATACCAAATAATCCCTGGTCAAAATCATACCAAAAACTGTCCATCAATGCACTACAGGCCACTGAGGACTTTTACCACATCATTCGTCACATTACGGTCATGATTATATTGAATAATTCCTTGTCATAATCACACCAAGTCCAACTATGCACGTAAGCTAAAGATAACTTTTATCACAATATAAACATGAGAATGATGACAATGATATAAGCATTAATCAAACGAAAACAAGGATAAATAATAAAGACTTTAAATTTATCTAATATTATCAGTCAATTAATAAACTCATAATCTAATATTATTAATATTTTAATAATATTTTAATCACTTCTTAAACTTATAAATAATTTATTTCAATTGTTTACACTTTACCAAATAATACATTTAATCATTCAAAAATGCCATACTCATAAGATTTCATCACCAATGATCAAATCTCTCATCAAAAATCTGCATATACCTTATATAGGATTTTCAAGCCATAAAATCTTATTTACCAATTTTCAGCTTCACATAACATATTTAACTCATATACTCATAACTAGTGCATTTTGATGAAAAATACCAAATCAGTCCCAAAAATATTTCTTTTTTGGGATTAAGCAGAATATAGTCCCATATTGAACATATATTTTTCTCGGAATTTTTAAAATTTATTTACTATTTTTTCAAAAATCAATTTCTAATTAATTCCTTAAGAAATTAGCTACCTCAAGTTTAACTCCAGAAATTCCCAAATCTTGGCAGGATCTTACACATGTTAACGTGATCTTCCAGTTTAAATTTCATGGTCATCGGAGTTATAGAACTTCGGTTATAGCGTTTTTTGTTGGAAAAACATAAATATTGAAATGGTCATAACTTGCTCATTTTAAGTCGGAATGAGCTCATTTTTGGACAGGAGGTACTTTATGCCATAAATTTTCATGTCCCAAAAGGCCAAAAATTTTCTCACAAATTAAGTGGCCGAAAATGCCCTTTTAAATTTTTGGGCAGTAGTTTTTCCTAATTCGCAGCTTTTGACTCCTTTGCTAAAATCAGTCCACACGAAAATCTACAACACCTTTTCTAGTGATTCCAATTGGATAAGTTAGAAAACTCATAGATCTATCTCAAGAACTTGACTACACTCAAAAATTCAAAATATAATAGGAGATATAGTCAATTAAATTTCATGTTCCATTTTCACCAAAATCTGATTTTCAACCCTTTGTGATTTCTAAGAAACTTTCATGTTTTTACATAATAACCAACATAACTCATCATGACAATGACATAATAATTCAATAAAACAAGTTCAAAAATTAATTTATCCAGGAACCAATAACATCCAAATTGTCAACATGATACTGCTTTGTGGAAAAAAATTCAAGAATGCTCAAAAGAATATTTCCATGAAAAGATACTGGATGAAGCGCAAATATCCAGGATATTCCACTAATTTCAAGGAATATAGAAGCCAAAGTTTTAACCAACTGTGTATAATAGAATATATAAAATTGCAAATGGATTTTCACCCGCCATGCGGTAATCCACGTAGACAGATCATTTTCATAATTTAATAAGGAATGAATACAAAGGATCATTCACCATGCATGTGGTAATCCACACAGACAGGTTATTCCAACAGAATAATAAAGAATGAAATAACAAAAAGGATTCACCATGCGTGCGATAGACTGCACAGATAGGTTATTCCCAATAGAATAAATAAGAATGGAACCAGGTCATGCGTAAACGCACAGACAGGATATTCCGACAGAACAATGAAGAATTGAATAACAACAGAAATCACCATGCATGCGATAGACCGCACAGACAGGTTATTCCAATAGAATAGTAAATAATGGAACTGTGTCATGCGTAAACGCATACGCACAAGATATTCGATGAGAATAATGAAGAACGGAACCGTGTCGGGAAAAATTACGCACCGACAGCAGATATTCCAATGAATAATAAAGAATGGAATAACAAATGAAATCACCATAAATGCGATAGAGCCCATGCAGATAGGTTATTCAACCTAATAATAATTAATGGAACCCGGTCAGCGTAATGTCACCGAAGCGAGATATTCCAATAGAATGATAAACAATGGAATAACAGAAGAATTTCACCATGTATGCGGTACTTCGCATAGACAGGTTATTCCAACATAATGATAAAGAATGGAATAAAATAAGAATTTCACCAAGTATAGGGTAGCCCACGTATACAAGTTATTCCAACAGAATAATAAAGAATAGAATAACAGAAGTTCTCTTCATGAATACAAAAGAAATAATACCCCTTACGAGTACAACAAATAATTTCCCTTACCTTAGAAGAAAACTGGATACTGGAATAGTGAGGTAGCAGACTTCTCTTCTTCTTTCTCTCTTTAGATTTTCTCTCTATAGCTTCTCTCTATAATTTCTCTCTATAATTTCAGTGAATTTGTAATAAATAATGATGGAATGAGCTTATATTTATAGGAGAATGGACTAAATAGTAACTAATTCATGAACGATCCAGATTGATATACTTTTAAACGGACGGTCCAGATTGGTTTACAATAAAATATTCTAATAAAACAAATTTTTTTAAATAAAATATAATATATTCTATTTATAATCTAATAAAATGAATAACTTTATAAAAGTATTATGTTTTATATAAAAAGATTTTAATATCTGAAACACTATCACGAGCACTATACAAAACACTATGGATAATAAAATATATTATATTCTAATTATTGTCTAATAAAATAAATAACTTTATAAAAGTATTACATTTTTTTATATAAAAAGATTTTACTATGAAAACACTATGAATAATAAAATATATTATATTCTAATTATTGTCTAATAAAACAAATGACTTTATAAAAGTATTCTGTTTTATATAAAAAGTTTTTCTGTTTTATTACATTAATAATACTAATAAAACAAAACTTCATCATCATTATTATAATTCCTCTATTAATCGACCAGGTCGTTCCAAGGAAAGAGGGGGCTTTCTAATAAGGATTTCTCCCTATTGACGCGCAATTAGGTGACCAAACCTCTCCTTGACAGAACTTTTAGACATCGTTAATATTGCAAATAATAATATTAATAACTCTGTCATCTCAATTATTGATTTAATAATATATAAAATATCGATAATAATTGAATCAAATAACGTGAGATACTATCAAAGAATTACTATAACAATAATTGAACAAAACCGAGTGACTTCTCACGTAAGCATCAATAATCAATACTGCAGTTGCTACTATGCAACCAAGCGTATTCTTCGTATTTTTACTACCGAGTAGTTCAACAAGATCTTAACGGTAAAACTTCCTACCAGTTATTTTCATAAAAATATTTTTGTCATTTTCTTAATCCGACAATAATTCTGTTGTGGGGTCCACCAATGATTGTGTTGTCGTACGAATATTCCCTATTAAACCGAATATTGTCCGACCAATCGAATATTATATAACAACTTGCATACTTTGCCAAATTTATAAATATTACCCACAACTATAACATTATCTCAAATTCACACCATAATATTAAAAAAAATATTTCGAGAAAATTAAATCTTTATTCAAAATATTTGGGGTTTTACAGCTAATCTAGTAAAACATGCTCATATTAGGTTAATATACTTGTATATACACATTACATGTGACTCCCCCAAAATAGGTATACATCACCCATCTTGGGTCGCCAGATATCACACTATAGAAATCAAATACAAACTTCTTTTTATGCAACTGTTGTGTAAAAATACGACAAAACATAGCTGAGAGTTTACATGAATATTGTCTCATAGACAGTATACAAACTCAAATTCAATCCTCATTACACTTATTATCACACTAAGTAGTGCGGACTGCTAAAACAACCATCTTGGACCATCACTCTGTTCCCCGACTAGTCCCAGTTATATTCTCATTTCCCGAAGAGAAAAAGAAAGCAAAAGGGTGAGCTCAACTAGCCCAGTAAGAAATATTATGGCTAAGATAATGCTGAATAAATTATCCTTAGCCTTCAACAGTATAACAACTGATACAATACAATAAACATCAAGTTTAACTGCAACGGAATAAGCAATCCATTAGAAGAGTCAAGTAGAACATAATGTCTACTATCTCCTCTAGATTAAAAGTCCATTTTTAATATTTCATTCCTGTAATACTCATCAACAGTTCTCTGTTATACCCAAGACAAAGAGAACTCGCATCACCTGTCTTCACCTAAACCACCAAATATTATAATTAAATCCATAATTCATATTTATAATCATGTAAATCAACAGTTCCTCCTTGCCACAAAGGCTTAATAGAACATTTACTCAAAATCCTTACCCCAAAGGCTAAAGATATTCAAATGTAATAACAATGATCATACCAATCAGTTGTCTACCTTTCCACTACGGGCCAAATATATTCAACTATAAAACCAATGGTCATGATCATACCAATCAATTGTCTGTCAGTGAACTACGGCCAAAGACATTCAACTGTTAACTAATGGTCATGATTCTGCTAATCACATCATCAAATTATCCATGCAGTACGAGCCTAGGATATTCGTTATTATCATCAGTGGTTATGATCACGTCATACACCTGTCCATCTTTGCACGTAAGCCAAAGATATACAACTATAAAACCAATAATCAACAGTCCATCTTTGCACGTAAGCCAAAAATATACAACTGTAAAACCAATAATCAACAGTCCATCTATGCACGTAAGCCAAAGATATACAACTGTAAAACCAATAATCAACAGTCCATCTATGCACATAAGCCAAAGATGACTTTCATCACAATATAAGCATGAGGATGATGACAATGATATAAACATTAATCAAATAAAATCAAGGATAAATATTAAAGACTTTAAATTTATCCAGAGTTTAAAAATATCCAAATTGTCAACGTGATACTGCATTGTGGAGTAAAATTCAAGAATAATATTCACGTACCAAAAATAATTTGGATAAAAAAGAATTATATTTTTTGGGTAAATAGTACCCTGTGAATAGTACTTCGAGAATAGTACCCCGTGAATAGTACCCCGACATAAAAAGTACCCCAAATACCCGAGTGAATGATACTAGAGTGAATAGTAATCGGGTTAATAATAACCCGTGAATAGTAACTCGTGAATAGTACTCCGACAAGAAAAATACCCTGAATACCCGAGTGAATAATACTAGAGTGAATAATAATCGGATGAATAGTAACCCATGAATAGTAACTCGTAACAGAAAAATACCAAAGAAAACGATATTTCATGACGAGTACAAAAGAAATGATATCCCAGATGAGTATAATAGAATATCTGAAAATCTAGAATGGATTTTTACCCGTAATGCGGTAATCCACGTAGACAGATCATTTCCATAATTTAATAAGGAATGAATACAAAGGATCATTCACCATGCATGCGGTAATCCACATAGACAGATTATTCCAACAGAATAATATAGAATGGAATAATAGAAGAATTCACCATGCATACGATAGACTACACATACAGGTTATACCCAACAGAATAATAAAGAATGGAACCAGGTCCTGCGTAATTCGCACAGACAGGATATTCCAACAGAATAATAAAGAATGGAACCAGGTCATGCGTAATTCGCACAGACAGGATATTCCAACAGAATAATAAAGAATGGAACCAGGTCATGAGTAATCCACACAGACAGGATATTATAACAGAATAATAAAGAATGGAATAACAACAAAATAATAAAGAATGGAATAACAGAAGAATTCACCAGGCATGCGATAGACCATACAGACATGTTATTCCAACATAATAATAAAGAATAGAATAACAGAATAATTTCACCATGTATGCGGTACTTCGCATAGACAGGTTATTCCAACATAATAATAAAGAATAGAATAACAATCCTTACGAGTATTGAAAGAAAATAACTCTCTTCATGAATACGAAAGAATAATACCCCTTACTATAATAATAATATCCCTTACTATAATAATAATATCCCTTACCTCAGAAGAAGACTGGATATACTAGAATAGTGAAGTAGTAGACTTCGCTTCTTCTATCTCTCTATAGCTTCTCTCTCTATAATTTCTCTATAATAATTGCTCTTGTGAGACTTAGTGAATTGATGAAAAATAATGAAGGAGTGAGCTTCTATTTATAGGAAAATATAGTTTTGATAATTGCACATTTTGGGGCTTGAAATATTACAGTATAATACCTTCATCTTTTTCTTCATTTTTAATTTAGTCTTGCAAGTATTATCAAACTTGCACCATCTCCCCTAATAGTAAATCGTGTGAATCAGTAGTTCTAGACATGTGAAAATACGAATTACAGTATAGTACCTCCATCTATACCTCCATTTTTAACTTAGTCATGCAAGTATTATCAATCTTGCACCAACTCCCCTGATAGTAAATGAATGTGAATCAATAGTACACACATGTGAATAAATAGTTATAATCATGTGAATCAATAGCAATTAATTGCTCATTTATCCGGTTAATTACCCGGTCGGTCAATATAACCTCCAGACATCAATTATTATCGAAATAAATGTCGATTTTTACTAACACTAATAATTCCAACACAATGGAACTATCAATTTCATCTTTAATCAACACGAACTTATTCATCATTAATATTATAATTCACAATATTTAACAACTAGGTCATTCCCAGGAAAGAGGGGGCTTTCCGATAAGGATTTCTCCTTATTGGTGGACAATTAGGTGACCAAACCTCTCCTTGACAGAACTTCTAGACATTGTCAATATTGCAAATAATAATATGAATAAATTTGTCGTCTCAATTATTGATTTAATAATATAACATATTATGCAGATGATACTGTGATAATAATTGAATCAATAATATGAGAGATATGATGCATCAATTACTGTAGCAATAATTGAGTATAACTGAGTGACTTCTCACGTAAGCATCAATAATCAATACTGTGTACTACTATGCAACCACGCGTATTACTGTACTTTTACTACCAAGTAGTTCAACAGTTTTTAACGGTAACACTTTCGCCATTATTTTTATAAAAAGATATTTCTGTCGTTTTCTAACTATGACAATACTTCCGTTGTGGGGTTCACCAATGATTGTGCCATCGTATGAATATTCTCCGACCAATCGAATATTTCCCGACACAACGAATATTTTATAACAACTTGCTTACTTTGCAAAATTTTCAAATATCACCCTTAACTTTAAACTTTTATCAATATAACTATTTACCAAATAGAATAATTATAAAAAAAATTGAATACTTTCATTTCATAAAATTCGGGGTCTCATATTACACATGCTAGTATGCTAGTTTAAGTCATTGCAATTGACCCACACTTAGCAGATTTTAAAACAGAAAGCAAAAATTAAACATAGAGGCCGATGCTACACCCTAGTACAATTAGGGCGCAGCTGCGCCATGTCTAGTCCAGGAGCAGGAACAGACTCTGTTTTATAGAGTATCAACCAACTTAATTTCTATCAATTTAAACTTGTTCTAAACCATCATTAAAGAGTCCATACATATAAGTAAACTTCTTAGACACCTTATAGCATGTTAATTCATCTTAACATAGAAATTCAAGTAATTCCAAGAATTAAACAAGACCCATTTCAAGAACATAACTAGAGTTTATACCTCCTTAAGCTTAAATTGGACTTCGTACTCACTAAGTAGGCTTCTACAATGCTCAGCAACTTAGAACTCTCCAACTAAGACTTATCAGACAACTTCTAACAACACAAAAACTAGAATTATAGCTTGTATTTATAGAGGAAACTTGAACTGGACATTGTCATTATAGTAGAGTTGGAGTTCATGTGTAATGAGAGAAAACATTGGTTTCTAAAGAGTTGATCAACCACCCTTACTAGCTATCTTCCTAGCAAATGATCACCTATGTTTTGCAGCTTGGAAGTTACGTAAAATAGAGTTTAGGTTACTGTTCATTGTACTATTGTGTCACTCAATTTGGGACAAGGGCAAAAATCTCAGCAACAAGCTTAGCTCAATCCAATTTAGTTACTTTGTTATCCAAAAAAGGGTTTTAATGTCCAAGTGTTACTATATTAGGAGAAATTAGGGGTTATTTATATACTCACATCATATAGTCCATGTACATTAAATACATGTAATAAAATAACACAGTTAGGTATTATTATCCAGGTATTTCCATAATTATTTCTATTACTCACATAACCACATTATAAACTTATTTAATATTAATTTTTATTTAAACATTTAATTCCTTTCTCAGTTTTCTAGAATGCACAAATATTTAATTATTTATGTATTGCAATTACATATGATTTCACTGTACTACTTGGTACTTCATAATGTACTTTTATCTTATGATTTATTAATGTCACATATACAACAAAAGTGTTCCATTTTTTTCTAAAGTAGAAAATTAATTATCTCCAATGATCATTTGAGTGCAAATGCCCAGGTTTGTACTTCTTCGCTAGGAAGGCGTGGTCACACTTGCAAGTACCTGGCAAAGGTCTGGCCGGTTTAGCTTCAAGCCAGTTTCAACATCCATCTCCACACAACATGAATTAACTATCATATTGTTGATATTACTAGTTTAAGAGTGTATTCCTTATATGGAATCACATTATTATATGCAATTAATCAATATTCTTTAATAACTATCAATTAATTGTTTGCCTTAACAATTCTTTCATTAATTAATATAATCACTACTATTTCTCGTCACGGTGCCACACAAAGCATTTCAACGAGTTTGTTACAACTCCACATTAATCACTTTAATATAATTGAGTTAACTCGTCTCATAACACGAAATCATTTTCATTTAATAAATATTTATTTCCATTAATATATATATATATATATATATATATATATTTGTTAATATATAGAAATTCTCAGGTATTACATTCTCCCCACTTATAAATATTTCATCCCGAAATTGTTACAGGGTTACACCAATAGATGGGAATAATCCCTTATCATCATATCTTCTAACTCCCATGTAGCCTCCTCGACATCGTGGTTACACCAAAGTACTTTTACAGAAGAAATGAATTTATTCCTTAAAGTTTGCTCCTTCCTATCCAAGATTTGGACAAGAATTTCTTCATACACTAAGTTCTTCTCCACTTGAATGGGTTCATACGAAATCACGTGTTTGTAGTCAGGCTTGTATGGACGCAACACAGACATGTTAAACATAATATGGATGTGCTCCAACTCGGGTGGTGGTACAACTTTGTATGCCACCTCGCCCATTCGTTTCAGTATCTTGAACGGTTCTAGGAATCTTGGACTTAATTTTCCTTTTTTGCCGAAACGGATCTTTCCCTTCCATGGAGATACCTTCAAGAATACGAAATTACCGACTTTAAAATATTGGTCCTATCTATGCAAATCTACGTACTTCTTCTGGCGATCTTGAGTTGCTACTAGTCTGGCTCTTATCATTGTCACCACATCTGTGGTTTATTGTACTAACTCCGGTCCGAGTATTCGTTGTTCTCTAACTTTTTCCTAACATAATGGCATTCGCACTTCATTCCGTAAAGAGCTTAGTACGGTGGCATGCCGATACTCGCATGGTAACTATTATTATATGCAAATTCGATTAAGGGTGGGTGGTCATCCCAATTTCCCTTGAAGTCCATCACGCAAGTCCTAAGCATGTCTTCCAGCGTTTGTAATTTTTGCTCACTTTGTCCATCTGTCTGAGGATGATAAGCAGTACTTAACCTTAACTGTGTCCCCATCCTCTCTTGCAAGCTTTTCCAGAATTTTGACGTGAAGCGCGAATCTCGATTAGAAATAATCAATATCGACACTCCATGTAGTGAAACAATTTCTTTTACGTACAGATTTGCTAACTGATTTAAACTATATTGGATCTTGATTGGTAAAAAATGTGCGGTCTTTGTAAGTCGATCCATGATAACCCAAATGGCATCATAACCCTTCTGCGTAACTGGAAGTCCTACCATGAAATCTATCGTAATGTGTTCCCATTTCCACTATGGTATTTCCAATGGTTGTAGTAAACCACTCGGCCGCTGATGCTCTGCCTTTACGCGTTGACAAGTCAAACATCTACTAACGCACTCTATGACTTCCCGTTTCAAATTGGGCCACCAAAAATGTTGCCTCAAGTCTCGGTACATCTTAGTGCCTCCTGGATGAACGAAATACGTCGTATTGTGTGCCTCGTGCAAAATCTTTTCTCTTAACTCGGTTACCGCTGGTACCCACACTCTTCCTTCGAATCTTAAGATACCGTCTTTATCTAGTCAAAATTTCTCTTCCTCATTTTCTGTAATCCTTTTCCCGATTTTCTCACATTTTTCATCTTTTTCCTGTGCTTCTTTTACTTTATCCAACAATGTTGGACAAGCTTCCATTATAAATAACTTCTCGTCAGACCTCTCCGGTCCCTTTACCTCTATTTCCAATTTCTCTATTTCTCGGATTAACTCTTCCTGAGTCGTCAATTGAAATAACTTCTCCCTTCCTTTCCTACTTAGCACGTCGGCCACTACATTCGCTTTCCCTGGGTGATAAAGAATATCGCAATCACAATCCTTAATCAATTCCAACCACCTTTTCTGACGCATATTCAACTCCTTTTGTGTGAAGATATATTTTAGAATTTTGTGGTCTGTGTATATCTCACATTTCTCTCCGTACAAATAATGCCTCTATATCTTCAACGCAAAAACTACAGCCGCTAACTCTAAGTCATGAGTAAGGTATCGTTTTTTGTAATCCTTCAATTGTTGTGACACGTACGCAATGACTTTACCATGTTGCATCAGGACACAACCCAGTCCTCTATGCGACGCATTACTATACACCATAAATCCTCCCGTATCATCTGTTAATGATAATATAGGCGCCTCACTTAACCTCTTCTTCAACTCTTGAAAACTCTCTTCGCATTTGTCGGTCCATACAAATTTCCCCATCTTCCTCGTTAGATTAGTCAACGGGGTTGCTATCTTAGAAAAATCTTGGATGAATCTTTGATAGTACCAAGCTAACCCTAAGAAACTTCTCAACTCCGTTGGGGTTCTCGATTGTTCCTAATTACTTACTGCTTCAACTTTTTTGGGGTCTACTGAGATTCCATTTGCATCCACCACGTGGCCTAAGAAATAAACCTTCTTAATCCAAAATTTACACTTTGAAAATTTCGCATACATCTTTTCCTTCCGTAGTGCCTCCAAAATAATCTTCAGATGTTCGACGTGTTCTTCCTCTGTCTTCGAGTAGATCAAGATTTTGTCGATGAAAACCACCATAAATGTATCCAAGTATGGCTTAAAAACTCGATTTATCAAGTCCATGAATGTTGTCGGAGCATTAGTCAAACCAAACGACATTACCAAAAACTCGTAATGTCCATAACGGGTTCGAAATGTAGTCTTTGATATGTCCTCATCCCACACTTTCAATTGGTGATATCCCATCCATAGATCGATCTTCGAGAAACATTTCGCTCCCTTCAGTTGATCAAATAAGTTGTCTATTCTTGGTAGTAGATATCTGTTCTTGATTGTCACTCTGTTCAATTCTTTATAATCGATACAGAGTCTCATCGATCCATCCTTTTTCTTAACGAATAACACTGGTGCTCCCCAAGGAGACATACTCAGTCAAATGTAACCTTTATCCAATAACTCTTGAAGTTGTATCATCAATTCTTTCATTTCTACTGGCGCCATACGATATGGAGTTTTCAAAATCGGTGTCGTTCCCAGTGCTAAGTCTATTACGAATTCGATTTCTCTGTCTGGCGGAAGGCTAGGCAGATCGTTCGAAAACACATATTGAATTTCATTCACTATGGATATATCTTTAATTTCTACTCCCTTTTTCCAAGTATCTACGATGTAAGCTAAATAACCTACATATCCTTTCCTTAAAAATTTCTTGGCCTACATCATCGTAATACAACATGATTGCTTAAGCGATGAGCTACCATAAAACACCACCTTAGACTTACTCGGAGTCTGAAGGTTCACACACTTGTTTTGACAGTTAATTACCGCCGCATTGTTATATAACCAATCTATTTTATGTCAAATTCTCCTAGTCTAATAGGAATCAAGTCTACGCTCAGGTCATGCTCTCTAATGTTTGTGCGACAATTTCAATAAACGAATTCCACAGGGATTATTTCCTTATTCATAACTTCAACGTTCAAAGGATCTTCTAAACGTTCTCAGAGTGTACTAAGTTTACTAGCAAATTCTTCAAATATAAAAGAGCAGGTGGCACCCGAATCAAATAATATATAAGCATTTATATCATTGATTGCGATTATACCTGACACCACGTCCTTTGCAGCTACTGCGTCCTAGATAGTCATGTTAAAGGTTTGGACGATTGATCGGTTGGGTTGCGCAGGTCCACCAATCATTAACTTGCTCCCTCCTCCCTGGACTGCTCCAGCTCCACCACTTCCTTTCTTCGGACAATCCTTTATCTGGTGCTCTGTTGACCCACAGGCAAAACATCTCCTGATCTTTTTTTGGTTTTGGGAAATTTAGCGATATGTGCCCCTCTTGGCCTCAATTATAACACGTGCTCTTTCCTTTCCAACACTCCCTCTGATGACTTCTTCCACACTTGTTACAAGCTTCAGTCCTTTTCTTGAAGTTTCCCTGGTGACTCCCACCTTGATTATTGTTTCTGTTGTTGTTTTCCCATTTTCTCTTTTCGAAGTTACTCCCTCTGCTGCTTCTTCCTCCACGATGCTCACTACTAGTGTTCTTATTTTTCTTCTCCTTATGATATAGACTTAAGGCCTCACTGCCACCTTCCACAATGATTGCCTTCTCTAACAATGTCACAAAGGAATCAATCTGGAGGACTGATACCTTATTATACAACCACGACTTCAACCCTTTCTCGAAGCGTCTCACATTCCTTTCCTCATCCCTAACTTGGTGTTCTGCAAATCACACTAGTTCGTTAAACTTAGCTGCGTATTGTGCCACCGTCATATCTCCTTATTTTAACTCTAGAAACTTCACTTCAATCCTATTCTTTATACTCTTTAGGAAATAGTTCTCGAAGAACAGCGTCGTAAACCTCTCCCATGTTATCGTTCTTTCCCCTGGTCTCTGCTGATTAGCTTCCCACCAATAGTTCGCTTCGCCCCTCATCATGTATGTGGTAAATACTATCTTCTGGTCTTCACTCACGCGAGCTATAGTGAATGCCTTCTTGATCTCCTTGATCCAGGTTTGCACAACTATCGGGTCAATAGTTGCCTCGAACTCTGGGGGTCCTACACTCTTAAAATCTTTGAAGGTTGTTACTGGGACATCTTGGGGAATGGGTGGTACTGGTTCATTTCTTCCCCTCAGAGCTTCTCCCAATAAATCTACAAGTCTCTGTATCGGATCTACTTGTCCTCTCTCATCATTAACTGACTCTTCTGGTACAGTTATTCTACGTCTGGGCGGCATTTTTCTGCATCATAAAATTTTTATTTTATTATCTAATTATATTACATAGACATTTCTCAATTGAAAAGAACTAAAAATTTATAACACGTTTCTAAAAAAAAGATCATTTATAATCATATGTCAAATGGTTACAATACATGATCTTCTCTAGCATACTGCTATAAATGATAACACATATCCCCTAACATCACATAAGACGAGAATAATTTCCAACATACTACCCCTCTAACATCTTTCAAAAGTTTGGGGTTTACTACTATCTCACATCTTACACAAAAGACTGAGATTTCAATAACAATTTGATCAACACATAAATAAAATATTACAACTACTAGACTTCTTCCTCTAGACTCAATCTAACATCCCATACTCCAAGATTCTCTGATATTCTTTCTGAGTAATGTGCACCACCATCGATTAATCTCTCCATGGCCGTGCGTAAAGCATAACCCATCTTATTCATCTTCCTTCTCTTGCATCGTACCTTGTCCTCTAGATCATCCACCCTATCATTGGTTTCCTCCCACTTCTCTTCGATGGGAATACTATCCATCACCTCCATCTCTAACTGAGTTCGGAGAGCCTCCTTTTCCTCCCTCTCACTCAAAACCCTCTGCTCCATTTCCTCCAGCTTCCCTGCCAATTCAACGTTCCTAGCCACCGATCGGTGAAACAAAGTCCCCATCTGGATCCCTGCCTCCTTACGGTGAGCAATTTCAACCTCCAATTCCTGCATTGCTAATTTCCTCTGATGGTCCTCGTCCCTCAACTTCTGGAACTCAGAATACCTCTCCCTAGCCTCAGCCTCTAGCTCCTCCACTCCACACCCTAACTCTAAAATCTGCTCCTCATACTCTCCCAACATCCGATCCTCGAAAGTAGCATCATCGAAGTCCTCTATAGGCTCCTCCTCTGGATCAGACTCCTCGAGTAATGGCTCCATCTCCTCCTCCTCATCATTGTCATCGATACGGGCCACTACTGATATTGGCATATCTATCAAGGGTGTCTCAAATACCACATGGATGTCACGCAGCTCCTCCTCTACTACTCGGCTAGGTCCACCCATGTCAGTCATCCTACAATCACCAATATAAGACAACAAAAACAACGACTCCATTAGAATGTTAAATAAACATAAGTTCATTGTATAGAATGAAGTTACATTTCATAACACACTAAGTCTCTCAAGGAAAACTCTACATGAGTTTTATCTCCTTTCTAACTTCTAAGTTCTCCTGAGTTATAATCTAAGGACACTCGCTTCTAAGGTTTATAACTACGGCTTTGATACCAAACTGTGACGCCCCCAAATTCGGACCACTACTTGGTCACTCGAATTCGGTTCATCACGTGCTCATGGCATACAAAATAACTAAAATTATATGTTCACAATGGAAGATCTAATCTAGAATAATATACAATGATTTATTATAATTATTCCCCCAAGTCTCGCAACCTACAATCTTAATAGATTACATAATAATATCGAATAAAGACTTATTACATAATCCTACTTAAGCATAAACATAGTCTAAAAAATAGTCTTAATACAACATAATAATTTTAATCCATAAAGGAACAAGCTAGTCGGAAGCCTTGCCCTTGCCCTTGTCTTTCCTATAGACACTTCCTTGATCCACCTTAACTGAAAGGTTTTAAATAAGCAAGAATGGGAACAAATTGCCCAGCAAGTAATATACAACAAGGGTGATGAGTATTAAATCACGAATTAGATATATTAAGGTATAGTCTTAGAGTCTTAGAACAATATCATGAACAATGAGTATCAACAATCCTCGAATCAAAACTTTGGGATATGAAATGATAATTCAATATAGATCAACAGATATATATGAATTCAAAGGCTATCAACGTATCCAACTGGATAAAACAATTTATATTGAGCAGTCACTAAGGACTATTGAACATCTACTAGAATTATCAAAATTAAAATGATAACCTAAAAGAATCAAGTACTATAGATGACAAGTCTATAATACTCTATGTTATGCATAACACCATAGTAATATTCACGTGTGTGTTGGGGCTTCCAACAATATACACTCCCCTTACTATAAGGGTTGTTCAACTCAGTTTTTAAGCTTTCTACACCAGTCATTTGGTTTGGACAATTTGCTAAACATGCATATAGTCTAGCCGAATCGAATGGCATAGACACTTTCATAATATTCAAGAATAATACCAAGTTCAACATGAATAATAGTTTTCACAAGAGTTTAAACATACTAGCTCAACTGAACGAGTAAGTAAGATAACTTGCATTCAAAGAGATAAGGTTTAGATACTTGCTTACGGTATTCGTTGAATAAAGTAATGCAAGTGTTTAGGATAATTGCCTTAAGCGTAGTTTATCCACGTTAATAAATCAACACTTTCGAATCCTATTTATAGTGTATTATAAGTACAAGATGCTCATTAGCTAATCACATTCTTTATTCAAGCTTGTCATGATTCAAGTATTCAAATACGGTACAAAATCAGCTTATAGGTTTATCATGAAATCAAGTACCTAGTTACTTCATAAGTAAATTTATAATACTCCATATTAAGACCTTTTTACCCATGGACTTTCATTATACAAGCCCAACACTATCTTATTACTTAATCATCACATATATACATGTATCAGTAGGGTTTAAACAATTTTTAACAATATAGGCATCACACAAGTTAACTTTCCAAAGATCAAATTTTCAAATTATCTAACTTCGATTTCGCATCGGCAGTTAATCAAGCATCAAGTTGTTTAGCCTAGGGCCAAGAATCAAGCAGAGCCCTCCGCTAAGCCAATGCTAAGCTTTTGCCTAATGGTTTCTGTTCGACATGAACTCAACACATACACTATCATGTCAAAGGTCATTTTGTGTCCCTTAAGTCAATCTAGGTTCCCCTTTTTATAGTATAGTTCTAAATTAAACATTTAAACAAGTTAAGGCTATTCAAGGTTATGAAACTACAAAGTCTAACATGCTTTCTTTCTAAACGCATAAGGTAGTCATATAACTCATATTTGGCATGCTTATGAGTATTCATATCAGATATGTGTAATTAGTATCATTTTGGTTTAAAAATATGCTTCATTTATGCTTCACTTGAATTACGATACCTAAGCATGGTACATATATATTTATGATACATGAGTGAGTCTAAGAGCATCATCAAACATGTTCACAAATATCAGATTCTAACTCTCAAAGTAGCGTGTTAACATTCACTATCAAAGTTCGTATTTTTATTAGTAAAACTTACTAATAAGTCCAACAAGTTTATGCTTCCTTATGAATCATATACACACAAGTTAACGGGTTGTTCATGCATTTCTAAATCATACCAATATGCTTGCAAAGTCAGTATATAAAACATGGCATACATACTTATCAAGTTCATTTCCAAAGTTCTAAATTCATTTTAAACTACACACTTTCATTAATCATGTATGCTAATCTAGTAAAACATGCTCACATTATGTTAATATACTTGTATATACACATTACACGTGCTTGCATGCTAGGTTAAGTCATAGCAATTGACCCACACTTAGCAGATTTTAAAACAGAAAGCAAAAACTGAAGACAGAGGTCGGCGCAGCTGCGCTGTACCCTAGTACAATTAGGGAGCAGCTGCGCCATGTCTAGTTTAGGAGCAGAAATAGACTCTGATTTTATAGAGTATCAACCAACTTGATTTCTATCGATTTAAACTTGTTCTAAACCATCATTAAAGAGTCCATACATGTAAGTAAACTTCTTAAACACCTTATAGCATATTAATTCATCTTGATTGACATAGAAATTCAAGTAATTCCAAGAATTAAACAAGACCCATTTCAAGAACATAACTAGAGTTTATACCTCCTTAAGCTTGAATTGGACTTCTTACTCACTGAGTAGGCTTCTACAATGCTCAATAACTTTGAACTCTCCAACTAAGACTTATCAGACAACTTCTAACAACACAAAAACTAGAATTGTAGCTTGTATTTAAAGAGGAAACTTGGACTAGACATTGTCCTTACACTAGAGCTGGAGTTCATGTGTAAAGGGAGAAAACATTGGTTACTAAAGAGTTGATCAACCACCCTTACCAGCCATCTTCCAAGCAAATGATCACCTATGTTTTGTAGCTTGGAAGTTACGTAAAATAGAGTTTAGGTTACTGTTCATTGTACTATTTTGTCACTCAATTTGGGACAAGAGCAAAAATCTCAGCAACAAGCTTAGCTCAATCCAATTCAGTTACTTTGTTATCCAAAAATGGGTTTTAATGTCCAAGTGTTACTATATTAGGAGAAATTAGGGGTTAATTATATACTCACATCATATAGTCCATGTACATTAAATACATGTAATAAAATAACACAATTAGGTATTATTGTCCAGGTATTT
Organism: Panax ginseng; assembly: GCA_020205605.1. Taxonomy (NCBI): domain Eukaryota; kingdom Viridiplantae; phylum Streptophyta; class Magnoliopsida; order Apiales; family Araliaceae; genus Panax; species Panax ginseng. The sequence goes on along the minus strand of CM035128.1, from coordinate 146,114,221 downwards.
CCATAATTATTTCTACTACTCACATAACCACATTATAAACTTATTTAATATTAATGTTTATTTAAACATTTAATTCCTTTTTCAGTTTTCTAGAATGCATAAATATTTAATTATTTATGTATTGCAATTGCATATGATTTCACTGTACTACTTCGTACTTCATAATGTACTTTTATCCTATGATTTATTAATGTCACATATACAACAAAAGTGTCCCATTTTATTTCTAAAGTAGAAAATTAATTATCTCCAACAATTCATCAAGGCAATGTTTTAACATTTGTACTCTTTGGGAAGAGTGGTTTTGCAGTACCACAAGTAGTGCCAAAGTGGTTTAGCTTCAAGCCACTTTCAACATCTATCTCCACACACCATGAATTAACTGTCATATTGTTGATATTACTAGTTTAAGAGTGTATTCCTTATATGGAATCACATAATTATATGCAATTAATCAATATTCTTTAATAACTATCAATTAATTATTTTCCTTAACAATTCTTTCATTAATTAATATAATCACTACTATTTCTCATCACGGTGCCACACAGGCATTTCAATGAGTTTGTTACAACTCCACATTAATCACTTTAATATAATTGAGTTAACTCGTCTCATATCACAAAATCATTTTCATTCAATACATATTTATTTCCATTAATATATATATTTGTTAATATATGGAAATTCTCGGGTATTACAGCTCCCTTCAAGGACAGAACCAAGAAAGACTCTACTTTGGCAGAACATAAAACTTATACAAGAAATCCTCAACATAACAAACTCAAAACCAAACACATTGTTTTCACGTATGCATATAAACTTGGCTAACACCTAGACATCAACCTTTAACCCAATTTAACAAAAGATTCCATGAAATCTTAAGAATTTAAACTACTAGAATGCAAGAGCATAGTTTAAGAGAACTACCTCTGTTGAAGCTTATGGTGCAAATTCTTCCAACCTCAGATTGTTGCTTCTCAATTATTAGACTCACACTATATATGAACTTTAGCAGAAAACTTAGTAACGTGAATTAAGAAGAAGAGCTTGCCATTTATAGAGAAATTATTATCCAATTTTAGGCTTTGCACAATGAATTAATCCAAGAGAAAGAAGAAGAATCCAATGGGTTGAGAGGTTTAGGTGAAAAGAAGTCACCAACTTCTTCTCCTCCATTCTTCTCTTCATCATCATAGCTATGCTAGCCATCATATGCAGACTTGTGTTTACGTAATTAGAATTAGGCAACTGTGAAGCACTATTGAGTCACTCAAACCGGGACAAGGAGTCTGATTGGTATGCAATAACAAAGAGGTTGCTAATATACTTAAGTTTTAATTCCTTTTGGGTATACAACACAATTTTAATGAGGTAATAGTATTACATTGTGATAAGTTAGGGTATATATCCACACCCATAATTATATAATCCATGTACATTTGTTTAGTCTAATTAATACTATAACATGTATGGACACAATTTAATTGTTTACTAGTAATCCAATATTCCTTTTATTATTTAATTACACATCAATATTGAAATAAATATTTTAATAGTACATATTTATTTACTCCCATATTTAAAATACACATTTAATTGTCCCACCACACATGATTAGGTAACATAAACTCAACTAAATCAACTTTATGATTTACTTACTTTTAATATATAGTTTTGTATATCATTACTCCTAATTAAGTGTCACACCTCATTTAATATCTCATGCAAGAAGTAATTATATGGTACTACTACTTATATTTTCCTATATTACACATGGTGGTATTTAACAATATTTAATAATAATGTTCACATTAATAATGATGGTAACTAGTCCACTATATTACTCATTCTTTATTAATGTTTGTAGGTAAGGAAATCGTACCTTACTAGGGTTAGGTTTTCGTGTTGACTGAGGAGGAGAGAAATCCACAAAGAGTACGGTCTTGAATGCGTGGTTGAAGAGGGAAGAAAGTAGCATTAATAATGTGTGTGATAAGTAATGAACTATTTTCAACTTTTATGTTGGTCAAGATTTTAAATCCCGACTTTCGTAGTCACAAAGGGATAGCTGTTGATTAAAACAGTATGTGCTATGTAAATATTCGATAAATGGATATGAATCTAAGTTTGAGAAATGAAACGAGTTTAATACATTAATCTTATGCGATAAGGTTTAAAATGTAAGGTATATAATTTATGGTTTTAATTAACTTGGATAATGCCGCCAAGACGTCAAACTTCGAAACCAAAGGGTAGAAGAATCTACTAATCTTTGAGAAACGACGGCCCGGCGATGCAAAACCTTGCGAGACATGATGGCTTTCAGCTATCTGTTGAGGAATACCAATTGCAGGAACTAGCCAGAAATCACTTGGCAAGTTTCAAAGACTTCAAAGTCAGTAGGACCCCGAGTTCGAGGAGGATCACCACCTATAGAAGCTCAGACATGGGTGAACCGAGATAGAAAGGCGTTCATAATTGCTAGAGTAGATGAGGGGCAAAAGACCGCTTTTCCCACCTATATGATGAAAGGGGAGGCTAACTTTTGGTGGGAGGCAAATAAAACTCGGGCAAGAGAAGAAGAAATTACTTGGGATAGATTTAAGGATTTATTTTTCGAAAACTATCTCTCTGTTAGTATGCAGTCTAGAATGGAGGTAAAATTCCTGGAGTTAAAACAGGAGAACATGACTGTTGCAGAGTATGCCGCAAAGTTTAATGAGTTGGCTAGGTTTGCTCTACATCAAGTGAGCACAGAAGCTAGAAAGGCAAGGAGGTTTGAGTTGGGCTTAAAACCCTGGCTCTACAATAAGGTGGCAGTACTGCAAATAAATACTTTTGCAACACTCATGGAGAAGGCTATCATAGCTGAACAGGGAAGTGAGGCCATGAGCCTCTACAACAAGGAGAAAAAGAACAAGAGCAAGTCAGGAGGAGCAGTGAAGATAGAAAGTAGTAGTGGGAATAAGGGTGAGAAGAGAATGAGGAATTTTTACGAGAGTGTGCAAGTGAAGCGGGAAGGTGCAAAGAAGCGGTGTAGTGCGGTCAAGAATCTGCGGAAGAATCACTTTGGCGAGTGCACAAAGGTAAGTTTGTATGCTTTCTGAAGTGCGGGCAAGAGGGTCATACCTCTCCCAACTGCCCCAACTAAAAGATGATCAGTGGATGCTTCATATGCGGATCAACTGAGCATCAAGTGAGGAACTGTCCAAAGAGGGCAATGGAGGCAGGAAACGTAACCACGGGGAGAAGCAGTGGGACGTTAGCAACTTCAGGACCAAACTCAACCAGTAACCCAACGAAAGTAACTCCGAGGGTTTACAACATGACGGTCCAGGATACGGTGGCAGCTGGAAACAGAAATCCAGGTGCTATGTGAATCACTTATATATCTTATATGTTTTCCTACATATATATATATATATATATAGTAGATGATTTTATAAAGAAATTTTGAGTTCTTTTAGAAATCAAATTTCTGCCTAATCAAAGTGTTATGAAGAATAGTTAAAGACCAGTTCGATCAAGTATGATCGAGGTCTACGTGCAAAGATTATATGTGCTATGTACCCTTCTGCTTATGAGTTTTTAAGCGGTGATTCCGGGGACGGAATCCTTATAAGGGAGGGTGAATGTAATAACCCGAGATTTTCTATATAAAATAAATAAGAAATTTTGCGTATAAATTTTTTTTCTTATTTTATTTAATGACGAGAATAAGTGAACGATAAATACGAATATATTTATTTCTTTAAAAATTAGAAATAATTTTGGAATAATCAATTACCACAAATTATATTGTTATGGTAATTAATTTCTGTAAGCAGAAATGTTTTATTAATTATTTTCCATGAAAACATGATTGGAAATAATATATGAAGTGATAATTAGATTTATATAATAAATATTATTATATGAATTGTTCAGAATATTTAAGTGAATTATTTTAACTTGATTATTGATGTCGTGTAAGAAAGAGAAGTCAGATATGAGATCCAAACCCTGGATTGGGATTGTGATCAAGAGATGAGAATAATAATATTATATTATTGATATTATGATTTTACAGTACCATAAATATGTACTGTGTATGTGCGGACAGATAATATTGAGCAATGACGGTCAATTAGGTCATAGCATATTACCGTGCTGTGAAACCCTAATTATTAAACTCAGTTATGAGAAATGACTGAGTGGTGACTGTGTATATGAAGTTTACTGTGTATATGAAGTTACTGTGTACAAGAATGTCGGTAACTAGAAGAAAACCCTAATTACTGTTGTACGTCGATAATTAGGACAAACCCTAATTATTATAACCCTAACCGGTTGAAGTTAGAAACCGTAATGACTGTGTTAGTAACGTACACAAATAATTAGAGAACCCTAATGGTCAAGTAGAAACTCTAATTGATGGCGTTAAGAAACCCTAATTATAAAACCCTAAATTTTCAATCGAAAACTCTAATTTTAAATTACCGGGTTTAATTTCGATGTTAATGTATAAATGTTTTAATTTACCAAAGGATGAAAAGTAATTGGTAAATAATAAGAATTACCATCTACTGATTAAATTGCTATGTACAAAAATGCCCTTGAAATTATATGTGAAATTACCAAAATGCCCTTTTTGGCTTATTAGTGTATTATTAGTGTATTATTAGAGGAATCTTGCTAGCAAAGCATGGCAAACATGATTACCCTACCAATTGAGCATCCAATACTCAATTATGCACACTCAATCAACCATTGCTTAGCATCCAATGCATTTGAAATGATCTATAACTAGAGATTGAGGGAGAAAATCCTCATTTTACACTAACATTTTTCCAAAGTCTCTAGCTACACTCTCTCTAGACCAAACCTCCGAAATTATCTTTCCCATAACCTCATAATCAAATCCCAGCCATTACAAACAACAAATCAAAAGCATCAAAGCCAAAAAAAATCAGAAATCGAAGCTAGAAAAGGTATGAAATTCCCTAATTTTGAAATCTTTCGATTCTATGTTAATTGATGCAATTGATTGTTTAAAGTAGTGTAATAGGGAGTCTATTAATGTTCTGGGTTGTAAAAACACAGACCCATAATATCAAAGTGCACGAATTTGAAGATTTAAGCAAGTTGGAAAAAACCGGATTCTGTGATTTTTCATCAAATGTCAGAGGCCATAACTCTTTGCTCGATAATGAGTTTTGTTGTTTAAAAGTTGTTATGTGTAGCCTGATATGTTGTTTTTAAGCTCCAAAAGGAATAAGGTCCATATCTAGTGTGGATCAAAAGTTATTGATGGTCAAAGTGCATTGACCGATCATGAAACTGATTCTGGAAAACCCAAAAAAAGTTCTAAGTGTCCAGAAAATATTTTTTAAGCAAATGTCCGGCCTTGTAGATCTCAGTATGTTTGGACTTTTCATGTTATGAAAGTTGATATGTGTATTCTGGTATGGGGTCTTTAATCTCCAAAAAGAATCAGGTCCATATATGTTGTGGATCAAAAGTTATTTAAGGTCAAAGTGGGTAGACCGGCATTGACCGGAAAATTTCTGGGCAGCCTAGAATTTTCTAAGTGTTCATTTTTCTGACAAGGTTTGACCTTACTTTGGCTGCTTGATTTCTTGTTTTTATGATAGTGTTAAGTAATAGATCTGTATTCCTGCATGTAGTCTACAACCTGAAACTTATATATCACACAAATAATACACAGATTACAAGTTATAAGGACCCAAAGTAGGCATCTCGACTGTTCTTCAGTTGAAGAACAGCATTGTCAGACTTTTTGATGACTAATAACTCTTAGATCTGATATTGTTTAGTCATGATGTTTGTTGGTAAGTGTAGTATTACATGAGTACTACAAGATCCAAGTATTAGATTTCCCAGAAACGTAATGGATTGAGAATTATTCATGGTCAAACTAGGCACCTTGAAACTGTCTTGTCAGTGTTCTTGAGACTCAAGAACACCTAAGGCGACAGATTTCTATCGCTAAAGCCTTTAGCGACGGATTCTAATTATTTTAATTTACGTAATTTACGAAAATGATTTAAAATTAGAAAAATTAGATTTTAATTATTAAAAATACTTATTAAATTACGAAAATTATTTTAAATTTGAAAAATAATATTTAATTATTTTGAGTATATTTCATAAATATTTAATATTTTTGGAATATAAAAGGTATTTATTTATTTAATTATAATATTAAATAAATGATTTAAAAATAGTTTTAATTCATGAAAAATCATGAAAAATTATTTTATGGTATAAGAAAATATTTTAAGTTATTTCCATGACTTTTAATATTTTGTGATGAATTTCATTAATTAATTAATATTAATGATATTAAAGTTATTTAATGATAATATTAAATAATTTAGTTTAAAAATGATTTTAATATTATAAAAATCATTTTAAATGAAATTAAGGTATTTAAAAATATTTTAAGTTATAAAATATAACTTTTAATATTTAAAGGATAATTTCAATAATAATTTAATATTAATGATATTAAGATAATATTAATGATATTTAGTTATTTAATAATTATTATTAAATAAATAGTTTAAAAATAGTTTTATTTATTTAAAAATCATTAAAAGAGGATATTAAGGATTTAAAAATATCTTAAGTTATAATTAATGACTTTTAATATTTGGATAAATAGTACATTAATATTTAAATATTAATGGTAATTATTTAAAAATGATTTTAATTATTTTAAAAATCATTTAAGGGTAATATAAATGTTTTAAAAATAGTTTGAGTTATTATAAAACTTTTATATTTTGGCAATGGTTTCATTAATAGTTTAATATAAATTAATTATTAATGATAATGGAATTGTTTAATGTTTAAATCATTTAATTATGATTAGATGTTTGAAAGTTATAATAGCTACCAAACTAGTGACTTGAGAACCAGATTATGAAGTTACGAATTTTAAGAAGAACACCTATAATAATGATTATATCACTATAAGCCCGTTAGTGATGATTTGAATTATTTTAAATTTTTCAATTTACGGAAATTTCAAAATGATTAAAAATAAAATGTCCGATATTTTCGTATGTTGAGATACGAGAATAAGAGTCTTAGACTCGAGAATTACCCGATAAAGTCGCATCGATGCGGCAAACAAATGTCGAACCTTATAAAAGAAAGAAAAGGCTCTTTGTAAGAACATGGATGAGATATTTGAAAATGTATAAAAATATTTCAAGTATAGAATATGAACTAAAAGTATGATCACTTTGCGATTATGTGATGACGTGATTAGACTATGTCTTGTTGTAATAAACAATACTATGTGTTATGATATATTGTTCTAATCGAGCGAATGATCGATTATTGATAGGTTGTGATAAAGAGATAAAACCTAAGTTGAGATTTGTAATCGACCAAATCGAGTGAGTATCCTACCTTTGCATTTTCTTTATGCAATGGACATGAGTAAGAAGTTTCGAAATTATTCTATTCTGTCTGATTACAGGTATGCGCTTTGATTATCAACATGTTAGCTCGGATATATATTTTTTTAAGTTGATTTCTAAATGGTTATACAAGTGTCCCCCACTTGGATAATCATAACATTTATTCACATGTTGATACACATTTGTCAATTACATGTATATATATATGTTGAATTACATATTATTGTTGAGCAAGATTAAAAACCTTCGGGTTTGGAACCAGGCATGTATGAACATCCCTATATGGGAAGATTTTTTTGCGCTGAGACGAGAATAAAATGATGAATTTCGTTCGAGTTATGTAGTATTGATCAATCTGAGGTACAACGAAAGCTGATCACCTCCGTTCCCGTAAGCTAGAAACGGTTTGCGGATGGATTTCTACCAAACCTTTTCGAAAATGAAAAGAATGTTCATAGTATGTTTCTTAAACCCTATTCATGGGTGGAGCCTAATTTCAAGAAATTGAAAGAGAGTTGTTATGTGAATTTTTTATCAGTACAGATTACTTCACAACTTTCGATTCGTTGTAGAAGTGTTATGTAAAGAGAATACTTATATTCTTTCAAACTTATATATATAATTGCTATTACTTGCTTGGGCACTCAAATGCTCATCCTTGCTTAAATTAAATGTTTTCGATTATGTATGAGCAACTTTGAAGGCTCGAGCACGAACAAGGGAAAGGAAAGGCATTCAATGCATTTATATTATGAGTTAATGGTTATAGTTAGTAAGACAATGGAATCTATTGTCAGATATTGTAAGGAATGTATTTGAAGGTCACGTCCACCGGAAGTAAACTTTGATGTATGTAAATTAAGTTCGAATGTATTATTATTTAGTATTATTCAGCTTAAAGAAATGGTATCGTGGAGAACCGAGTTCGGGTTGCAAGTACCCGGATTTGGGGTCGTCACAGAACCCTATAGGGTTTTTCATCGTTTGATAATTTTGTTCCTTCTTCTTTTCAGGTGTACTTAATCTCTCTTTTTTCGGGCTAAATCTTCTTATTCGAGTTCATACGTTTTTGTGCCGGACATTTTCAAAAGGAGATTGTTTTCAAGGCGACCTTGTTTGTTCGGTATTCATAATTTCTCTTTTATCATGGTAAGTACTATATTTTGAATGCTTTCTACTTCATTTTCTTGTTTCATAAAATTCTCATATTAAATTCCCCTCGTTGTAGGCTAATTCTGACGAACGTTCTGCAGACCCGAAAACCACCAAAGAAATCCCCTTCATTAGTGAGTGGGGAAAAGCTCCCTTCTTTGGGACTTTTGATGATTTCTGGGAACGAACGAAGAATTTTGATCGTGCAACTTTTTATCCACCTGACAAAGGGGGTTTATTTCTATATGCTGCAGCTAGCGAAAGTGTGAATAGCTTTCCCTGCTCTGCTCACATTCTCCGCACGTGCATTGAAAAATAGGAGTATCCTTTCAGTCCCGTTCTCTTCCTATCCGACTCATCTAGTCGCCTTCAAGGATTGCGAGACCCTGAATTTTATGAAATGAAAGTATTCAATTTTTTTATAATTATTCTATTTAGTAAATGGTTAAATTGATAAAAGGTTAAAGTTAAGGGTGATATTTAAAAAATTTTCAAAGTAAACAAGTTGTCATAAAGTAATCGGTGATAAAAGTATAGTAATACACGTGGTTGCATAGTAGCACATGGTATTGTACAGTATCTTTGATTATTGATACTTACGTGAGAAGTCACTCAGTTTTATTTAATTATTGTCACAATATTTTATATTATTAAATCAATAATTGAGATAACACAGTTATTCATATTATTATTTGTAATATTGACAATGTCTAGAAGTTCTGTCAAGGAGAAGTTAGGTCATCTAATTGCGCGCTAATAGGGAGAAATCCTTATTGGAAAGCCCCCTATTTCTTTGAAATGACCTGATTGTTAAATATTGTGAGTTATAATATTAATGATGAATAAGTTCGTGTTGATTAAAGATGAAATTGATAGTTCCATTGTGTTGGAATTAATAGTGTTAGTAGAAATCGACATTTATTTGGATGATAATTGATGTCTGGAAGTTATATTGATCAATCGGGTAATTCACCGGATAAATGAGCAATTAATTGCTATTAATTCACATGCTTAAAACTATGTGTTCACATGTGTTTACTATTGATTCACATGATTTACTATTAGGGGAGTTGGTGCAAGATTGATAATACTTGCATGACTAAATTAAAAATAGATGTATAAATGAAGGTACTATACTATAATTAATTTTTTCACATGTTTAGAACTATTGAGTCACACGATTTACTATTGATTCACATTATTTACTATTAGGGGAGGTGGTGCAAGTTTGATAATACTTGCAGGACTAAATTAAAAATGAAGAAAAAGAGAAATGTATTATACTGTAATATTTTGAGCCCCAAAATGTGCAATTATTGAAACTATATTTTTCTATAAATAGAAGCTCATTCTTCCTTCATTTCTCACCAATTCACTAAAGCTATAGAGCAATTATTATAGAGAAAAATTATTGAGAGAAAGAAGAAGAGAAGTCTGCTACCTCACTATTCCAGTATCTAGTCTTCTTTTGAGGTAAGGGGTATTATTCTTTCGTATTCATGAAGAGAGTTATTTTCTTTCAATACTCATAAGGGTTGTTATTCCATTCTTTATATTACATTGGAATAACATGTATACATGCAATACCGCATATATGGTGAAATTCTTACATTATTCCATTCTTTATTATTCTGTTGGAATAACTTTTGTCTGCATGATCTATCGCATGCACGTGAATTCTGTTGTTATTCCATTCTTTATTATTACATTGGAATATCCTGTCTATCTGCAGATTATGCATGACCTAGTTCCATTCTTTATTATTCTATTGGAATATCTTGTCTGCATTTGGATTCACGCATGACACGGTTCCGTTCTTTATTATTCTATTGGGAATAACCTATCATGCGGTCTATCGCATGCATGGTGAATTCTTACATTATTCCATTCTTTATTATTACATTGGAATAACTTTTGTCTATGTGGATTACCGCATGCATGGTGAATGATCCTTTGTATTCATTCTTTATTAAATTGTGGAAATGATCATCATCTCGTGGATTCTGCATGGCGATGAAAATCCATTTGCGATTTCTTATATTCTATTATACTCGTATGAGATATCATTTCTTTTGTACTCGTCATGGAATATAATTTTCTTTGGTATTTTTTTATGAGTTACTATTCACGGGTTACTATTCACCCAGTTACTATTCACTCTAGTATTATTAAACTTCTTATTCGGGGCACTTTTAGTGGTTTTAGAAGTACTATTAACGAGTTACTATTCACGAGTTACCATTCACCCGATTACTATTCACTCTAGTATCATTCACTCGGGTATTTGGGGTACTTTTCATGTCGGGGTACTATTCATAGGGTACTATTCCTGAAGTACTATTCACGTGGTACTATTTACCCAAAAAATATATTTCTTTTCTGTCCAAATTATTTTGGTACATGAATATTATTCTTGAATTTTACTCTAAAAAGCAGTATCATGTTGACAATTTGGATATTTTTAAACTCTAGATAAATTTAAAGTCTTTAATATTTATCATTTATTTCGTTGGATTTGATTTCGTTTGATTATTGCTTATATCATTGTCATCATCCTCATGCTTATATTGTGATGAAAGTCATCTTTGGCTTACGTACATAGATGGACTTGGTATGATTATGACCATGGATTATTCGGTATAATCATGACCGTAATGTAACGAATGATGTGGTAAAAGTCCTCATTGGCCTATAGTTCATTGATGGACAGTTGTTGGTATGATTATGACCAGGGATTATTCAGTATAATCATGACAATTGATGATTACATGAATATCCTTGGCCGTGGTGTAGGGATGATTCGATTTTATTTATTAAGCTGAGTCTCACCGATAAAGTTGATGAAAAACTTTTTAAATCATAGAAGATAGTAGATTTTATTCTATACTTGACTCTTCTAATGGATTGCTTATTCCGCTGTAGTTGTTAATCTAAAACTTGTTGTCTATTGTATTTTATCAGTTGTTATACTGTTGAAGGCTAAGGATAATTTATTCTACATTATCTTAGTCATAATATTTCTTACTGGGATAGTTGAGCTCGCCCTTTCTTTCATTGTTCTCTTCAGGAAATGAGAATATAGCTGGGATGAGTCGGGGAATGGAGTGATGGTCCAGGATAAATGGCTTTAGTAGTCCTCACTATTCTACGGAATAATGTGATAATAATTGTAATGAGGACACCATTGAGTGTGGATATTGTCTAGATGACAATATTCTTATTGAAACTCTTAGATTATGTTTTGTCGTATTTTACATGACCGTTGTATAATTAAGTTGTATTTGAATTTTGTACCATGTATGTATCTGGCGACTCAAGATGGGTGATGGATACCTATTTTGGGGGCGTCACAGGGATGGCAACCTTGGACCGACGAGATCCTCGGGAATTTTGATTATGTGAAGTTGTTGGAAAAAGCTGGGATTCTGCGTTGTGTTCAACTATGTAGGGATCTTCGTATCCAACAGGACTATAACGCCCTTACTTTATTGATTTCACGTTGGTGCTCTTCTACATGTACATTGTCACCGCTTGGGGGGAGTTCACCCCTACTATAGAGGATGTCTATGCCATTTACCAGTAATTCTTTCTTCTGTTTTGTACATTCATCCTCATTTTTCTTGGGTTATGTATTTATTTTGAACTATATCTTGTAGCCTTTCTGCAGCTGCTTCAGCTTCTTATGGTTAATCCAGCATGTCCCCTAGGGATACCGAATGTGTCACGTACTTGACAGAAGCTTTCAAGTGGGCTTCCAATTACACTACGAGGTTCCAAGGCAATATAATCCTTTCAGACTTTGAGACCCCCAACCATCCGGAGACTTCTTGGCTATCTTGGGTCCGTTATTTCTTTCGAGATTGCAAGCCTGGCCACTGGAATAGTTTTGTTCATAGAGAGTCCGTTCTTGCTCTTCATAAGGAACCTTGTCCTTTTCCTTTTAGCTGTTTATCTGGCTATGTGGTTGTCCCACTTTATCTTCACTGGGTTACCTATGGACTGTCCCTCGACCCGTATGTTTAGCTTAGCGGCTTTGTTGTCTCGAGTCCGGAGGTTCCTCTTCTTTGCTCTCTTTTGGGGACCTTGTATCGTTGCTTGGATGAAATCACCCTCGCCATGAGAGAATGCATGGAAGGTACCCTTTTCGAGTTTCACTCATTTATTTTATATATATATATATATATATATATAGATATATATATAGTGAGATCAAGTGCATACCCTTATCTTACTCACCGTGCTCCACTTTTTAGGAGCGGACCATGACGGTTTGATATACAACCATCGCTCATACTTTTAGCGACGGACAACATATAAGCGTCACTAAAAGTATAGGCGACTTACATATGAAATCTAAATCGTCGCCGAAGTCCGTCGCTAAAGGGGGTGAGTACTTCTGTGAGTAAGATAAGGGTATGCACTTGATCCGACCATCTATATATATATATATATATATATATATATATATATATATATATATATATTGCTTATTAATATTTCTTTCGTTTATTCGGTATGACTTGAATTACTTTGTTCCATGTTCCTTTCTTCAAATCTTCCTCTTCGAGCACTTTTGGGGCCATTCTACATCTGTGCATTTGTCCCAAAAATAAAGGAAATATCCATCCCATTTTTCATCGCCCAATATTGTTCCCCGTAACGCTCTCTAGATTGATCATAGGATTACTTCAGATTTGCAACTTTATATTGATAACTTTTTCTGTTTCACTACCCGTCTGTACACCATTATTCTAGAGGGAGGTTCTATGCCTCGCTTATATAAGAGGGACTTCCGTTATTTTTCAAATGTCAGGGAATTGACTGGTTCTTCACTTTCTTGGTTCATATTCCTCCGAGCTGCGGAACTTCCCTATCTTGTTGAGGACGATGGTTTTGGCACCGTACTTTTCTCTCCTCATAGAGTCATGAGGTAATTTGGATTTGACTAGAATCGACCTTTCGGCCGCACTTGCCAGATGGATTACGAGAGTGCTCTCCTCAATTTTGTCCCCACATCATCCTTATTTACATGGGAGTTTCCAAAACCATATATTGCTCCTTATGGCCCTCTTCATTCCGTTATACCAGATGATTCTCGGCAAGGGCGCAATACTACTTTCGAATGCAGCTACTGGCTCATCAACCTTAAAAAATGGCAGGATGATACAATGATTTGTTTGTCGCCAATTTCTCCTCCCGAACGTCTTCAATGGGCTAGAATGTTATGTTCTCCTAGAACTAAAACTCGTTCAGAGCGTTGGCCAACTAGTAGTCGGCTTCTTGAGCGTAAGGCTCTAATGTCTGAGTCTCTTCCTCCTCAGTCAACAGACCCAGACGTTCCTCCCGCACAGGTTCCTACTGTGACGCCCCCAAAATAGGTACACATCACCCATCTTGAGTCGTCAGATACAAGGTATTGAATACAAATACAAACTAATTATACAACAGTCGTGTAAAATACGATAAAACATAAATTGAGAGTTTTAATAAGAATATTGTCATCTAGACAATATCCACACTCAAAGGAGTCCTCAATACATTTATTATCACACTATTTAACAGAATAGTGAGGACTACTAATACTATCATCTGGACCGTCACTCCGTTCCCCGACTAGTCCTGGCTATGTTCTCATTTCCTGAAGAGAACCGTGAAGGAAAGAGGTGATCTCAACTAGCCCAGTAAGAAATATTATGACTAAGATAATGCAGAATAAATTATCATTAGTCTTCAACAATGTTAAACTGATAAAATACAATAGACATCAAGTTTAACTGCAGCGGAATAGGGAATCCATTAGAAGAGTCAAGTAGAGCATGATATCTACTATCTTCTATGATTTAAAATGTTTTCATCAATTTTTATCGCTGAGACTCAGCTTAATAAATAAACCACATCATCGAGTCATCCACGCTTACGGGCCAAGGATATTCATTAAATTATCAATGGTCATGACTATACCGAATAATCCTCAGTCATAATCATACCAAAAAGCGTAAAATCAATACACTACAGAATGCGAGGACTTTTGCCACATCATTTATAACATTACGAGTCATGATTATATCTGAATAATCCACAGTCATATCATACCAAGTCCACCTATGTATGTAGTAAGCCAAAGATGACTTTCATCACAATATAAGCATGGGGATGATGACAATGACATAATAATTCAATAAAAGAAGTTCAAGAATAAATTTTAAAGATTTATAATTTAATTTATCCTGAACTCAATATTGTCCAAATTGTCAACATGATACTGCTTTGTGGAGTAAAATTCAAGAATGCTCAGAAGAATATTTCCATGAAAAGATACTGGATGAAGCACAAATATCAAAGATATTCCACTGATTTCATGGAGTATAGAAGCCAAAATTTTAACCAAATGAGTATCATAGAATATATGAAACTGCAATGGATTTTCACCCGTCATGCGGTAATCCACGTAGACAGATCATTTCCACAATTTATTAAGAAATGGATACGAAGGGTCATTCACTATGCATGTGGTAATCCATATAGACATGTTATTCCAGCAGAATAATAGAGAATGGAATAACAGAAGAATTCACCATGCATGCGATAGATCGCACAGACATGTTATTCCAACAAAATAATAAATAATGGAACCAGGTCATGCGTAAACGAATGCAGACGCGATATTACGACGAGAATAATAAAGAAAGAACGAAACCGTGTCGGTAAAATTACATTGCACCGGCGGGATATTCCAACAGAATAATAAAGAGTGGAATAACAATAGAAATCACCATGCATGCGATAGACCGCACAGACAGGTTATTCCAATAGAATAATAAATAATGGAACCAGGTCATGCGTAAATGCACAAACAGAATATTTCAACAGAATGATAAAGAATGGAATAACAGAAAAATTTCACCATGTATGCGGTGCTTGATGTAGACGGAGTTATTCCAACATAATAATAAAGAATGGAATAACAGAAGAATTTCACCATGTATGCGGTACTTTGCATAGACAGGTTATTCCAACATAATAATAAAGAATGGAATAACTGAAACTCTCTTCATGAACACAAAAGAAATAATACCCCTTACCTTATAAAGAAGAGTACTCCGACGGGTAAGGCGGGGATATACTTGAAGAAAACTTGCACTACGCCAAAGCTTCTTAAAACTCTAAAGAAATACGCTCAGATTATGAAGAGAATTCCACAATTTACGGTGTGATTTCAATTCTAACTAAGCATCCTATTTATAGGAAAATAGAAAGGATACTATGCAATAAAATATAATATATATATATATATAAATATATATATATATATATATATATATATTATTTAAAATCTAATAAAACAATTAACTTTATAAAAGTATTACATTTTATATAAAAAGATTTTACTATATAGGTACTATGCAAACACTATGCATAATAAAATATATTATATTCTAATTATTGTCTAATAAAACAAATAACTTTATAAAAGTATTATGTTTTATATAAAAAGCTTTTCTCTTTTATTACATTAATAATACTAATAAAACAAAATTTTTATATATATATATATATATAAACTTCCGTGACTTCATAAAAAGACACCTCAATATATTTAACAACATTTATCATCATTATTATAATTCACAATATTAATCGACTAGGTCGTTCCGGGAAAGAGGGGCTTTCAATAGGGATTTCTCCTATCATGCGCGCAATTAGGTGACCAAACCTCTCCTTGGCAGAACTTCTAGACATCGTTAATATTGCAAATAATAATATTAATAACTTTGTTATCTCAATTATTGATTTAATAATATATAAAATATCGACAATAATTGAATCAAATAACGTGAAATACTATGCAATAATTACTATAGCAATAATTGAACAAAACTGAGTGACTTCTCACGTAAGCATCAATAATCAATACCGTGTGCTACTATGCAACGCGTATTACTGTACTTTTAACACCGGGTGTTTCAACAGTTAATGGTAAAACTTCCGCCGTTATTTTCATAAAAATATATTTGTCATTTTCTCAATCCGACAATAATTTCGTTGTGGGGTCCACCAATGATTGTGCCGTCGTACGAATATTCCCTATTAAAACAAATATTCCCCGACCAATTGAATATTATATAACAACTTGCATACTTTTCAAAATTTTTAAATATTACCCACAACTATAACATTATATCAAATTTACTCCATAATATTCAAAAATGATATTTATTGAAAATTTATCCTTATTCATAAAAGTTGGGGTCTTACACCTACTACTTCCTTTAATCTTCCATCACGGGTTTCATCTCGGATACCTCCTCCAGTTCCTCCCCAGGGATCCTTTACTGCCGACGAAATCAAAGTTACTTCTTCTAAAATGAGAGCATATGTTATTACTAACTCAGAGGTGATGCCCCCTACAGATTCTACCGTGGTCCTTGCTAGTCGTTCTGTCATTAGACGAATGCCAAATGGGCAAACACTTATCTTAAAGCCTTTGGAAAAGCGTCCCCTCGATAATGCTAGCTCTAATATGTTGGCAGCAGAGGATCTGGTCAAGAAACAACGCAAAATTTTGGTAAATTTTGTAGCATTTCTATTTGTCTTCAAACCATTTATATAGTTGTTTTTATGTTTTCTTATGTCATTATTTTCTTATTTTTTAGATTGTCGATGCTGATGAAGAAGAAGATGATGTTCCTATTGGGTTTCCTGCGGGTGCTGTAAGTGAGACAGTCATGGCTTCCACTACTTGTGAGCCTCCTCAGCCTATCACTGTTGCTATCGAATCTTCTTCACCGTATGATGATCGTGTTAGTCTTGATGTTGAGGATTCTTTATCTGATGTGAGTTCGGGTCATGTTGTGGGTTGTACAACTCTCTCTTCACGTCCTCTTATAGCACCTCCTCATGAGAGTCTAGAAGGTACCAGTGATGCTCGAGGAGGAATCCGTCTGAGCTTATTGCTGATATTTCTCTTTCAGTGGCACCTCATGACTCTTTATCCATTAGTGTAAGTATTTTCTTTTAGTTGACATACACATATTTTTTTTCTCTATAATATATTATGTTTTATCATTTTTCTTCTTCTCTTTTTTTAGAGTGAAAAGAAAGATTTGCCCTTATCTGTCGAGTCTCTTGCTTTATTTGATGCTCTCAATGCGGGTGTCGCCACCTTGCTGTCTAGTGATGACCTTGGTTATCCTCCTACTGACAAAGGCTTGAAGGATTTATCAGCAACACAACAGCCGCCTGTTTCTTCATCCTTTATTAAGGAGTCATCAGCAGCACATCAGCCACATGTTTCCTCATCCTTTGTCCCGAGTGGTTTTATGGTGGCTTCTGAAGTGGCTCCTACTAGAGCTTCCTTCAATCCAAGTGGAGGTCTTATTTCTTGGAGGGGTTTTCAGATATCTTCTTCCAGCCAGGAAATTCTTGATTGTCTCTTAACTCGATTTCCGCAAATACTTGACCATCTAAATATCTGCATAGCCCCTGTCGTCCAGACTTTCTTTTTAGATTGACTTGCTAGCCTTATTCTTGAGTTGCACAGTCTTTCTTTCTATTCTTTGCGAGTCAAAGACTTAGATAGATTTAACAGTGAGCTTAATGACTTCTCCATTATTGGCTTTGATATGTCTCCCTTTCGTTCTTGGCTGGATCTTCTTAGTTCCACTTTTCATATTATTGCACTACGGTAGGAGGTTACTATATATCAATGTGAGAATAACTCATTTTCAGAACAAACTTTCGGATCTTGAGAAAACCGCAAACGAACTGGAGACCCAACTTCAGGGTTTGAAGTTAAATATTTAAACTTTTCAGAATCTGAAAGCCGCCAATGTGAAGTCTCACGATGCTGCCATTGCTAAATTGGAAGCCCTAGCTTTGCCCCCGCTTCAGTTTGACATGTCATGGCCCTTAGATCATGACTTTTTGTAGTTTTTTTTTCTATTCCTGTATCAAAAAACTCATTTACGTATATTCCTTTTATCGGAATAGAGTTTCTTTAGCCTTATTAATTGTCTTTAATTTGAATTTCTTTTTTAAGACTCAATGCTTAACATTGAATCTCAAGTTATTCAAATTAATATTTTGCCACGACAATTTGAATAATAAAAAGGCAAACATGAATGTGAATAAAACACGATTTATTTTTGCAAACCAACACTTGAATCCATACTTTTAAAATCAGAAAAATATTCAAGTATAAGTGAAAGTTTGACATTTTATTGATAATCATATTGCTTTTAACGAAAAGCATAACGTTTCAGATTGTCATAATAATAAATCTTGCTTTTATCGGTGAAAGCCTAACGTTCGCCACTTTTAGAGATAAAGTGTAACTTTCTCGGATTTAAGGACTTAAACTCAGGTGCCTTAATTACTTTTAAAGTTGAAAGTATAACTTTTCTGTGATGACTATCTCATGTATAATATTTCTTTACCCATTTCAGGTTTAATGTGCCCGAGATAGCATTTGATCCCACATGAGATATTTTGCAATATCTACTTTAGGAGATCTCTCGCACCCTATACGGGCCTTCCCATTTGGGGAAAAATTTAGTGGTTGGTGTTCCCCTCATGACTTGATTCGCTGTCTTAAGCACCAAGTCCCCCACCAGAATTTGTCGAGGTACCACTATAGTATTGTATTGTCGTCGCAGTTTTTTATGGTACCGTCCTAATTTTTCTTTAGCTTTGTCTCGGAAGTTAGCTAAGGCTTCTAGAGCAGCTGGTCGGTTCTCTTCCTCGACTAAGCTTCGGAGTCTCATCCTTGCCGAAGGGATCTTTATTTCAGCAGGCAAAATAGCCTCTTCACCATATACTAGCGCGTATGGGGTTTCACCCGTAGGCTTTCTTTTTGAAGTTCGATAGGCCCATAGTGCTATTGGTAACTATTTGGCCCATGTTTTCGGGTGATCATCCAAGGTTTTTGAGAGAATCTTGATCAAAGTTTTGTTTGTGGCCTCTGCTTGTCTATTGCCTTTCGGGTAGTAAGGAGATGATTTGTAATGTTTTACCCTGTATCTATCTATCAGGCTCTTGATGTCCCTATTGATGAAGGGAGTTCCATTGTCTGATAAAATGACATTCGGGATCCCGAAACGACAAATAATATGCTCTTTGATGAAATTTGCCACTGCTGGTCCTGTACCCCTCTTTAAGGGTATTGCTTCTACCCACTTTGTATACATCTCATTTGTGACGCCCCCAAAACAGGTATACATCACCCATCTTGGGTCGCCACTTATATGGTACAAAATTTAAATATAACTTAATTATACAACAGTCGTATAAAATACGACAAAACATAATCTAAGAGTTTTAATAAGAATATTGTCATCTAGACAATATCCACACTCAATGGAGTCCTCATTACTTTTATTGTCACACTATTTAACATAATAGTGAGGACTATTAATGCTATCATCTGGACCGTCACTTGGTT
Source organism: Panax ginseng (assembly GCA_020205605.1). NCBI lineage: Eukaryota > Viridiplantae > Streptophyta > Magnoliopsida > Apiales > Araliaceae > Panax > Panax ginseng. Next base: position 146,094,193 of record CM035128.1, on the reverse strand, counting down.
CCCCGACTCGTCCCAACTATATTCTCATTTCCTGAAGAGAATAGTGAAAGAAAGGGTGAGCTCAACTAGCCCAGTAAGAAATATTATGACTAAGATAATGCAGAATAAATTATCATTAGCCTTCAACAATGTTAAACTAATAAAATACAATAGACATCAAGTTTAACTGCAACGGAATAAGCAATCCATTAGAATAGTCAAGTAGAGCATGATATCTACTATCTTCTAAAATTTAAAATATTTTCATCAATTTTTATCGCCGAGACTCAGCTTAATAAATAAACCACATCATCGAGTCATCCCTGCACTACGGGCCAAGGATATTCATTAAATCATCAATGGTTATGACTATACCGAATAATCTCTGGTCATAATCATACCAAAAACTGTCCATCAATGCACTACCGGTCAATGAGGACTTTTACCACATCATTAGTTACATTACGGTCATGATTATACCGAATGATCCCTGGTCATAATTGTAAGACCCCAACTTTTATGAATAAAGATGAATTTTCAATAAATATCATTTTTGAATATTATGGAGTAAATTTGATATAATGTTATAGTTGTGGGAAATATTTCAAAATTTTGAAAAGTATGCAAGTTGTTATATAATATTCGATTGGTCGGGGAATATTCGTTTTAACAGGGAATATTCGTACGATGGCACAATCATTGGTTGACCCCACAACGGAATTATTGTCGGATTGAGAAAACGCAACAAAAATATTTTTACGAAAATAACGGTGGAAGTTTTACCATTAACCGTTTGAAACACGGTGTTCAAAAATACGATGTCGATACGTGGTTTACATAGTAGCACACAAGATTTGATTATTGATGCTTACGTGAGAAGTCACTCGGTTTTGTTCAATTATTGCTCTGATAATTATTGCATAATATCTCACGTTATTTGATTCAATTATTATGCGATATTTTATATATTATTAAATCAATAATTGAGATAACAAAGTTATTAATATTATTATTTGCAATATTAACGATGTCTAGAAGTTACGCCAGGAGAGGTTTGGTCACTAATTTGCCGCCATAAGGAGAGGAAATCCTTATTGAAAGCCCCTCTTTCTGGAAACGACACAGTCGATTAATATTGTGAATTATAATAATGATGATAAATGTTGTTAAATATATTGAAGTGTCTTTTTTATGAAGTCACGAAAGTTTATATATATATATATATATATATATATATATAAATTTTGTTTTATTAGTATTATTAATGTAATAAAGCGAGAAAAGCTTTTCATATAAAATAGAATACTTTTATAAAGTTATTTATTTTATTAGACAATAATTAGAATATAATATATTTTATTATGCATAGTATTTTGCATAGTAAAGTCTTTTTATATAAAATAGAATACTTTTATAAAGTTATTTGTTTTATTAGACAATAATTAGAATATAATATATTTTATTATGTATAGTGTTTGCATTGTACCTGCATAGTGTTTGCATAGTAAAATCTTTTTATATAAAATATAATACTTTTATAAAGTTAATTGTTTTATTAGATTTTAAATAAAATATATAAATGTATAAATATATAAATATATATTTTATATTATATTTTATCGCATAGTATCCTTTCTATTTTCCTATAAATAGGATACTTAGTTAGAATTGAAATCACACCAGAAATTCAGAGAATTCTCTTCTATAATCTTGAGCGTATTTCTTTAGAGTTTTAAGAAGCTTTGAGCGTAGTGCAAGTTTTCTTCAAGTATATCCCCGCCTTACCCGTCGGAGTACTCTTCTTTATAAGGTAAGGGGTATTATTTCTTTTGTGTTCATGAAGAGAGCTTCAATTATTCCATTCTTTATTATTATGTTGGAATAACCTGTATATGCAAAGTACCGCATACATGGTGAAATTCTTCTGTTATTCCATTCTTTATTATTATGTTGGAATAACCTGTCTATGCGAAGTACCGCATACATGGTGAAATTCTTCTGTTATTCCATTCTTTATCATTCTGTTGAAATATTCTGTTTGTGCATTTACGCATGACCTGGTTCCATTATTTATTATTCTATTGGAATAACTCGTATGCATGCGGTCATCGCATATACATGGTGATTTCTATTGTTATTCCACTCTTTATTATTACATTGGAATATCCTGCTTGGTCGGTGCAATTTCACTTTGACACGTTTCGTTCTTTATTATTCTCGCCGTAATATCCTCGTCCTCGTTTGCGTTCGCACGACACAGTTCCATTATTTATTATTCTGTTAGAATAACATGTTTGTGCGATCTATCGCATGCATGGTGAATTCTTCTGTTATTCCATTCTTTATTATTCTGCTGGAATAACATGTCTATATGGATTACCACATGCATGGTGAATGACCCTTCGTATTCATTTCTTAATAAATTGTGGAAATGATCTGTCTACGTGGATTACCGCATGACGGGTGAAAATCCATTGCAGTTTCATATATTCTATGATACTCATTTGGTTAAAATTTTGGCTTCTATACTCCATGAAATCAGTGGAATATCTTTGATATTTGTGCTTCATCCAGTATCTTTTCATGGAAATATTCTTCTGAGCATTCTTGAATTTTACTCGACAAAGGATTATCATGTTGACAATTTGGACATTATTGAGTTCAGGATAAATTAACTTATAAATCTTTAAAATTTATTCTTGAACTTGTTTTATTGAATTATTATGTCATTGTCATCGTCCTCATCCTTATATTGTGATGAAAGTCGTCTTTGGCTTATGTACGTGCATAGATGGACTTGGTATGATTATGACCAGGGATTATTCTGTATAATCATGACCTGTAATGTTATAAATGATGTGGTAAAAGTTCTAAGTGGCATGTAGTGTATTGACGGACAGTTTTTGGTATGATTATGACCAGGGATTATTAGGTATAACCATGACCATTGATAATTTAATGAATATCATTGGCCCGTAAAGCAGGGATGACTCGATGATGTGGTTTATTTATTAAGTTGAGTCTCAGCGATAAAAATTAATGAAAACATTTTAAATCATAGAAGATAGTAGATATCATGCTCTACTTGACTCTTCTAATGGATTGTTCATTCCGCTGCAGTTAAACTTGATGTCTATTGTATTTTATCAGTTTAACATTGTTGAAGACTAATGATAATTTATTCTGTATTATCTTAGTCATAATATTTCTTACTGGGCTAGTTGAGCTCACCCCTTCCTTTCACTGTTCTCTTTAGGAAATTAGAACGAAGTCGGGACTAGTCGGGGAACGTAGTGACAGTCCAGATGATAGTATTAGTAATCCTCACTATTCTGTTAAATAGTGTGACAATAAATGTATTGAGGACTCCTTTGAGTGTGGATATTGTCTAGATGACAATATTCTTATTAAAACTCACAATTTATGTTTTATCGTATTTTACACGACTGTTGTATAATTAGTTTGTATTTGTATTTAGTACCTTGTATTTGATGACTCAAGATGGGTGATGTGTACCTATTTTGGGGGCGTCACAGTTGGTATCAAAGCTTAGGGATATGATCTACGGCTGAGATGTGAGACAAGAACTAGGAGGGGAGAGACGGGGAATTCCTTCACTAGTATGACCTACCTAAGTTTATTTGGTATTTAATTGGTCGGTTAGAGTATAGAGATAATATGTGATATGTTAATTAACCCTTGTTTTGTTGCAGTATTTGAAAATGGCATCCGAAAATGTTGAGATAAGCAATAAAGCACATGAGACCGTTGATTTACCAACGATCAATGCCCAGGGTAATGTGCAACAAGAAGACAATAATCCTCATGAAAACAATAACACTGATAAAATGGTGAACGATGGGATGTTCAGAGGTTTTATGCAATTCATGCAACATCAGGCGAGAGCGGCTCCTGTTCAAAATATAGGTGGAAACACTGACAACTCTCGGACGGTCACCGCGAAGCAGTTCAAGGAGTTGGGACCACCAGAGTTTCTTGGAGAGCCAAAACCACTTAAGGCGGAGACGTGGATAAAGCAGATCAACAAGATATTTGATATCTTGGGATGCTCCGAGGAGCAAAAGGTTCCCTTTGCCACCTTCATGTTGCGTGCAGAGGCAGATTATTGGTGGGAATCTGTAAAGCGTACTCAACCTGCCGCACTAAAGATGTCTTGGGAGAAGTTCCAAGAATTGTTCAACGACAAGTACTTTCCTGAAAGTATTCGTCACATGAAGGAGGTGGAGTCCATCAAGCTTGAGCAAAACAATATGACCATGGCGCAGTACGAAGCTAAGTTTGTCGAGTTGTCTCAATTTACGTCCCACTTGGTTGATAATAAGGAGAGAATGACGCGGATGTTTCTAAGAGGTTTGAAACCTAAGATACGTCAATACCTTATCTCTCATAAACTGTGTTTGTATTCAGATGTTGTGAATATGGCTCAGTTATTGGAGCGCAATAATGAGTCAACGCAACCAAGAGAGAGCAGCCGACAAGTCGATAATACCAGTGGTAGCAGTCATCGAAGCGGTGACAACAAACGTGGAGGGAATCAACATGCCAGAAATGATAACCACTTTGGTGGTAATCATGGCCAAGACAATAGGAGTGGAAAGTTCAAGAAGAGAAGGTTTAGCAAAGATGGAAAGACGTCAGCACCAGCACCCGCTGTTAAGGAAGGAGAACGACCGCCGGTCGTATGTTACAAATGTGGAGGGGAGGGACACATAAGTCCAAACTGCATGATACAGTCCAAAGCATGTTACAATTATGGAAAAGAATGTCTCTTAGCCTGATTTTGTCGTGCACCAAAGTCAAGTCCAGCTGCGATGGAGGCATCCAAGGGTGTCCCAAACAAGACAAAATTGGTAGTTCAAGAGAGTGCGTTTGTCGTAACCTCCCAAAAAGCGAGGAATCCGAACGAGGTGATCACGGGTAAGCTAATCATAAACTCTAGTGAAGTTTATACTTTATTTGATATCGGTTCTACTGTAGCGCCCCCAAATCCGGGTCCTAATCACCGCGGACCTGGTACACTATTTCTATAACTATTGCGGAAGATATAAACATAAATTATTTATACATTAAACATTATACACTATCCCCAAGGTCGAGTAACCATAACTTATACACAATTCGTATCCTATCTAACATACAATGTTATTATAATAAATTACTTTTACAAATCTAGTTGCACACATAGTCCCAAGCTGAACTTGGTCAGAATTTTCCTCAGATCCAAGCATTCATGACCATCGCAATGTTTTATCATGATATAGCAAGGGTGAGCATGAAAGTTGCCCAGCAAGTTTAAATACAATTTAAGGATATATCATGATTGAAAGAGTCTGAATAATAAGATGGCTATCATTCACAATGTAGTTGTGAATTAGCATGAACAAACTTTTGACTGAACAAGTATTAAACATGAACAAATATATCTGAACCGAATGGTAATGAAGGTGATCAGCCTTTCATACCTGACGTATATATGCAGTATGTATAGAGTACAATTATCCATGACAATCAGCAGTGATTAACCATAAGCATATCTGAATGAAACAACTCTTAGTAAAGTTAAGTAAAAACAAACTTGCCTGAACCGTTGATTACCGCTACACAATTTATAACGCCTTATCCGAAGGCCTAATATTAGATAATATCGATCTCCAAATATCAGAATAATATCATCACAATATAAAATAACCTAAATACATTACCACATAATCCTATCAGTCTATACAGCACATAAGACTTAGCATCAAGTCAGACTATTGCAGTCTGAGTTTAAACCGACATAATTCAATCATCTCGACGGTCTAGTTGGACAATTATCGAGTTTAAGTTCAATTAAACTCTGCCTATACACTAAACAATATCTTAGACAATCATATTATCAGTCAAAACATTTTCCAAAGACTTGTAATAATTTTTAGATAATTAATATCATTTATCAAAAAATTTCAATCATTTATATCATATTTAAATGAATTAAATACCACATAATTCCTTAATCATTAATATTAATATAATATTAAATATCAATGAAAATCATAAAGCATAATATTATAATATATTTATAATATCACAAAGTATTTTTAGTACTTTAAAATCATATTTATATGATTTTTAAACACTTAAATTCATTATCCGATAATTGCTATAAATATTAAAATATTAATATTTTCATAACAAAATATCAAAAGTTATATTTTATAACTTAAAATATTTTTAAAACACTTAAATCATTTTCATATAATTTTAAAGCATTAATTCTATTTTTCCTTAATTTATCTAATATATTCCTCAAATAAATTAACTACCATTAATAATAATTTATTAATGAAATTCATCACAAAATATTAAAAGTCATCAAAAATAACTTAAAATAGTTTCTAACACCATAATATAATTTTTCATGATTTTTCATGAATTAAAACTATTTTTAAATAATTTATTTAATATATAATTAAATAAATTAAATACCATTTATATTCCAAAAATATTAAATATGTTTGAAATATACTCAAAATAATTAAAAACAATTTTTTCAGGCTTTAAAATAATTTTTCATAATTTATTATGTATTTGTAATAATTAAAAATTATTTAATACTAATTATTTAATAAAATAATAATTTTAGAAAATAAATTGTCGCTAAAGGGACCTATAGCAACAGAACCGTCGCTATAGGTGTTCTTGGGCTATTCTTGAGGAAACCCAGAACGCATGTCAGAGTTCGAGTTAGTGAGTTTGACCAGCTATTAATCTATGATCATTATATTTTTTTGGGATTTCTTGAGCATGGATCTTATAGTACGTATACAAAACTTCAACTAGCAACCCATTTCTAGAACAAATCACAACATAACAGCAAGATAAGATCGAGCAAAGTTGTTGTCGACAACCTATCTTGGAAATCTGGGTAACCCGTAAATCCTGTGCAATTTCTGTGGTACCACCTTGTGGTTTGATTATCAAAGTGTTCTGGTCAAGGTTCTTGTGATCTAAATGTTCTAAATTATAGCCCTTATGTCAAGGAACAAAACTAAAGCAACAAATCGGGTTATCATCAACAGGGTAAACATAAATCTCACGGTTAAACTCTGTCAGAATGCTCATACTAACTATTTCTAGGTTTTTTCCAGAAACGTAAAAACGGACGGTCAATGCTACTTTGACCAGGCGTATCTTTGATCCTGTTGTGGATCTAAGTGTTATAAAGACTTTTATGTGTAGCTCACATACCAGACTACAAGATAAACATAACAACATAGACTAAACACCAAAACACAGCAAGATCTGAAGCACAGAAAAGCTTGTCAGAGAATTCTGGAAATCTGAGGATTTTCTAGGTTTTCCAGAAATTGTTTTGTGATCGGTCAACTAGGTTTGACCGTTCATAACTTTCGATCTAGACATGCTATGACTCTGATTCAAGTTTCAGAACAAAGAACACATAGCATACTACAGATCTAAAACAACAAACACACTAAACATCTAACACACAGAGATCTATGAGGTCTGACATATGGCTGTCACACAACTTTTCAAAGTTTATCCAAATTTCAAGAAATGCTCATTTCGAGCACTTTGATGTTATGGATCTGGGATTTAACAAACCAGATCACTTAAAGACACCTTCATACACAACTTTAACAAATCAACAATAATATTTAACATCAAATCATCAGATTTCTAAGATTAGGGTTTTATACCTTCTTTGGCTTTGATTCATGAATCTGATCTTTAAGATCTGTTCTTGGCTGGCTAGAGACTAACTTTGGCTTAACTTATCACTCACTCTCACTCTACATTTTCGAATTTTTAGAGAGAGAAGGTCTTGGCTAAGTTGAAAAGTAAAGTAAGTGAATTGTGCTTACTTTTTAACTTTGATCTTAGGTTCAATGAATTTATAGGATGCAAGATGGCTGATATTTGATGATTAAAGTAACTTTCTAGACCACATGGCTAGCCTAAGGTTTTTCACCAACAACAAGTAGGGTTAGATCCACACTCCACCTTATTAAAATATAACGCAAGGGTAGTTTGGTCTTTTGACTCATAAAATGCAAGTCAACTTGGTAACTTCCCATAATTATTAGGTTTTAACCCTTAGGGTTTGACCCTTAGGGTTTTAACCCTAACATTACACAAATTTATGATCTAGTATCTACTAATTAAGATTAGGGTTCCCTAATTATAGTAAAGTTTACTAATCACATTCAAGCTTGCTAATTAGGGTTAAGGCTTCCTAATTAACATTAAACTCTATAAATTAATACTCAGGTTCTCTATAATTGTATATTAGGGTTTCCACCATTAGAAATTAGGGCTTTTTAATTAATCAATTAGGATTATCCCTAATTATACTTACAATTAATCACATAAAAACTTCATACTTATCTTCTAGCTTCCCAATTAGGGTTTTATTAATCCGAATTAGGGTTACGGATTCCCGGAACTAAAATTAGGGTTTTCATAGCCGGTAATAGGGTTTCTTATCAGTCGATAAGGTTTTCTAACTGAACATCGAGGCTCTTAGTATATTACTAGGGTTTATGACTGAGATAATTTATCTGGTCAACCCTTGACCCTTAACCACATATTGTACACATATATGACCACATACACAAATATTCTTAACATTGTAGACCTTTACCAAAAATTTTTAAATTCACAAAATTCATTCTTAAAAATGTTAAATACATACATTTATTTTATGTCTAGGTTCATTATTTGACCTTAAATAGATCATTTAAGATTTTAATAATTTGTTTAAATTCTCGGGTTGTCACATCTACCCATTCCTTTATTTCTCCTACTTGCGCTCAACGTTTAAATTTGACTCCGGAGAAATTAGACTTTGATTTATCTGTTGAAATCTGTTGGGAGAAATCTTCATTACATCCACGGTTTATAAGTCTTGTTTGATTCAAATCGGTAACCGCACGTTACCTGTCGATCTTATTTCCTTGAAAATACTTGCATTTGATGTGATTCTAGGGATTGATTGGTTAACTACTCATCATGCAAAAATTGATTATTTTCGTAAGGTTGTTACCTTTCATATTCCTAACCAACCTATTATGCGAATTCAAGCAACCAAACCATTAAAATCCATCACTGTCATCTCAAGCCATAAAACTATTCATTTATTGAAAAATGGATGTCACTTTCTTAGCTCATGTCACGGATCTAAACAAAAATACGTCAGTTTTGAATGATATTTCTATTGTTAATGAATTTCTTGACGTATTCCCTGAAGAACTTCCTGGCCTACTCCCAGCGTGAAATTGAATTTTGTATTGACCTTGAACCCAGATAAAACCCATTTCCAAAGCCCCATATCGAATGGCTCCTATTGAACTTCGTGAATTAAAGACCCAATCGCAGGAATTATTAGACATCGGTTTCATTCGTCTAATACGTCTCCTTGGGGTGCTCCTGTTCTATTCGTGAAGAAGAAAGATGGGAGTATGCGACTTTGTATTGATTATTGGGAGTTGAACCATGTCACTATCAAAAATAGATATCCATTGCCTCGCATTGATGACCTGTTTGACCAGTTGCAAGGCGCCTTTTTTTCAAAGATTGATCTTCGTTCCGGATATCATCAATTGAACATTAGAAACGATGACATTCCAAAGACGGCTTTCAGAACTCGGTACGGGCATTATGAACTCCTAGTCATGTCTTTTGGATTGACTAATGCTCCTGTTGCCTTCATGGATATGATGAACCGAGTATTCAAGGAATATTTGGATCACTTTGTGGTCATCTTTATTGATGACATTCTCATATATTCCAAAAGCCGTGAAGATCATGAGCAACAGTTGAGGCTGATACTCCAAAAGCTTCGTGAAAATAAGCTTTATGCCAAGTTGAAAAAATACAAGTTCTGGCTTGAGGAAGTAGCATTCCTTGGGCACGTAGTATCAAGTCATGGAATATCTGTTGACCCAGCAAAGATTGAAGCAATTCAAAGTCGAGCAACCTAAATCGATGATCAAATCGTAGCTTTCTCGGTTTAAATGGTTATTATCGGAGATTCGTGGAAGGATTTTCTCAAATCGCTACTCCATTAACTCAGCTGACTCGAAAAGATACAAAGTTTGGTTGGAGCAAAGAATGTGAGAAGAGTTTTTAAGAACTCAAGAGAAGACTCATTTCAGCACCTGTTCTAACAATACCATCTGACTTGGAGGGATTTGTCATCTACAGTGATGCTTCGGGCAAAGGGTTAGGATGTGTTCTCATGCAACATGGAAAAGTCATAGCCTATGCCTCTCGGCAACTCAAAGAATATGAGAGGAATTATCCTACTCATGATCTAGAGTTGGCAGCTATTGTCTTCGCACTTAAAATTTGGAGGCACCTAATTGTCATAGATGAACTTAGTATGATTATGACCAGGGATTATTCGGTATAATAATGACCTGTAATGTTATAAATGATGTGGTAAAAGTCCTCAGTGGCTTGTAGTGTATTGACAGACAGTTTTTGGTATGATTATGACAAGGGATTATTCGGTATAGTCATGACCATTGATAATTTAATGAATATCCTTGGCCCGTAAAGTAGGGATGACTCGATGATGTGGTTTATTTATTAAGCTGAGTCTCGGCGATAAAAATTGATGAAAACATTTTAAATCATAGAAGATAGTAGATATCATTCTCTACTTGACTCTTCTAATGGATTGCTTATTCCGCTGCAGTTAAACTTGATGTCTATTATATTTTATCAATTTAACATTGTTAAAGACTAATGATAATTTATTTTGCATTATCTTAGTCATAATATTTCTTACTGGACTAGTTGAGCTCACCCCTTTCTTTCACTGTTCTCTTCAGGAAATGAAAACGTAGCCGTGACTAGTCGGGGAACGGAGTGACGGTCCAGATGATAGTATTAGTAGTCCTCACTATTCTGTTAAATAGTGTGACAATAAATGTATTGAAGACTCCTTTGAGTGTGGATATTGTCTAGATGACAATACACTTATTAAAACTCTCAATTTATATTTTGTCGTATTTTACACGACTGTTGTATAATTAGTTTGTATTTGTATTCAGTACATTGTATCTGACGACTCAAGATTGGTGATGTACCTATTTTGGGGGCGTCACAATAATCATACCAAGTCCATCTATGCACGTAAGCCAAAGATGACTTTCATCACAATATAAACATGAGGATGATGACAATGATATAAGCATTAATCAAACGAAAACAAGGATAAATATTAAAGACTTTAAATTTATCTAAATATTATCAATCACTTAATAAACTCATCATCTAATATTATTAATATTATAACAATATTTTAATCACTTCTTAAACTTATAAACAATTTATTTCAATTGTTTACACTTTTCCAAATAATGCATTTAATCATTCAAAAATGTCATACTCATAAGATTTCATCACCAATGATCAAATCCCTCATCAAAAATCTGTATATACCCTATATAGGATTCCCAAGCCATAAAATCCTATTTTCCAATTTTGTTACTTCACATAACATATTTAATTCATTTACTCATAACTAGTTCATTTTCATGAAAATACCAAATCAGTCCCAAAATTATTTCTTTTATGGAATTTAGCAGAATATAGTCCCATATTGAACATATATTTTTCTCGGAATTTTTAAAATTCATTTACTATTTTTCATATGGCCAAAACTGCTGAATATTTAGACATTTATCATAAATTGTACTTTTATCCAAAAATTTCAAAATTTACAGGGTATACTCCTGTTATATACATGTACTCCCAATACAAATTTCACCAATTTTGTAGTTAACCACAAAGAGTTATAAGGGTTTACTTTTAAAATTATTTATTCCCATAAAATCCATAACTCTTAATCTATACATCCAAAAATTGCCATTTTTGGACACAATCTAGAAAACTCATCAAATTAACATTTTAAATTTTTCCAGAATTTTTGAGGGTCAGAAAAATTATGAAATCGCCTCGCGTAAACCCTTTGAATGAAAATACTATTTATATGAATACAAAGGATCATTCACCATGCATGCGATAATCGACATAGACAGGTTATTCCAATAGAATAATAAAGAATGGAATAACAGAAGAATTCACCATGCATGCGATAGATCGCATGCATGTGTTATTCTCAATGTAATAATAAAATTGAACCCGTGTCATGCAGAAACCGCACAAACAGGATATTCCAAATGTAATAATAAAGAATGGAACCGTGTCTAGCGTAATCCAACATGCATGAATATTCCAAATGTAATAATAAAGAATGGAATAATGTAAGAATTTCACCATGTATGCAGATTTCACATGATGTGTTATTCCAACATAATAATAAAGAATGGAATAATGTAAGAATTTCATCATGTATGCGGTGCTTGCGAGATGGAAAAGTTATTTCAACATAATAATAAAGAATGGAATAACAAAAGCTCTCTTCATGAATACGAAAGAAATAATACCCCTTACCTTAGAATAAAGCTGGATACTAGAATAAAGATATAGCAAACTTCTCTTCTTCTTTCTCTCTATAATAATTGCTCTATAGCTTTAGTGAATTGGTGAGAAATGAAGGAAGAATGAGCTTCTATTTATAGAAAAATATATTTTCAATAATTGCACATTTTGGGGCTCGAAATATTATAGTATAATACCTTCATCTTTTCCTTCATTTTTAATTTAGTCATCCAAGTATTATCAAACTTGCACCACCTCCCCTAATAGTAAATCATGTGAATCAATAGTAAATCATGTGACTCAATAGTTCTAAACATATGAAAAATTAATATAGTATAGTACCTTCATCTATACCTCTATTTTTAATTTAGTCATGCAAGTATTATCAATCTTGCAACAACTCCCCTAATAGTACATGAATGTGATTCAATAGTACACATATATGAAAAAATAGTTATATAAGCATGTGAATTAGTAGCAATTAATTGCTCATTTATCCGATTAATTATTCGATTTATCAATATAACCCCCAGACATCAATTATCATCGGAATAGATGTCGATTTTCAGTAACACTAATAATTCCAACACAATGGAACTATCAATTTCATCTTTAATCAACACAATCTTATTCATCATTAATATTATAATTCACAATATTTAACAACCAGGTCGTTCCTAGGAATGAACGGGCTTTTTGATAAGGATTTTTCCTTATTGGCGCGCAATTAGATGACCAAACCTCTCCTTGACAGAACTTTTAGACATTGTAAATATTGTAATTTAATAATATGAATAACTTTGTCGTCTCAATTATTGATTTAATGATATATAAAATATTATGCAAATGATATTGTGACAATAATCGAATTAATAATATGAGAGATATGATGCAGCAATTACTATAACAATAATTGAGTATAACTAAGTGACTTCTTACGTAAGCATCAATAATCAATACCGTGTGCTACTATGCAACCACGCATATTACTGTACTTTTATTACCGGGTAATTCAACAGTTTTAACGGTAACACTTTCGCCGTTATTTTTATAAAATGATAATTCATGCTTTTCTAACTACAAAATACTTACATTGTGGGGGTCCACCAATGATTGTGCTAAATCGCATCTGATATTCCCCGACCAAACGAATATTTTATAACAACTTGCATACTTTGTAAAATTTATAAATATTACCCACAACTATAACATTATATCAAATCCACACCATAATATTCAAAAAAAAATATTTCGAGAAATTTAAATCTTTATTCATAAAATTTGGGGTCTCACATCAGTGGCGTTCAAGATCAAGATGTTACCCTTTGAATTAGGATGAATAGGACCTATAAGATCCATTCCCCATGCATGAAAGGGCCATGGTGTTGCCAAAGTCCGCAAATCCACAGCGAGAGCATGAATCAAGTTTCCATGAATTTTGCAAACGTGGCACTTCTTGGAAAACTCTAAGCAATCCCCTTCCATTCTAGGCCAGTAGTAACCATGATCAATCAACTGTTTATACAACTTGGCTCCTCCTTGGTGTTCATATTTATGCATTTGGTAGACCAAATCCTTGGCTTCTCCTAATTCCAAACACCGTAAAGGCTTGCCATTAAACCCTCTTCTAAACAACTCTCCATTTTGTAAGAAGAATCGTTGTGCTTTCTTCTTTATCGTGACTGCATCCTTCTTTTCGACAGGAAGACTACCACTTTGTAAAAACTCCATATATGAGCTTCGCTAGTCTGCTATGTCATCAATCAAGTGTAATACCCGAAAAAATAATAATAAATAATTATTAATTTTTTTTTAAAACATATTAATTGGACTTTGTTTTTATTTGGGTCATATTATATTTAATTTATGTGGACTATAATAAATAAGAAATTTTATTAATTTGGGTCTTTTAAACTTATTGGGTCAGCTTATATTTGTGTGAGAGTAAAATCCTATTATAATTAGGAGAAATAATAAGACAATAGATAAAACCTAACTGCGCTGCATTATATCTCATATATACAAATGTAAGAAATAAATTTGGGCGTGAGCTGGCACAAGGAAAAGAGGAGAAAAGTACTTTTGCACTGCAATTTGGAGAAGAGAAATTAGTAGATTCACTTTGTTGCATAAGAAGTGAAAAGGTATTATAACTTTACTATTAATAATGAATTGAAGTTATATGTTCTATATGTATGTATGTATGTATGAATTGATGATTTCTTTTTCCTTAAAAAAAACAACCACAACGTTAGTGTGATGAAGGCTAGTACATCAAGTTGATGAATATTATTTTTTCTGTAACCAACTGTTGTTTTTACATTGGATTACATTATGAATACAATGAATATTATACATACTCCATGATACGATGGGGGAAGGGGAATGAAGAAAGACAACTATATTAAATTATTTTTTTAGGGGAATATGGACCCTTGATAATGCCAGAAACTTTGAGGGATAACACTACAATAAAAACAATCCAAAGCAACATGAAATAAACACAGGTAACCCTGGCCCAAATTCTTGGTCCTCCATGATTCCGTTATTATATATATATATATATATATATATATATATATATATGTTTCGTGGGTGTAGGCCTGCAACACTGCTGCAGGTGTTTATTCGTTATTTGTTTACATATTTACATATATAAATATTATATTTTAGTAATATTTGGCCATAAAATTTATAAATAGAATTAGTAAATCAAATCGAAGTTATGTATATTAATTTGAATTAATTAATTTTGCCGGCATAGTTATAAAAGTTTTTAATAATAAATTTAATAGTATTATGTTATTAATGATTGGATTATAATAAAATCTTAATAAATTATTTAGATTGAACGGAGAGAGTCTAAACGAGTCAAATTTGGAGTATAAATTTGGCTATTACATTGCTTAATTCAGGTACGGATTCCGTACTCTTTCAGTGAGACTCTTTTATTTTTAATTTGTTCGTTTTGTTATTCGTTTCGAAATTTAGTATTGCTTCTCATAATTATCCTTTGTCAATTTATTGTGATAGTTTTGTTTTGGCATTGTTTTAGAACTCATGTTTGTACTCTTTAGACTAGTGTATCATGTCTAAATTTTATTTTGATATTTATAGTGATGTACATGTTAGTATATTTTTGGAGACTTGTGTTTATTATTCGTTCGATTTAACATGTACACGTTAGAACCCCTTTATGTTGATATTTTGTCGCATGTGCTATAACATTATATTTTGTTAGAATACCATAGGGTATAACCACCTGTGGGGGTACCACAGGCATGTCCTCTTGGCACCGAGGCATGACACCTTCTATGGCGGTGTGATCAGTCCACAACATCTCCATTTTGTGCTCCGTTGGGAGTTGGCCATTTGGTGTTTTGTTGTGGGAGGTGTATGGGTCGACCCTAGTTTTTTTGTTCTATTTTGTTCTGCGGAGTGGTGATGTTTATGCCAAACACGCCTTTCGATTTTGCACGTATCTGGATTAAGCAGTCTGATGTGTGATTGCCTGTGTGGCATTATTTGATTTGCCTGTGTGGCAAGGTATATTGCTATTTATTTTGAGCTCGGTATGAAATAACACCCAACCATTTGATTTAGCCTTTAATTTCATTGTGTTAGTTTTGTTCGTTACAGTTCAGTTCATTTAATTGTGTTAGTTATTTCGTTTCCTTATTCTTTTATTCTACATCCGTACTGGGCATTTGGCTTATGCTGTATTTTTCTTCCTGCAGGTAATCAGGGGGATCAAGGGCAAGTGTGATGAGAGCTCCCTTCATTCCAATAGTTTAAAGTTATTCTGTTTAGGATTGATATGTCAGTTTATTTGAAATTATAATAATTACATTCGGCTATGGTTTGAGCTAATGTGATATTTATTATAGTTTGTCTTGTGATATTTAATCATTATGAGACCATTCTTTTATTACATAAAGCTTTCATTTCAGTTTTATTGTGTTTGAGTAACCTCTCTTTCTATTTTGGAAAGGGGGTGTTATAGAGTTGGTATCAGAGCCAGGTTCTTTCTTATAGAAAACCTATTTAGGTTTGACTTGTGAGTTATGGGTAGACTTCTGGGTTAGGTTTTTGTTCTGTTTGATTTTCTGTTCAGCTATCATATCCGCTATATTTGAATTTGTCTCTAATCTGCTTTGTTTATATTTGTGATCTCTTTTTTAGATGGCTCGTAGATCCGCTAGAGTTGCTGGGAGGAGAGGTAATAATAGGGGAAGAGGTGAGGGTCAGCCCAATGAGCAACCTAATGATCAGTTTAATGCTCAATTGGATGCCTTGGTGAATCAGGCGGTGAATCAGGCTTTACCTCAGTTGGTGGCACAGGTTGTGCAAGTAATGCGACAGCCGCCACCAGAAATTCCTGAATTAGGGAATTCGGGAAATAATGGTCAGTATGCAAATGCTGAGGAAGAGAATGCAGATGGTATTGATCAGCAGGTGGTTCCAATATATGTATGGTTGGAAAGGTTCTAGAAGCAGAAACCACAATCATTTAGTTCTGCTCCAACTCCAATTGATGCAGAGAATTGGATTGCCTACCTAGAGAAGATTTTTGATGTGTTGGGGTGCTCAGATAATCAAAGAGTATTACTTGCTGCTTACAAACTGGAAGGGGATGCACAGAGGTGGTGGAAGGCGACGAAAGTAACAAAAGGTAATGGTTATGCCGAGGCACTTGGTTGGGCTGAGTGTTGTGATGTCTTTTATCACTAGTATTTTCCAGCTGCTGATAAAGAGGCCTATGCCAGAGAGTATCTGTCTATTCGGCAGAAAGATGATGAGTCCATCACGGATTTCATGACTAGGTTCACTAGGTTGGCAGGATTTACGGGAACTTCTGCAAGGACTGCAGCAGAATAGGCGAAGAAGTTCAAGTGGCGGATTCATTATAGTTATCGGTAGCATCTCATTAACACCAAGTTTGCAGATGTGTCATCAGTGGCCAATGCTGCCAAGAATATTGAGATGGAACGATAAGACTTTCGGTCTTCTAAACCGGAGGGGAGTCGAAAGAGGGACAGAGATGACTAGCAGGGTCAAGCTTCAGTTCAGCATGGGAGAAGTCAGGGTGGTCAGTGGAATAGAAATCGTGGTGGTCAGTAGGGACAGTGGCGTGGCCATAATCAGAACAGGGGTTATCAGCAAATGCCTCAACAAGGGCAGAATCGTCAACTTCAACTACCTTGGCATGGTCAGAATCGTCAGCAGTGGCAGAATCGTCAGCAGGGACAAAATTAGGGTCGTTATCTGGGACCAGCTAGTGGGGGTAACCCAAATCTCATTCCGATAGCTCCTTGTACTACTTGTGGGGCTAATCATTCGGGGAGGCAGTGCTACAGACTCACCGGTGCATGTTTCTTGTGTGGAAAAATGGGTCATATGGCTAGAGATTGTACCGGGACACGTGGAAATGATGGAGGTGGTGATAATGGTGGCAATGGAGTTCAGCGTCAAGGTGGTCGAGTTTTTTCTTGGACGTATAACTAGGCGGCAGGTGCACCAGGTACTGTTTCTGGCACTCTTTTAGTTGGAAATCATGAGGCTTCTTTTTTATTTGATACGGGTTCTACTCATTCCGTTGTTGCTCAGCCTTTTGTTCGGTACCTAGGTGTGCCATCTCAGTCTTTAGATTCTATTATGTCTATTGCTATCCCGATGGGGACTTCTGTTGTTATTTCTGATTTGTATCGAGGGTGTGCGATTAGTTTTGGGGATAAGATTCGTAGGGCTAATCTTCTTCTGATGAGTATGCACGATTTCGATGTCATTCTTGGGATGGACTGGTTGGATAAGCACCAGGCCACTATTGATTGTCAAGCGAAGAAGGTTATATTTGGAGATGTGAAGTCTCGTAATTAGTATTCGTGGTTCACAAACCGAGTAGAGTGGTGAAGTTAATTTCAGCTTTGAAGGCTGGAAAGTTGGTGGCAAAGGGTTATGAGGGGTATATGGCATTTGTGAAAGATACCTCTAAGGGTGAGTCTCATATTGAAGATGTTCCAATTGTTCGTGACTTTTCTGATGTGTTTCCTGAGGAATTGTCAGGGTTTCCACCACAACGGGAAATAGAGTTTGCTATTGAGCTTGTTCCTGGTGTGGAGCCTATCTCTAAGGCTCCGTATCAGATGGCACCGTTGGAGTTACAGGAGTTGCAGGGACTGTTAGATCGTGGTTTGATTCGGCCGAATATTTTGCCGTGGGGTGCTCCAGTTTTGTTTGTGAAGAAGAAGGATGGTTCTGTGAGGATGTGTATAGACTACAAGGAGTTGAACAAGATTACCATCAGGAATCAGTATCCATTGCCGAGGATTGATGACTTGTTTGACCAACTTTAGGGGGCGACGTATTTTTTGAAGATAGACTTGAGGTCGGGCTATCATCAGTTGAGGGTGAGGGATGAGGATATCCCTAAGATAGCTTTTCGCACTCGATATGGGCATTATGAGTTTCTGGTGATGCCATTCGAGTTGACTAACGCTCCGACGGTGTTTATGGATTTGGGTGTTTAAAGAGTATTTGGACCAATTTGTTATTGTCTTTATTGATGACATTTTGGTTTACTCCAAGTCTAAATAAGAGCATGAGGAGCATCTTCGCACAGTGTTGGGGATTTTGCAGAAAGAGAAATTGTATGCTAAATTCTCTAAATGCGAGTTTTGGTTGGAGGAGGTCGCATTTTTGGGACATGTTGTTTCTGTTGGAGGCATTAAGGTAGATCCTGCAAAGGTTGAGGCTATCACTAAATGTTTGAGACCTACTACGGTGACAGAGATTAGGAGTTTCTTGGGTTTGGCAGGGTACTATAGGAGATTTATGGAGGGATTTTCTTTGCTTGCCTTACCATTGACCCAATTGATGACAAAGGGCACGAAGTTTGTTTGAAATGAGGAGCGTGAGAAAAGATTCGAGGAGTTGAAGAAACGACTTGTGACAGCTCCTATACTTACATTGCCGTCGGGGACAGGAGGTTACCAGATTTATAGTGATGCTTCTAAGAAGGGCTTGGGGTGTGTTTTGATGCAACACGGTAATGTTATTGCTTATGCTTCTAGACAGCTTAAACCTTACGAGGTGAACTACCCCACTCATGATTTGGAGTTGGCAGCGGTGATCTTTGCCCTAAAGATTTTGAGGAATTATTTGTATGGAGAGACTTGTGATATCTTTACTGATCACAAAAGTCTTAAATACATCTTCACTTAGAAGGAACTTAACATGAGGCAGAGGCGTTGGTTGGAGCTTCTAAAGGATTATGATGCTAGAATTCGGTATCACCCGGGGAAGGTAAATGTGGTTGCAGATGCTCTTAGCCGAAAGAGTTCTGGGAGTGTAGCAGCCCTTATTACACAACCTCAGCTTATTTCAGACATGGAGCGGCTAGAGTTGGAGTTGTATGTGCATGGTTCAGATGGACACGTGGCTGGTATGAGAGTGGAGCCCTCTCTTATCTCGCGAGTTAAAGAAGCTCAAAAAGAAGATGGGGAGCTGTGGAGTATGACGCAAAATCTGGAAGAGGGCTGTTGGGTAAAATCTATATACGCACAACACGCAAGTATACATGGTCAACAAGTAATAGAGTGATAAGTAGAGTATTGTTCCCACAAAGACTAACTAGCAATAACCTTAACTTATAATTACCAATTTCCTATTAACCCTAATTTTATTAAACAAATCAACTCAATAATTAAAACTAAAGAATCTAAATTAAAGAATAATTAAACTATCACAAAATAATCACAAATATCAAAATCTGGAATTTCAAACAATTAATGGAGAATTAGACTTATGATTTCACCATAAGCTTCACTCTGATTTTAACACCTTAATTCTAATTCAACTCACTATCCCAGTTTATTAATCAAGAACACGAACGTAGTATTAACCACCTCTCGATGCACTAATACCGTATTAACTTAAATCCACAATTAAGATAGAAACAAGTTAAACACCTTAATTAACTAACTCACTATATCTCTATGTGAATTACAAATAAAGAAGATTTAAGAATAATTTCTCTATCCGATTACATACGATGTCAAGCATATCTCTACCTTAACATTCATCAAGATTCTGTTATTCACAAAATTCATGAACACATGCTATATTAATTAAGTCTAGATTTAAATATCCTCTCTCGATTCCAAACAAATCCACAAAGAATTGTTGATCAGGCAATTCTTTAATTCAAGCTCAAACCAATATAGATAAATTGGAAATAGATTATAGAAATGGAAATCAACGTTATACAATCATCGTTTCACTTAAAGATCCATCATAAGCCTAAAAAATGAATTAGTTCATACTAAACGAAATAAACACTGAATAATTCATAGTAAACATTCTTATGATTACAAATAATAGCCTAAGACGAAGAATATTGAAAAACACCCTTCATGTAGCCTAGAATCGCAATCGTCTCAAAAATCTCCTAGAAATACTCCTCCAAAGCTTGCTATGAAAAAGTCAGATCAATCTTCGTTATATGCCTTGTTGTGTTGTTCAAGTTGTTATTGATAGAGTAGTAGATGTCTAGCACACAAGCTCCAGCCGAAATTACCTTCAATTAGAGTTCTATTGTTATGCAATAATCTAGATTCCATGCCCAAGAAGTTCAATCATAACAGACATAGCATCATTGCTACCTCAGCCCTTGAAAGGTTCATGTACTATATTCGCCCGCCCCGATGGGTATCCTTTCTGTCAAGCTCGAATGAAGACCCCCCGCCCCGGCGGGGGTGTAAAGGCAAAATACGCCCGCTATGGTGGGTTACCTTTCTGTTAACTGAAGCTCAAGACCCCATTAACGAAGTACATAAGATAATTTGGCATTTTAAGCTGGTTTGTATTCTATTTGCATGACATCTTTGAACTTCAAAATTTATTCCAATTATGCTCCAATTGACTTCAAATCATCCCAATTGATTCCACATATCTGTTACATGCCAGAACAACCATCCTACACATGAAATAACATAAAACAAGTAAAAATGAACATGATCACAAGAATTTAGCAACAAATAAGCATGAAATGGACATTGAATTGCGTATATAAAATCCACTTATCAAAATCCCCCAAACTTAAACTGTGCTAGTCCTCGAGCACAAAACAACTACATGCAATGCAATGAGATGAAATGACTATGACCTAACTTATATGCTTTCGAATCTAACAATATTGCAGAATCAAGATTATCTTAACGGCCTCAACGAAAACAAGCAACTATATAATATCAACCACCAAAAACCAATCTACAATTCTATTTTAATCCTCAAATCTCAAGCCATCATCATTGGTATAGTGTGTGTGTGCAACATCCATGATAATCGATACGGACTCAAATTCAATACATAATCAATCTCTTAGAAGGACTCATACTACGCAAACTTAAAAATTCAAAAAAAAGACAATTCCAACTAAAACTAAACAATCACTAAACTCGGGGGTTCAAGCAGAGTACTTATTCTATTTTCATATATTTATCTCTTTTTTTTGAAATTCACGAGGGCTTTTTACTCTTTTCCCGTTTTATTCACATTTATTTTTTTTATACATACATTATAAGACCCCAACTTATTATTAATGAAATTTAATTTTCTCTATTTATTATTTTGAAATAGTAAGGGTTGATTTGATTAATGTGGATAGTTATGGGTAAAATACGCAAATATTTCAAAATAAGCAAGTGGTTATAAAATATTCATTGTTGTCGTGGAATATTCGTTTGGTTGTGGAATATTCGTACTGTCGGGGAATATTTGTACGACGGCGCATCCATGTGTGGGTCCCATAATGGAAAGCAATTGGATGAAGAAAACGACAAATATAAGTTGTTTAAAAATAACGGCGTAGTTATTCTGAAGTAATATTGTTAAAATACTAAATTGGTTAAAACACAAGAAGACACTCAGTATGCACCAATTATTGATTCTTACGTATGAAGGCACTACTCAATAATGGTTACGATAATTCTTGCTTAGTATTTTATTTTATTGATTTAATAATTGTTTGCGTTGATATTTTATATTCTTTTGTTTCAATAATTGTCATTACACAAGATTTTTCATTATCGAAGCAATAATTCATATTATCTGAATAATATTATTAGATAACATTATTGGCAATGTCTAGAAAGTTCTCATCTAAGGAGAGGTTTGGTCACCTAATTGCGCGCACAAGAAGGAGAAATTGTATTGAAAGCCCCTCTTCCCAGGAACCGCACAGTTGTCAATATTATGATTACAGAATATTATTTGTGAATAATTAATTATTGATTCATATGATGAGGAAAATATTGATTTTATGTGGATATAGATGGAGAAAATTTTAATGTGACAATTGTTGAAAATTAAAATTTTATCTTTTTCCGATAAAATAATTCATTTAAATATATTATTATATTTTAATAATATAATAATGATGATATTTTTATGATAAATGTGGGATATATGACTATATGTGGAGGAGGAGTATTTTTGTTACTAAAAATTTTTAAAGCATGTTTTATGTGTTTGTGGACCCCATTTCTTGAATTTGAAATTTGATTATAAATTGTAAAATCGCTTTCGTTTGTGGATTTCGGGCAATTTACATTTGGAATTTGGAAAAACTTTCTTCTGTAAAGTTGTAGAGAATTGAATTTCCTATAAAAACATGTGAGATTCAAATTTTTTGATAAAAGGGCTATTTATTATGAATTATTGAAGTTTCGAAGCTCCGAAATAATTAATTTTTGGAAGTTTAAAATATTTTAAGTAACAAAAACGTTTTTTTTATTTTGGTGTGTTTCACATGTGTGTGGAAGGAGCTGAATTCAGATTCTTGGTGCGTAGAAAGTTGTGGAAAAAAATAATAATATTATTAAATTAAATTTTACGCTTTGGTGTTCTAAGCATTTTCCTATAAATAGGTGCTTAGGTTAAATTGAAAATCACACCGTAAACTCAAGTTTTCTTTTCTATATTATCGAGCGTATTCTTGTGAGTATTTTGAGTATTGCTATACGATGCAAGTTCAAGTCGTAGCCTTTATATCCTGTTTCAAATTTAAAAGTACCGATCTTTTCGAGGTAAGGGATATTTTTTTTTTTTAAGTAATGATATTATTTCTTCAATATCATTATCTTTGAAAATATCGATCTAAAGTTTTTATCAAATTTGGAGCTTTTGGTGTCGGAGTTATTATTCACGTATACGGCACTATCCACGTATACGACACTATTCACGAATACGACACTATTCATCAAAAAAATAAAACTTTTCCCTTTTCGTCTAAAATATCTATTGTGGATACTAGCTTTGATTGTATCCATGTTTTGATCATTCTTGAATTTTACACCACTATGATTATTTTTGAGGTATTTTTGGTCATGGATAAAATAAAGTACGAATCCTTAATCCTTAATCCTTGTCATTTTGTTTCACTGGATTCGTTTCTTTAAAATATTTTTCATCATCTTCAGTCTTAAATGATGATATTATTGAATATCTTTGGCCTGTAGTGCAAAGATGAATGATTTCTTATGAATATCTTTGGCCCGTAGTGCAAAGATGAACAGGTGTTTAGATGAACATGACCAACTGATGAATATCTTTGGCCTGTAGTGCAAAGATGAATATTTGATTCCAGATATATATTGATTGATGTTACAGGGATAAAAGATAGACGATGAACTTTTAAATTCATACATAGAAGATCATAGTTTGCATTCTCTACTTAACTCTTCTAATGAATTATTATTTTCGTTGCGAATATTGATTTAAAACTTGTTGTCTATTGTATTCTATTAGATTTTTTCCCTGTTGAAGACTAATGATAATTTGTTGTATATTATCTTAGTCATAATATTCTTTACTGGGCTAGTTGAGCTCACCCTTTTCCTTTTTATTCCATTTTTCTTCTCAGGAGGCGAGAATATAGCGAATATGAGTCGGGGTATGGAATAAAGGTTCTAGAGAGAGTTGTTTAGTAGTCCTCACCATTTTTGTAAAATAATGTATCAATAAATGTGATGAGGATTTATTTGAGTATAGATATTGTCTAGAAGATAATATTTGTATTCAAACTCATAGTTTTACTGTTGTAATAATAAAGTTGTAGTTGTTTTTTACATTCCATGTATTGACAACTCGTAATGGGTGATGTATACCTATTTTGGGGGCGCACACATTGGTATCGAGCTTAGGGATATGATCTCTGGCGAGATCGGAGAATAGAACTAGGAGGAGAGATGAGTAAATCCTTTGCTAGTGTGTCCTACCTAAGCTTATTTGTTAGTTGGTCAAGATATAGGGATATTATGTGATATATTGATTTCCTTAATTAACCCTTGTTTTATGATGGTAGATTTGAGAATGTCTCTTGAGAATATTAACAAGGAGTAAATGAGACCGTGGAGACGCTTTTGACTTTCACCAACGAGGAGAACGTGCAACAGTGTGCAATGTTCCTCCCGTGAACAACACCACCGAAAGCGAGATGATGAACGAGGGGATGTTTAGAAGCTTTTTGCAGCCTGCAAAAATCGATTGAGGAGACTCATGTTCAAAATACGGGGAGGAAATGATAGCAATTCACGGGTTGTCATAGCCAAGCAGTTCAAAGAGTTGGGACCACCAGAATTTAAGGGAAAGCCAGATCCGATCATGGCGGAAACATGGGTCAAGAAAATTACCAAGATATTCGATGTCTTGGGATGCACGGAGAACGAAGGTTCCATTCGCCACCTTTATGTTCCGTGGCGCGAAAGCGATTCATTTGGTGGGAGTCTGTGAAACGTACCCATCCACCGCTTTCTCAAAGATGTCTTGGGAAACGTTTTAGAAACTATTTAATGACAAATACTTTCCTGATAGTGTTCATCATATGAAGGAAGTGGAGTTCATCAGATTAGAAGAAAACAACATGGCGGTGTCTCGATGCGAGGCAAAGTTTGCGAGTTATCGAGTTTCGCACCTCATTTGGTGGAGAATGAAGAACGCATTATGGCGGATGTTTCGAGAGGTTTGAAACCCGGGCATACGACAATATCTCATTTCTCATAAATTTTCTCTCTATTCAAATGTTGTAAAATGGGCTCAATTATTATAAGCGAAATAACGAGTACGGTCCAACCGAGGGACCACAATCGGGATCATACCGGAGATAGCGATCAACAAAACAACGATAACCAAAGGAGAAAGAAAAAATTTTGGACAAAAATGGTAACCACTCTGGTGGTAATCATAGCCATGAAAATAGAAGAAGCGAGTCGGAGGAGATTTTAAAAGAGGAGATTTAACAACGACCATGTGAAGACGACAATGCCGACGAAAGAATCGGTTCTAAGGAGGAGAACGACCACCCATCATATGCTATAAATGCGGGAAAGAGGGACATATAAGTCCAAACTGCCCACAACAGTTCAAGGTATGCTATAATTGTTGAAAGGAAGGACATATCGCTCGAGATTGTACGGTAGCGAAACCTAGTTCAGCGGGGACGGTGACTTAAAAGATCCCGAGAAAAAGTCAAAGTCAACGGTTCCTAGAAGAGCGTTTGTTGTGATCGGTCAAAATGCGAGAACCCAAACGAGGTGATCACGGGTAAGCTATTTATAAATTCTTGCGAAGTTTATACCTTACTTGACCTGGGTGCTACCCATTCATTTATCTCTCTCGCTTGTGCTCAACGCGTCTAAACCTCGACTCGGAGAAATTAGACTTTGACCTATTTGTGGAAACTCCGTTGGGAGAAACTTTCATCACATCCACCGCTTATAAATCTTGTTCGATTCAAGTTGGCACCATCACCTTACACCGTTGACCTTATCTCTTTAAAGATACTTGCTTTTGATGTGATTTTAGGGATTGATTGGTTAACTACTCATCATGCCAAAATTGATTGTTTTCGTATAAGTTGTTAGTTTTCATATTCCTAACCAACTCATATACAAATTCAAGCAACTAAACCATTAAAATCACCACATCATATCTAATCATAAACTTATTCGTTTATTGAAAAAACGGATGTCAAGCTTTCTTAGCCCATGTTATGGATTTGAATAAAGACACGCCAAATTTGAATAATATTCTGTTGTTATTGACTTTCCCGACGTATTTCTGAAGAACTTCCCGGGTCTACCCCGAACTTGAAGTTGAATTCTTTATTGATCTTGAACTGGTACAAAGCCCATTTCTAAAACCCCATATCTAATGGCTCCTATTGAACTTCAGGAGTTAAAGGTCCAACTATAGGAGTTGTTGGACATCGGTTTCATTCGTCCTAGTACATCTCCTTGGGGTGCTCCTGTTTTATTCGTAAAGAAGAAAGACGAGAGTATGCGACTTTGTATTGACTATCGGGAATTGAACGATGTCACTATCAAGAATATGTATCCTCTACCTCGTATTGATGACTTTTTTGACCAGTTGCAAGGGGCACAATTTTTTTCAAAGATCGATCTTCGTTCTGGATATCATCAGCTGAAGATTAGAACTGAGGATATTCCAAAGACTGCCTTTAGAACTCGGTACAGGCATTATGAATTTTTAGTCATGTCTTTCGGATTTACTAATGCTCCTGCGGCTTTCATGGATATGATGAATCGAGTATTCAAGGAATATTTGGATCAATTCGTTGTTGTCTTTATTGATGACATCCTCGTATATTCCAAAAGTCGTAAAGATCATGAGAACCATTTGAAGCTGGTACTCCAAAGGCTTCGTGAAAACAAGCTTTATGCCAAGTTGAAGAAATGCGAGTTCTGGCTTGAGGAAGTAGCATTCCTTAAGCACGTGGTGTCAAAACATGGAGTATCTATTGATCCGACGAAGATTGAAGCAATACAAAGTTAGAGCAACCAAGTCGTTGGATCAAGTACGTAGCTTTTTTGGGCTTAAATGGTTATTATCGGAGATTCGTGGAAGGTTTTCTCGAATCGCTACTCCATTAACCCAACTAACTTCGGAAGGATACAAAATTCGTTTGGAGCGAAGAATGCGAGAAGAGTTTCCAAGAGCTTAAGAGGAGACTCATTTTGGTTTTGTTCTAACAATATCATCCGAAATACGGATGGATTTGTTATCTCAAATGATGCTTGAGCAAAGGGTTAAGATGTGTTCTCATGCAATGTGGGAAAGTCATAGCCTATGCCTCGCGACAACTTAAAGAGTATGAGAGGAATTATCTTACTCATGATCTAGAGTTGGCAGCAGTCGTTTTCGCGCTAAAGATCTGGAGGCACTATCTATATGGGGAGAAAGTGGAGATATATTTAGACCATAAAATCCTCAAATATTTCTTTATACAAAAGGAACTCAACATGCGGCAACGACGTTGGCTCGAGTTGTTGAAAGATTACGACCACACTATTCAATACCATCCTAGAAAAGCGAACGTGGTAGCTAACGCGTTGAGTAAAAGATCATATGCAGGAATGAGTGCGATGATGTCAAGTATACGCATAGAGCCAACTTTAATATAAAAAGTTAAGGTTGCTCAAGCCACCGACCCGGAAGAGTTGGTATCAGAGCTTAGGGATATGGTCTCTAGCGGAGATCGGGGAATAGAACTAGGAGGGGAGAGATGAGTAAATCCTTCGCTAGTGTGTCCTACCTAAGCTTATTTGTTGGTCGATCATAATATAGGGATATTATGTGATATATTAATTTGTTTAATTAACCCTTATTTTATTGCAGTATTTAAGAATGGCAGCTGAGAACGTTAACAATGTGATATATTGATTTTGCATGAACTTCAAAAAGCTTCTAAACATCTCATCATTCATCATTTGTTCGGTAGTATTGCTTACAGGAGGAATATTGCTCTCTTATTGCATGTTCTTCTAATTGGTGACTAAAGGTGTTTCCACAGTCTCATACACTCCATTGTTAACGTTCTCAGCTGCCATTCTTAAATACTGCAATAAAATAAGGGTTAATTAAACAAATTAATATATCACATAATATCCCTATATTATGATCGACCAACAAATAAGCTTAGGTAGGACACACTAGTGAAGGATTTACTCATCTCTCCCCTCCTAGTTCTATTCCCCGATCTCCGCTATAGACCATATCCCTATGCGTATGAAGAAGAAAGTACAAGAAGGTGCTATTCCGGAAGAGAGAATTGATGAAGAAGGAATACTTCGAGTCCACTCTAGACTTTGTGTTCCTAACGGCTCTGATTTGAAGTACAAGATTATGATGGAGGCACACAATACACCATTTTTAATCCATCCTGGAAGTACTAAAATGTATCGTGATCTTCGACATACATTTTGGTGGAACAATATGAAGAGAGAGATTGCAAAGTTTATCTCGATGTGTTTAACTTGTCAACGTGTAAAGGCGGAGCATCTAGTACCTAAGGGTCCGTTGCAACCACTTGAGATTCCGAAATGGAAGTGGGAACACATTACCATGGATTTTGTTACGGGTCTTCCTACGGTTTCTCAAGGCATCAATGCCATTTGGGTTATTGTTGATAGATTAACCAAGTCTGCTCATTTCTTTCCGATACGGGAGACTTATTCCCTTGAACGTCTTGCTAGTATATATGTAGATGAGATTGTGAGGTTGAATGGCATGCCAGTATCCATAGTTTCGGATCATGACCCAAGATTCACTTCAAGATTTTGGGTTAGCTTGCAAAAAGCTATGGGCACGGATTTATGATTCAGTTCGGCATACCATCCTCAAACGGACGGACAATCAGAGAGGACTATTCAAACTCTTAAAGATCTATTAAGACTCTGTGTCCTAGACTTCAAGGGCAGTTGGGATAAGTATTTACCATTGGTGGAATTCTCCTACAACAACAGTTATCAGGCAAGTATAGGTGTGACTCCATTTGAAACATTATATGGACGAAAGTGTCGCTCTCCAATATGTTGGGATGAGGTGGGTGAAGCAACATTGTTGGGACTGAAAGTTAATACGATGACTACCGAAAAGATCCAAATGATTCGACAACGATACAAAGCGGCACAAGATCGACAAAAGAGTTATGCGGATCTTCATCGAAAGGACGTGGAATTTAGTATAGGGGATCATGTATTGTTGCGAGTTGCTCCATGGAAGGGAGTTACAAGATTTGGGAAGAGATGAAAGCTCAATCCACGATTTATTGGTCCATTTCAAATTCTTGACCGAGTAGGAAATGTAGCCTATAGACTACGTTACCTCCGAAAGTATGTCTCGTGTTCATAATGTGGTTCACATATCTATACTTAGAAATATGTGAAAGACCCAACCACGTTATTGAGTTAGAACCGGACGAGATAGCCAAGACTTAACGTGATAAGGAGGTACTGTTAAGATCTTGGATAGAAAGGAGCATGTCCCCGCACGACGAAGGTCATACCACAAGTTAAAGTTTTGTGGAGGAACCATGCTATTGAAGAAATGATCTGGGAATTGGAAACGGAAATGAAAGCGAGGTATCCTCACCTTTTCGAAACACCAGGTACGTACTTCAATTTAGAGGACGAAATTTCATAAGGAGGGGAGGTTGTAAGACCCTAACTTATTATTAATGAAATTTAATTTTCTCTATTTATTATTTTGAAATAGTAAGGGTTGATTTGATTAATGTGGATAGTTATGGGTAAAATACGCAAATATTTCAAAATAAGCAAGTGGTTATAAAATATTCATTATTGTCGGGGAATATTCGTTTGGTCGTGGAATATTCGAAATCTTTGTCGGGAATATTAAATTTACGACGATTGCATGACCATGTGGGGCCCCCATAATGAAAAAGCGATTGGATGAAGAAAATGACAAATATAAGTTGTTTAAAAATAACAGGCGTAGTTATTCACCGATTAATCTGTTAAAATACTCTTGGTTAAAACACAAGAAGACACTAGTGTGCACCAATTATTGATTCTTACGTAAGAAGGCACTACTCAATAATGGTTACGATAATTCTTCGCTCAATATTTTATTTTATTGATTTAATAATTGTTGCGTTGATATTTTATATTGCTGTTGTTTCAATAATTGTCATTACACAAAGATTTTCATTATCGAAGCAATAATTCATATTATCTGAATAATATTATTAGATAATATTATTGGCAATGTCTAGAAAGTTCGCATCTAAGGAGAGGTTTGGTCACCTAATTACGCCGCCAAGAGAGAAATTCTTATTGAAAGCCCCTTTTCTTGGGAACCGCACAGTTGTCAATATTGTGATTCTGTAATATTATTTGTGAATAATTAATTATTGATTCATATGATGAGGAAAATATTGATTTTATGTGGATATAGATGGAAAAAATTTTAATGTGACAATTGTTGAAAATTGAAATTTTATCTTTTTACGATAAAATAATTCATTTAAATATATTATTATATTTTAATAATATAATAATGATGTATTTTTTATAAATGTGGGATATATGAGTATATGTGGAGGAGTAGTATTTTTGTTACCAAAAATATTTAAAGCATGTTTTATGTGTCGGTGGACCCCATTTCTTGACTGAAATTTGATTATAGCTTGTAAAATCGCCCGTTTGTGGATTTCGGGCAATTTTTGTTTGGAATTTGGAAAAACTTTCTTCTGTAAAGTTGTAGAGAATTGAATTTCCTATAAAAACATGTGAGATTCGAATTTTTTGATAAAAGGGCTATTTATTATGAATTATTGAAGTTCCGAAGCTCCGAAATAATTAATTTTTGGAAGTTTAAAATATTTGAAGTAACAAAAACATTTTTTTTTATTTTGGTGTGTTTCACATGTGTGTGGAAGGAGTTGAATTCAGATTCTTGGTGCGTAGGAAATTGTGGAAAAAAATAATAATATTATTAAATTAAATTTTCTGCTTTGGTGTTCTAAGCATTTTCCTATAAATAGGGTGCTTAGGTTAGAATTAAAAATCACACCAGAAACTGAAGTTTTCTCTCTCTATATTATCGAGCGTATTCTTGTGAGTTTTTTGAGTATATTTTTAGTATTGCTATACTTACAAGTTCAAGTCATAGCCTTATATCCAAAGTTTCAGCTTAAAAGTCTTGATCTTTCGAGGTAAGGATATTATTTTTTTCGTAATGATATTATTTCTTCAATATCATTATGTCGAAATATTGATCTAAAGTTTTATCAAATTTAGAACTTTTGGTGTGTCTGAGTTACTATTCACGATACTCAAGACTATCCACGTATACGACACTATTCACGAATTAAAGCATTATTCATCGAAAAATGAAAATTTTCCTTTTTTCGTCTAAAATATCTATTGTGGATACTAGCTTTGATTGTATCCATGTTTTGATCATTCTTGAATTTTACACCACTATGATTATTTTTGAGGTATTTTTGGACATGGATAAAACAATGTACTAATCCTTAATCCTTAATCCTTGTCATTTTGTTTCACTTTGGATTCGCTTCTTTAAAAATATTTTCATCATCCTCGCCTTAAATGATGATATTATTGAATATCTTTGGCCTGTAGTGCAAAGATGAATGATTTCTGATGAATATCTTTGGCCCATAGTGCAAAGATGAACAGGTGTTTAGATGAACATGACCTACTGATGAATATCTTTGGCCTGTAGTGCAAAGATGAATATTTGATTCCAGATATATATTGATTGATGTTACAGGGATAAAAGATAGATGATGAAATTTTAAATTCATACATAGAAGATAGTAGTTTACATTCTCTACTTAACTCTTCTAATGAATTATTATTTCCGCTGCGAATATTGATTTCAAACTTGTTTTCTATTGTATTCTATTAGATTTTTTCCCTGTTGAAGACTAATGATAATTTTTTGTATATTATCTTAGTCATAATATTCTTTAATGGTCTAGTTGAGCTCACCCTTTTCCTTTTTGTTCCATTTTTCTTCTCTGGAGGCGAGAATATAAGAAGATGAAGTCTGTGGTATGGAATGAAGGTTCTAGAGAGAGTTGTTTAGTAGTCCTCACCATTTTTGTAAAATAATCTATGAATAAATGTGATGAGGATTTATTTGAGTATAGATATTGTCTAGAAGATAATATTTGTATTCAAACTCACAGTTTTACTGTTGTAATAATAAAGTTGTAGTTGTTTCTGTACCATGTATTGAAAACTCAGAATGGGTGATGTATACCTATTTTGGGGGCGTCACATACATGACTGTGCAATGTCTCACCCCATTAGGCTGATAGTGCTACCCCTTAGCGAGCTTTCAACCAACGACTCCAAGACCATAAAAGACCTTAGGGCGCTAGGTGTAAAGACAATCCCCTCGGGCGTACTTACTCAAGTAACAAAGGCTCCGAAACAAAACTAGTCACGATACATGTATACTCTTTATATATAAAGCTTATATACCCCACATATCCTCCCCCAAACTTAGGTTCTTGCCTATTTTTCGCCTTTACTGTCTATCATTATCATTTTCTCATTTACTCTAGCATTATCCTTTAGAGACCATTTATATAGGTATCAATTTGAACTGACCAGTCAACAACGATGTTATTATTCATGTTATCCTTGTTATACCAGTTCAAACAAGCTCAAGATTTGATTTATAGCAGAAATTGTATCACAGTTCTAACACGCAATACTGTATTTGTTAACTTATTGTCAATCACATCATTGGCCCACAAATAATATGAAATACAACAGTGATGGACTTATGCAAACACAATACTTAACTAACTACATTATTATTATTTTTTTATATGGATAACAAAATGCATTACAAGATTATTTACTATGCAATGACAAACATTAACTTAAGCTACTATGAATGCACCTAAGCTATCATGCAATACTGAAATTAAGATGCAATACGGAAATTTAAATGACAAAATCGCAACCTAAGTACTATATATGCATGCAAACATGTATTTAAATCCCCCAAACTTAAGTAATACAATGTCCTTATTAGATGAATAGTTAAAATAAGTACGTGAGGACTTCCCTCCTATCGCTTAAGTCTGAGGAGGTGGTTGTTGTTCTTTTTCGTCTGAATCACTTGGTGGAAACCTTGACATTGGCATGGGCTGTTGATATGGAAATTGGGCTCCTGGGTTGAAGCTTTGTAGAGTTGTGTTGAGTGAGGCAAAAGATGCATTCATAGCATCAAACATATGATCTTGCCTCATTGCTAATTGCCTCATTTCCCAACGTGTTGCGTTGTTGTGTGCATTCAATTGATTTTGAAAATCAAGGAACTGAGAACTGGATATGGCTTCGGCTTGCGGTACCAGCTCAGTCCCTTGATCGCCCATTGGTTCATCATCCTCCCCTGATGTTTCTGTAGCATCCACGTCGTCATCTGAATCCAACGGAAAAATAAAACCCAGACCACGCAGATGTGACTCGCCCCCTGCCCATACGGAATACCGCGCTATCATTCTAGAATCAAGCAATACAAGCGGCAATTGTGTGGGCTCGTCGTCGGACCATCTAACCCCTGCATTGTGACATAACCCACAAATGAGTGATGGGTGTGGTAAGCCTCCAGAAAAATTTCCACGTAAGTACCGACGGATATAGGAACAAATGATGGCCCCTACATCGATGATGAAGTCTTGCACAATGGCGTAACACAGTAACGCCTTCTCTTTTGTGACATCCGAGGTGTGTTGGGACGGAAGCAATTTAGCACATAGGAAGGCGTACCAGATTTTACCATACCGACTAAGGTCTTTGCTATGAAACACAGTGCCTCCCTTCCGACCCATGATCCAAGATGTTCCCGGCTTTGTCATCTCCGTGATTATAGCATCATAGTCCGGGTCAGAATTACTGAGATGAGCATAATGGCAGTGGCGAGGTACCCATAGTTGGTAGTAGGTATTAATTACGTCGACACTGAATGGAACCAACCGACCTCGCACAAATGCGTGGAATGGTTCTTTGTCCTCAGCATTTGCATAAAATTCGTTGACAATGTTAACAACGGTTGGTTTCGGCTCCTCGGTGAATTTGGTCCATCCCTTTTGGTAAATTTGAGCCATAAGCTCCCCATCGTTATGATCCGGTGCCAACCCCCGCTCTGGTGTAAGGGCTTTGGTGAGCATGTAGTCATACCAATCGGCGGCGGCGGCACTTGCAAATTTTTGGTGATCGATGGTACGGGTTGGTTGAGATGGCCGGGAACTTTCTCCCCTTTGGCGTTTAGAAGATGATGGTGAGGCCATGATTTCTCTCTAGTTCTCAAATATATTATATGAATGCTCTATATCAAGTGTGGTGAGAGATATGATATAAGGTGTAGTGCTATATATAGATGTGGAGAGGAGTAATGGAGTATTGGGAATAGTGGGGTAGTGGGTGGTAGATGGAGTTATGAAGTAGTGGGAAGTGGGAAAGTGGTATGTTATTAGGAAGGGGAGAAGTTTGTAACTGCCCAAAGTCTGCACATTTTCCAGAACTGCGCCCGTGCATGGGGTATCAGATTAGGAAGGTCACTTCCCGTGAGCTAGTATTCTGTCAACTAGGTTTGGGGACCCCCGCCCCGACGGGGGTTGTAGTGTAAAAAGGGCCCACCCAGTGAGCTATGCTCTTGCTGTAAAAAAGGGCATCATGTGGTATGTGCCCTCTCGTCGAGCTCCTTTGTTTTGCTTCAATGTAGTTCACTTTTGCTTCAATGTAGTGCTTGATCATCCTTCATCCATCCTGCGTGACATAAAACATGAAGTTTAGTCGGTTGTTTATAACGTGAAGTATTGTTGAGAGATTAACTAGACTTTCATTGTATGCTACTAACTATTAATTGAATAAAAACTATATTATAAATACTATAAATGAAAAATACGAGAAATAAACTAAAGATTGGGTTGCCTCCCAATTAGCGCTTGATTTTAAGTCATTCATCCTGACTACTTCCTGCTCAGGTTGTGTCGGTCAATGTGATGGCGATCACGTCGGAGTTGGCTTCTCCACCCCAATAATGCTTCAAACGGTGTCCGTTTACTTTGAACTTATATAGTGGATTTTGACTGTAGAGTTCCACTGCGCCATGAGAGAAAACCCGTTTGATAGTGAATGATCCCGTCCATCTCGATTTAAGTTTTTCCAGGGAACAATCGCAACCGTGGGTTGAACAATAGTATTGATTGACCCGGCTCGAATGTTCGGTGCATAATTTTCTGGTTGTGCCATCTTTTTACCTTTTCTTTGTAAACTTTGGAATTCTCATAGGCGTGAAGGCGAAATTCATCGATTTCATTCAAGTGAAGTAATCTTTTCTCCCCTACAGCTGCTTGATCAAAATTGAGTTTTTGTACCGCCCAATATGTCTTATGTTGTAGCTCGACCTGTAAGTGGAATGCCTTCCCGTATAGTAGTTGATATGGTGACATCCCGATTGGCGTCTTGTATGCAGTTTGGTATGCCCATAATGCATCATCTAATCTAAGCGACCAATCTTTCCGACTCGGATTCACCACTTTCTCTAATATCTTCTTAACTTCTTTGTTTGATACCTCATCCTGTCCCCTGGTTTGCGGGTGATACGCTGTAGCTACCTTGTGGTTGACCCCATACTTGGCCAAAAGAGCTGAAAAATACTTATTGCAGAAGTGAGTACCGTCATCACTGATAATTGCTCTTGGCGTGCCAAACCTCGTGAAGATATTCTTTTGTAGGAACTTGAGGACCACTTTGGCATCAGTTGATGGTAATGCTGCAGCTTCAACCCACTTTGACACGTAGTCCACTGCGAGTAGAATGTATTAATTGTTTAAAGACGAGGGGAATGGCCCCATGAAATCGATGCCCCATACATTAAAAATTTCCACTTCAAGAATCATTTGTAAAGGCATCTCATTCCATTTCGAAATGTTGCCCACCCTTTGACACCTATCGCATTGTTTGACAAAATGGTGGGCATCTTTGAATAATGTAGGCCAATAAAAACCAGATTGTAACTCCTTCGCTGCTGTCCTCTCACTCCCATAATGCCCGCCATATGCAGATGAGTAACACTCATGCATAATGTTCTTCACTTCACTGTAGGGGACGCACCGTCGAATCATTTTGTCGGCGCACTGCTTGAATAAGTACAGTTCGTCCCACATGTACCATTTCACATCATGAAGAAATTTTCTTTTCTGTTGTCTTGTGAGGTCAGGTGGTAGAATGTTGCTCACAAGAAAATTTGCATAATCTATATACCACAGAATCTCTGCTGAAATCCCAAACAGTTCCTCATCTGGGAATGACTCATTAATCTCACATCTGTCGTCTTTCACTTTCCCTTGGTTTTCTAACCTAGACAAATGATCGGCTATCCTTTATCCTTTATCTCTAAGTCAAAATCTTGAAGTAGGAGGATCCACCGGATAAGGTGTGGCTTAGCAACCTTTTTCGCTATCAAGTATCGAATCGCCGCATGGTCTGTGTAGATTATCACCTTAGTCCAAATCAAGTAAGCACAAAATTTATCAAACGCATACACCACTGCAAGCAATTCTTTTTTTGTGGTTGTGTAATTCATTTGAGTTTCTGTAAGTGTTTTGCTTCCATAGTATATGGTGCGAAACACCTTGTCTCAACGTTGGCCCAAAACAACCCCAACCGTGAAGTCACTTGCATCACACATAACCTCGAATGGCATGCTCCAATCCAGTGCGACTATAACGGGGGCTGTGGTTAATTTTTTCTTTAATAAGTCAAAAGCTATCTTGCATTCTTCATCAAAGCTGAAAGTCGCATCCTTCTCTAAAAGACTGCATAAAGGTTTTATAATTTTAGAGAAGTCTTTTATAAACCTCCTGTAGAACCTAACATGTCCCAAGAAACTCCTAATACCCTTAACTGAGCTCGGTGGAGGCGGTTTTTCAATAGTTTCCAGCTTTGCTTTGTCAACCTCCAATCCTTAAGCCGATACCTTATGGCCCAAAATTATGCCCTCTTCAACCATGAAGTGGCATTTTTCATAATTTCGTATGAGGTTCGTATCCTTACATCTTTCCAACACCATGACCAGATTCTTTAAACAAATATCGAAGCTGTCTCCATAAACCAAAAAGTCATCCATGAAGACTTCAACATTTTTCTCCACCATATCTGAAAAAATGACCATCATACACCGTTGGAAAGTTGCAGGTGCATTGCATAACCCGAATGACATCCTCCTGAATGCAAATGTGCCGTAAAGGAACGTGAATGTTGTCTTTTCTTGATCCTCCGGAGCGATGAATATCTGGTTATAGCCCGAGTATCCATCCAACAAACAGTAATATTCATGTCCCGCCAATCTATCCAACATTTGATTAATAAACGGTAGCAGGAAATGGTCTTTTCGGGTTGCCTTGTTCAATTTTCTATAATCCATGCAAACCCTCCAACCTGTCACTGTTTTAGTCGTTATTAATTCGTTGTCCTCATTCTGCACCACTGTCATTCCTCCCTTTTTCTAAGACGCATCAAGACCGGACTAACCCATTTCTTTGTCGAAATCGGGTAGATGATACCGGCATCCAACCACTTCAATATTTCCTTCTTCACAACTTCCTTCATAATCGGGTTAAGTCGTCGCTGTTACTCCACCGTTGGTTTTACCTCATCTTCCATTAGAATCTTGTGCATGCAAAATGAAGGGCTGATTCCCTTTATATCAGCAATTGTCCACCCAATAGCTGATTTATGTTCCCGAAGCACCCTCAGCAACTTTTCTTCTTGCATTTCGTTAAGTGCAGCTGAAATAATAACAGGTAAAGAATTTGAATTGCCTAAATACGCATACCTGAGGTGTTTAGGGAGTGGCTTAAGTTCCAGCTTTGGTGGCTCTTCCAAGGATGGTTTTAGTTTTTCTGCGGCTACTTCCTCCGTGTGCAATGGTTCAAACGGTGTTCTTAATCTGGAAACTCATGGAAATGATTCCAGCATTTGTAAATAATCCACCAATTCTGTGTCGTCGACCTCTTCATCTCCCAATAAAGTTGTTTCTAACGGATCGTTTCCCAAGCTCTTGCTCATATCTTCATTGATGATTTGCTCAATTAAGTCCATTCAAAAACATTCTTCCTCATTCGTAGGGAATTTTATGGCCTTGAACACATTGAATTTTATTTCTTGATCTTGGACCCTCATAGTCAGTTCTCCTTTTTGTACATCTATGAGTGTCCTACCCGTGGCCAAAAATGGTCTCCCTAGGATAATTGGATGTTCTTGTCCTCCTCAAAGTCCAGAATGATAAAGTCCATGGGGAATATAAACTTATCCATTTTCACTAAAATGTACTCTACTATGCCTCTCGGATATATGACTGACCTATCCGCCAACTGTAATGAAATATTTGTAGGTCTTGGAGCGGGCAAACCCAATTCTGTGTATACTGACAATGGCATAAGGTTTACACTCACCCCCAAATCACATAAACATTTGCTGAAATGCATATTCCCAATCGTGTATGGAATAGTGAAGCTCCCCGAGTCCTTGAGTTTTGGTGGTAATTTTTGCTATAATACCGCACTACACTCCTCGGTTAGTGCAACTGTCTCAAAATCTTCCCATTTCTTCTTCCCTGACAGAATCTCTTTCATAAATTTTGCGTAGCTCGACATTTGTTTTAGGGCTTTTGCAAATGGTATGTTGATCTAAAGTTTCTTGAATACTTCCAAAATCTTTACGAATTACTTATCTAATTTCTATTTTTGGACCCTTTTATTTGAATTATGGTGGGATAAACAATTAGCTTATTGTTCAAATTTGTTCCCTCACTCTGTTTATCCTCACCCTTACTTCCTTCAATTTTTCTACTATCATCAACTTTTTCATCCGGAGTCACTGTATTTTATGCATTAGTACCCTCAAGATGTTTCCCACTCCGCAATGTGATTGCCTGGCACTGTTCATGGTTACCCTTCGGATTTCTCTCTGTATCACTTGGTAGGGTCCCTTGTGGCCTGTTATTTAGTGCTAAGGCAATTTTCCCCATCTGATTTTCCAAGTTCTTGATGGATATTGCTTGAGTTTTTATGGCTGCCTCGTTACTAGTTATATACTTCGACACCAATTCCTCGAAGTCTGATTTCCTTTCATAATGTTAATGGTTGTTGGTGATTCGAAACTTTGGGGATATGACTGTCGTGGAGCTTGATGTTGCTGATTATTGCTCCACGAGAAATTCGGATGATTCCTATTTCCTTGATTATATGTATTCTGGTATATTTTCTCGCTAATTACATTATAATTTCCCACAAACCGCATGAGATGCCGGATTTATTACAAGATTGATCCGTTGGTGCTCTCCAAATAAGCACAACTCATATATAACTGCTATTTGATGTGCTTGTTGTGCCTGTACTGTGAGACCCCAAATTTTATGAATAAAGATTTAAATTTCTCGAAATATTTTTTTAATAATATGGTGTGGATTTGATAAAATGTTATAGTTGTGGGTAATATTTATAAATTTTGCAAAGAACGCAATTGTTATATAATATTCGATTGGTCGGGGAATATTCGTTTTAGCAGGGAACATTCGTACAACGGCACAATCATTGGTGGACCCCACAACGGAATTATTGTCGGATTGAGAAAACGACAAAAATATTTTTTATAAAAATAACGACGGAAGTTTTAGCGTTAACTGTTGAAAACCCGGTGTTAAAAGTACAGTAATACGCGTGGTTGCATAGTAGCTGTAAGACCACAAAAATTTTTTAAATAAAAAGGAATTTCCTTTATTTATTATTTTGAAATAGTAAGGGTGGATTTGATTAATGTGGTTAGTTATGGATAAAATACGCAAATATTTTAAATAAGCAAGTGGTGATATAATATTCATTATTGTCGGGGAATATTCGTTTGGTCGTGGAATATTCGTCATCGTAAAGGGGAATATTCGTATGCGACGACAAGCGCCATGTGTGGGGCCCATAACGAAAAGCGATTGGAGGAAGAAAGCGACAAGAATAAGTTGTTTATAAATAACTGGCCAGCAGCTTATTACCAAGTTATCTTGTTGGAATACCCAAGGGTTAAAACACACTAATCTGGCGTTGTTGAACAAGAAGACACCAGGTATTGCACCAATTATTGATTCTTACGTAAGAAGACACTACTCAATAATGGTTACAGAATTAATGCTCAATATTTTATTGATTCAAGAATTGTCGCATTGATATTTTATATTCTTGTTGTTTCAATAATTGTCATTACGGTATTTTTCATTATCGAAGCAATAATTCATATTATCTCGAATAATATTATTAGATAACATTATTGGCAATGTCTAGAAAGTTCGCTCTAAGGAGAGGTTTGGTCACCTAATTGCTTGCGCCAAGAAGGAGAAATCTTTATTGAAAGCCCCTCTTTCCTGGAACCGTGCAGTTGTCAATATTGTGATTCTCATAATATTATTTGTGAATAATTAATTATTGATTCATATGATGAGGAAAATATTGATTTTATGTGGATATAGATGTAGAAAATTTTAATGTGACAATTGTTGAAAATTAAAATTTTATCTTTTTCGATGAAATAATTCATTTAAATATATATATATATATATATATATATATATATATTTTTAATAATATAATAATGGTGATATTTTTACAACGAATGTGGGATATATGAGTATACGAGGAGGAAGAGTATTTTTGTTGCAATAAATGTTTAAAACATGTTAAACATGTCTGGTGGACCCCATTTATTGATCAAATTTGATTATAAATGTAAAATCGCTTGCTTTGTGGATTTCTTTACCAATTTGGGTTTGGAATTTGGAAAACTTTCTTCCGCAAAGTTGTAGAGAATTGAATTTCCTATAAAAACATGTGAGATTCAAATTTTCTACGCAAAAGGGCTATTTATTATTAATTATTGAAGTTTTGAGTTCCAAAATAATTGATTTTTGGAAGTTTTAATTATTTTAAATAATAAAACGTTTTTTGGTGAGTGTTACACATGTTATAAATGTGTCATGTTGCTGAATTCAGATCTAGGAAGGTTGGCGTAGAGAACTTAATATATATATATTATTAATTTATTAAATTTTCTGCTTTGGTGTTCTAAGCATTTTCCTATAAATAGGGTGCTTAGGTTAGAATTGAAAATCACACCAGAAACTGAAGTTTTCTCTCTCTATATTATCGAGCGTATTCTTGTGAGTATTTTGAGTATACTTTGAGTATTGATATACGGTGCAAGTTCAAGTCATAGCCTATATCCGGTGTTTCTACTAGAAGTACTGTCTTTCGAGGTAAGGGATATTATTTTTTTTTGTAATGATATTATTTCTTCAATATCATTATGCTGAAATATTGATCTGAAGTTTTTATCAAATTTGGAACTTTTGGTGTCAGAGTTACTATTCACGTATACGGTACTATTCACAAATACGACACTATTCATCGAAAAATATAAAATTTTCTTTTTGTCCAAAATATCTATTCTGGATACTAGCTTTGATTGTATCCATGTTTTGATCATTCTTGAATTTTACACCACTATGATTATTTTTGAGGTATTTTTGGACGTGGATAAAACAAAGTACGAATCCTTAATCCTTAATCCTTGTCATTTTGTTTCACTTTGGATTCGCTTTTTTAAAATATTTTTTCATCATCCTCGATCTTAAATGATGATAATATTGAATATCTTTGACCTATAGTGCAAAGATGAATGATTTATGATGAATATCTTTGGCCTGTAGTGCAAAGATGAATGATTTCTGATGAATATCTTTGGCCCGTAGTGCAAAGATGAACAGGTGTTTAGATGAACATGACCAACTAGTGAATGTCCTTGGCCTGTAGTGCAAGGATGAATATTTGATCCCAGATATATATTGATTGATGTTATAGGGATAAAAAAAATAGACGATTAACTTTAAAATTCATACATAGAAGATAGTAGTTTGCATTCTCTACTTAACTCTCCTAATGAATTATTATTTCATTGCTAATATTGATTTAAAACTTGTTGTCTATTGTATTCTATTAGATTTTTCCCTGTTGAAGACTAACGATAATTTTGTTGTATATTATCTTAGTCATAATATTCTTTACTGGGCTAGTTGAGCTCACCCTTTTCCTTTTTGTTCCATTTTTCTTCTCAAGAGGCGAGAATGTAGCGATTACTAGTCGGGGTATGGAATGAAGGTTCTAGAGAGAGTTGTTTAGTAGTCCTCACTATTTTTGTAAAATAATGTATCAATAATTATGATGGGGATTTATTTGCGTGTGGATATTGTCTAGATGACAATATCTGTATTTAAACTCACAGTTTATATGTTGTAATAATAAAGTTGTAGTTATTTCTGTACCATGTATTTGGCGACTCAGAATGGGTTGGATGGAATGGACCTATTTTGGGGGCGTCAGAGTAGCATATGGTATTGATTATTGATGCTTACGTGAGAAGTCACTCAGTTTTGTTCAATTATTGCTACAGTAATTGTTGCATTGTATCTCACGTTATTGGATTCAATTATTGTCGATATTTTATATATTATTAA
Organism: Panax ginseng; assembly: GCA_020205605.1. Taxonomy (NCBI): domain Eukaryota; kingdom Viridiplantae; phylum Streptophyta; class Magnoliopsida; order Apiales; family Araliaceae; genus Panax; species Panax ginseng. The sequence continues at coordinate 146,051,314 of CM035128.1, read as the reverse complement.
ATCAATAATTGAGACTACAAAGTTATTAATATTATTATTTGCAATATTAACGATGTCTAGAAGTTCTGTCAAGGAGAGGTTTGGTCACCTAATTGCGCGCCAATAGGGAGAAATCCTTATTGGAAAGCCCCCTCTTTCCTAGGAATGACCTGGTCGATTAATATTGTGAATTATAATAAAGGTGATAAGTTTTGTTTTATTATTATTATAAATGTAATAAAACAGAAAACCTTTTATAAAGTTTTGTATTATTTGATTATAAATAGAATATATTATATTTTATTATGCATAGTGTTTGCATAGTGCATGCATAGTATTTGCATAGTAAAATCTTTTTATATAAAATAAAATACTTTTATAAAGATATTTGTTTTATTAGACTATAAATAGAATATATAATATTTTATTATGCATAGTATTTGTATAGTGCATGCATAGTGTTTGATAGTAAAATCTTTTTTATATAAAATAAAATACTTTTATAAAGTTATTCGTTTTATTAGATTATAAATAGAATATATTATATTTTATTTAATGATTTTGTTTTATTAGAATATTTTATTAATAATTTGCATAGTAAGTCAATATGGACCGTCCGTTTAAAAGTAAATCAATCTGGACCGTTCATGAATTAGTTACTATTTAGTCCATTCTCCTATAAATAGAAGCTCATTCCTTCATTATTTCTTATGAATTCACTGAAACTCTAGAGAGAGAAACTATAGAGAGAAAGAAGAAAAGTATTCTGCTACTTCACTACTCCTATATCCAATTTCTTCTAAGGTAAGGGGTATTATTTTTTTCGTATTCATGAAAAGAATTATTTTCTTTCAATACTCGTAAGGGGTATTATTTCTTTCGTATTCATGAACAGAACTTCTGTTATTCCATTCTTTATTATTCAGTTGAAATAACCTGTATACGCGGGCTACCCTATAATTGGTGAAATTCTTCTGTTATTCCATTCTTTATCATTATGTTGTAATAACCTATCTATACGAAGTACCGCATACATGGTGAAATTCTTCTGTTATTCCATTCTTTATTATTTTGTTGGAATAACCTATATACGCGGGCTACCCTATACTTGGTGAAATTCTTTTATTATTCCATTCTTTATCATTATGTTGGAATAACCTGTCTATGCGAAGTACCGCATACATGGTAAAATTCTTTTGTTATTCCATTCTTTATCATTATGTTGGAATAACTTGTCTATGCGAAGTACCACATACATGGTGAAATTCTTCTGTTATTCCATTCTTTATTCTGTTGGAATATCCTCTCTATGCATTTACGCATGACCTAATTCTATTATTTATTATTCTGTTGGAATATCCTGTCTGTGCGTTTACGCATGACCTGGTTTTATTATTTATTATTATGTTGGAATATCTTGTTCGCATGCGCTTACGCATGACCGTGTTCCATTATTTATTATTCTCGTGGAATAACTCGTCTGCAAGGGTCTATCGTATGCACGGTGATTTCTTTTGTTATTCCATTCTTTTTATACTCGGTTGGTTAAAGTTTTGGCTTTTATACTCCATGAAATTAGTGGAATATCCTTGATATTTCATACTTCATCCAAAGATCTTTTCATGGAAATATTCTTCGAGCATTCTTGAGTTTTACCCCACAAAGCAAAGATCATGTTGACAATTTGGACGTTATTGGTTCCTGGATAAATTAATTCTTGAACTTGTTTTATTGAATTCTTATATCATTGTCATCATCTATTATGTTGAAAGTCATCTGTGGCCTGTAGTGCATATATGGACTTGGTATGATTATGACCAGGGATTATTTGGTATAATCATGACCGTAATGTTACAAATGATGTGGTAAAAGTCATCATTGGCCCGTAGTGCATTGATGGACAGTTTTTGGTATGATTATGGGTATGGATTCTCTTCGGCCAAGGGTGCAAAGATGAATTATTTTATGGCATGATCATGACCATTGATGAATACACGAATATCCTTGGCCCGTAGTGCATGGATAATTTGTGGTTGTGATACTAATGAATATCTTTGGCCGTGGTGCAGGGATGATGTGGATTATATATTAAGCTGAGTCCCAGCGATAAAAGTGATGAATAACCTTTTAAATCATAGAAGATAGTAGATTTTATTCTCTACTTGACTCTTTTAATGGATTGCTTGTTCCGCTGCAGTTAAACTTGATGTTTGTTATATTGTATCGGTTTAACACTGTTAAAGGCTAATGATAATTTATTCTGCATTATCTTAGTCATAATATTTCTTACTGGGCTTGTTGAGCTCACCCTTTTGCTTTCATTGTTCTCTTCAGGAAATGAGAACGTAGCAGGGACTAGTTGGGGAATGGACTGATGCTCCAGATGATAGCATTAGTAGTCCTCACTATTCAATGAAATAGTGTGTTAATAAATGTATTGAGAACATATTTTGAGTTTGAATACTGTCTAGAAGACAATATTTGTATTAAAACCCACAGCTCATGTTGTATATTTACGATTGTATTTGTATTCTGTACCATGTATTTGGCAACACGGAATAGGTGATGTATACCTATTTTGGGGGCATCACAGTTGGTATCAAAGTTTAGGGATATGATCCCTGACTGAGATGTGAGACAAGAACTAGGAGGGGAGAGACGGGGAATTCCTTCGCTAGTATGACCTACCTAAGTTTATTTGCTATTTAAATTGTCGGTCAGAGTATAGGGATAATATATAATATGTTAATTAACCCTTGTTTTGTGGCAATGTTTGAAAATGGCAACTGAGAGTGAGGAAGAAGAGGAACCTGAGGAGAATTTATTAGAAGAATTTTATGATCGAAATTTAGAATTACAAAATCGTATTCATGAGTTGGAAGAGCAGGCTGAAGAACGACAGGCGGTCGTGGAGCAAAGAGATGCAATAATTCAAAATTGTGTTACCCGATGTGCGATGCTTGAACAGAAGCACTCTTTGGCAGAGTATAAAATATTAGAGCTAGAATCTGAGAATGCTATGATCAAAGTTCTAATGAAAGAAGAAGCAACTGAATGAAGGAGAATAGATGATGAATGGGTAAAAGCCGCACGACTCGTTGATATTGTAGAAAAAGACGTCCGATCCAATAAAGTCAAAATAGATGAAATGGATTTCTCTTTTTGGACAACAATTGGGAGAATCCAACATCGAATTTGGAATTACCCTGTGCAGAGCGGTCAACCCCAATTCGATATGGATCGGAGAGTAATGATTCGAATCATGGATCAGGAATGTGATGAAGCAATTAAGGGTGGAATGTACTCTATAGCAAAAGTCAAATCCGGTAGTTTAAGTGAGAGCGTTTGTCGAGAAACCCGAACGAAGTTATTACGGGTAAGTTAATTATAAACTCTTGCGAAGTCTATACCTTATTCGATACCATTTCTACCCACTCTTTTATTTTTCCTACTTGCACTTAATGTTTAAATTTGAGTCCGGAGAAATTAGACTTTGATTTATCTGTTGAAACTCCGTTGGGAGAAACCTTCGTTACCTCCACTATGTATAAATCTTGTTTGATTCAAATCAACACTTTCACGTTACCTGTCGATCTTATCTCTTTGAAAATACTTTCCCTTGATGTAATTTTAGGAATCGATTGGTTAACGACTCATCATGCCAAAATTGATTATTTTCATAAGGTTGTTAGCTTTCATATTCCTAACCAACCAGTTATGCAAATTCAAGCAATCAAACCACTAAAATCAATCACTGTTATATCAAGCCATAAGTAAAGAGCCCCGAGCCTTTCGCTGGTGACTTCCTTATGTGGAAGGCACCGAAGCCAGACTATCCGTAGGGGACGTCGTGAATAACGGTGGCAAGTTGATAAATATCAATGTGATGTGTTATCCAAGTCTTGGATGAGGGTCACAATTTTGAATGATATTTCTATTATTAATAAATTTTCTGACGTATTCTTGAAGACTTCTTAGCCTACCCCTAGACCGTGAAATCGAATTTTGTATTGACCCCAGTACAAAACCCATTTCTTTAACCCTTTAATATTTCTTCAACCAAAATGAACGTATAATGCACCAAAGAAGTTGGCTCGAGCTGTTGAAGATTACGATCATACCATTCAATACCATCGTGGAAAAGAGAACATGGTAGCTGACGCGTTGAGTAGAAGATCGTATGCATTTACGAGTGCGAATATAAGAACCTACGTGAAGATAACGAATATATGATTAGAACCGACTTTAATCGATAAAGTTAAAGTCGCTCAAGCTACATACTCAGAGCTGATGAATGTGAAGAAGAAGGTTCACGAGGGCGTTATTCTAGAAGCAAGAATCGATGAAGAGAAGAAATCTCAACCCTCGATTTAATTGGCCCATTCAAAATCCTTGATCGAGTAGGAACTGTGGTCTATAGACTCGTTTTACCGCCAAGTATGTCGCATGTTCATAACATTTTTCACGTATCGATGTTATGTAATTATGTGGATGACCCGAACCAGATTATTAAATTAGAACTAGACGAGATAGCAGAAGATTTAACGTATGAGGAGATACGTGTTAAAACCTTGGATAAGAAGGATCGTATTCAACACTCAAAGGTTATACCTCAAGAGTTAAAATCTGAAATGAAGTCAAGGTATCCTCATCATACCAGGTACGTACTTAAATTTTGAGGGCGAAATTCCATAAGGAAGGGAGATTGTGAAACCCCAAATTTAATGAATAAAGATTTAAATTTCTCGAAATTTTTTTTTAATATTATGGTGTGAATTTTATATAATTTTATAGTTGTGGGTAATATTTATAAATTTTGCAAAGTACGCAAGTTGTTATATAATATTCGATTGGTCGGGGAATATTTATTTTAGCAGGGAATATTCGTACAACGACACAATCATTGGTGGACCCCACAACGGAATTATTGTCGGATTGAGAAAATGACAAAAATATTTTTTATGAAAATAACGGCGAAAGTTTTACCGTTAACTGTTGAAACACCCGGTGTTAAAAGTAAAATAATATGCGTGGTTGCATAGTAGCACACGGTATTGATTATTGATGCTTACGTGAGAAGTCACTCAGTTTTGTTCAATTATTGCTACAATAATTGTTGCATAGTATCTCACGTTATTTGATTCAATTATTGTCGATATTTTATATAGTATTAAATCAATAATTGAGATAACAAAGTTATTAATATTATTATTTGTAATATTAACGATGTCCGTAAGTTCATCAAGGAGAGAGGTTTGGTGACCTAATTGCGCTCCAACAAGGAGAAATCCTTATTGAAAACCCCTCTTTCCGGGAACGACACAGTCGATTAATATTGTGAATTATAATAAAGGTGATAAGTTTTGTTTTATTATTATTATAAATGTAATAAAATGTAAAACTTTTTATAAAGTTTTGTTTTATTTGATTATAAATAGAATATATTATATTTTATTATGCATAGTATTTGCATAAGTACTGCATAATGTTTGCATAGTAAAATCTTTTTATATAAACAAATACTTTTATAAAGTTATTTGTTTTATTAGACTATAAATAGAATATATAATATTCTATTATGCATATTGTTTGCATAGTAAAATCTTTTTATGTATAACAAAATACTTTTATAAAGTTATTTGTTTTATTATACTATAAATAGAATATATAATATTCTATTATGCATAGTGTTTGCATAGTACTTGCATAATGTTTGCATAGTAAAATCTTTTTTATATAAAACAAAATACTTTTATAAAGTTATTCATTTTATTAGATTATAAATAGAATATATTGTATTTTATTTAAAAAATTTTGTTTTATTAGAATATTTTATTAATACTGCATAGTAAATCAATATGGACCGTCCGTTTAAAAGTAAATCAATATGGACCGTTCATGAATTAGTTACTATTCAGTCCATTCTCCTATAAATAGAAGCTCATTCCTTCATTACTTATTAAGAATTCACTGAAACTCTAGAGAGAGAAACTATAGAGAGAAAGAAGAAAAGTATTCGGCTACTTCACTACTCCTATATCTAGTTTCTTCTAAGGTAAGGGGTATTATTTCTTTCGTATTCATGAAGAGAATTATTTTCATTCAATACTGTAAAGGGGTATTATTTCTTTCAGATTCATGAAGAGAAACTTCATTATTCCATTCTTTATTATTCTATTGAATAACCTATATACGCTGCTACCCTATACTTGGTGAAATTCTTCCATTATTCCATTCTTTATCATTATGTTGGAATAACTTTGTCATAATGGTACCACATACATGGTGAAATTCTTCATTATTCCATTCTTTATTATTTTGTTGGAATAACCTATATACGCTGATACCCTATACTTGGTGAAATTCTTCTCATTATTCCATTCTTTATCATTATGTTGAATAACTTTGCCTATGCCAAGTACCGCATACATGGTGAAATTCTTCTATTCTTCTATTCTTTATTATTCTCATTGAATAACTCAGATCACGCCAGCTACCCTATACTTGGTGAAATTCTTCCATTATTCCATTTTTATCATTATGTTGAATAACTCAGATATGTCTGTACCGCATACATGGTGAAATTCTTCCGTTATTCTATTCTTTATTATTATGTTGGAATAACTCAGATACACCTGCCACTACCCTATACTTGGTGAAATTCTTCCATTATTCCATTCTTTATCATTATGTTGGAATAACTTTGCTCATAATGGTACCGCCAGATTTGGTGAAATTCTTCTGTTATTCCATTCTTTATTATTCTGTTGGAATAACCTATATACGCGGGCTACCCTATACTTAGTGAAATTCTTCTATTATTTCATTCTTTATCATTATGTTGGAATAACCTGTCTATGCGAAGTACCACATACATGATGAAATTCTTTTGTTATTCCATTCTTTATCATTATGTTGGAATAACCTGTCTATGCGAAGTACCGCATACATGGTGAAATTCTTCTGTTATTCCATTCTTTATTCTGTTGGAATATCCTGTCTGCGCGTTTACGCATAACCTGGTTCCATTATTTATTATTCTGTTGGAATATCATGTCTGTGCGCATGACCTGGTTCCATTATTTATTATTCTGTTGGAATATCCTGTCTGTGCGTTTACGCATGACCTGGTTCTGTTATTTATTATTCTGTTGGAATAACCTGTCTATGCGGTCTATCGCATGCCTGTTGATTTCTTTTGTTATTCCCTTCTTCATTATACTCAGTTGGTTAAAGTTTTGGCTTTTCTACTCCATGAAATTAGTGGAATATCCTTGATATTTGTGCTTCATCTAATATCTTTTCATGGAAATATTCTTCTGAGCATTCTTAAGTTTTACCCCACAAAGCAGTATCATGTTGACAATTTGGACGTTATTGGTTCCTGGATAAATTAATTCTTGAACTTGTTTTATTGAATTCTTATATCATTGTCATCATCTATTATGTTGAAAGTCATCTGTGGCCTGTAGTTCATAGATGGGCTTGGTATGATTATGACCAGGGATTCTTCGGTATAATCATGACCTTAATGTTACAAATGATGTGGTAAAAGTCATCATTGGCCCGTAATGCATTGATGGACAATTTTTGGTATGATTATGGCTATGGATTCTCTTTGACCAAGGGTGCAAAGATGAATTATTTTATGGCATGATCATGACCATTGATGAATACACGAACATCCTTAGTCCGTAGTGCATTGATAATTTGTGGTTGTGATACTAATGAATATCCTTGGCCGTGGTGCAGGGATGATGTGGATTATATATTAAGTTTAGTCCCAGCGATAAAAGTGATGAAAAACCTTTTAAATAATAGATGATAGTAGATTTTATTCTCCACTTGACTCTTTTAATTGATTGCTTGTTCCGCTGGAGTTAAACTTGATGTTTGTTATATTGTATCAGTTTAACTGTAACGTCCCCGAAATCCAGGTCCCGAATCGCTGGTTTGCTATTTCTACAACTGTTGCGGAAGATATAAACATAAATTGTTTATACATTAAACTTTACACACTATTCCCAAAATCGAGTAACCTTAACTAATACACAATCGTGAACTGTCTAACACATGACAATACTATTCTTCAACATACTTTACAACTTAACTTCACATTTTATCCCAAGTTGAACTTGGCATTATCCTTTTCCTCATTTCGGTCAGATTCGCCTTTATCTCGCAATGTTTTATCATGATATAGCAAGGGTGAGCATGAAAGTTGCCCAAAGAAGTTTAAAAAAACAAGGTAAAGATATATCATGATTGAAAGAGTTTGAATAATAAGTCGGCTATCCTTCACAATGTAGTTGTGAATTAGCATGAACAAAATTTCAAAGTCAATGAACATTGAAAATGAACATAACAATTATATCTGAATCGACCGGTAATGAAGGTGATCGACCTTTCATACCGATGAATACATGCAATATGTACAGTACAATTCATAAGCATATCTCGTTCAAAACCACTCTTAAAAGAGTTTAAGTAAAAGAACTTGAAAACTTGCTTCGAACCATTGATTCTTGTAATGCAATATAATAAGCTTCTCCTCAAGACCTAATATTAATAATATAGATCTCCAATATTAGAATAATATTATCACCGCTTATAAAATAACTTAAACACATAATCCTATCACCTATACAAAGATATAAAACCTATAATAGATCTTTCTTGCTAGTCATAACATATAGTTAAGTATTAGACATTAGTTTTAAGTCTTAATATTATTATTATACTTTGATATTCTTTTAATCACATCATAACTTGTACTTATAAGTTATTCATTTTTATATGTTATCCTAGTAAATTAGATAACATCTTAGTAAACCGAAATACCATTTCAGTAAGACGGATTTTATTTCAGTATCCCGAAATCACTATTCTTTTTCACGAAAAAAATACCAAATCAACTTATTATTTTTTTATCCTTTGGTCAAACATATATACATGTATTTCATACATAAAAAATATTTTTCCATAATTTTTCAATTTCTTTTACTATTTTTCAAAAATCATAAATAGTGCGTGACTTAAAAAAATTAGCTACCTCGTGCTTAACTCCAGAGATGCCCATCTTTTGACATAACCTTATATATGTTAACGTGATGCTCCATTTTAAATTTCGTGGAAATCAGAGTTGTAGAACTCCGGTTATAGCGATTTCCGTCGGAAAATCACAAAAATTGAAATGGTTATAACTTGGTCGTTTTAAGCCGGAATTAGCTCATTTTTGGACACGAGCTACATATTACCATATATTTTCATTTCCCAAAAGCCTGTAATATTTCTCATTAACTAAATGTCCAAAACAGCCCTCGGAAAAGTTTGGCCAGAAACTTTTTGCACTTTGGCAGTTTTGGAGTCCTTCACCAAAACTTAAATAAAACGAAATCTGTAACTCCGATTAATGATCCGTCAATTTTGTTGGATTCGTATCTTTCCAAACTATAGTTTTCATATATCACAATCCATATTTGGATATGTTTAGCTCCCGGAATTTAGCCCGGAAGTGACTGTTCCAAAACTGTCCTTTTCACAGTTTTCTTAACTTTGTGTAGTTTGGGAGAAATCCCATAACTCCCTCCTCCGATGTCGGATTTAGTCCGTTTTGGAGTCTATGGAAAGATTATTGAGTGTACTATAACATATCACAAGTCCAGAATTTTTAGAGCTCTCTAACAAATCCAAAATTTTCTGTTTTAGGGCAGCAGTCCACTAACTCATTTAAAACAAAAAAAAAAAAACTGTTTTGGTTGTTCTTCTTTGTTCAAGCCTATCAACCCTAAAAATTGCAAGATCTAACCATAAAATATCATTTATCATGTAGATCTATAGTTCTCATGTTCAAGATCTTAAACTTATGGTTCAAAATCATAAGTTCAACACTTGATCTAAAACACCATATCAAAACACTTTAACTAACAAGAGTTTTGAGTTTAGGAAATTTTTACCTTTAGCTTCATGACATATCTTTTTCTTCCAACTATGTGATGGATCTTGGATTGAATGAAAAATCAAAATCTCTTCTCCTTCTTTCTTGGAGTTTCCTAACTCCCTCTCCTCTCTCTCTTGTCTCTCTCTTTCTTTCTTAGTTATGTTGAAAAATAAGATGAGAAAAGTGAAGAATATGATTTTGTTTAGTGTAATAATGTAAGAAATGTATCTAGACATTAGTTTGCTTGATAATTGAGGTGTAATAGCATAGTAACATGAGTGACTTCTAGAAGCAATTGATTAGCTAGCATAATTGAAGATTCTTATCAACAATGTTACTAATAATACACTAATAAAACAAAAGGGTATACTAGTAATTTCCACATTAATAAATGATTTCTTTTTAATTCTTATTTATTATACCAAATGTCCAATATGTCCCTCCTTATTTGGGCTTAAATTTGGGTCACCATTTCCATCTTTTGGGCTATCAATAAATAATATATTGGACTTAAAATTTAATTCTTTGGGCCATGTAAATTAACATAGTCCAACACTCTTAATTTTTATCCAACCCAAATCATTTAATTAGGGTTTTCATTTTCCTCAATTATAACTTAAATCCTTACTCATGCACATTTATTTCCTTAACCCAATTAAACTTGCTAAAATTAGGTTATAAAATTAATTAACTGAGATGTATAAAATAAATCTCTCATAATTGGTATATATTCTAAATACCATAATTTTCTCATCTCATAACCCTTAAGTTATTAAATTCTTCATTCCTAATATATAATTAGATCACATTAGTTTCTTTTATTTGTTTATATAATAAACAATATAAACCATCACATAATCTTCATATTCCTTTACTCACCTATTCAACAAAATAATTTAATAAATTGTGACATGTTCCACAATTCTCTTAAATTAGGTCACTAATATAAAAATAAAATATTAGGACCACTAAATAACGATAACCATTTAGGTTATTTAATTATCACACCTAATATATATATTAGGTTACAAAATTTAATTCTTACTTCACTTTTATATACAAAATAAATGTATTCACATTATATAATGTATATTTATTTAATCATACACATAATTCATATTCATTACACACATAACTTTTTAATCCCTTAGGGTTTTATACAAAACATTAGGATTTCTAATTTAACAATTAGGGTTATCCCTAATATATAATCACAAATACTTAAGCCATTATATTTAGCCTTTGACTTCCCAAATTAGGGTTTCAAATACTTGAATTAGGATTTCTGATTCCCATGATCAAAATTAGGGTTTCCGTAACCGATTTCTGTGGTTTCTTATAAATCGTAATAATTTTATAACCTAACGTTGACGTTCTAATAATATTAGGGTTTGACACATATATAATTTATCTGGTCAACACTTGACCCTTAACCACATTCTGTGCACATAATACCGTAATCACAGAATATATACACACATACCCTTAATGCTGAATAAATCACTAAAAGAAATTTTAAATCCTCAAAATTCCTTTCTCTCAAAACATCAAACACATACACTTATTCTCTGTGCTTAGGTCTATTATTTGACCTTAAACCAATCATTTAAGATTTTAATAATTTTCTAATTTCTCGGGTTGTCACATTCACCCCTTCTTCTAAGAATTTCGTCCTCAAAATTAAAGCATCCTAACCTCTGCTCATTCTCTTGATCAAAACTAGGTTTTCAATTTAACCTTTACAATTTCCTCATTCGAGGATTTCTCATCTATTATCACATTTCACCATAACTACTCACTAGGAGTTTACATCTTCTAAACATTCATCAAAACTAGGTTGTCATAATAACCTTTATTTAATCATCTCAGATTCTACTCGTATGCAACTAGTTTACACTATTTCATATCCATCATCACATTCTACCACAACATTACTTTGAAGAGTTAAAAAAAACTTTTCATATCTGTCTGAGGGATCATAAAAATTATGAACTTTGAACTCGAGGTTTAGGGGTATTTCTACCGCTACCTCTTTCAATTAAGAAAGAAAGGTACTCTACCTCTTAAACATTTCTTTAACGTGTATGTTTACAATCACGAAGAAGGTAAACTACCGATTCTGGTACTTTAGATGATCACTCTATTGTACCTTAGTAATCCGAACGACTATATGCATCCTTAAATTGGAATATTCTATCCAATTAGTATATCCCCATTTTCGTGGTTGTTCACCTCGACTTAAGATAGGATTCCGCACCAAAATAATTTGGTTCGGGAAATTTCTTTCAATGAACACTTAGAGTTTTCATAAACATTAGTCTAGTTGAATCGAATAGCATAGACTCATATCGATAATTCAGTTCATTAGAATTATTTAAGTATGGCCAAACCCCGTTGGCAAATTAAAATTTTGAAAACATTTTTCGAGAATGACGTCATGATGTCGCACTGTATTTACAGTCTGTTGAGGATTCCGTCATTTGGTGATTTTATCATACTACATCATACCATAGTGGGTTGACGATCCTGAGATCACATCCAACACTAAGTAATACTGCATTGATGACTCCATCATTTTTTTTCATCATCTCGCACCAAAGTTGCATGGTACATAAGTGATAAATAAAAACAACTTTTGATACTTCAAATCATTCGCGTCTAGCAAAAAATAAGTAGCATAGATCGTATTTTAAATCATTTCAAAAATCTTTGCAAATCGCTTTTATCATCTCAACAGTAACGAGGTGTCGATGGCTCAAGTCCACGATACACAATAATCACCGTGAGTTGAGAATAAAATTCATTTTTCAAAAGCACATAGTGCGATTTAGCTTGATGTCAAAACTTCAAGTCTAGCATAGCTAGAAGATTTGGAATACCTATGCTTCCATCATCAACTTCACTTTTTCTAATCGATCCATTACTTAATAGATCTATCTATTCTTATAATCCTCAATGCTCCATTCACCACTTTGTTATACCCCAGCCATCAAACTTACCACACATTATGAGTTCAGAACTTGCCACAATCATATGAGTTTAAGAACTTATCCTAGTCGGACCATAGGCGCCCATTCACGAGGGGTTCAAAACATACCATATGATTATGAGTCATGAACTTACCATAAGTATGAGTTTTAAGAACTCAAGAACTTAACCTTATATCCTCTACCTATTCGTTATACACATGAGAAAAGAATCACCTTCTCAATATGCATATAACAAATAGCGCGACATAAACATTTCAATGATTATCGATGCGTAAACTAAGTGGTTTTTACACAAGTACAATTCACCTCCCATACGAAGAATTATACACTTAGTCACCATCGACATGAGTCCTCAATTGAATCCCCACCTAACACTAACCCCATTCTCCATACGAATTTAATTCGTATTTATAATTCTCTTCCGGATCTGCACTAATTTATAGTACAATTCATACGCGCAATCTTGTCAGTAAACTTTTCATCATTCTCTCGATCTTTCTTCATACCATAACCTTATCGATCACGGAGTGATCTCATCGTATATATTACGATTTATTGCTATTCTGTGATCGCTTTTGTTTTACGATCTCCCATCCTTACACTTGTAATCTCTTAGAATCTATCTATCCACTTCCTATACTTGGTACACATCGAGTCTCTAATAGCTTTTCAATATGGTACCGAGTGGTTTCCCACAAACAACCAACAAACTAGGTTCCGAGTTGCTAGTTCAGATATACCTCCGCCTCATGAAGGAATCGCTTTAGCCCAGATACCATACATCAACTAGTATCGAGTACAATGGTACCATACTTAAACCTAACTTTCTGACCCTGCGAGATTCTTCAACTAACTCTATGTGAGTTAGTACTTATCCTAATCACTGCGGTTATTGGTCTAAGGTATTGCTACCTAAGCTTCATAACCAATGACTTTGATACTAATCAAAAATGCGACCCGAAATCCGGGTCCCGAATCGCCATGGATCCGGTTTGCTATTTCTACAATCATTATGGAAGATATAAACATAAATTGTTTATACATTAAACTTTACACACTATTCCCAAAATCGAGTAACCTTAACTAATACACAATCGTGAACTGTCTAACACATGACAATACTATTCTTCAACATACTTTACAACTTAACTTCACATTTTATCCCAAGCTGAACTTGGCATTATCCTTTTCCCTGTATCTGGCCGTATTCGCCTTATCTGCAATGTTTTATCATGATATAGCAAGGGTGAGCATGAAAGTTGCCCAAAGAAGTTTAAAAAAACAAGGTAAAGATATATCATGATTGAAAGAGTTTGAATAATAAAGTCAAGCTATCCTTCACAATGTAGTTGTGAAGTAGCATGAACAAAATTTCAAAGTCGAATGAACATTGAAAATGAACATAACAATTATATCTCGAATCGACCGGTAATGAAGGTGATCACCTTTTTCATACCGATGAATACATGCAATATGTACAGAGTACAATTCATAAGCATATCTCGTCTAAAACCACTCTTAAAAGAGTTTAAGTAAAAGAACTTGAAAAACTTGCTCAACCATTGATTACCGTAACGCAATATATATAAGCTTCTCCTCAAGACCTAATATTAATAATATAGATCTCCAATATTAGAATAATATCATCACCGTTATAAAATAACTTAAACACATAATCCTATATCACCATATCTGACATATAAAACCTATAATAGATCTTTCTTGGTTAGTCATAACATATAGTTAAGTATTAGACATTAGTTTTAAGTCTTAATATTATTATTATACTTTGATATTCTTTTAATCACATCATAACTTGTACTTATAAGTTATTCATTTTATATGTTATCCTAGTAAATTAGATAACATCTTAGTAAACCAAAATACCATTTCAAGAAGACGGATTTTAGTTCAAGATCCCGAAATCACTATTCTTTTCACGAAAAAATACCAAATCAACTTATTATTTTTTTATCCTTTGGGCAAACATATATACATGTATTTCATACATAAAAAATATTTTTCCATAATTTTTCAATTTCTTTTACTATTTTTCAAAATCATAAATAGTGCGTGACTTAAAAAATTAGCTACCTCGTGCTTAACTCCGAGATGCCCATCTTTTGACATAACCTTATATATGTTAACGTGATGCTCCATTTTAAATTTCGTGGAAATCGAGTTGTAGAACTCCGGTTATAGCGATTTCCGTTTAAAATCACAAAAATTGAAATGGTCATAACTTGGTCGTTTTAAGCCGGAATTAGCTCATTTTTGGACACGAGCTACATATTACCATATATTTTCATTTCCCAAAAGCCTGTAATTTTTCTCATTAACTAAATGTCCAAAACAGCCCTCGGAAAAATTTGGCCAGAAACTTTTTGCACTTTGGCAGTTTTGGAGTCCTTCACCAAAACTTAAATAAAACGAAATCTGTAACTCCGATTAATGATCCGTCAATTTTGTTGGATTCAGATCTTTCCAAACTATAGTTTTCATATATCACAATCCATATTTGATATGTTTAGCTCCCGGAATTTAGCCCGAAGTGACTATTCCAAAACTGTCCTTTTCACAGTTTTTCTTAACTTTGTGTAGTTTGGGAGAAATCCCATAACTCCCTCCTCCGATGTCGGATTTAGTACGCTTTTGGAGTCTATGGAAAGATTATTGAGTGTACTATAACATATCACAAGTCCAGAATTTTAGAGCTCTCTAACAAATCCAAAATTTTCTGTTTTAGGGCAGCAGTCCACTAACTCATTTAAAAAAAAAAAAACTGTTTTGGTTGTTCTTCTTTGTTCAAGCCTATCAACCCTAAAAATGGCAAGATCTAACCATAAAATATCATTTATCATGTAGATCTATAGTTCTCATGTTCAAGATCTTAAACTTATGGTTCAAAATCATAAGTTCAACACTTGATCTAAAACACCATATCAAAACACTTTAACTAACAAGAGTTTTGAGTTTAGGAAATTTTTACCTTTAGCTTCATGACATATCTTTTTTCTTCCAACTATGTGATGGATCTTGGATGGAATGAAAAATCAAAATCTCTTCTCCTTCTTTCTTGGAGTTTCCTAACTCCCCTCTCTCTCTCTCTCTGTCTCTCTCTTTCTTTCTTAGTTATGTTGGAAAATAAGATGAGAAAAGTGAAGAATATGATTTTTGTTTAGTGTAATAATGTAAGAAATGTATCTAGACATTAGTTTGCTTGATAATTGAGGTGTAATAGCATAGTAACATGAGTGACTTCTAGAAGCAATTGATTAGCTAGCATAATTGAAGATTCTTATCAACAATGTTACTAATAATACACTAATAAAACAAAAGGGTATACTAGTAATTTCCACATTAATAAATGATTTCTTTTTAATTTTATTTATTATACCAAATGTCCAATATGTCCCTCCTTATTTGGGCTTAAATTTGGGTCACCATTTCCATCTTTTGGGCTATCAATAAATAATATATTGGACTTAAAATTTAATTCTTTGGGCCATGTAAATTAACATAGTCCAACACTCTTAATTCTTATCCAACCCAAATCATTAAATTAGGGTTTTCATTTTCCTCAATTATAACTTAAATCCTTACTCATGCACATTTATTTCCTTAACCCAATTAAACTTGCTAAAATTAGGTTATAAAATTAATTAACTGAGATGTATAAAATAAATCTCTCATAATTGGTATATATTCTAAATACCATAATTTTCTCATCTCATAACCCTTAAGTTATTAAATTCTTCATTCCTAATATATAATTAGGATCACATTAGTTTCTTTTATTTGTTTATATAATAAACAATATAAACCATCACATAATCTTCATATTCCTTTACTCACCTATTCGAACAAAATAATTTAATAAATTGTGACATGTTCCACAATTCTCTTAAATTAGGTCACTAATATAAAAATAAAATATTAGGACCACTAAATAACGATAACCATTTAGGTTATTTAATTATCACACCTAATATATATATTAGGTTACAAAATTTAATTCTTACTTCACTTTTATATACAAAAATAAATGTATTCACATTATATAATGTATATTTATTTAATCATACACATAATTCATATTCATTACACACATAACTTTTTAATCCCTTAGGGTTTTATACAAAACATTAGGATTTCTAATTTAACAATTAGGGTTATCCCTAATATATAATCACAAATACTTAAGCCATTATATTTAGCCTTTGACTTCCCAAATTAGGGTTTCAAATATCGAATTAGGATTTGATTCCCTAGATCGAAATTAGGGTTTCGTAACCGATTTCTGGGTTTCTTATAAATCGTAATAATTTTATAACCTAACGTTGACGTTTCTAATAATATTAGGGTTTGACACATATATAATTTATCCGTCAACACTTGACCCTTAACCACATTCTGTGTATATAATACCGTAATCACGTAATATATACACACATACCATTAATCTTTGAATAAATCACTAAAAGAAATTTTAAATCCTCAAAATTCCTTTCTCGAAAACATCAAACACATACACTTATTCTCCTGCTTAGGTCTATTATTTGACCTTAAACCAATCATTTAAGATTTTAATAATTTTCTAATTTCTCAGGTTGTCACATTCACCCTTCTTCTAAGAATTTCGTCCTCAAAATTAAAGCATCCTAACCTCTCTCGCTCATTCTCTTGATCAAAACTAGGTTTTCAATTTAACCTTTACAATTTCCTCATTCGAGGATTTCTCATCTATTATCACATTTCACCATAACTACTCACTAGGAGTTTACATCTTCTAAACATTCATCAAAACTAGGTTGTCATAATAACCTTTATTTAATCATCTCAGATTCTACTCGTATGCAACTAGTTTACACTATTTCATATCCATCATCACATTCTACCACAACATTACTTTGAAGAGTTAAAAAAAACTTTTCATATCTGTCTGAGGGATCATAAAAATTATGAACTTTGAACTCCGAGGTTTAGGGGTATTTCTACCTGCTACCTCTTTCAATTAAGAAAGAAAGGTACTCTACCTCTTAAACATTTCTTTAACAGGTATGTTTACAATCACGAAGAAGGTAAACTACCGATTCTGGTACTTTAGATGATCAGTCTATTGTACCTTAGTAATCCGAACGACTATATGCATCCTTAAATTGGAATATTCTATCCAATTAGTATATCCCCATTTTCAGGGTTGTTCACCTCAGACTTAGTATAGGATTCCGCACCAAAATAATTTGGTTCGGGAAATTTCTTTCAATGAACACTTAGAGAGTTTTCATAAACATTAGTCTAGTTTGATCGAATAGCATAGACTCATATCGATAATTCAGTTCATTAGAATTATTTAAGTATGGCCAAACCTCTGCTGGCAAATTAAAATTTTGAAAACATTTTTCGAGAATGACGCCATGATGCCGCATCAGTATTTACAATCATTGAGGATTCCGTCATTTGGTGATTTTATCATACTACATCATACCATAGTGGGTTGACGATCCCGAGATCATATCCAACACTAAGTAATACTCGCATTGATGACTCCATCATTTTTTTATCATCTCGCACTGAAGTTGCATGGTACATAAGTGATAAATAAAACAACTTTTGATACTTCAAATCATTCGCGTCTTCAGCCGGAAATAAGTAGCATAGATCGTATTTTAAATCGTTTCAAAAATCTTTGCAAATCGGTTTTATCATCTCAACAGTAACGAGGTGTCGATGGCTCAAGTCCACGATACACAATAATCACCGTGGAGTTGAGAATAAAATTCATTTTTCAAAAGCACATAGTGCGATTTAGCTTGATGTCAAAACTTCAAGTCTAGCATAGCTAGAAGATTTGGAATACCTATGCTTCCATCATCAACTTCACTTTTTCTACTGATCCATTACTTAATAGATCTATCTATTCTTATAATCCTCAATGCTCCATTCACCACTTTGCTATACCCCAGTTCATCAAACTTACCACACATTATGAGTTCAGGAACTTGCCACAATCATATGAGTTTAAGAACTTATCCTAGTCAGACCATAGGCGTCCATTCGCTGAGGGGTTCAAAACATACCATATGATTATCAGTCATGAACTTACCATAAGTATGAGTTTTAAGAACTCGCAACTTAACCTTATATCCTCTACCTATTCGTTATACACATGAGAAAAGAATCACCTTCTCAATATGCATATAACAAATAGCGCGACATAAACATTTCAATGATTATCAGTGCCAGAAACTAAGTGGTTTTTACACCAAGTACAATTCAGCTCCCATAATGAAGAATTATACACATAGTCTTGCCGACATGAGTCCTCAATTGAATCCCCACCTAACACTAACCCCATTCTCCATACGAATTTAATTCAGATTTATAATTCTCTTCCGGATCTGTGCCAATTTATAGTATAATTCATACACAATGAATCTTGTTTAAACTTTTCATCATTCTCCGGATCTTTCTTCATACCATAACCTTATCAGATCACGGAGTGATCTCATCGTATATATTACGATTTATTGCTATTCTGTGATCGTTTTGTTTTACGATCTCCCATCCTTACACTTGTAATCTCTTAGAATCTATCTATCCACTTCCTATACTTGGTACACATCGAGTCTCTAACAGTTTTCAATATGGTACCGAGTGGTTTCCTGAAACAACCAACAAACTAGGTTCCGAGTTGCTAGTTCAGTATATACCTCCGCTCTATGAAGGAATCGTTTAGCCCGATACCATACATCAACTAGTATCGAGTACAATGGTACCATACTTAAACCTAACTTTCGACCTGCGAGATTCTTCAACTAACTCTATGTGAGTTAGTACTTATCCTAATCATCTGCGGTTATTGGTCTAAGGTATTGCTACCTAAGCTTCATAACCAATGACTTTGATACCAACTGTGGCGACCCTTTAAAATCCGGTCCCGAATCGCCATGATCCGGTTTGCTATTTCTACAATCATTGCGAAGATATAAACATAAATTGTTTATACATTAAACTTTACACTATTCCCAAAATCGAGTAACCTTAACTAATACACAATCGTGAACTGTCTAACACATGACAATACTATTCTTCAACATACTTTACAACTTAACTTCACATTTTATCCCAAGCTGAACTTGGCATTATCCTTTTCCTGTATCTGGCCGTATTCGCCTTATCTGCAATGTTTTATCATGATATAGCAAGGGTGAGCATGAAAGTTGCCCAGCAAGTTTAAAAAACAAGGTAAAGATATATCATGATTGAAAGAGTTTGAATAATAAGCTGGCTATCCTTCACAATGTAGTTGTGAATTAGCATGAACAAAATTTCAAAGCTGAATGAACATTGAAAATGAACATAACAATTATATCTGAACTGACTGGTAATGAAGGTGATCAGCCTTTCATACCTGATGAATACATGCAATATGTACAAGAGTACAATTCATAAGCATATCTGTCTGAAACCACTCTTAAAAGAGTTTAAGTAAAAAGAACTTGAAAAACTTGCCTGAACCATTGATTACCGTAACGCAATATAATAAGCTTCTCCCGAAGACCTAATATTAATAATATAGATCTCCAGTATTAGAATAATATCATCACCGTTATAAAATAACTTAAACACATAATCCTATCGACCATACAAGATATAAAAAACCTATAATAGATCTTTCTTGTTAGTCATAACATATAGTTAAGTATTAGACATTAGTTTTAAGTCTTAATATTATTATTATACTTTGATATTCTTTTAATCACATCATAACTTGTACTTATAAGTTATTCATTTTTATATGTTATCCTAGTAAATTAGATAACATCTTAGTAAACCGAAATACCATTTCAGTAAGACGGATTTTAGTTCAGTATCCCAAAATCACTATTCTTTTTTCACGAAAAAATACCAAATCAACTTATTATTTTTTTTATCCTTTGTTCAAACATATATACATGTATTTCATACATAAAAAATATTTTTCCATAATTTTTCAATTTCTTTTACTATTTTTCAAAAATCATAAATAGTGCGTGACTTAAAAAAATTAGCTACCTCGTGCTTAACTCCAGAGATGCCCATCTTTTGACATAACCTTATATATGTTAACGTGATGCTCCATTTTAAATTTCGTGGAAATCAGAGTTGTAGAACTCCGGTTATAGCGATTTCCGTCGGAAAATCACAAAAATTGAAATGGTCATAACTTGGTCGTTTTAAGCCGGAATTAGCTCATTTTTGGACACGAGCTACATATTACCATATATTTTCATTTCCCAAAAGCCTGTAATTTTTCTCATTAACTAAATGTCCAAAACAGCCCTCGGAAAAATTTGGCCAGAAACTTTTTGCACTTTGGCAGTTTTGGAGTCCTTCACCAAAACTTAAATAAAACGAAATCTGTAACTCCGATTAATGATCCGTCAATTTTGTTGGATTCGGAACTTTTCCAAATTATAGTTTTCATATATCACAATCCATATTTGGATATGTTTAGCTCCCGGAATTTAGCCCGGAAGTGACTATTCCAAAACTGTCCTTTTCACAGTTTTCTTAACTTTGTGTAGTTTGGGAGAAATCCCATAACTCCCTCCTCCGATGTCGGATTTAGTACGTTTTGGAGTCTATGGAAAGATTATTGAGTGTACTATAACATATCACAAGTCCAGAATTTTTAGAGCTCTCTAACAAATCCAAAATGTTCTGTTTTAGGGCAGCAGTCCACTAACTCATTTAAAACAAAAAAAAAAACTGTTTTGGTTGTTCTTCTTTGTTCAAGCCTATCAACCCTAAAAATGGCAAGATCTAACCATAAAATATCATTTATCATGTAGATCTATAGTTCTCATGTTCAAGATCTTAAACTTATGGTTCAAAATCATATGTTCAACACTTGATCTAAAACACCATATCAAAACACTTTAACTAACAAGAGTTTTGAGTTTAGGAAATTTTTACCTTTATCTTCATGACATATCTTTTTCTTCCAACTATGTGATGGATCTTGGATGGAATGAAAAATCAAAATCTCTTCTCCTTCTTTCTTGGAGTTTCCTAACTCCCTCTCCCTCTCTCTCTTGTCTCTCTCTTTTTCTTTCTTAGTTATGTTAGAAAATAAGATGAGAAAAGTGAAGAATATGATTTTTGTTTAGTGTAATAATGTAAGAAATGTATCTAGACATTAGTTTGCTTGATAATTGAGGTGTAATAGCATAGTAACATGAGTGACTTCTAGAAGCAATTGATTAGCTAGCATAATTGAAGATTCTTATCAACAATGTTACTAATAATACACTAATAAAACAAAAGGGTATACTAGTAATTTCCACATTAATAAATGATTTCTTTTAATTCTTATTTATTATACCAAATGTCCAATATGTCCCTCCTTATTTGGGCTTAAATTTGGGTCACCATTTCCATCTTTTGGGCTATCAATAAATAATATATTGGACTTAAAATTTAATTCTTTGGGCCATGTAAATTAACATAGTCCAACACTCTTAATTCTTATCCAACCCAAATCATTTAATTAGGGTTTTCATTTTCCTCGCTTATAACTTAAATCCTTACTCATGCACATTTATTTCCTTAACCCAATTAAACTTGCTAAAATTAGGTTATAAAATTAATTAACCGAGATGTATAAAATAAATCTCTCATAATTGGTATATATTCTAAATACCATAATTTTCTCATCTCATAACCCTTAAGTTATTAAATTCTTCATTCCTAATATATAATTAGGATCACATTAGTTTCTTTTATTTGTTTATATAATAAACAATATAAACCATCACATAATCTTCATATTCCTTTACTCACCTATTCAACAAAATAATTTAATAAATTGTGACATGTTCCACAATTCTCTTAAATTAGGTCACTAATATAAAAATAAAATATTAGGACCACTAAATAACGATAACCATTTAGGTTATTTAATTATCACACCTAATATATATATTAGGTTACAAAATTTAATTCTTACTTCACTTTTATATACAAAATAAATGTATTCACATTATATAATGTATATTTATTTAATCATACACATAATTCATATTCATTACACACATAACTTTTAATCCCTTAGGGTTTTATACAAAACATTAGGATTTCTAATTTAACAATTAGGGTTATCCCTAATATATAATCACAAATACTTAAGCCATTATATTTAGCCTTTGACTTCCCAAATTAGGGTTTCAAATACTTAATTAGGATTTCAGATTCCCGATACTAAAATTAGGGTTTCCAGAACCGATTTCTAGGGTTTCTTATAAATCGTAATAATTTTATAACTGAACGTTGACGTTCTAATAATATTAGGGTTTGACACAGATATAATTTATCTGGTCAACACTTGACCCTTAACCACATTATGTGCACATAATATCGTAATCACAGAATATGTACACACATACCCTTAATGCTGAATAAATCACTAAAAGAAATTTTAAATCCTCAAAATTCCTTTCTGAAAACATCAAACACATACACTTATTCTCTGTTTAGGTCTATTATTTGACCTTAAACCAATCATTTAAGATTTTAATAATTTTCTAATTTCTCGGGTTGTCACATTAACACTGTTAAAGGCTAATGATAATTTATTCTGCATTATCTTAGTCATAATATTTCTTACTGGGGTAGTTGAGCTCATCCTTTTGCTTTCATTGTCCTCTTTAAGAAATGAGAACGTTACAGGGACTAGTCGGGGAACGGAGTGACGGTCCAGATGATATCATTAATAGTCCTCACTATTCTATGAAATAGTGTGTTAATAAATATATTGAGGACTTATTTTGAGTTTGTATACTGTCTAGAAGACAATATTTGTATTAAAACTCACAGCTCATGCTGTATATTTAAGTTTGTATTTGTATTCTGTACCATGTATTTGGCGACTCAGAATAGGTGATGTATACCTATTTTGGGGGCGTCATATGTACCCCTATCATAGAATCCAACTTCTTCGAAAGTGCTGAAATCTATGCTTGTATAGCTGTCACACCATCCAATTCTAAAACCCCAGCTGCCTTTGCCTGTGTCATTCTCACTGTGGGCCACTGGTAGGTTTTAGCCGCCATGGTTTCAATCAAATCATAGGCTTCCTCGAAACTCTTGGACATGAATGCTCCACCCGACGTTGCATCAATACTAGTTCTGAGATTCCCATGTAGTCCGTTGTAAAAGGTATTCATTTGCAGCCACTTGGGTAATCCATGATGTGGGCATTTTCTGAGCAATTCTTTATATCTCTCCCATGCCTCATATAACGACTCCCCATGTTGCTGCTCAAACATCGTTATCTCGTTCCTCATCTTTACGGTTTTCGCCGGTGGGAAGAATTTGGCAAGGAATTTCTGAGCTAAGTCCTCCCATGTAGTAATCGATCCAGGCGGTAGAGAATGCAACCAACTCTTCGCCTTGTCCCGTAGAGTGAATGGGAACAAGCGAAGTCTCACCGCATCATCTGACACCCCATTGTACCTAAAGGTGTTGCAAATCTCCAGAAAACTGACTAGATGTTCGTTCGGATCGTCATTTGCCAATCCCCCAAACTGAACTGAATTCTGAATCATTTGAATCGTCCCAGGCTTAATTTGAAATGTGTTAGAAGCTATTACAGGCCTGGTGATGCTTGACTACATTTCAGTCACCTTAGGTGTAGCGAAGTCCCTTAACGCTTTCTGATCTTCGGCTGCCATTTCCTCTTCCTTCTCAGATGTTTCAAATTCTTACCTCGTTTCCTTGATCCACTTACTCAACCTCTAAAACCTTATCTCAATGTCGTCCTCAAAAGGCAGCAAGTCTGGATTTTTGGACCGAGTTTGTATAAACTGCTTCTAACACCTGAAATAAGAAGAACAAAACAAAAAAAATAAAAATGTCTAAGTAAAACTGGATTAATTAAACTGATATTGTAAAACTATTAAGATTTATACTAAATTATCCCCGGCAACGACGCCAAAAACTTGTTGGGTAAAATCTATATACGCACAACACGCAAGTATACGTGGTCAACAAGTAATAGAGTGATAAGTAGAGTATCGTTCCCACAGAGACTAACTAGCAATAACCTTAACATACAATTACCAATTTCCTATTAACCCTAATTTTATTAAACAAATCAACTCAATAATTAAAATTAAAGAATCTAAATTAAAGAATAATTAAACTATCACAAAATAATCACAAATATCAAAATCTGGAATTTCAAACAATTAATGGAGAATTAGACTTATTATTTCACCCTAAGCTTCACTTTGATTTTAACACCTTAATTCCAATTCAACTCACTATCCCAGTTTATTAATCAAGAACACAAACGTAGTATTAACCACCTCTCAATTCACTAATACCGTATTAACTTAAATCCACAATTAAGATAAAAACAAGTTAAACACCTTAATTAACTAACTCACTATATCTCTATGTGAATTACAATTAAAGAAGGTTTAAGAATAAGTTCTCTATCTGATTACATGTGATGTCAAGCATATCTCTACCTTAACATTCATCAAGATTCTGCTATTCACAAAATTCCTTAACATTCATCAAGATTCTGTTATTCATAAAATTCATGAACACATGCTATATTAATTAAGTCTAGATTTGAATATCCTCTCTCGATTCCAAACAAATCCACAAAGAATTGTTGATCAGGAAATTCATTAATTCAAGCTCAAACCAATATAGATAAACTGGAAATAGATTATAGAAATGGAAATCAACGTTATACAATCATCGTTTCACTTAAAGATCCATCATAAGCCTAAAAAATGAATTAGTTCATACTAAACGAAATAAACACTGAATAATTCATAGTAAACATTTTTATGATTACAAATAATAGCCTAAGACGAAGAATATTGAAAAACACCCTTCACGTCGCCTAGAATCGCAATCATCTCGAAAATCTCCTAGAAATACTCCTCCAAAGTTTTCTATGAAAAACTCAGATCAATCTTCGTTATATGCCTTGTTGTGTTGTTCAAGTTGTTATTGATAGAGTAATAGATGTCTAGCACACAAGCTTCAGCCAAAATTCCCTTCAATTAGAGTTCTATTGTCATGCAAAAATCTAGATTCCATGCCCAAGAAGAAGTTCAATCATAACAGGACATAGCATCAATTGCCACCCCCCCCTAGCGGGGGTTCAGTATATATTATATTAAGCCCATTTCCTACGGCATCCTTTATGTCAAGCTCGAATGAAGACCCCTACGCCTGCCGGGTGTAAAGGTAAAATACGCTGTCGTCCATGAACTACCTTTTCTGCTAATCGAAGCTTCAAGACCGCACCTTGGCCGGTACATAGATATTTGGTTGGCCTACAAGCGGCTTGTATTCTATTTGCATAACATGCTGAACTTCAAAATTTCTTCCAATTATGCTCCAATTGAGTTCAAATCATCCCAATTGATTCCACATATCCGTTAAATGCCACAACAACCATCCTACACACGAAATAACATAAAACAAGTAAAAATGAACATGATCACAAGAATTTAGCGACAAATAAGCATGAAATGGACATTGAATCGCGTATATAAAATCCACTTATCAAGGGCAAGCAGCCCGAGTTTTGTATTAATGACCATGGTGTGATTTGGTTGGGTGAGCGGTTATGTGTACTGTCCGATTCAATCATTCAGGAGGCTGTGTTAGCTAAGGCTCATAGTTCGCTATTTTCTATTCATCCAGGTTCTACAAAGATGTATAGAGATTTGAAGAAGAATTTTTGGTGGAATGGGATGAAATGAGACGTGGCTGAATATTGGAAGTGCCTCACTTGTCAATAACTGAAGATAAAACATCAACGAGCTAGTGGGTTGTTGCAACAGTTAGACAATCCAGTGTGGAAGTGGGAGGATATCACGATGGATTTTGTGACTGGTTATCCAAAGACTTTCAGGAAGAATGATGCTATTTGGGTAGTGGTGGATCGGTTGACTAAATAAGCACACTTTTTGGCTATCCATGAGGGTTACTCAATGGATAGGTTGGCACATATCTTTCAGCAGGAGATTGTTACACTTCATGGTACTCCGGTGTCCATTGTTTCAGATCAGGACCCATGGTTTACTTCACAGTTTTGGAAAGGGTTTCAACGAGCTTGGGGCACTCGACTCTACTTTAGTACTTCTTTCCATTCGCCAACTGATGGACAATCCGAACGGACTATTCAGACATTAGAGGACATGTTGAGATCTTGTGCACTTGAGTGGTCGGGTAATTGGGATGATTACTTGAGCCTAGTTGAGTTTGCTTATAATAACAGCTGACATGCAAGTATTGGAATGGCTCCTTTTGAGGCCTTATATGGTACAAAGTGTCAGGCACCAACTTGTTGGGATGAGGTTGGCGAAAGGGCCATAGAAGGGCCTGAGTTAGTTCAAATCACTACGGAGAAGGTAACGGTGGCTAAGGATAAATTGAAGTCGGCTCGATCACGGCAGAAGTGTTATGCTGATAAGCATAAAAGGACTTTAGAGTTTGAACCTGGTGAGCATGTGTTTCTAAAGGTTTCTCCTTGGAAGGGCATTCGACGATTTGGGTTGAAAGGAAAACTTAGTCCGCGTTATATTGGACCATTTGAGATTCTGGAGAGGGTTGGTGAGGTTGCATATCGGTTAGCTTTGCCTCCACAGCTAGCTTATGTACACAATGTGTTCCATGTGTCGGTGTTGAGGAGTTATCATTATCATCCGTTGCATGTGGTGCAATATCCATTCGATAAGATTCAGGAGGATCTTACTTGTGAAGAGCAAGCAGAGGCAATTTTGGATCGTCAAGAAAGGATTATGAGAATGAAGACAATTCCGTTTGTTAAGGTTTTGTGGAAGAATCATTCCGAGCGAGAGGCTACTTGGGAGATGGAGAAGTCTATTCGAGCGGAGTATCCGTATCTCTTTGAAAATTAGATGCATTCATTCTTTTGATTCCGGGGACGGAATCCTTTTTAAGGGGTAGGTGATGTAATACCTGAAAAAAATAATAATAAATAATTATTAAAAAAAAAATTGTTTTAAAATATATTAATTGGACTTTGTTTTTATTTGGGACAAATTATATTTAATTTATGTGGACTACAATAAATAAGAATTTTATTAATTTGGGCGTGAGGCGGCACAAAGAAAAGAGGAGAAAAGTACTTTTGCACTATAATTTGGAGAAGAGAAAATTAGTAGATTCACTTTGTTGCATAAGAAGCGTAAAGGTATTATAACTTTACTATTAATAATGAATTGAAGTTATATGTTCTGTATGTATGTATTTATGTATGAATTGATTATTTCTTTTTCCTTAAAAAAAAATAACCACAACGTTAGTGTGATGAAGGCTAGTACATCAAGTTGATGAATATTATTTTTTCTGTAACCAACTGTTGTTTTTACATTGGATTACATTATGAATACAATGAATATTATACATACTCCATGATACGATGGGGGAAGGGGAATGAAGAAAGACAACTATATTAAATTACTTTTTTTAGGGGAATATGGATAGGTAAAAACCCTTGATAATGCCAGAAACTTTGAGGGATGACACTACAATAAAAACAATCCAAAGCAACATGAAATAAACACAGGTAACCCTGGCTCAAATTCTTGGTCCTCCATGATTCCGTTAATTTATTTATGTTTCGTGGGTGTAGGCCTGCAGCACTGCTGCAGGTGTTTATTCGTTATTTGTTTGCATATTTACATATATAAATATTATATTTTAGTAATATTTGGCCATAAAATTTATAAACAGAATTAGTAAATCAAATCGAAGTTATGTATATTAATTTGAATTAATTAATTTTTCTGACATAGTTATAAAAGTTTTTAATAATAAATTTAATAGTATTATGTTATTAATTATTGTATTGTAATAAAATCTTATTAAATTATTTAGATTGAACGGAGAGAGTCTAAACGAGTCATATTTGGAGTATAAATTTGGGTATTACATTGCTTAATTCAGGTACGGATTCCGTACTCTTTCAGCGAGACTCTTTTGTTTTTAATTTGTTCATTTCGTTATTCCTTTTGAAATTTAGTATTGCTTCTCATAATTATCCTTTGTCAATTTATTGTGATAGTTTGTTTTGGCGTTGTATTAGAACTCATGTTTGTACTCTTTAGACTAGTGTATCATGTCTAAATTTTATTTTGATATTTATAGTGATGTACATGTTAGTATATTTTTGGAGACTTGTGTTTATAATTCGTTTGATTTAACAAATACACGTTAGAACCCCTTTGTGTTTGATATTTTATCGCATGTGTTGTGACATTATATTCTGTTAGAATACTGTAGGGTATAACTGAGCTATAACCACCTATGGGGGTACCACAGGCATGTCCTCTTGGCACCGAGGCATGACACCTTCCGTGGAGGTGTGATCAGTCTGTGGCGTCTCCGTTTTGTGCTTTGTTGGGAGTTGGCCATTTGGTGTTTTGTTGTGGGAGGTGTATGGGTCGACCCTAATTTTTTTGTTCCGTTCTGTTCTGCGGAGTGGTGATGTTTGTGCCAAACACGCCTTCCAATTTTGTACGCATCTGGATTGCGTAGTCCGATGTGTGATTGCCTATGTGGCATTATTTTACTTGCCTGTGTGGCAAGGTATATTGCTATTTATTTTGAGCTCGGTATGAAATAATACCCAGCCATTTGATTCAGCCTATCATTTCGTTGTGTTAGTTTTGTTCGTTAAAGTTCAGTTCATTTAATTTTGTTAGTTATTTTGTTTCCTTATTCTTTTATTCTACATCCGTACTGGGCATTTGGCTCATGCTGTGTTTTTCTTCCAGCAGGTAATCAGGGGGATCAAGGGCAAGTGTGATGAGAGCTCCCTTCATTCCAATGGTTTAGAGTTATTCTGTTTAGGATTGATATGTCAGTTTATTTGAAATTGTAATAATTACCTTCGGCTATGGTTTGAGCTAGTGTGATATTTACTATAGTTTGTCTTGTGATATTTAATCATTATGAGACCATTCTTTTATGACATAAAGCTTTCATTTAAGTTTTGTTATGTTTGAGTAACCTCTCTTTCTATTTCGAAAAAAGGGTGTTACAGAAGGTACATTCCTCCTCCCCAGGGTATTCTTGGCACGTAAGACATTGTCGTTGAAGTGCATTTGCTTGTTTCTTCATTTCGGGCCAATAATACCCTTGGCGTTGCAACCTTCGATACAATCCAATATCTGTCAATCTGTAATTTTCTTAATGTACCTGGTATAAAATCCTATTTGCTTCATCCTTCCCCAAGAATCTTGTCAAAACACCATCTTCCTCTTTATAGTACAATACTCCTTTAATGATGCAGTATTTCTAAAGCTCCACCGGTGATATGTTCCCTTCCTTTGTTTATAATTGATGAGAGATGGCATGTCTCCAATCTTCTGTCAAATCTTTGGGGAATAATTCCAGCACCTTGGTTGGAAGGATCCTTTTGATTATCTTCACATCCAAGTCTTCTCCTTTGACATATACTCTAGATGCTACTGTGGCTAATGCATCAGGTTGTCTGTTTTATACTCTCGGCACGTACTCAATCACTACCTTCTAGAAGGCTTCCATCACTTTTTGTGCTACAGTTCGGTATAGTGCCAAGATAGGTTCTTTTACTGTGAATTAACCTCTTATTTGTTGAACTATTAGATTTGAATCTCCCTTTACTTTGAGGCACTTGGCTACCAATTCTCTAGCCGCTAATAATCCCAATATGAATGCCTCATATTCTGCTTTATTGTTCGTGCAAGGGAAATCCAATTTGTATGACAGGGCCACTTCCTTTCCTTCCTTGGTAGTTAATACCACACCTGCTCCTCCTTTTCTTTCTGTGGATGACCCGTCAAAGGCCAAGTTCCACCACTCAGAATCTTCATCCACCATATCAATTTTTTCTACTTCTCCTCCTGGAAGATCCTCTGAGGGAGGTTCATATTCTCCATGTGGAAACTGAGCAAGCAGGTCTGCTAATGCCTGACATCTGATTGCCTTCGGTGTTACACACTTGATGTCATATTCTAAAAGGATCATCATCCATCTTGCAGGTCTTCCTACCAACGATGCCCTATTTAGTAAGTATCTGATCGGGTCAGTTCTTGTTGCAAGTTTCACTTCATGTGATAAAAAATAATGACACATTTTTTGTGCGACAAACACCAGTGCCAGACAATGTCTCTCCAACTGTGAGTACTTGGTTTCTGGTCTTCTAATTATTCGGCTGATGTAGTACGTAGGCTTTTCTTCCCCATCTACCTCTTGTGTGATCAATCCTCCTACTGACTTTGCAGTAGATGTGATATACAGCTGCAATGGTATTCCTCTCTGTGGTACTACTATCATTTTCGCTGATGCCAAAATTTCTTTTACTTTCACAAAGGCTTGTTGCTGGTCTTGCCCCCAGTCCCATTCTGTCTTTCCCTTTAACAACTTTCCGAAAGGTTCTGTGACATCTGCTAATGCTGGCATGAATCTCCTCATGTAGGAAACTTTTCCTAGAAAGCTCTTCAACTATTTTTGCATTTTTAGTGGGGGCATGTCTGTAAAAGTCGTTGCTTTGTTTGGGTCTACCTCCAAACCTTTGTTGTGCACCAAGAAGCCCAAAATTTTTCCAGCTCTCATTCCAAAGGCGCACTTTTTTGGATTCATCTTTAACTTATACCTTCGATAATGTTAAAACACCTTTCTTAAATCCTCTATGTGGGTTGTCTCCTTTTTAGATTTCACCACTAGATCATCCACTTAGTACTCCACAATGTCGTGAATCATGTCATGAAAGATAGCGTGTATTGCCCTTTAGTAAGTTGCTCTCGCATTCTTCAACCCGAATGGCATTACTACAAAGTAGAAATTCCCAAAAGGGGTACAGAAGGCTGTCATCTTCGCATCCTCTATTGACATCTTTGTCTAATTGTAGCCTACAAACCCATCCATGAATGACATCATCTCATGATTGGCTGTTGTATCCACCAAAGTGTCTATATTGGGTAGCGGATACATGTCTTTAGGGCATGCCTTGTTAAAGTCTCTGAAATCCACGCATATTCACAACTGCCCATTAGATTTCTTTACTGGTACTATGCTGGATAACCATACTGGATGTTGAATTGGTTTGATGAATCCTACATGTAGCAACTTCTTTATCTCTTCTTTTATTTGTGTTTCAACTTCTGGTGCATAGGTGCGAGGCGCTGATGAGTGGGATTCATACCCACAAATTAGACCTTTTGTTGCTTAGTTTTGTTGTCTGTTTTCAGTCTTTTGGATAGCTTGTGTAGTTTTATGTTTGTTTTATCTGTTAAAGTTCTCTGCAGGTTTGTTTCTAGATGTCTTATGCGCTTCAAGTCAAGTCGCATACAGCGCCATGATCTGGCGCCCCAAATAATATGCATTTGTAGAGCACACTGGAAAGTGGCGAGAGTTTTTACTCATGAAGAGAAGATTTGGTGGAAGAACACTTCAAACAGGGGTTTTCTTATTCCAAATCTCCCATTCCTTGTATTTGTCTGATAATGTGTAATGTATTAAAAATGCGTGTTAGTACCATAGTTATGAACTAACTCCATTTTTAGGATTGCAATGTAACCTTATGATTAGCTTAATCAACTTTCTCTCTCATTTTATATAATAAATCATTTTGGAATGGGTTTTTGTATTTTGTATGTAATGACTGATTGCTTGATAAAGAAATTGGTATTGATAGTGATGGAAATTGATAAAATGGATGTTACTGTCTATCTTTAAATACAACAACACCTGTTATGACCATAACATTGGAATGTGTGCATAATGTGCTAGTAGGATAGACATATCCTTATTTGCCTTGTGTGACCTTGAGACTTAGCGTAATGACCTTGACCTAGTTAGTGTCACCAATGGACATATTGTGTTCTAGCTGGTTAGGGATGTGCATTTGACCTTCGACAAGAGCTTATGCCTATTTATGTTCTCGGTTGGCCATTCCTTGATTCATTTGTAATATGGAGAGTTAGAAGATTAGGTGAAGCATTAGGGGAGTTGTAATCTTATCTTAACTTCCTAGCACAACTACTTCTCTTAATTTTATAGTCTTATTGAAATAGCTTAACCAACCATTTGTTTCACTCGTTTAGATAAGATTAGTAACGACTTTACCTTACTATTTGTTTTCTATTAAGACTTTGTCCTCGAGGGTTCGACACTCTACTTACATATATTACTTGTGGATCGCGTATACTTGCACATGTTATTCGATTGCTAAATCAACCAATAAGTTTTTGGCGCCGCTGCCGGGGACTTAGAATTAATTGTTTTGCGATATTAAAACTAAGTCATTACGATCTTACTTTAAACCAATTTTTCTTTTTTTCTCAGGTAGTCTTCATTGTTTATGCCACCTCGGAAGGGACAAAATATAATACCTCTCGATCCCGAGGTTGATAGAACATTCAGATTACTGCGGAGAGAAAAATCTGAGGACACACCTGAGGACATACCTGCTCCTATCATTATGGCTGAGGAACTTCAAAAATCTCTGAGGGAGTATGCTATGCCTCATATTGACGATCTCCAGGCGAGCATTCAAAGGCCCGCCATCGAAGCCAATAATTTCAAGATCAAGCCGGGCACCATTCAAATGTGCACCAACATTCAGTTTGGGGGACTGCCGAATGATGACCCCAATGATCACCTCATAAATTTTGTGGAGATCTGTGACACCTTTAAATGCAACGGAGTGTCTGATGATGACATCTGACTCTGTTTGTTTCCATTTACGTTAAGGGACAAAGGCAAGAGCTGGCTTCATTCACTTCCGTCAGGCTCCATTACTACATGGGCCGACTTGGCACAGAAATTTATGGCGAAGTTCTTTCCACCCGCCAAAATAGCTAGGCTCAGGCATGACATCACGTCCTTTGTTCAGTTTGAATCCAAATCCTTATACGACTCATGAGAGCGGTTTAAGGATCTTCTGAGGAAATACCCGCACCATGGTCTGCCAGAGTGGCTTCCCATCCAGACCTTTTACAATGGGTTATCCGAACCAACTCGTTCGAGTATAGATGCCGCATCTAGAGGGGCATTCATGGCCAAACATCACAAAGTGAGATATGAGCTGGTGGAGACAATGCCGGCCAATAATTACCAATGGCCAAATGATAGGCAAGCCCCGAGAAGGGCAGCGGGGGTTTATGAAGTGGACTCTTTCACATCGTTAGTGGCTCAGGTAGCAGTGCTAACAAAAAGGCTTGATACTATGGGATCTACAACGGTTCAAAATGTGCAGAGTGTGGGGGTACAATGTGAGTTATGTCAAGGTGGCCACCCTACTGATCAGTGTACTATAAGCCCTGAGTTAATTCAATTTGTGTCCAACTACGGGCGGCAACAAAATGCAAATCTTCCTACGCACTATCACCCCGGCCTAAAAAATTATCCAAACTTCTCATGGGGCAACAACAACAATAACAGTAAAAACCCCAACCAACCACAACCTTCA
Source organism: Panax ginseng (assembly GCA_020205605.1). NCBI lineage: Eukaryota > Viridiplantae > Streptophyta > Magnoliopsida > Apiales > Araliaceae > Panax > Panax ginseng. Next base: position 146,016,909 of record CM035128.1, on the reverse strand, counting down.
TCTACCAGGCAGAATTATGCTAACCCTCCTGGATTCCAACCTCAGACTCAGTTCAACCCACAGCGGCAGAGCACTCAGAATCAGTTTCACCATCCTTCACCTCAACAGGAAAGGAAGCCCAGTTTAGAAGATCTTCTATCAAGGTGCATAGCCCAGAACGAAACCAGAAGTAACAATCAACAAGCCTCCATAAGGAATCTTGAAGTACAGATGGGTCAGTTGGCTACTGCTTTAAACAGTCGTCCACCAGGCGCATTGCCTAGTGACATTGATGTCAACCCGAAATGGGAAGACAAGGAGCAGTGTAAAACAGTAACCCTCAGAAGTGGGAGAACCACTAAAGTACAAAGTGGAGAGGGTATTCCTGTGGAAGATGATGTAGTGATTAAAGAGGAACCTCCTGTGAAGGGGAATGCTGAGACAAGTGGGGGTGAAAAAAGTGGTCAAGACAGACCTCCAATGATGGTGGTCAATCAGCCTCTCCCTCAATTGCCCTTCACCCAGCGGGTACAGAAACAGAAGCTGGATAAGCAGTTTTCCAAATTCTTAGAGGTGTTCAAAAGACTGCACATAAATATTCCATTTGCAGAGGCATTGGAAGGAATGCCTAGTTACGTCAAGTTCATGAAGGAAATTTTGTCCACGAAGTGAAAAATGGGAGATTATGAGACTGTGGCTCTGACAGAAGAGTGTAGTGCCATCCTTCAAAACAAGCTTCCACCGAAGCTCAAAGATCCGAGAAGTTTTACAATCCCATGCACCATTGGGAACCAGTTTATTGGGAAGGCTCTATGTGATCTAGGAACCAACATCAACTTGATGCCCCTCTCTATTTATAAGAAGCTGGGCCTTAATGAAGCCAAGCCGACAAGCGTCACCCTGCAATTGGCTGACAGGTCTCTGACTTATCCGAAGGGAATTGTGGAGGATGTGCTAGTGAAGGTTGACAAGTTCATACTTCTAGCGGATTTCATAGTCCTTGATTTTGACGAGGATAGGGAGGTCTCGATAATATTGGGAAGGCCGTTCTTGGCAATTGGGAGGACCCTGATCGATGTCCAAAAAGGGGAATTAACAATGAGAGTTCATGATCAGGAAGTGACATTTAATGTCTTCCGATCAATGACGTATCCTAATACACCTGAGGATTTCTTCCAGATGAACACAATTGATAATTCAGTGCAGGGGGTATTCTCAGAAACTTGCATTCAAGACCCTTTGGAAGCTACATTAACTGGGGCTAGTACTACGGAAGCGCCCTCACATGTGGAATGTGCCATGTGGCTCGATGAACCTCAAAGATTGAAGCAATTCCACCGACAATTCGAGTCTCTGAATGATAATGAAGCATCTAATTCCAAGGCTCAGCCATCGATCATCGAGCCTCCTGTTCTTGAGCTAAAACCGTTGTCTAACCATCTGAGGTATGCATATTTAAGAAATTCACTTTCCCTACCTGTGATAATTTCTGCTTTTCTAACTAAGTGTCAGGAAGAGAAGTTGCTCCTTGTGCTCAAGAAATAAAAAACGGCCTTGGGGTGGCCTATTGTTGATATAAAAGGGATCATCCCAACTCTATGCATGCACAAAATTCTTCTGGAGGAAAGCACAAAGTCATCTATAGAGCATCAGAGGCGGCTTAATCCCATTATGAAAGAGGTCGTCCAGAAGGAGATAATTAAGTTGTTAGATGTGGGCATTATCTACCCCATCTCCGATAGCCCTTGGGTTAGTCCAATCCAATGCGTGCCAAAGAAGGGAGGGATGACAGTTGTGTCCCATGAGAACAACGAACTGATTCCCACCAAAACGGTGATTGGGTGGCGAGTGTGCCTGGATTACAGGAAACTTAACAAATCGACCTGTAAGGATCACTTTCCCCTTCCTTTCATTGATCAAATGCTTGATCGGTTGGCTGGGCATGAATATTATTGTTTGTTTGATGGATACTCGGGGTATAATCAGATTTCTATTGCTCCTGAAGATCAGGAGAAGACGACATTCACATTTCCTTATGGGACCTTTGCCTTCCAGAAAATGTCTTTCGGGCTATGTAATGCTCCCGCAACATTTCAGCGGTGTATGATATCAATCTTCTCTGACATGGTTGAAAAGACCTTGGAGGTCTTCATGGACGATTTCTCAATTTTTGGGAGCTCGTTTGACAATTTCTTGACAAATCTAACTGCCGTTCTCCATCGATGTGTCGAAACCAACCTGGTGCTAAATTGGGAGAAGTGTCACTTCATGGTCGAAGAGGGCATTATTTTGGGTCATCGGGTTTCTGTAGGCAGAATTGAGGTTGATAAGGCAAAGATAGATGTGATCAATAACCTTCCACCGCCCACCTCAGTGAAAGGGGTAAGGAGTTTCTTTGAGCACGCCGGTTTCTACAGAAGGTTTATTCAGGACTTCTTGCGGATCACCAAACCTTTGTGCACGCTCCTGGAAAAGGACATGCCTTTCCAGTTCGATGCCGCCTGCCTGAACGCTTTTATGTTATTAAAGAAGATGATTCTCTCGGCACCTATTATGGTAGCTCCAGTCTGGGCATACCCTTTTGAGCTCATGTGTGACACCAGTGACTTTGCTATCGGGGCAGTGTTGGGCCAAAGAAGGGAAAAGGTTTTCCACACCATTTACTATGCCAGCAAGACATTGACTGATGCTCAATTAAATTATACCACCACTGAGAAGGAGCTGCTGGCAGTAGTATATGCTTTTGATAACTTTCGTTCCTACCTCATCGGAACGAAGGTGATCGTGTACACCGATCACTCGGCGATCAAGTATTTGATTGAAAAGAAGGATGCCAAGCCGAGTTTGATATGGTGGGTTCTACTTCTATAGGAGTTTGATTTAGAAATCAGAGATAAGAAGGGAACTGAAAATCAGGTTGCCGACCACTTATCTAGATTGGAAAATACCACATCTTTCGGCCAAGCCGACAAAGCTATAAATGATTTTTTCCCGGACGAGCAGCTCTTTGTGGTCAATAGAAAGGTTTTGTGGTATGCGGACTTCGCCAATTATGTTGCTTGCCAAGTTCTTCCCAATAATCTGAGCTATCAACAAAGGAAGAAATTCATCAAGGATGCCAAGAAATATCTTTGGGATGAGCCCTTCCTGTTGAAGCAGTGTTCCGATCAGATTCTGTGTAGATGTTTGCCTGAAGTAGAAATTGAAGGTGTGCTACATCAATGCCACTCTTCAAACTATGGAGGTCATTTCGGAGGCCAACGAACAGCTGTTAAGGTGCTTCACTCGGGATTTTACTGGCTCACCCTATTCAAGGATGCTCACGCATATGTAATGCACTATGACAGATGCCAAAGGGTGGGCACTATATCAAGACGGCATGAGTTACCTCTGCAGAATATCCTGGAAGTGGTGTTATTTGATGTATGGGGCATCGACTTCATGGGACCATTCCCATCCTCCTTCAACAATCTCTATATCCTAGTGGCAGTGGATTATGTCTCAAAGTGGGTGGAAGTAATTGCCTTGCCGTCTAATGATGCTAAGGTGGTGCTTCAGTTCTTCAAGAAGAACATTTTCACCCGTTTTGGCACACCTCTGGCCATCATAAGTGATGAAGGGTCACACTTCTGCAATAAATACTTTGAAGCCCTTCTAGCCAAGCATGGGGTAACTCATAAGATCGCCACTGCCTACCACCCACAGACCAGCGATCAAGCTAAAATTTCGAATCGGGAGGTGAAACGAATCTTGGAAAAGATTGTTAACCTAAACCATAAGGACTGGTCTAAGAATCTTGATGACGCATTATGGGCCTACCACATAGCTTATAAAATGCCTATCGGAATGTCTCCGTATAGGCTTGTCTATGGTAAGCCATGTCATCTCCCAGTTGAATTGGAGCACAACGCTTATTGGGCTATTCAAAAGCTAAATTTTGATCTTGAAGCAGCCAGCGAAAAGCGACTGTTGCAGCTGAATGAATCAGATGAATTTCATCTGCAAGCGTATGAAAATGCTAAGTTGTACAAGGAGAAGACCAAGAGGTTGCATGATAAGAAAATCCTCGAGAGGCACTTTGAACTGGGCCAGAAGGTTTTTCTTTTCAATTCCTGGCTAAAGTTATTTCCTGGGAAGCTAAAGTCCCGATGGTCGGGCCCCTTGACAGTTGCCAAGATTTATCCATACGGGGCAATAGAGGTTGAGGACCCAAATTCCGACACAACCTTCAAGGTCAATGAACAGCGGTTAAAACACTACTGGGCCGGCGAGTTCGACCGGCAGAACACCTCTATTACACTTGGAAACCCGGTGTAAGACGGGGTATTGGTCAGGCCGATAACTCTAAATCAAGCGCTTGATGGGGCACCCCATCTCAGTATCAAACAACTTGTTTTATCTTTAATTTCTTATATCTTAGTTAGTAATTCAGTTTCTCTTTCTGTCTGTGTTTTGTGCAGAGTGTGTCTGTCTGTGTTAGGTTCATTAGGTTCTTTGTTTGTGCTTAGTTTATGTTATCTTTAGAGTCTCTTGTTAATATCTGTCACCCCCTTAGTTAGCCCTTGCCAATGCTGTGTTATTTGCTTCTGTTTCTGCTATCTTTGTTGCTAACTGATATGTTATTTTGGTTTCTGCAAAGTTTGCTGGTTTTTCTTTCAAAATGCCAGAATCTGCGCTGCAACGCTAGTCTTTGCGTCCCGATGCCATTCTCGGCGTCCCCGGTGCTGATCTTAGTGTTCTGCCTCAAATACCATAAAGTATGTGGACTCATCACTATTTCATACCCAGCATGCCATGTGTTTTGAGACACTTTGAAACTTCGCTCCCCGGCGCCATGATTTAAACTGAATTTTACGCCCCAACGCCAGGGTGGGTTTCGCCCCACGCCCCGGCGCCATGCTCCGCGCCTCAGTGCCGTTCTTTGCACCCTGACGCCACAACCGGTTCCCAACTTTAAATTGAGGCGATTCTGTGTTTTGTTCTTATAGCTTCTCTTTTCTCAAGTGACGCCAACGTTTTAACTTCCGACCGTTCATATAACCGACGGCCGTTTCATACCGTTTGGGGCGTCCAACCGTCGCAACGGTTCCTTTCTCACGGTTTCATTCTCAATCTACGCCTATAAAACCCAAGCCAGATTCGGTACTTTGCCAAACTCTTTGGCTTGCACAGACATTGTTAAACACAAATATTATTATCTTATTCTGTTTCAATGGCTCCTAAGCATCCTTGAACTAGTGTTGGGCCTCGTCCTTCTTCATCCCGAGCGCCTGTTACGACATGGGATGCTGTTAAATTTCCCACCGAAGAAGCCTATAAGAGGTATACCCAAAATTTCTTACTGCGTACCCCAGTGCCTGAGCGAGGCCTTCGTCCTGATGATAAAGATGGCCAAATGAATGCCATGATTAGCGCCATGAAATGGGTGCACTTCACCAAGCCTCCGAAATCTGCCGTGGTTGCGGTAGTCAAAGAATTCTATGCTAACGCCATTCCTGAAGGCCCTCCGGCGGCACCAGTGAGGGGAAAGTTGATCCCGTTCGATGCCAAGGCTATAAATGAAGTGTATGTGACTCCTAATTTTGATGGGCATGATTATAAGGAGGGTGGAATTCGTCGCTATTAGTCTGATGAGGTTATTGCCAAATTGTGTAAGCCCGGGACAGTGTGGAAGACTAATGATTACACGGGTGAGAGGACGTCATTTCCTCAACAGGCCCTAAGCCGTTACGGCAAGGCGTGGTATGCTTTCATTTGTTCAAATATCCAGCCTACGCGCCATGTCAGTGATGTAACCAGGCAGAGGGCGACGTTGCTCTATGCTATAGTTACTGGTTAAAGATTGACATTAGGTCCCTGATAAATTAATCAATCAAGAAGGCTATCAACAGCAAGGTTATGTCGGGCCTCCCGCACCCGTCTCTTCTCACCCGTCTTTGTAGGAGGGCAGGTGTTCAATGGGAGATTGAAAACGTGACATTGCCTCCTATGTCTGTAATTGACCATCATCTAATCAGTCGTTACACAGTTTGGGAGGGAGCGCCATCGCATCCCCGTGGAGAAGGATTTTTGCCAGCACCACCGCCGCTGCCATCCAATGATCCACAACCATCCTCTGCGGCAGAAGCCTCCTGACATGCGATTCCTCTTTATGCCGAGGCCGTGGATTCTGGGACCCTTGCTCATATTTTGAATAGTTTAGATTTCCTGCACTGCAAGGTTGATACTGTCGCCCAATGGCAGAGCCAGTTCCACCATTATCATGCGAAGTTTGCCAACACGCTCGCCAATATTCATGCCGCTTAAGGAGGTGAGGATGCGGATTTCATGCCTTTTCCATTTCCCGCTCCTCCAATGTATGCCGCCTATCCTCCACAAATTTTTTCGCCTACTGAGGCAGCCCGAGCAAGTGAGCCAGTCAATGTGGATGATGATGGCGAGGATGATGATGATCTTGAGCTGTTCGGCTTGGATGAGGATCTTAAAGGCGGTGATGCTGCTGATGCTTGAGACTGTTTCTACAGAGGCCGGTGAGGACACGGGCCAAAGTTCTAGTTTAGGGGAGACTTCCTTTTATTTATTTATATATGAATTGTGTTAGTTTATGGTATTTTAGTTTGAACTACTTTGTATGGATGCTAGGTTGGTATTTGGGCGTGATTTCCCGTGACTCATGTTTTAATTCTAATATCTATCTATTGTGATTATTATCGTGAAATATCTTTTTGTTTTTGGATGCATGCTTTAAATTATCTCTATGTTTCATTTTATTATATGCTTTTGGTTATTTATCTTTTCATTAGGGAATATCTTGACTAAGTTAGATATTGTCTTACCTTAAGCCTAATTTTTAGGATTTTCACTGATTTATTGGTATACTCGATGCCATGTGTTATGGCTTTGACCTATGATGAAAAGGGCACTCTATAGTCTATAAATTTTGCATAGTATATTTTGACTAACCCTAGCCTCATTTCTGTAATTGTCTTTATGTTGGGTTAGGTTAGGTTAGGTTAGTTAGCGTTAAGCTGTGTTTTGTGGCCTCTGTCTGGTTGTCTTTTTAGTATATCATTTTCCTGGGCTAGTGGCAAAAGTTATGTGAATGTGGGTTTGCACTTTGTATAAATCGAGACTGTCTTGGATCCATCTGTTTTTGCGAGCACTGACTTTTTATCTCCCTAGTAGTTTTCCATGTTTTGATTGACGTCCAGCGTTGATAATTTGTTGCACTATTATATACTTTGTAATTGTCAAGTTGTTTATGACTTTGATGCTTAAACATGTTCGGCTCTTTAGTTTAAATAATAATAATAACAATATCTATCCTATGGTGGGTTGAGATGGAAAGTGGAAACGCACTCACCCATAAACGTAGGCTCATAAAATCTATTTTGGACTTATGTTGTTTACGTGGCCTTTGTGCTTGATTTATTAGATTTTGAGGGGTGTTTTACACCTAGTGCCCTAAAGTCTTCTGGCTTGGGAGTCATTGATCAAAAGCTTGCTAATGAGTGCTCTGTTTTGCCGAAAAGTAATCAAGTTCTGTCTAATTCAGATTTTACTTCACTTTTCTAGAACTTTTGAGCCTTTAATGTTTTTACGTCTTGTCTTAACACTTGTTATGTATATGAGTTTCTTGGTTGCCTATTGGTTATCTCGGTCGACTGTTTGATTGATTTGGGTTATGGCTAGTGTGGATATTTGGTCTTTACACACACACACACTGTGTGGATCAATCACAGTCTCTTGTTTTTGCTTTAAGCGTTATGCCTTCATTCGTATGTGTTTTTGCCCTGTTCTTAGAGGATGTTGTGAATTTGTCTAGGGGCCTTAATTTTAGTTGTTAGTTCTAGTGCTGCATCATTTCCTGTATTATAAAGTTTGGTTGTCTGTTAGTTTACTTGAGGACAAGCAATAGCTTAAGTTTGGGGTTATTTGATGAGTGGGATTCATACCCGCGAATTAGGTAGCTTGTGTAGTTTTATGTTTCTTTTATCTATTAAAGTTCTCTGCAGGTTTGTTTCTAGATGTCTTATGCAGTTTCCTGAAGTCACACCCCGGCGCCATGATCTGGTGCCCCAACGCCATGTATTTGTAGAGCACACTGGAAAGTGGCACCCCGGCTCCACACTTGGCACCCCAGCGCCATCCTTCATGCTGACCCTTCTGTTAAATGGCGCCCCGGTGCCATTGCTAGCTCACATATCTGCGCCTCAGTGCCGGAAGAGGCTTCAAGCCAATGGAAACTCACGCCCGGCCAGCAGCATTATTACACAATAAGCATGCCCATGCTACCATCCATCAGGTGACCAACACACATTGCTCGCGCCTCGGCGCCACTTACAATGCTTAGGTTTGCGCCGCAGCGCGAGCTCCGGTTCCCAAACAGTAAACTTTTTTAATGACCTAGATGAAAGAGAGTATTGTATAAATAGAAAATGCGACCTGCATTGAAATGGATCGGATATCAGATAGATATCAGAGCTTAGACTAGGAATATATTTCTCTAGTTTTTCTAGAAGAGAAAGAAGTTCATGAAGGGAAGAAGAGTTATTGCACCCAACACAGAAGTCAGAGTTTTTACTCGTGAAGAGAAGATTTGGTGGAAGAACACTTCAAACAGGGGTTTTCGTATTCCAAATCTCCCATTCCTTGTATTTGTCTGATAATGTGTAATGTATTAAAAATGCGTGTTAGTACCATAGTTATGAACTAACTCCATTTTTAGCATTGCAATGTAACCTTATGATTAGCTTAATCAACTTTCTCTCTCATTTTATATAATGAATCATTTTGGAATGGGTTGCTGTATTTTGTATGTAATGACTGATTGCTTGATAAAGAAATTGGTATTGATAGTGATGGAAATTCATAAATGGATGTTACTGTCTATCTTTAAATACAACAACACCTGTTATGACCATGACATTGGAATGTGTGCATAATGTGCTAGTAGGATAGACATATCATTATTTGCCTTGTGTGACCTTGAGACTTAGCGTAATGACCTTGACCTAGTTAGTGTCACCAATAGACATAATGTGTTCTAGCTGGTTAGGGATGTGCATTTGACCTTCGATAGGAGCTTATGCCTATTTATGTTCTCGGTTGGCCATTCCTTGATTCGTTTGTAATATGGAGAGTTAGAAGATTAGGTGAAGCATTAGGGGAGTTGTAATCCTATCTTAACTTCCTAGCACAACTACTTCTCTTAATTTTATAGTCTTATTGAAATAGTTTAACCAACCATTTGTTTCACTCGTTTAGATAAGATTAGTAATGACTTTACCTTAGTATTTGTTTTCTGTTAAGACTTCATCCTCGAGGGTTCGACACTCTACTTAGATATATTACTTGTGGACCGTGTATACTTGAGCGTGTTATTCGATTGCTAAATCAACCAACAAACGCTTGCTTCACTTGTTTAGCTCCCGGGCTTAAGTTTAGATTATGCTCTACCAACTCTTTGTCAATCCCCGTCATCTCATTATAGTTCCAAGCAAACACATCCCCATACACTCGTAGTAGCTTCGCCAGCTCTTCCTTTTGGTTGGCGTTTAGCTCCTTGTTAATGTAAGTCGGCTTTGGCGTTCCTTCTCCTGTTGCTAGATCAACTTCCTCCAATTCATTTTGCTGAGGTTTTGGCCGGTCTTCAAAACATTCCAGAGCTGGTTCCACCTTCTGCTGCATAATTTCTTCCTTTTTGTTGCTACTGGAGTGGGGGGGCCCTCCTAAGCCCTCAGGTTTGGGTATACCTTCGAGCTCCTCCCCCTTGTACCATCACAGGTAAAACACTATCTTTCCATCTGGTTTGATTACTCTTTCCCACTTTGCCTTCGTTTCTTCTTTTCTTTTATTTACTTTGTCAGCTTCTGATTGGGCTGCTCATTTGGCATTGATTATATTTTGGCCATCCTCCGAGTCTGCTGCCCGCTTCCTTGGGTCTTTTTGTTCTTTCTCAACATCTACTAATATAGGTTTATTATTTTTGAAACATTCTGTGACACCCCCAAATCCGGGTTACCTGACCCCCGAATTTGGTGTTCATGATCCACAATATAATACCATCTAACTACCCATTTTAATATAAATAGGAATACATAACTCATTAACAGAGATTGTTAATACATAAGTCCCAGGTCTACTAACCTTAACATTACAAACATACCCCATTAGATATACAAAAAGGGTTTACAATACAATACAACATAATAATAATATTGTTCATCATAACTAATTCATAACTATTCCTTTTCCTTTGTTCTTCTTCGAAACACCTTCTGCAACTTCGTCCCTAGCTGAAAAGTTTTATTTATAGCAAGGGTGAGCAACAAGTTTGCTCTGCAAGTTAAGAGATACAATAAAGATATAGAAATCAATATCAAACCTTCTCACATTCTACGCAACAATAATTCGATAATGAAAGAATACAACGCTTTCAAGGTTTTCTACGATATTCAAATGAATAATCAAGAATTAATTCTACGAAATAGCAAAGTGGAATGTTTTCCAGATTTATGCTGAGCGATCCATTGTATCTTGAACTTCTCTTCTCGAGTAACTATCAAAGTTAAACTTTGATATATCCAGGTGTATCAGATAACCATAAAGATTAAATCATACCCCTCTGGAAGTATATAAAGTGGTCAGCTTTAGTATACCCTATATTATGCATAATACTTAATCGCACGCAAAGGCTCAATACTCGACCGATAAAATATTCCCTTTATGTAAAAGGTTATTCTTCTCAGTCTTAGAATCAAGATTTTAATTTTACAACGAAATACTGTGATTTCAAATTCTATTTACTTCTCGATCTAGCCAAAATAATTGGCATCGATCTGTCAATAACAATTGAATTCTCTTCTCAAACCTATCAAGTTTTAACAAATGTTCGTCTAACCAGAATAATTGGCTAAGACATTTCTCAACATAATTCGAAACAGGAATTATCTGTACTGTCAATTCTAGCTTTTATAGATATGTATATCCAACAACAGTTATTCTACAAATGTATATATATTCCGAATCAGTAATTCAATTTGAATTATTAAGCATGCACTAACTGCGAATAATCAACAATAAATCCCTGGACGTGGTCTAATTAGAAATAATTAACCACCAATAATAATTAAACAATATTAACTCAAGGTTGAGTTAGGGAACTTGCCTCTTCCGCTGATTACAGCTATACAATAAACTTATCTGCGTTCGTAAGACCTATAACCAATAATATCGGTCTCACAATTAGCACAATAACTTATAAAATATAACAATATAATTCACAATCAAACTTCTCCTAGGCACATTACCACATAGCCACATCAGTGTTTATAACCTAGATAAACACTTATCAAGTCTAACTATTTCGGTTTGGTTGGACTTCGGTCCATTCTCGGTGATCTGGTCACCCTATCCGATAATTAACACATCTATTGTCAATTAAAATCAGTTTATAAGCTTTAATATTATTTTAGATAAGTCAAATATCATTTATAATATTTTTCGGAAGCTTTTAATAATTTATAAGCAATTATTATAATTTATAATAATTTTTCAAACATCAAAATCATTTTTAAATGATTTAATTATCAAATAATCTCATCATTATTAATATTTAATAATATAAAAATATTAATAACATACTTGTCAAAATATTAAAGTTATTTTAATAACTTAAAATATTTTAAATCAACAATATTCTACTTAAATGATTTTTAAAGTAATTAAAATCATTTTAAATCATCACCATTAATAATCAAATATTAATGAAATTATTATCCAAATATTAAAAAGTCATTAATTATAACTTAAAATATTTTTCAATCATTTTTCTCATTTTTAAATGATTTTTAAATCAATAAAATCATTTTAATTCATTTATTTAATATAATAATTAAATAAATCTAATATCATTAATATTAATTTATTAATGAAAATTCTCCAAAAATATTAAAATTTACATTTTATAACTCAAAATATTTTTAAACACTTTAGTCTTATTTAAAATGATTTTAATAATATTAAATCTTTTCTCTAATTTATTTAATACACTAATTAAATAAATTAAATAACTTTAATATTTAAATAATTTTAAATATTAAAGAAAAATATTCCAAATAGTCAGAAATTATTTTTCATAATTTAAAATAATTTTTAAAACTATTTTTGGTAATTTTTATAATTTATTTATATTTTTAATCATTTTCCAGAAATATCAGAAATTGAAAAATAATAAAACCGTCGCTAAAGACCTTTAGCAACACTTACTGTTGTCTTAGGTGTTCTTGGCTCAAGAACACCGACAATCTAAGTGTTCGAGGGGCAAGGTTCGGCCGACTTTTAATATCAGACAAAATAATTTCTAGGCTAACTTAAAGTTCCAAATCGTAGTACACATGTAATACTACTCATATCGATCAACACTTTGGTCATAACACCACATTACATAACGATCTGGGCTTTCAAAGAAGCTGCCAGACCAAATCTGGGTTTCTCTAGAAACCCAGAAACTCAACATGTCACTTTCAAGCTCAATTTTATATACGATCTGGTCATGTTTCTTGTGATATAATTGTCCAATCGTGTAGTTGAAATGTCATAGAGTATATATATAACAATAGATCAGTCCAAAAACAACAGACTCCCAAGATAAATCTCAGTCAGACACTGTCAGAAATTTTTGCTAATGAACTTTCTGGAATTTCCAGAAAAGGGTCATCGTGATCAAATGGGTCACTTTGACCACTTTCTCTAATCGATCTGTTAACTTTTTATGGAATCTTATGGGATGTATACAGAGTACATATAACATACTATAAGATAGTTACAACAATATTAACATAACTCATCACACCTGACAGATCTAACGCTTAGAACATCATGTCAAACGTTGTTTCATACGTTCTAGGCTGCCCAGATTTTAGCCCAGTCAACGTCGGTCAACCGACTTTGACCGGGAATAAAATGAAATCTAGCTATTCAAACACTGTGATACCACTTCTAGATTAAAGACAACATAGAAAACTATAGATCTAACACATAACATCTTACAAATCATTAATATACAGAGATCTAAGCCTTCTGACATTTGCTTATCAGTCACCATTAGAGCTCAAGAACAGATTTTGAAAACTTTCATTTTTACCCACTTTGATTCTATGGATCAATCATAGATCAACATAGATCAACTAAAAACACCATATACCACAAATATAAACACTTAAACACAATTATTTCTTAGTATACAAGATCTAGGTTGAGTTTGGGTTTTACCTTCTCTTGTCCAATCTTTGATCCTTGCTCTTCTCCACTGATCTTGATGATCTAAAGGCTTGGTTAGTGACTGAAACACTTAGTGATTTTGTGGGTTTAGGTGAGAAAAAGAGTGGGTTGGTGTTAGATAGCTAATGAGCTTAATATGTGAACTTTCTCTCTCCTAGATCTCTTATATCAAAGATGTAATGAATCCAAGTGTGTAAGTTGGCAAGATATGGATAAGATTTGATATAGAATTTAAGCACATGGGATAATCTCAAGTGATGACTCACTAGATCTTGCAAATCTTCTAACTAAATATCTAAGTAAAGGGGTATTTTGGACTTTGTACATGAAATTTTAGTGGCATACATGGAATTTACCAAACCCTTAGGGTTTAACCCGAAGGTTTTAACCCTAGTTTTACAACTTTAGCTTCTAGGATTTTCTAAATTAGGATCTTTAAAAATAGAAAATTAAGATTTTCAAAAATATAATTAGTGTTCCCTAATTATATTAAAGGTTACTAATCACATTAAAGTATACTAATCAATTTAGAGCTTACTAATTAGGATTAGGGTTTCCTAATTAGGGTTTAGGATTTTCGAATTAAAAATTAGGGTTTCCCAACATTCGATTAGGGTTCCTAACTACACGTTAGGGTTTCAAATCTTGAGATTAGAGTTTCCAATCCCTTATTAGGGTTTATAAATATTGTACCCTACCCGACCAATCATTGATCAACATTCTATACAATACAAACACGTACTCATCAGTAGAACTATTTAAATTATATTTTTAATCGAATCCTTATCCGGACTTAGGGTTAGGGTTTCTATTCTCCGTTAAGCACAACTCTACTCTAATTTCTCAGTCAATACACAAATTGACTACTTCTCGATACTCGTATCACAGATACACAATACAATATTAATAGTCAAAATTAAATAAAATAAAATAAACATTTATTCGTAAAATTTGGATTATTCGAAATCCTGGGTTATCACATCCACCCCTCCTTAAAAGGATTCCGTCCTCGGAATCACCGCTTTCTTAGTCTCTATAATCTTTTAAAATTGTATCATCAATTCATTTTTAAGAACACAATATTAATTTATGTTTCAAATTCTAACCTGCGACTTGAATCTATAAAAGAAAACAATTCACAGCAATAACTAACCAAGATTACTCGCGTAATTAAATTTCTAAACGAAATTGTTACCTACCACCTCCTGAGTAGTCACTATATCTTGCGTCGTCATGTTGAAAGTACGGGCCGTTGGTCTTCCTGGTTGTGCAGGTCCTCGAGTTGCCAAGGTTCCACCACTGGGTCCGTTGTTGACACTTTCTTTCTCCGCATTGCTTTTCGGACAGTTCCGTACTATATGATCAGTTGATCCACAGGCAAAACAACCTTGAATTTTCTTCGGACTGAGACAATTGGGTGACATGTGCCTCTCTTGCCCGCAGTTGTAACAGACTCCTTTCTTCTTTAAATAAACTCCAGAATGGTTCCTTCCGCAGGTCGTGCATGGCTCCATTCCTTTCCTATTCTCTTCAGTCTTGCTACCCGATTGGGTATTCTCACTCCACTTCCTTCTATTATTACTACCACCACTGCTTCCACCATCATTGGTCTTCTTCTTCTTCTCTTGATGAAATCGAGATGCAGCCTCGCTTCCTCCTTCAGCAATTAACGCGTTCTCCAACAAAGCTGCGAACGTGTTGATCTGCAATACCGCTACCTTATTAAATATCCCTGGCTTCAATCCGTTCTCAAATCTTCTCGCTTTTCTTGCTTTTGTGTCCACCTGATGAGGTGCAAATCTTGCTAATTCGTTGAATTTGGCAGCATACTCCGATACCGACATGTTCTCCTACTTAAGTTCCAAGAATTTAACTTCCATCCGAGCTTGCATACTCGGTGAGAAGTAATTCTCAAAGAACAACTCCTTAAATCTTGTCCACGCTACCACCGTTGTACCAGCTCTTGCCTGATTAGTCTCCCACCAGTAGTTAGCTTCTCCCTTCATTAAGTATGTTGCAAAAGCCATCTTTTGCTCTTCTGCCACTCGCGCAATGACAAACGTTTTCTCCATCTCCTTTACCCAAGTTTGGGCTTCAATCGGATCCGTGGTTCCCTTGAATTTAGGAGGTCCTATCGCCTTAAAGTCCTTGAAGTTAGCCAATCTGTCAGCTAGCTGATTCCTCGCTCTTCCTCTTGCAGAAGAAGCTCTATTCTCCATAGGTTCGGCTATCATATTTGCAAAGTTTTGCATTGGGTCAGCTTGACCTCCTTCGTTATTCATCGACTACTCTTCTCGTTGGTTTCGATTCTGTCGTCTAGGCGGCATGATCTGATAAAAATCTTATATTACTTTTCTTTCTCCATACAAATTCTTAACACAATAAGAATGCAATACATAGTTCTCATGTAATCGCATATTTATTCAAATAGCACATAGTACATATAGTACTTATCACATATTACTATCCCTTTTAAAATAATTCTAGGATTAACATACTCAACTTTATATAGGAAGTTACAATTTCTCCAACTTTAGACAAAAAGTTGCCATTTACCAAATTCACATATCTAATCCCCGTTCATTAAACTTACCACACTTAGGAGTTCAGTAACTTGCCACAATTATATGAGTGTATGAACTTATCCTAGTCAAACCTTTGGCATCCATTCGCTGAGGGGTTCAAAATATTTTATATAATCATGAGTCATGAGCTTACCATAAGTATGAGTTTTAAGAACACACAACTTAATCTTAATCTTATATTCATATAGAAAATAAAGATTTCATTCATTCAAACATATATATATATATATACGTATACTTAAACATCATTCTCGATATTATAACACTTATCATCATAAGCTTCTACCAAAAGATACTATTACATATATCTAAGTTGTCTACCGACCACCCCCTTCACCTGTCTTCTTCTTGTTGGGACACTTGTTAAATCTGTGACCCGTTCTTCCACATGAGAAACACTTCCTCATATTCGGCTTAGGGCAATGCAAAGAAATATGTCCTTCCTGCTTATAATTGAAGCATACGTTCTTCCACATCATGCATTCTACCGCGTGATTCTTCCCACACTTTCTACAAGCTTGTCTCTTCTTCGGGTTTGAATTTTTAGAGTTATCGATGTTGTTGTCCCTCTTTCTCTTCTTCTTGTCTTTCTTGCTGGTTCCTTCAGATGATCCACCACCTTCAGTCTTCATCCTCTCCACCTGCGCCTTGACTTCGTTCGCTTCTTGATCATTTCACAGAACGCCGCTCTGTCTTCCACAACTCCTCCAAGAGAAATACCTTTTTTCGGAGTTCCTGGACTTCTACAGTTAGCTGATCTTGTTCTCCAACTTTGATCTTATTCTTCAACTCCACCTTAGCTTCTTCAGACTTCGCTTCCTCATCACCACTTAGATACATCTCGGGATAATCATCATGATGACTCCCGAGATTGATCATTGGTTCATCGTTCTCTACTTCTTCCACTGACTTGCTCTTGCTGACCGCACTTCTCATCATCAATCGCAGTGCGACACGATACCGCATCTCCGTACTCATCTTATCTTCTCCCGACATCCTACAATCAGTTTAAACAAGTTGATTAATACTTCACCAGTACACACTCCTCACACTATGTGTCTACTTATCTCACTATCGATACGCTTCAGCAATCCCTCACCTAGTACTCTAAATGAGTATTCTCTATCTCGCTCAGGGTTATAATCCTAGGGTTTTTCCCCACCCCACCTAAGGTTTATAACTTACAGCTTTGATACCAACCTGTGACACCCCCAAATCTGGGTTACCTGACCCCCGAATTTGGTGTTCACGATCCACAATATAATACCATATAACTACCCATTTTAATATAAATAGAAATACATAACTCATTAACATAGATTGTTAATACATAAGTCACAGGTCTACTAACCTTAACATTACAGACATACCCCATTAGATATATAAAAAGGGTTTACAATACAATACAATATAATAATAATATTGTTCATCATAACTAATTCATAACTATTCATTTCCCTTTGTTCTTCTTCGCAACACCTTCTGCAACTTCGTCCTTAGCTGAAAAGTTTTATTTATAGCAAGGTTGAACAACAAGTTTGCTCCGCAAGTTAAGAGATACAATAAAGATATAGAAATCAATATCAAACCTTCTCACATTCTACGCAACAATAATTCGATAATGAAAGAGTACAACGCTTTCAAAGTTTTCTACGATATTCAAATGAATAATCAAGAATTAATTCTACTTAAATAGCAAAGTGGAATGTTTTCCAGATTTATCTTTGAAGCGATCCATTGATCTTGAACTTCTCTTCTCGAGTAACTATCAAAGTTAAACTTTGATATACCCAGGTGTATCAGATAACCATAAAGATTAAATCATACCCCTCTTGAAGTATATAAAGTGGTCAGCTTTAGTATACCCTATATTATGCATAATACTTAATCACGCGTAAAGGCCGAATACTCGATCGATAAAATATTCCCTTTATATAAAAGGTTGTTCTTCTCAGTCTTAGAATCAAGATTTTGATTTTACAACGAAATACTATGGTTTCAAATTCTATTTACTTCTCGATCTAGTCGAAATAATTGGCATCGATCTGTCAATAACAATTGAATTCTCTTCTCGAACCTATCAAGTTCTAACAAATGTTCGTCTAACCAGAATAATTGGCTAAGACATTTCTCAACATAATTTGACAATAAATGCAGAATTATCTCAGATCATCAATTCTAGCTTTTATAGATATGTATATCCAACAATGCTTATTCTACAAATGTATATATATTCCGAATCGAGAATTCAATTTGAATTATTAAGCATGCACTTAACTGCGAATAATCAACAATAAATCCTCGGACGTGGTCTAATTAGAAATAATTAACCACCAATAATAATTAAACAATATTAACTCAAGGTTGAGTTAGGGAACTTGCCTCTTCCACCGACATTACGGCTATACAATAAACTTATCTCTGCGTTACAGAAGACCTATAACCAATAATATCGGTCTCACAATTAGCACAATAACTTATAAAATATAACAATATAATTCACAATCAAACTTCTCCTAGGCACATTACCACATAGCCACATCAGTGTTTATAACCTAGATAAACACTTATCAAGTCTAACTATTTCTTTTCAGTTTGGACTTCTACCATTCTCGGTGATCTGTCACCCTATCCGACAATTAACACAACTATTGTCAATTAAACTCGGTTTCTAAGCTTCAATATTATTTTAGATAAGTCAAATATCATTTATAATATTTTTCTAAGCTTTTAATAATTTATAAGCAATTATTATAATTTATAATAATTTTTCAAACATCGAAATCAATATTTAAATGATTTAATTATTAAATAATCTCATCATTATTAATATTTAATAATATAAAAATATTAATAACATACTTGCCAAAATATTAAAGTTATTTTTAATAACTTCAAATATTTTTAAATCAACATTATTCTACTTAAATGATTTTTAAAGTAATTAAAATCATTTTTAAATCATCACCATTAATAATCAAATATTAATGAAATTATTATCCAAATATTAAAAGTCATTATTTATAACTTCAAATATTTTTAAATCATTTTTCTCATTTTTAAATGATTTCTAAATCAATAAAATTATTTTTAATTTATTTATTTAATATAATAATTAAATAAATCTAATATCATTAATATTAATTTATTAATGAAAATTCTCCAAAAATATTAAAAAGTAATATTTTATAACTCAAAATATTTTTAAACACTTTATTCTTATTTAAAATGATTTTTAATAATATTAAATCACTTTCTCTAATTTATTTAATACACTAATTAAATAAATTAAATACCTTTAATATTTAAATAATTTTAAATATTAAAGAAAAATATTCCAAATAGTCGTAAATCATTTTTCATAATTTAAAATAATTTTTAAAACCATTTTTGGTAATTTTATAATTTATTTCTATTTTTAATCATTTTCCTGGATATATCGAAATTAGAAAATAATAAAACCGTCATTAAAGACCTTTAGCGACACTTATTCACCGTTGTCTTAGGTGTTCTTGACTCAAGAACACCGACAATCTCGATGTTCGAGGGCAAGGTTCAATGACCGGCTTTTAATATCGAACAAAATGGTTTCTGGGCTAACTTAAAGTTCCAAATCGTAGTACACATGTAATACTACTCATATCGATCAACACTTTGGTCATAACACCACATTACATAATGATCTGGGCTTTCAAAGAAGCTGCCAGACCAAATCTGGGTTTCTCCAAAAACCCAGAAACTCAACCTGTCACTTTCAAGCTCAATTTTATATACGATCTGGTCATGTTTCTTGTGATATAATTGTCCAATCGTGTAGTTGAAATATCATAGAGTATATATATAACAATAGATCAGTCCAAAAATAATAGATTCCCAAGATAATCTCAGTCAAACATTGTCAGAAATTTTTGCTCATGAACTTTCTGGAATTTCCAGAAAAGGGTCATCGTGATCAAATGGGTCACTTTGACCACTTTCTCTAATCGATCTGTTAACTTTTTATGGAATCTTATGGGATGTATACAGAGTACATATAACATACTATAAGATAGTTACAACAATATTAACATAACTCATCACACCTGACAGATCTAACGCTTAGAACATCATGTCAGACGTTGTTTCATACGTTCTAGGCAGCCCAGATATTAGCCCAGTCAACGTCGATCAACCGACTTTAACTGGGAATAAAATGAAATCTAGCTATTCAAACACTATGATACCACTTCCAGATTAAAGACAACATAACAAACTATAGATCTAACACATAACATCTTACAAATCATTAATATACAGAGATCTTGGCCTTCTGACATTTGCTTGTCAGTCACCATTAGAGCTCAAGAACAGATTTTGAAAACTTGCATTTTTACCCACTTTGATGCTATGGATCCATCATGGATCAACATAGATCAACTAAAAACACCATATAACACGAATATAAACACTTAAACACAATTATTTTCTTAGCATACAAGATCTAGGTTGAGTTTGGGTTTTACCTTCTCTTATCCAATCTTTGATCCTTGCTCTTCTCCACTGATCTTAATGATCTAAAGGCTTGGTTAGTGACTTAAACACTTAGTGATTTCGTGGGTTTAGGTGAGAGAAAGAGTGGGTTGGTGTTAGATAGCTAATGAGCTTAATATGTGAACTTTCTCTCTCCTAGACCTCTTATATCAAAGATGTAATGAATCCAAGTGTGCAAGTTGGCAAGATATAGATAAGATTTGATATAGAATTTAAGCACATGGGATAATCTCAAGTGATGACTCACTAGATCTTACAAATCTTCTAACTAAATATCTAAGTAAAGGGGTATTTTGGACTTTGTACATGAAATTTTAATGGCATACATGGAATTTACCAAACCCTTAGGGTTTAACCATAAGGTTCTAACCCTAGTTTTACAACTTTAGCTTCTAGGATTTTCTAAATTAGGATCTTTAAAAATAGAAAATTAAGATTTTCAAAAATATAATTAGTGTTCCCTAATTATATTAAAGGTTACTAATCATATTAAAGTATACTAATCACTTTAGAGCTTAATAATTAGGATTAGGGTTTCTTAATTAGGGTTTAGGATTCTCAAATTAAAAATTAGGGTTTCTCGACTTTTGATTAGGGTTCCTAACTACGCGTTATGGTTTCAAATCTTGAGATTAGAGTTTCCAATCCCTTATTAGGGTTTAAAAATATTGTACCCTACCCGACCAATCATTGATCAATGTTCTATATAATACAAACACATACTCATCAGTATAACTATTTAAATTATATTTTTAATCAAATCCCTATCCAGACTTAGGGTTAGGGTTTCTATTCTCCGTTAAGCATAACTCTACTCTAATTTCTCAGTCAATACACAAATTGTCTACTTCTCAATACTCGTATCACAGATACACAATACAATATTAACAGTCAATATTAAATAAAATAAAAAAAAATTATTCGTAAAATTTGGATTATTCGTAATCCCGGGTTATCACACATTCACCTTGTTCTAAGGTCTGCTTCTTTTCCTTTTTCACAGGCACAAACTTGTCCTCTTGTACCTCCTCCCAACTTGCTAGCTTCAGAGAATTAGGCTTGGCAATATGGTTTTCTCCTTCTTCGGTGATATGTGCCTCTGGCCCAAAAAGGTTCCTTGTCACTGGTACCTTGACCTCCTTGCCTTTCCAAATTGCCTTCATGCACTGATGAAAAACTGATGGTACCAGCCCATAATCATTCTGCCAAGTTCTTCCTAGCAACACATGATATGCTGCGTCAACTTCTGCTACATGGAACATCACAGGTCCTCGGATCTTCCCCACTTGCATATCCACCATGATGTATCCAAGGGTTCTCGTACTTTGATTAGCGAACCCCATGATGTTTGTCTTTTCCTTCACGATCTTCTTCTCTAGCATACCTAACTTTTTAAAGACGGTGTAAGGCATTATATTTACAGATGCTCCATTATCAATAACTTCTCTCCGCACTTCTATGCCATTAATTATTGCTGTCACATATAGTGGTCTATTATATGGATATCTCACCTCTCTATCAACCTTAGAGAAAATGATTTTGTTCTCTTCCTCCTCCACCGTCTTCACAAACCCTTTGCTGATTGCCATGCAAGTCTCTTGTGCTTCGACAGCTTTGATGATTGCCTTGGTCGCTTCTATCCTTGCTTCCTTGGTCAATCCGATCTGATAAAAAAATTTCCTAAACTTAGCTCCGCTCATCAATGCGGTCACCTACAGACCTGGATTAGAATCGTCCTTCCTCATTTTTGTGTTCTCCATCATCTTCACTTACTTGCCCTCTGGTGATTCACTATAAGTAATAGTGTTGCACGTTTCTTTCCCCTTGTGGTTAGAAAGTGGCTTGTCCAGCACGTTATTTCCCACTTCCAGTTCAATTTCTCCTGCCGCCAATTTCTGATGGTAAATCCGTCGTAGACTGTAACAATCTATAGTGGAATGTCCAGGATACTGGTGGTATACACAGAAGTCTGGTCTCCTCTTTATCTCTTCTATTACAACAAATTTGGGTCTTAGAGGTTTTACAACTCAATGTTCTACCCATTGCTCGTACAAATCCCTGAATGCCTTCTCCCTGCACGTAATAGCCCCTGGGATTGCCAATTTGAAAAACTTGTCTCCTGGTTTTCCATGGTTCCTTTCATTCTTTCCACTCTTTTCCCTCTTGCCCCCTTGTGGCTTTGGCTGAGAATCTGCTAAAGCCACAATAGCAGTTCTTTGCCCTTCCACGTAATAGTTGCCTGGCTTACGGGCAAAGTCATAATTCTTCCCAAGTCTTGTGCAATTGTTGATAGTGTTACAAAGGAATCACATGCTTTAGTGACCAAGTGGGGCTTAAAGGTATATAGGGCACCATTATTGCATATGCTCACTATATTCTTCTCCTCCATCGGGTCCACACATTTTTGCGCCTGAGCCCTGAATCTTTCCACGTAATCTAACAGCTCCTCATTTGACTTTTGTTTGAATCTCATTAACTCGATGGTCACTTGTTTCTGCATATAAAAAAACTTCTTAAAAAATTGTAACTTCAAATCGTCCCAATCTTGGACTGACCCTTTCTCTAGATTGTAGTACCAACTGAAGGCACTATCTATCAATGTTTTACTGAACTCACGGAGCAAGAGGTTATGGTTGATTACTTCATCATAACCCAACCACAGAGACATCAACTCTACAAACTTGGCTATATGTTCTCTCGCATTCCCTTTCTCTCCATTGTACTTCGGGAATTATGGCGGGTGCTCAATATACCCTGCTGGATAAGGCAGTCTCCTTATATGTGTCGGGTATGGTGGAGTGAAGTCCAATTCTGATGGTTTGGTTGTCTGTCTTCGGAGTTGATTGATTACGTCAAGCATATCATCCTTTGTCACATACTGACTTGTTATATGGACTTTCTGAGGGGTTGTAATGTATTGTTGCGTTGGTGGTGTATATGGTAAAGAGATCGGCTGGTGTACACTTGCATCATGCAAAGGTTGTATTGCTTGCAATTGTTGGCTTGTTCGTTGGGCATAACTTGGTATAGTCGGTATCTGCACTTGTGAAAATGCTGGGAATGTGGTGGGAATGACGATTGGTTGAGGCTGGCTTGTTTCCACTATGGGTTGTGGTACATCACCACTAGTTTGGGGCTCTAAATGGATGATTGGAATTGGCTAACTCTCCATTGCTGGAGGCACATTCTAATTGTCCTTGTTGACATCCACTGCTGCTCGTTTTACCTGCGAACTTCCTGGAAACATAGCTTTGAAGGTTGGAATCTGCATTAACTGTTGATGAAAATTTCCTATTTCTTCCTGTTGCTTCCGCATTTCTGACATCATGGCCATCATCATCCCTTGTCTTTCTCTTGCCTCCTTTAAGGCCTTGAGCATCTCCAACTGCACAACATTCGTGGTTATTTGTTCTCCACTTGCTTCCTCACCTTGTCTTCCTGTGCCCATCTACCTGACATTGGTTTATTGTTGATCAGCCATATGTGGTGATGTTGAACTTCCTTCAGAAGCGTCTTCTACGAGGGGTTGATCGAGATCCAGATTCATGCCTTGGAAATGTTTATTTGTCTGCCTCAAAACCGGATCCGGTGAAGTAATGCTAGGTGTCGATGAAACTCTTCCTATAGTTCTCCCGCTTCGAGTCGTGGGCATACCCTTCACGAATTCTACACCTCCCTAGCAGAGTCGCCAAATAAATGTAGGTAAGGAAACCGTACCTTACTAGGGTTAGGGTTTCGTGTTGACTGAGGAGAAGAGAAATCCATAAAGAGTACGGTCTTGATTGAGTGGTTGAAGAGGGGAAAAGAACAGGTAAGCAATTGCTCGAGTAACCCATGGCAGAACTCTTAGGATTCATGAGCTTTTTTCAAAGTCTTCAGTTCAGAGAGAATCAAAAAGTCCCCTTCTATTGAAATGAAGGGGGTATTTATAGAGTTTCCTAGAAAAATGGTCACGTGCCTGGCACATGTCTGGGTCTTGTGCATGGCATGTGATTTCAGCAGAAATTCCAGAAATACCCTTAGTTACTTAAGTAATGCCTAAATCATCCTGTCCTTCTAGCCACCAATCCAATCCCTCAATCAATTCCCAAAATGAGTTATCTCCACGAGCCTTCTGCCTCGGGACACGCGGAGACTTCTCCCGGTTCATTTAATTCTTTAGATCACACGTGAGCCCTAATTTTGTACTCGGACTCACAATGTTAATAAACCATCTTTGTAACTCATGCACATAGTCGAAATTATCTTCCAAGTCTTACTACCGGCACAACTGTGATGGTTTACAGTACAGAAGTGGCGCAACTGCGCTACTTTGGGAAATTCTCATACTTAGTTACTGTTGAAATTAGTTCATATCCTAAATTAATCATTCTCTTCATTTAATTGTTAGTACACTTATTTTTATTATCTTACCACACTAGGAAATTATCATGAGCTTTACATTAAGCTTTTTACCGATTCCACCATAGCACATAATTGTCACATACTTCATTACTATATTCCATTACACACAACATTTATTTATATTTAAATAAATATTCGGGTTTTATTAATATAATTATTAATAATATTCAGAAAATTCTTGGGTATTATAGTTGAGAGATAAGTGATAAGAGATGAGAGATCTAAGAGTTGTATTGAGTTTAGACCCCTTCCCAACCTCTGAAGTGGATCCTGTCTTTGAGTATGAAGGCCTTGTGTTTCCACTGCAAATATTTCCCTCAAACCCTACGTTAGTAGTGGAGTTCTCAAAATTACTTTGTAGACCCACTTTAGAAGGACCCTGACTAGTCTGAGAGTCTGAGATGAGAGACCGAAGACTGAAGGGAGAGATGCGAGATTTAATTTTTAAGGCTTAAATTATTTTTTTTTCTTATTCGGTTATTCGATTAACCGAATTACAAAAAATCAAAAACCAAACCCGAACCCAAAAACTGAATATTAAATCGGATATAACCGAATTACAGAAAATAATCGAATAATAGAAATAATTCTGTTAAGAAATTTTGATTATGTTCAGCTATTCGGTTTTATCCGTTTTTTGCTCAGTCCTAAAGGAAAGTGTCAAGTTATAAACTGACTTCCTTTCCTTAACACTATGATTCTGAGTTTTGGACGAAAAAGAAAAGAATAGAAAATTTAAATTAGAACAGAAAAGAAAAGAATAGAAAACTTGAAGTTTTCCTTTGTGTTGTTTAGAGTTTTTAATAGAAAATTTAAAAAATTTCTTTTCTTGTGTTTTTGAATTTCAATGAAAAGAAAAGAAAATTCACTTTTACAAATTTACTGTAAGACCCCGAATTTTATGAAATGAAAGTATTCAATTTTTTTATAATTATTATGTTATTTAGTAAATGGTTAAATTGATAAAAGGTTAAAGTTAAGGGTGATATGCGAAAATTTTGCAAATGATGCAAGTTGTTATAAAATATTCGTTGTGTCGGGGAATATTCGATTGGTCGGGGAATATTCGTACGACGGCAAAATCATTGGTGGACCCCACAACGGAAGTATTGTCGTAGTTAAGCGAGCGTAATTATCTTTTATAAAAATAACGGCGAAAGTGTTACCGTTAAAACTGTTGAACTACCCGGTAGTAAAAGTATAGTAATACGCGTGATTGCATCGTAGCACACAGTATTGATTATTGATGCTTACGTAAGAAGTCACTCAGTTATACTCAATTATTACTTTCAAATAATTCTTCGCATCATATCTCTCATATTATTGATTCAATTATTGTCACAGTATCATCTGTATAATATGTTATATTATTAAATCTATAATTGAGACGATAAAGTTATTCACATTATTATTTACAATATTGACAATGTCTAGAAGTTCTGTCAAGGAGAGGTTAGAAAATCTAATTGCGCGCCAATAGGGAGAAATCCTTATTGGAAAGCCCCCTCTTTCCTGGGAATGACCTGGTTGTTAAATATTGTGCGTTATAATATTAATGATGAAAAAGTTCGTATTGATTAAAGATGAAATTGATAGTTCCATTGTGTGGAAATTATTAGTGTTAGTGGAAATCGATATTTATTTCGATAATAATTAATGTCTGGAGGGTATATGACCAATCGGGTAATTCATCGGATAAATGAACAATTAATTGCTATTAATTCACATGCTTATAACTATGTATTCACATGTGTGTACTATTGATTCACATGATTTACTATTAGGGGAATTGGTGCAAGATTGATAATACTTGCATGACTAAATTAAAAATGGAGGTATAGATTAAGGTACTATACTATAATTAGTTTTTTCACATGATTATACTATTGAGTCACATGAATGAACTATTAATTCACATGATTTACTATTAGGGGAGATGGTTCAAGTTTGATAATACTTGCAGGACTAAATTAAAAATGAAGAAAAAGAGGAGGTATTATACTGTAATATTTCGAGCCCCAAAATGTGAAATTATTGAAACTATATTTTTCTATAAATAGAAGCTCATTCTTCCTTCATTTCTCACCAATTCACTAAGTCTCACAGGAGCAATTATTATAGAGAAATTATAGAGAGAAAGAAGAAGAGGAGTTTGCTACCTCACTATTCCAGTATCCAGTTTTCTTCTAAGGTAAGGGGTATTATTTCTTTCGTATTCATGAAGAGAGTTATTTTCTTTCAATACTCGTAAGGGTTGTTATTCCATTCTTTATTATTCTGTTGGAATAACTTGTCTACGCGGACTACCGCATGCCTGGTGAATTCTTCTATTATTCCATTCTTTATTATTCTGTTGGAATAACCTGTCAACGCGAACTACCGCATGCCTGGTGAATTCTTTTGTTATCCATTCTTTAATATTCATTGGAATAACTTTGTCTCACGGACTCTTCGCATGCATGGTGAATTCTTCCATTATTCCATTCTTTAATATTCTGTTGGAATAACTCTATCTACGCGACTACCGCATGCATGGTGAATTCTTCATTATTCCATTCTTTATTATTACATTGGAATAACTTTGCTCTCTGCGCGGACTCTGCATGCATGCAAGTTAATTCTTTTGTTATTCCATTCATTATTATTCATTGAAATAACTCTTGTCTTTACGCAGACTACACGCATGCATGGTGAATTCTTACATTATTCCATTCTTTATTATTCATTGGAATAACTTTTCTCTACGCAGATTCTGCATGCATGGTGAATGACCCTTCGTATTTATTCCTTATTAAATTATGGAAATGATCTGTATACGTGGATTACCGCATGGCGGGTGAAAATCCATTTGCAGTTTTATATATTCTATTATACTCAGTTGGTTAAAGTTTTGACTTCTATACTCCATGAAATTAGTAGAATATCCTTGATATTTGTGCTTCGTCCAGTATCTTTTCATGGATGAGCATTCTTGAATTTTACTCCACAAAGCAGTATCATGTTGACAATTTGAACATTATTGAATTCTGGATACATTAAATTATAAATCTTTAAAATTTATCCTTGAACTTGTTTAATTGAATTATTATGTCATGGTCATCATCCTCATGCTTTTAAATTGTGATGAAAGTCATCTTTGGCTTACGCGCATAGATGGACTTGGTATGATTATGATCAGGGTTTATTCGATATAATCATGACCGTAATGTAACGAATGATGTGGTAAAAGTCCTCATTGGCCTGTAGTTCATTGATGGACAGTTGTTTGTATGATTATGACCAAGGATTATTCGGTATAATCATGACCATTGATGATTACATGAATATCCTTGGCTGTGGTACAGGGATGATTCGATTTTAGTTATTAAGTTGAGTCTCAGCGATAAAGTTGATGAAAAACTTTTTAAATTATATAAGATAGTAGATTTTATGCTCTTCTTGACTCTTCTAATGGATTTCTTATTCCGCTGCAGTTGTTGATTTAAAACTTGTTGTCTATATATTCTATCAGTTGTTATACTGTTGAAGGCTAAGGATAATTTATTCTACATTATCTTAGTCATAATATTTTTTGCTGGGCTAGTTGAGCTCACCCTTTTCTTTAATTGTTCTCTTTAGGAAATGAGAATATAGCTGGAACGAGTCGGAGAATGGAGTGATAGTACAGGATAAGTGGCTTTAGTAGTCCTCACTATTTTGTGAAATAGTGTGATAATAATTGTAATGAGGACTTCATTGAGAGTGGATATTGTCTTGAAGGCAATATTCTTGTTTAAACTCTCAGCTATGTTTTGTCGTATATTACACAACAGTTGTATTAAAGAAGTTTGTATTTTATTTTTGTACCATGTATCTGGCAACCCAAGATGGGTGATGTATACCTATTTTGGGGGCGTCACAGTTGGTATCAAAACTTAGGGATATGATCCCTGGCTGAGATGTGAGACAAGAACTAGGAGGGGAGAGACGGGGAATTCTTTCGCTAGTATGACCTACCTAGGTTTATTTGGTATTTAATTGGTCGGTCAGAGTATAGGGATAATATGTGATATGTTAATTAACCCTTATTTTGTGGCAGTGTTTGAAAATGGCAGCTGAAAATGTTAACAATGGACTGAATGAGACCGTTGAGACACCTTTAATCACTAACTAGGTTAATGTGATGTCAGACGAAGAAGAAATTAGAGATATCTACGTGGTGAGTGAAGAACTAATAGTTGCACCTGAGCTAGTTACAGAGGTAATAGCTGGGAGTGAGGAAGAAGAGGAACATGAGGAGAATTTATTAGAAGAATTTATGATATAAATTTAGAATTACAAAATCGTATTCATGAGTTAGAAGCAGATCAAGAACCAAGCGGCGGTGATGCAGGAGCAAAGAGATGCAACAATTCAAAATTGTGTTACCAGATGTGCGATGCTTGAATGTAAGCACTCTTTGGCATAGTATATAAGATATTAGAGTCAAATCGAGAATGTTATGATCAAAGTTCTGATGAAAGAAGAAACAACTGAACGAAGGAGAATAGATGATGCATGGGTAAAAGCTGCACAACGCGTTGATATTATAGAAAAAGACGCCCGATCCAATAAAGTCAAAATAGATGAAATGGATTTCACTTTTTTGACAACAATTGGGAGAATCCAACATCGAGTTCGAAATTACCCTGTGCAGAGCAGTCAACCCCAATTCGATATGGATCGAAGAGTAATGATTCGAATCATGGATCAAGAATGTGATGAAGCAATTAAGGTTGGAATGTACTCTATATCAAAGTCAAGTCCAACTGGGATGGTGACGCCAAAAGATGTCCCAGACAAGTTAAATTCGGTAGTTTAAGTGAGAGCGTTTATCGAGGAACCCGAACGAAGTTATCACGGGTACGAAGTCTATGCCTAATTTGATATCGGTTCTACCCACTCTTGTATTTCACCTAGTTGTGTTCAACGTTTGAACTTGGCTCTTGAGAAATTAGACTTTGACTTATTTGTTAAAACTATGTTAGGAGAAACCTTCATTACATCCACTGTTTATAAATCTTGTTTAATTCAAATCGACACTTTCACATTACCTATCGATCTTATCTCTTTGAAAATACTTGGCTTTGATGTGATTTTAGGAATCGATTGGTTAACTACTCATCATGCTTTTCGTAAGGTTGTTAGCTTTCATATTCCTAACCAACCTGTTATGCGAATTCAAGCAACCAAACCACTAAAGTCAATCATTGTCATATAAAGCCATAAGTAAAGAGTCCCGAGCCTTTATCTGGTGACTTCCTTGTGTGGAATGTACCGAAGCTAGACTTTTCGTAGGCGACGCTGTGAATGACGGTGGCAAGTTGATAAGTATCAATGTGACGTACTATCCAAGTCTTGGGATGAGAGTCACAGTTTTGAATGATATTTCTATTGTTAATAAATTTCTTGGCGTATTCTTGAAGACTTCTTAGCCTAACCCTAGAGCGTGAAATCGAATTTTGTATTGACCCCAGTACCAAACCCATTTCTAAAACCCTCAAGTATTTCTTCTCCCAAAACAAACGTATCATGCGCCAAGGACGTTGGCTTGAGCTGTTGAAGATTACGAATATACCATTCAATATCATCGTGGAAGAGCGAACGTGGTAGCTGACGCATTGAGTAGAAGATCGTATGAAGTTACGAGTGTGACGTTGTTAACACAAAAACCCATTTCGTATAACTTAAAAATGATGAAGATAGAGTTAAAGACTCTAGGGACCCACGTGAAGATAACGAATATACGAGTAGAATCGACTTTAATCGATAAAGTTAAAGCCGCTCAAGCTACACACCCGGAGCTGATGAATGTGAAGAAGAAGGTTCAAGAGGGCGTTATTCTAGAAGCAAGAATCGACGAAGAGAGTAAATTTCAACCCTCGATTTTATTTGTCTATTTGAAATCCTCGATTGAGTAGGAACTGTGGCCTATAGACTCGTTTTAACGCTAAGTATGTTGCGTGTTCATAACGTTTTTCACGTATCGATGTTACGTAAATATGTGGATGACCCGAACCACATTATTGAATTAGAACCGGACGAGATAGCAGAAGATTTAACGAATGAAGAGATACGTGTTAAAATCTTGGATAAGAAGGATCATATTCTACACTCAAAGGTTATACCTCAAGAGTTAGAATCTGACGAGGTATCTTCACCTCTTCGGCATACCAGGTACGTACGTAAATTTCAAGGAAGAAATTTCATAAGGAGGGGAGATTGTAAGACCCCGAATTTTATGAAATGAAAGTATTCAATTTTTTATAATTATTATGTTATTTAGTAAATGGTTAAATTGATAAAAGGTTAAAGTTAAGGGTGATATGTGAAAATTTTGCAAAGTATGCAAGTTGTTATAAAATATTCGTTGTGTCGGGAAATATTCGATTGGTTGGGGAATATTCGTATGATGGCACAATCATTGGTGGACCCCACAACGGAAGTATTTTCGTAGTTAGAAAATGACAGAATTATCTTTTTATAAAAATAACGGCGAAAGTGTTACCGTTAAAACTGTTGAACTACCCGGTAGTAAAAGTACAAGAATGTCTGGCGTGATTGCATAAGAGCACACGATATTGATTATTGATGCTTACGTAAGAAGTCACTCAGTTATACTCAATTATTGCTACAGTAATTGCTGGATCATATCTCTCATATTATTGATTCAATTATTGTCACAATATCATCTGTATAATATGTTATATTATTAAATCAATAATTGAAATGACTAAGTTATTCATATTATTATTTACAATATTGACAATGTCTAGAAGTTCTGTCAAAGAGAGGTTAGATAATCTAATTGCGCCAATAGGGAGATATTCTAATTGGAAAGCCCCCTCTTTCCTGGGAACGACCTGGTTGTTAAATATTGTGCGTTATAATATTAATGATGAATAAGTTCGTGTTGATTAAAGATAAAATTGATAGTTCCATTGTGTGGGAATTATTAGTGTTAGTGGAAATCGACATTTATTTCGATAATAATTGATGTCTTGAGGGTATATTGACCAATCGGGTAATTCACCGAATAAATGAGTAATTAATTGCTATTAATTCACATGCTTATAACCATGTGTTCACATGTGTGTACTATTGATTCACATGATTTACTATTAGGGGAATTGGTGCAAGATTGATAATACTTGCATGACTAAATTAAAAATGGATGTATAGATGAAGGTACTATACAATAATTAATTTTTTCACATGATTATACTATTTAGTCACATGAATGAACTATTAATTCGCATGATTTACTATTAGGGGAGGTGATGCAAGTTTGATAATACTTGTAGGACTAAATTAAAAATGAAGAAAAAGAGGAAGGTATTATACTGTAATATTTTGAGCCCCAAAATGTGCAATTATTAAAACTATATTTTCCTATAAATAGAAGCTCATTCTTCCTTCATTTCTCACCAATTCACTAAGTCTCACAAGAGCAATTATTATAAAGAAATTATAGAGAGAGAGAAGAAGAGAAGTCTGCTCACTATTCCAGTATCCAGTTTTCTTCTAAGGTAAGCCGTATTATTTCTTTCGTATTCATGAAGAGAGTTATTTTCTTTCAATACTCGTATGGTTTGTTATTCCACTCTTTATAATTCTGTTGGAATAACCTGTCTACGCGGACTACATCATGCCTGGTGAATTCTTTTGTTATTCCATTCTTTATTATTCTTGGAATAACCTGTCTACGCAGACTACCGCATGCCTGGTGAATTCTTTTGTTATTCCATTCTTTAATATTCTATTGGAATAACCTGTCTACGCGGACTACCGCATGCATGGTTAATTCTTCAGTTATTCCATTCTTTATTATTCGCATTGGAATAACTCGCTCACGTGGACTACCGCATGCTTGGTGAATTCTTCTGTTATTCCATTATTTATTATTCTGTTGGAATAATCGGTCTATGGGGACTACCGCATGAATGGTGAATTCTTCTGTTATTCCATTCTTTATTATTCTATTGGAATAACCTGTTTACGCGGACTACCGCATGCATGGTGAATGACCCTTCGTATTTATTCCTTATTAAATTATGGAAATGATCATGCTCACGGATTACCGCATGGCGGTGAAAATCTATTTGCGCTTTATATATTCTATTATACTTAGTTGGTTAAAGTTTTGGCTTCTATACTCCATGAAATTAGTAGAATATCCTTGATATTTGCGCTTCATCCAGTATCTTTTCATGGAAATATTCTTCTGAGCATTCTTGAATTTTACTCCACAAAGCAGTATCATGTTGACAATTTGAACGTTATTGAATTCTGGATAAATTAAATTATAAATCTTTAAAATTTATCCTTGAACTTGTTTTATTGAATTATTATGTCATGGTCATCATCCTCATGCTTATATTGTGATGAAAGTCATATTTGGCTTACGTGCATAGATGGACTTGGTATGATTATGACCAGGAATTATTCGGTATAATCATGACCGTAATGTAACGAATGATGTGGTAAAAGTCCTCATTGGCCTGTAGTTCATTGATGGACAGTTGTTTGTATGATTATGACCAGGGATTATTCGGTATAATCATGACCATTGATGATTACATGAATATCCTTGGTCGTGGTGCAGGGATGATTTGATATTATTTATTAAGCTGAGTCTCAGCGATAAAGTTGATGAAAAACTTTTTAAATCATAGAAGATAGTAGATTTTATGTTCTACTTGACTCTTCTAATGGATTTTTTATTCCGCTGCAGTTGTTGATTTAAAACTTGTTGTCTATATATTCTATCAGTTGTTATACTATTAAAGGCTAAGGATAATTTATTTTGCATTATCTTAGTCATAATATTTCTTACTGGGCTAGTTGAGCTCACCCTTTTTCTTTCATTGTTCTCTTCAGGAAATGAGAATATAGCTGAGACGAGTCGGGGAATGGAGTGATGGTCCAGGATAAGTGGCTTTAGTAGTCCTCACTATTCTGTGAAATAGTGTGATAATAATTTCAATGAGGACTTCATTGAGAGTGGATATTGTCTAGAAGGCAATATTCTTATTTAAACTCTCAGCTATGTTTTGTCGTATATTACACGACAGTTGTATTAAAGAAGTTTGTATTTTATTTCTGTACCATGTATCTGGCGACCCAAGATGTGTGATGTATACCTGTTTTGGGGGCATCACATTTACCCTTCTATTAATTATAACCATTGAACCATGAATAAAAATATGCAAGATAAATTTAATTAAAAAAATATTTCATAATCAAATACAAATATCCAAATAAATCCTAAACAAAAACTACTTCTACGAAGTTATTGTCATACCATACCCAAACGTCATCAAACATAATCTGTATTATTAATATTAACGCAGATTATTCATCAAATTCTAAAACAATAATAGTAAATTCATAACTTACTGTGACAGAGTTTGAAACAGTTTTTCAAAATTGGAACAAAATAATTTGTGCTGAAAAATAAGGTTCACATCTGCAAATTTTTACAAGACATTATTTTAAGTTAATAAGTTGTCAATTTTTTCACCTTACTTGACGTATAAGATGATAATTGAAGAGAGACAAACTTCAGTACCCATAAACAAAAACAAAATAATTAAATTAAAAATAATTAATTTTATTGATGCCATATAATGTAGAAGTTAAATGTGTAATACAATATAATCATGTAAATGGATCCATCCAATCAATAATATATAAGATGCCAACTAATTTATTCTTATACTATTAGCAAAGCAACAGTACCCACTTTAAAGCCAGATTCTTGTTTAGAAGACTTGATGGTATAGCTCGGGGACATGGGTTGTAGTTTAAAATTTATTATATTGAAAGTTGAGGATAATATGAGAATTATAAAAATATTACTTTTTCCAATTTCTTTTCCATCCAAATTAGACCAATTTTGGACAGAAAACTTCGGTAGGAAAAGTGGCAAGTTTTTTATCCATTTCTTTTCTTTTCCGTTTATTAAAAAACTCAGAAACATAAGAATTAAAAAAAAACTTAAATTTTTCGTCCATTTCTTTTCTTTTCTGTTCATTTTAAAACTCAGAAATAGAGTATAAGGGAAATATATTTGATCCCACTAAGGAATTATACCTAATGAGGATTTCCAATTTTATACGGGGAAGGACTCTATGGAGGTGGTGAAATCATTATAAGTACAAGGTTTAACCCTGATTCTAAGGTTTATACACACTCATTATTATTATTTTACGACACTAGAGCATTAAACCTCCATTGTTAAACCTTATTCAGATTGTACTTATTCTCATATCAGAGCTATCCCTCGGCGGCCCAAGCTATCAAGCTTTTGGTGTGACTTCTTTTCTGTGCAGGATTGGACACGCTTTTGGTGATTGAGGCACGTGGACGAATTTTGGCGTTAACATTGGTGCTAGAAGGAGGGCTTTCTAGTGTTGCTAATTTTCAATCACAACAGGAGTTTTAGTTGGAATCATGTTGAACAACAAGAAGACAGTCTCAGCCCGTGACCAGTCCACGGTAGACCCTCCTCCTCATCAACCAAGAGTTTCTGCCAATGATCGATTAGGGCCGTTAGTGTAAAAACGGTTGGGGTCTCAGGCCAATATAGTGGCTCACTCAAGGAACAAAGCAAAATGCCCTCAGCGAAGATTTTTCTCGACAGCTAGTAGAGATACAGGTCTTGGGGGTCGTGTCGAAGATACACCATCCCGAACACGCCCCCATAACGTTGGACGCGAAGAAAAGAGATCAATCCTAGCAAGAAAAGCGAAGGAGACTAATGATGCACTGAAGGCCTTATTATTGCGAAGAAAGTAAATTGACCAGTAGATGGTGCTCTTAATCGGTGGAAACGTGGATGGTACCTCCAGCCACAACCGATGGCTAGGGCGATTGCCAGAGGTTCGGTTCAAGATGTAATAACCCAATATTTTCAATAAGAAATTTTGTGATTTAATTTTTTTATATATATATAAAGGTGAAAATATTTGCAAAGTAAAGTATATTTATATATGTGATAAACAAAATTATTTATTAGATGTGAATAATTTCTTTTTAAGAATTATTGATCATTATAGATTATATTCTTATAATAAATTAATTTTGTAATAAAAATATTTATTATTTATTTTCCATGAAAATATGATTATGGTATATATGATATGATTATTAGGATTATTATGATATGTATTTTATTATATTGGTTAAGTTAATTAATGATGGTATGTATGACGATTATATCAAATATGAATTCAAAACCCTAAGTCTGGATTTTGAATAAGGAATGAGAATAATAGTATAATATTATTAATATTTCAATGCTATAAACAAGCATGATATGTGTGTAATGTAATTTGTGGAACAGTTACAGTAAAACAGTACAAACCCTAGCATTACTGATAAACTATAGTACATAAGTCAACTATGACTGTAAGATTTGTTAAGTTATGTGTTATGAACATTACTATGTTTAATGATAATTAGGTAAACCCTAATTAATATTTAGGAACCCTAATTACTAAATTAGAACCCTAACTGTTAAGTTATAAACCCTAATTACTAATTTATCAACGTTAATGGTAATTAGTATATTATAAATGTAAATTTACAAATCCTTGGTGATTAGGAAACCTAGTGTAATTAGGGAAACCTAATTCACAATTTTTTAGAAACTAAGATTCCCATTTTAGCCCTAATTACATAATCCTAGAAATTATGCCTATCAAACCTTAAGGTTAAACCCTAAGGGTTAAAACCTAATGGTTGTGAGAAGTTACCAAGTTGCCATTCACTTTATAAGTCAAATGACCAAACTACCCTTCTGAATATTTTAATAAGGTGGAGTGTAGATCTAGCCCTAGTAAGTAGTTGGTGACCAACTCTAGCTAGCCATGTGGTCTAGTAATAGCCTTTAATCATCCAAAACCTGCTCTCATGATCAGCCATAGACATTGAATCAAATTATATATAGATTGAGAGAGAAAAATATGTTCACTTTACCTTTCATATTCACCAAAGCCATATTCTCTCTCCCATCCGAATTTTTTGAGTGATAGTGAGTGAGAAACAAATCTCAGAACACTTCATAGCTTGCCAAGGATCAGAATCAAAAGTCAGATTCAAGGATCAAAACAAAAAAGGTATAAAAACCCTAAACTTAGAAATTGATGTGATTCATGTTATTTATTGTTGTTTATTATTTAAAGTTATGTTAGAAGATACCATTTAGTTATCTGGGTTGTTATAACTCAGATCCATAACACTTAGATACTCGAAATTGATGATTTTAGAAATCTATAAAAAGTTTAAAACTGTGGTCTGACAATGAATGTCAGAGCCTCTAGATCTTTCTGTGTTAAGTGTTATTTGTGTTTTATGTTATGGATATGTTCTTTGTGATGTGGACTATGATCTGGAACTGGAAACAGGGCTAGATCATGTCTAGAACTCATGATATGAGCTGTCAAAGAGCGTTGATCGACATTGACCAACTGGTTTCTGAGCAGCCCAGAAACCCAGAATGGTCTGACAGTGACTTTTGAGACGCTTGATCTTGCAAATGTTAAGTGTTTGGGCCATGTTGTTGTTATATATACTTGTAGCCTGGCAGGGGAACTACACACTAAAGCCTTTAGATCACCCATATCCGTAACAAAATCATAGATAATCATGGTCAAAGTAGGTTGACCAAACTGCCTTATGAAGATTTTCTGGAAAACCCAGATCTTCATAAACGAAATTTCTGACAACAGTTGACCGGCCTTGATCTCTTAACTGTGATGTTGTTAGACTGATTTAGTGTGTTAGATATGTTCCTTGACATCACTACTACAATTTGGAACTCTTAGATCACACAAACAATACCTAGACTGCAATCTATAAGGATCCAAAGTAGGTACCTTGACTGTTCTTCATTTTATGGGTAACCCAGAAAATGAATAACATGTCTGACAAGGACTTTGATGGCCTATAACTTGTTGTTAAGATGCAGAATGGCCATGAAGGTTGTTTGTTGTTGTAGTACTACATAAGTACTATAATCATAACACTTTAGACTGCCTAGAAACATGAAGGTCTAAGATCTATGATTAGTCAAACTAGCTACCTTGAACACTGCGTATGAACATTCTGGGTTTATGAAGAACACCTATAGCGACGGTTATGTCGCTATAGGGCCCTTTAGCGACAGTTAATTTCAAAATTTAATTATTTTATTTAAATAATTAGAGAAAATTAGTTATAAATTATTAAAAATACATAATAAATTACTAAAAAAATTATTTTAAAGCCTAAAAATTAGTTTTTAATATTTTTGAATATATTTCATAAATATTTAATATTTTTGGAATATTAAAGGTATTTAATTTATTTAATTGTTATATTAAATAAATTACTTATAAATGATTTTAATACTTAAAAAATCATTTAAAATTATATTATGGTATAAGAAAATATTTTAAGTTATTTTTATGACTTTTAATATTTTGTGATGAATTTAATTAATAAATTAATATTAATGATAATTAATTTATTTAATAAATTTATTAAATAAATTATGAAAATTGGAATTAATGATTTAAAAATTATATAAAACTCGATTTAAAGGTTATAAAAATATTTTAAGTTATAAAATATAACTTTTGATATTTTGTCATGAAAAATATTAATATTTTAATATGAATGATATTAGATTTATTTAATAATTATATTAAATAATATAGTTTGAAAATGATTTTAATATTATAAAATTATTTTAAATAAAACTAAGGTGTTTAAAAATATTTGAAGTTATAAAATATAACTTTCAATATTTAAAGGTAAAATTTATTAATTATTTAATATTAAATGATATTTGATTTATTTAATAATTATATTAAATAAATAGTTTTAAAATGGTTTATTAATTTAAAAATCATTTAAAAGGATGTAAATGAATTAAAAATATTTGAAGTTATAATTAATGACTTTTAAAATTTTGGTAAATAATGCATTAATATTTAAGTATTAATGATAATTATTGAAAAATGATTTTAAATGTTTTAAAAATCATTTAAGGGTAATATTAATGTTTTAAAAGTATTTTAAGTTATTATAAATGTGACACCCCCAAAATAGGTCTACATCACCCATTCTCGAGTTGTCAATACACAAGATGTAAACAACTACAACTTTATTATTACAATAGTAAAACTGTGAGTTTAAATACGAGATATTGCCATCTGCATAATATCCACATACAAATAAATCCTCATCATAATTATTGATACATTATTTTACAACAATGGTGAGGACTACTAAACAACTCTCCCTAGAACTTTCATTCCATACCCCCACTGCATACTCGCTTATATTCTCGCCTCCCTCCGAGAAGAAAAATGGAACAAAAAGGAAAAGGGTGAGCTCGACTAGCCCAAAGAAGAATATTATGACTAAGATAATATACAACAAATTATCGTTAGTCTTCAACAGGAAAAATATAATAGAATACAATAGACAACAAGTTTTAAATCAATATTCGCAATGAAAATATTAATTCATAGAAGAGTTAAGTAGAGAATGCAAACTACTATCTTCTATGTATGAATTTTAAAGTTCATCGCCTATTTTATCCCCGTAACATCAATCAATATATATCCGGGATCAAATATTCATCCTTGCACTACGGAGCCGAGGACATTCACCAATTGGTCATCTTCATCTAAACACTGCTCATCTTTGCACTACGGCCAAAGATATTCATCGAAAATCATTCATCTTTGCACTCATCGGCCAAAGATATTCAAAAATATCATCATTTAAGACTTAGGATGATGAAAATATTTTTTAAAAAACGAATCCAATGAATCAAAATGACAAGGATTAAGGATTAAGGATTCGTACTTTGTTTTATCCACGTCCAAAAATACCTCAAAAATAATCACAAGTGGCGTAAAATTCAAGAATGATCAAAACATGGATACAATCAAAGCTAGTATCCACAATAGATATTTTGACTGAAAAGAAAAATTTTTATTTTTCATGAATAAAGGTAAAGATTCGTGAATAAGACCGTATATCGTGAATAAGACTGCAGTATCGTGAATAGTAACTCCGACACCAAAAGTTCCAAATTTGATAAAAACTTCAGATCAATATTTCAGCATAATGATATTGAAGAAATAATATCATTACGGAAAAAAAAAATATCCCTTACCTCGAAAGACAATACTTCTAGTTGAAACACCGGATATACGCTATGACTTGAACTTGCACCGTATAGCAATACTCAAAGTATACTCAAAATACTAACAAGAATACGCTCGATAATATAGAGAGAGAAAACTTCAGTTTCTGGTGTGATTTTCAATTCTAACCTAAGCACCTATTTATAGGAAATTGCTTAGAACACCAAAGCAGAAAATTTAATATAATATTAATATATTTAATAAATTCTCTACGCCCATCTAGACACTCTGATCTCAGCCATCAACACATGTTAAAGATGCCCAAAAACATTTAAAAAAATGTTTTTCTTATTTAAATTATTTTAAACTTCCAAAAATCAATTATTTCGGAGCTTCGGAAATTCAATAATTCACAATAAATAGCCCTTTTGCCAGAAAATTCAAATCTTGCGAGTTTTTATAGGAAATTCAATTCTCTACAACTTTACAGAAGAAAGTTTTTCCAAATTCTAAACAGAAATTGACCAAAATCTATAAATGGACGATTTTACAGCCTATAATCAAATTTCAGTCAATAAATGGGGTCCACCGACATGTTTAACATGTTTTAAACATTTTTGGTAACAAAAATACTCCTCCTCCACATATACTCATATATCCCACATTCATCGTAAAAATATCATCGTTAATATATTATTAAAATAATATATTTAAATGAATTATTTTATCAAAAATAAAATAAAATATTAATTTTCAACAATTGTCACTATAAAAATTTTCTCCATCTATATCCACATAAAATCAATATTTTCCTCATCATATGAATCAATAATTAATTATTCACAAATAATATTACGAAATCACAATATTGACAACGAGTGCAGCTCCTGTGAAAGAGGGGCTTTCCAATAAGAATTTCTCCTTACTGACGCCAGCAATTGAGGGTGACCAAACCTCTCCTTAGAGCAGAACTTTCTAGACATTGCCAATAATGTTATCTAATAATATTATTCGGATAATATGAATTATTGGTTCGATAATGAAAAATATCTTGTGTAATGACAATTATTGAAACAATGATAAATATAAAATATAAACGCAGAATTATTGAATCAATAAAATAAAATAATCGAATAAAGAATTACCGTAACCATTATTGAGTAGTGCCTTCTTCACGTAAGAATCAATAATTGGTGCAATACTGCAGTATCTTCTTGTGCAATAACGCCAGACATCGTGTTTTAACCACCGGGTATTCCAACGATTAAATCGGTAATAACTACGCCAATTATTTTTAAACAACTTATTTTTGTCGTTTTCTTCCTCCAATCGCTTTCAGTTATGTGGCCCACACATGGTCATACTGGCAGTCATTTAATATTCCCCGACAAAGTCACGAATATTCCACGACCAAACGAATATTCTCCGACAATAATGAATATTATATCACCACTTGCTTATTTAAAATATTTATGCATTTTACCCATAAACTAACCACATTAATCAAATCCACCCTTACTATTTCAAAATAATAAATAAAGGAAATTCCTTTTATTTAAAAAAATTTCGAGGTCTTACAACCTCCCTCCTTATGAAATTTCGTCCTCGAAATTGACGTCACGCACACTGTGTTTGAAAAGATGAAAATACCTCGCTTTCATTTTCGCTTCCAACTCCAAAGTTATTTCCTCAATAACATGGTTTCTCCACAAAACTTTAACTTGTGGTATAAACTCGGTACATAGGACATGTTCTTTCCTATCCAAGATCTTGACAGGTACCTCCTCGTACGTTAAGTCTTCGGCTATCTTGTCCGGTTCTAACTCAATGACGTGGTTCGGTCGTCCCATATTTACGTAACATCGATCGTGAAAAGCGTTATGAACACGTCATACTTGGCGGTAAAACGAGTCTATAGGCCACAGTTCCTATTCGATCGAGAATTTCAAATGGATTAATAAATCGAAGGTTTGAGTTTTCCTCACCTCACCGATTCTCGCTTTTGAAATAACAACTTCTTGCACCTCCTTCTTCAAATTCATCACTCGGTGTGTAGCTTGAACAACTTTAACTTTATCGATTAAAAGTCGATTATACTCAGATATCATCACGTGGGTACCTAGAGTTTTCATCTCCATCTCTATTATTTGTAAATTATACGAAATTAGTTTTTGACAATATCGTACTTTTCGTGCTTGTATAACGATCTTCTACTCAACACGTCACCTACCACGTTCGCTTTTCGTGATGGCATGGTCGAACATGTCTTTGAAATGAGTCTCCCTTGAGTTCTTGAAGCTCTTCCCACATTCTTTGCTCCATTCGAATTTTGTATCTCTACGAGTCAATTTGCGTTAATGGAATAGCGATTCGAGAATATCCTTCAACGAATCTCCGATAATAACCAACTAAGCCTGAAAGCTACATATTTCGATTCACCGATTTAGGTTGTTCTCAATCGTGACTCACATCCCAATCTTGGATAAAGACGTTACAATGACACCTATCGGTTTACTATCGCATTTAATATGGTGTCCCCTACGGAGAGTCCGCAAGCTTCGATGCATTCCACAAAGGAAGTCACCGGATAGAGGCTCGGTATCAACTTCTACGCTTGGATTTTTAACTCCTCGAAGTTCAATAGAGCCATTCGATATGAGATTTTAGAAATGGGTTTTGTCTGGATTTAAAGTCGATACAAATTCAATATCACGCTCGGGAGTAGGCTAAGAAATTCTTCAGAAATACATCGAAAAAAATCAATAACAACAGGAATATTATTCAAATCTGACGTGTCTTTATTCAAATCCATAACATGGACTAAGAAAGCTTGACATTCATTTTTCAATAAACAAATGGCTTTATAATTTAATATGAAAGAGTTTGACTTCAATGGTTTGGTTGCTTGAATTCGAATAATAGGTTGCTTAAGAATATGAAAACTAACAACCTTACAAAAGCAATCAATTTTGGCATGATGAGTAGTTAACCTTAAAATCACATCAAAAACAAATATCTCTATAGAAATAAGGTTAACAGGTAATGTGATAGTGCCAACCTGAATCAAGCAAGATTTCTAAACAACGGATGTAATAAAAGTTTCTCTTAACGGAGTCTCCACAGATAGGTCAAAGTCTAATTTCTCCGTAGTCAAATTCAAACGTTGAGCGCAAGCAAGAAAGATAAAAGAATGGGTAGAACCGGTATCTAGTAAGGTATAAACTTCATAAGAATTTATAATTAACTAACCCGTGCTAAACTCGTTCGGGTTCCTCGCATTTTGATCGGTCACGACAAACGCTCTTCTAGGAACC
Organism: Panax ginseng; assembly: GCA_020205605.1. Lineage (NCBI taxonomy): Eukaryota > Viridiplantae > Streptophyta > Magnoliopsida > Apiales > Araliaceae > Panax > Panax ginseng. Next base: position 145,973,649 of record CM035128.1, on the reverse strand, counting down.
GTTAACTTTGACTTTTATGGGACATCTTTTTGAGTCACCATCCCCGCTGGACTTGGTTTCGCTACCGTACACTCTCGAACGATATGTCCTTCTTTTCCACAATTATAGCATACCTGGAACTGTTGTGGGCAGTTTGGACTGATATGTCCCTCTTTTCCGCATTTATAGCATATGACCGGTGGTCGTTCTCCTCCCTTGGAACCAGTTGCTGCTGGCGCTGACGTCTTCACATGGTTATTGTTGAACCTTCTCTTCTTGAAATGTCCACTTGAGTCACCTCTCCTATTATCATGGCCACGATTACCACCCGAGTGGTTACCGCCTTTGTCCGTATTCTTTCCTCCCCGCTGGTTATTATCGTTTTGATGATCTACCACCACCGATATGACCACAGTTGTGGTCCCTCGGTTGAACAACATACTCATTATCACGCTCTAATAATTGAGCCTCGCTTACAACATCCTAATATAAAGAAAATTTATGAGAGATAAGATATTGTCGAATCTCGGGTTTTAGACCCTCGAAACATACGCGTCATTCGTTCCTCATTTTCCACCAAATGAGGTGCAAACCTGACAACTCTCGCAAACTTCGCCTCATCTTTGAGACACCGCCATGTTGTTCTGCTCGATCTAATAAACTCCACTTCCTTCATATGACGAACACTTTCGTAAAAGTATTTGTCATTAAATAGTTCTCAAACGTCTCCCAAGACATCTTGGCCTACCGATGGAGTACGCTTCACGACTCCCACCAATGATCTCTTTCGCCACGGAACATAAAGGTGGCGAATGGAACCTTCTGTTCTCTGTGCATCCCAAGACATCGAATATCTTGGTGATTTGCTTGACCCATGTTTCCGCCATAATCGGATCGGGCTTTCCCTTAAATTCGTGGTCCCAACTCTTTGAATCTGCTTGGTTGTGGACAACCCGTGAATTGCTATCATTTCCTCCTATGTTTTGAACACGAGTCTCCTCGTCGATTTTTTGCATGAACTGCAAAAAGCTTCTAAACATCCCTGCTGTTTATCGTCTGCTTTCGGTGGTGTTGTTTACGGAGGTACATTGCCACTGTTGCACGTTCTCCTCGTTGGTAAAGACAGAGCATCTCCACGGTCCTCATGCACTCCTAATCATTAATATTCTCAATCGACATTCTCAAATCATCGTCATAAAACAAGGGTTAATTAAGAAATCAATATATCACATAATATCCCTATATACTAACCAACTAACAAATAAGCTTAGGTAGGACACACTGGCGAAGGATTTACTCGTCTCTCCCCTCCTAGTTCTATTCCCCCGATCTCCGCCAGAGATCATATCCCTAAGCTCCGATACCAACCGCGACACCCCCAAAATAGGTCTACATCACCCATTCTCGAGTTGTCAATACACATGCATGTAAACAACTACAATTTATTATTACAAAAGTAAAATCGTGAGTTTAAATACGAGATATTGCCATCTGCACAATATCCACATACAAATAAATCCTCATCATAATTATTGATACATTATTTTACAACAATGGTGAGGACTACTAAACAACTCTCCCTAGAACTTTCATTCCATACCCGACTGCGTACTCGCTTATATTCTCGCCTCCGAGAAAGAAAAATGGAACAAAAAGGAAAAGGGTGAGCTCGACTAGCCCAAGAAAGAATATTATGACTAAGATAATATACAACAAATTATCGTTAGTCTTCAACAGAGGAAAAATATAATAGAATACAATAGGCAACAAGTTTTAAATCAATATTCGCAATGAAAAATATTACTTCTTAGAAGAGTTAAGTAGAGAATGCAAACTACTATCTTCTATGTATGAATTTTAAAGTTCATCGCCTATTTTTATCCCCAGTAACATCAATCAATATATATCTCGATCAAATATTCATCCTTGCACTACTGTGCCAAGGACATTCACCCGATTAGTCATGTTCATCTAAACACTGTTCATCTTTGCACTACGGGCCAAAGATATTCATCGAATCATTCATCTTTTGCACTACGCCCAAAGATATTCATCGAAAATCATTCATCTTTGCACTCATCGGCCAAAGATATTCATCATAAATCATTCATCTTTGCACTCTGTGCCAAAGATATTCAATAATATCATCATTTAAGACTTAGGATGATGAAAATATTTTTTAAAAAAACGAATCCGATTGAATCAAAATGACAAGGATTAAGGATTAAGGATTCGTACTTTGTTTTATCCACGTCCAAAAATACCTCAAAAAATAATCACAAGTGGCGTAAAATTCAAGAATGATCAAAACATGGATACAATCAAAGCTAGTATCCACAATAGATATTTTGAGACGAAAAGAAAAATTTTATTTTTCGATGAATAGTCTTAAAGATTAAGTGAATAATACAGTATACGTGAATAGTAACTCCACACCAAAAGTTCCAAATTTGATAAAACTTGAGATCAATATTTCAAAGATAATGATATTGAAGAAATAATATCATTACGGAAAAAAATAATATCCCTTACCTCGAAAGACAATACTTTTAGTTGAAACACCTGGATATAAAGCTATGACTTGAACTTGCAAATCAGTGTATAGCAATACTCAAAGTATACTCAAAATACTCACAAGAATACGCTCGATAATATAAAGAGAGAAAACTTCAGTTTTTGGTGTGATTTTCAATTCTAACCTAAGCACCTATTTATAGGAAATTGCTTAGAATACCAAAGCAGAAAATTTAATATAATATTAATATATTTAATAAATTCTCTCGCCCATCTAGACAAGTCGATCTCACCATCAACACATGTTAAAGATGCCCAAAAACATTTAAAAAACGTTTTTCTTATTTAAATTATTTTAAACTTCCAAAAATCAATTATTTCGGAGCTTCGGAACTTCAATAATTCACAATAAATAGCCCTTTTGCCAGAAAATTCAAATCACGCGAGTTTTTATAGGAAATTCAATTCTCTACAACTTTACAGAAGAAAGTTTTTCCAAATTCTAAATGAAATTGACCGAAATCCATAAATGGGCGATTTTACGTTTATAATCAAATTTAGTCAATAAATGGGGTCCACCGACATGTTTAACATGTTTTAAACATTTTTGGTAACAAAAATACTCCTCCTCCACATATACTCATATATCCCACATTCATCGTAAAAATATCATCGTTAATATATTATTAAAATAATATATTTAAATGAATTATTTTATCAAAAAAAAATAATATTAATTTTCAACAATTGTCACTATAAAATTTTTCTCCATCTATATCCACATAAAATCAATATTTTCCTCATCATATGAATCAATAATTAATTATTCACAAATAATATTACGAGAATCACAATATTGACAATCGTGCAGCTCCTTCCGAGAAGAGGGGCTTTCGAATAAGAATTTCTCCTTCTTGGCGCCAAGAATTAGGTGACCAAACCTCTCCTTAGATGTAACTTTCTAGACATTGCCAATAATGTTATCTAATAATATTATTCGGATAATATGAATTATTGGTTCGATAATGAAAAAAATCTTGTGTAATGACAATTATTGAAACAACAAAGAATATAAAATATCAACGCAAAGAATTATTGAATCAATAAAATAAAATAATTTGAATAAGAATTACTGTAACCATTATTGAGTAGTGCCTTCTTACGTAAGAATCAATAATTGGTGCAATACTGCGTCTTCTTGTGCGATAACGCGTATTCATCGTGTTTTAACCACCGGGTATTCCAACAAATAAATTCTGTAATAACTACGCCAGATTATTTTTTAAACAACTTATTTTTGTCGCTTTCTTCCTCCAATCGCTTTCCGTTATGGGGCCCACACATGGTCATTTTACCGTCGCATTTAATATTCCCAACGGTATGAATATTCCACGACCAAACGAATATTCTCCGGCAATAATGAAAATTATATCACCACTTGCTTATTTAAAATATTTGCGTATTTTACCCATAACTAACCACATTAATCAAATCCACCCTTACTATTTCAAAATAATAAATAAAGGAAATTCCTTTTTATTTAAAAAAATTTCGGGGTCTTACAACCTCCCCTCCTTATGAAATTTCGTCCTCGAAATTGACGTACGTACCTGGTGTTTCGAAAAGATGAAAATACCTCGCTTTCATTTTCGTTTCCAACTCCCAGGTTATTTCCTCAATAAAGATGGTTTCTCCACAAAACTTTAACTTGTGGTATAACCTCCAGACATAGGACATGTTCTTTCCTATCCAAGATCTTGACAGGTACCTCCTCGTACGTTAAGTCTTCGGCTATCTTGTCCGGTTCTAACTCAATGACGTGGTTCGGGTCGTCCACATATTTACGTAACATCGATACGTGAAAAACGTTATGAACACGCGTCATACTTGGCGGTAAAACGAGTCTATAGGTCACAGTTCCTATTCGATCGAGAATTTCAAATGGATTAATAAATCAAGGTTTGAGTTTTCCTCACCTCACCGATTCTCGCTTTTGAAATAACAACTTCTTGCACCTCCTTCTTCAAATTCATCATCTCGGTGTGTAGCTTGAACGACTTTAACTTTATCGATTAAAGTCGATTATACTCAGATATCATCACGTTGGTACCTAGAGTTTTCATCTACATCTCTATTATTTGTAAATTATACGAAATTAGTTTTTGACAATATCGTACTCGTACTTGTATACGATCTTCTACTCAACACGTAAGCTACCACGTTCGCTTTTCCAGGATGGCATGGTCAGAACATGTGCTGAAATGAGTCTCCCCTTGAGTTCTTCGAAGCTCTTCCCATATTCTTTGCTCCATTCGAATTTTTGTATCTCTACGAGTCAGCTGCGTTAATGGAATAGCGATTCGAGAATATCCTTCAACGAATCTCCGATAATAACCAACTAAGCCTAGAAAGCTACATATATCGATTACCGACTTAGGTTGTTCTCAACTGTGACTCACATCCCAATCTTGGATAGCACGTTACAATGACACCTATCAGTTTACTATCGCACGAATATGGTGTCCCCTACGGAGAGTCTGGCTTCGATGCATTCCACAAAGGAAGTCACCAGATAGAGGCTCGGGTATCAACTTCTACAATTGGATTTTTAACTCCTGAAGTTCAATAGGAGCCATTCGATATGAGATTTTAGAAATGGGTTTTGTCTTAGGATTTAAAGTCGATACAAATTCAATATCACGCTTCGAGAGTAGGCTAAGAAATTCTTCAGAAATACATCGGGAAAATCAATAACAACAGAATATTATTCAAATCTGACGTGTCTTTATTCAAATCCATAACATGGACTAAGAAAGCTTGACATTCATTTTTCAATAAACAAATGGCTTTATAATTTAATATGAAAGAGTTTGACTTCAATGGTTTGGTTGCTTGAATTCGAATAATAGGTTGCTTAAGAATATGAAAACTAACAACCTTACGAAAAGCAATCAATTTTGGCATGATGAGTAGTTAACCTTAAAATCACATCAAAAACAAATATCTCTATAGAAATAAGGTTAACGGTAATGTGATAGTGCCAACCCTAATCAAGCAAGATTTCTAAACAACGGATGTAATAAAAGTTTCTCTTAACGAGTCTCCACGATAGGTCAAAGTCTAATTTCTCCGTAGTCAAATTCAAACGTTGAGCGCAAGCAAGAAAGATAAAAGAATGGGTAGAACCGGTATCTAGTAAGGTATAAACTTCATAAGAATTTATAATTAACTAACCCGTGCTAAACTCGTTCGGGTTCCTCGCATTTTGATCGGTCACGACAAACGCTCTTCTAGGAACCGTTAACTTTGACTTTTATGGGACATCCTTTTGAGTCACCATCCCCGCTGGACTTGGTTTCGCTACCGTACACTCTCGAACGATATGTCCTTCTTTTCCACAATTATAGCATACCGGCTGTTGTGGGCGCTTTGACCGATATGTCCCTCTTTTCCATTTTTATATACGACCGGTGGTCGTTCTCCTCCTTGGAACCCGATTCTTTCTTGGTGTTGGACGCCTTCACATGGTTATTGTTGAACCTTCTCTTCTTGAAATGTCCACTTGAGTCACCTCTCCTATTATCATGGCCACGATTACCACCCGAGTGGTTACCGCCTTTGTCCGTATTCTTTCCTCCCCATTTATTATCATCATTTTGATGATCACATCACCGATATGACCTACAGTTGTGGTCCCTCGGTTGAACATACTCATTATCACGCCTAATAATTGAGCCTGCTTACAACATCTGAATATAAAGAAAATTTATGAGAGATAAGATATTGTCGAATCTCGGTTTTAGACCCTCGAAACATACGCGTCATTCGTTCCTCATTTTCCACCAAATGAGGTGCAAACCTGGACAACTCCACAAACTTCACCTCATACTGAGACACCGTCATGTTGTTCTGCTCCATCTAATAAACTCCACTTCCTTCATACGGCGAACACTTTCGTAAAAGTATTTGTCATTAAATAGTTTCTGAAACGCCTCCCAAGACATGTTGAGTAGCAATACCGGATGGGTACGCTTCCACGACTCCCACCAAAGATGTCCGCCGCCACCACGGAACATAAAGGTGGCGAATCTAACCTTCTGTTCTCTGTGCATCCCAAGACATCGAATATCTTGGTGATTTGCTTGACCCATGTTTCCGCCATGATCGGATCAGGCTTTCCCTTAAATTCTGGTGGTCCCAACTCTTTGAACTGCTTGGCTGTGACAACCCGTGAATTGCTATCATTTCCTCCTATGTTTTGAACACGAGTCTCCCTCGTCTGATTTTGCATGAACTGCAAAAAGCTTCTAAACATCCCGTCGTTTATCGTCTGCTCAGTGGTGTTGTTTACAGGAGGTACATTGTCAGCCTGTTGCACGTTCTCCTCGTTGGTAAGTACATGCATCTCCACGGTCTCATTCACTCCACTGTTAATATTCTCAGTCGACATTCTCAAATACTGTCATAAAACAAGGGTTAATTAAGGAAATCAATATATCACATAATATCCCTATATACTAACCAACTAACAAATAAGCTTAGGTAGGACACACTAGCAAAGGATTTACTCGTATCTCCCCTCCTAGTTCTATTCCCCGATCTCCGCCAGAGATCATATCCCTAAGCTCTGATACCAACTATGACACCCCCAAAATAGGTCTACATCACCCATTCTGAGTTGTCAATACACTGCATGTAAACAACTACAACTTTATTATTACAATAGTAAAACTGTGAGTTTAAATACATATATTGCCATCTAGACAATATCCACATACAAATAAATCCTCATCATAATTATTGATACATTATTTTACAACAATGGTGAGGACTACTAAACAACTCTCCTAGAACTTTCATTCCATACCCAGAATTGCGTACTTCGCTATATTCTCGCCTCCACGAGAAGAAAAATGGAACAAAAGGAAAAGGGTGAGCTCGACTAGCCCGATAAAGAATATTATGACTAAGATAATATACAACAAATTATCGTTAGTCTTCAACAGGGAAAAATATAATAGAATACAATAGACAACAAGTTTTAAATCAATATTCGCAGCGGAAAATATTAATTCATAGAAGAGTTAAGTAGAGAATGCAAACTACTATCTTCTATGTATGAATTTTAAAGTTCATCGTCTATTTTTATCCCTGTAACATCAATCAATATATATCTGGGATCAAATATTCATCCTTGCACTACAGGCCAAGGACATTCACCAGTTAGTCATGTTTATCTAAACACATGTTCATCTTTGCACTACGGGCCAAAGATATTCATCAGAAATCATTCATCTTTGCACTACGGGCCAAAGATATTCATCGAAAATCATTCATCTTTGCACTTTCTTCGCCAAAGATATTCATCATAAATCATTCATCTTTGCACTACTGGGCCAAAGATATTCAATAATATCATCATTTAAGACCGAGGATGATGAAAATATTTTAAAAAAAAGAATCCGGTGAATCAAAATGACAAGGATTAAGGATTAAGGATTCGTACTTTGTTTTATCCACGTCCAAAAATACCTCAAAAATAATCACGATTGGGCGTAAAATTCAAGAATGATCAAAACATGGATACAATCAAAGCTAGTATCCACAATAGATATTTTTGACGAAAAGAAAAATTTTTATTTTTCGATGAATAATCTTAAATATTATTCGTGAATAATCAGAGTATCGTGAATAGTAACTCCGACACCAAAAGTTCCAAATTTGATAAAAACTTCATATCAATATTTCAGCATAATGATATTGAAGAAATAATATCATTACGGAAAAAAATAATATCCCTTACCTCGAAAGACAGTACTTCTAGTTGAAACACCGGATATAGGCTATGACTTGAACTTGCACCGTATAGCAATACTCAAAGTATACTCAAAATACTCACAAGAATACGCTCGATAATATAGAGAGAGAAAACTTCATTTTCTGGTGTGATTTTAAATTCTAACCTAAGCACCTATTTATAGGAAATTGCTTAGAACACCAAAACAGAAAATTTAATATAATATTAATATATTTAATAAATTCTCTACGCCCATCTAGACAATCTGATCTCAGCCATCAACACATGTTAAAGATGCCCAAAAACATTTAAAAAAAACGTTTTTCTTTTTTAAATTATTTTAAACTTCCAAAAATCAATTATTTCGGAGCTTCGGAACTTCAATAATTCACAATAAATAGCCCTTTTACTAGAAAATTCAAATCACGCGAGTTTTTATAGGAAATTCAATTCTCTACAACTTTACAGAAGAAAGTTTTTCCAAATTCTAAACAGAAATTGACCAAATCCATAAATGGGCGATTTTACATTTTATAATCAAATTTCAAATCGATAAATGGGGTCCACCGACATGTTTAACATGTTTTAAACATTTTTGGTAACAAAAATACTCCTCCTCCACATATACTCATATATCCCACATTCATCGTAAAAATATCATCGTTAATATATTATTAAAATAATATATTTAAATGAATTATTTTATCAAAAAAAGATAAAATATTAATTTTCAACAATTGTCACTATAAAACTTTTCTCCATCTATATCCACATAAAATCAATATTTTCCTCATCATATGAATCAATAATTAATTATTCACAAATAATATTACAGAATCACAATATTGACAACCAGGCAGTTCCCAGGAAAGAGGGGGCTTTCCAATAAGAATTTCTCCTTCTTTGGCCATGAATTAGGTGACCAAACCTCTCCTTAGATGTAACTTTCTAGACATTGCCAATAATGTTATCTAATAATATTATTCGGATAATATGAATTATTGGTTCGATAATAAAAAATCTTGTGTAATGACAATTATTGAAACAATGACAATATAAAATATCAACGCAACAATTATTGAATCAATAAAATAAAATCTTTGAATAAGAATTCATCGTAACCATTATTGAGTAGTGCCTTCTTACGTAAGAATCAATAATTGGTGCAATACCGTGCTCTTCTACTATGCAATAACGCGACATTCTTGTGTTTTAACCATAAGGTATTCCAACAATTAAATCTGTGAATAACTTCTTCTGTAGTTATTTTTAAACAACTTATTTTTGTCGTTTTTTCTTCCTCCAATCGCTTTTTACATTATGGGGCCAACACATGGTCGCTACTGGCAGTAAATTTAATAATATTCACAAACATTTAATATTCCACGACCAAACGAATATTCTCCGACAATAATGAATATTATATCACCACTTGCTTATTTAAAATATTTGCGTATTTTACCCATAACTAACCACATTAATCAAATCCACCCTTACTATTTCAAAATAATAAATAAAGGAAATTCCTTTTTATTTAAAAAAATTTCGGGGTCTTACAATAAATAACTTTAAGATTTTGGAAATGGTTTCATTAATAATTTAATATTTAAATATTAATGATAATAGAATTATTTGATATTTAAATCATTTAATAATGATTCCGGTGTTTGAAAATTCATGATCAATTATAATAATTATTTAAAAATTATTATATGGCTATGAAAAATCGTATAACTGATATTTACATCTATTAAATTATAGAATAGAGTTTTAGACTTTATAATTACCCGGTAAAGTCGTCGGTACACCGAAATGTCTCAGAAACTGATCCAGACCTAGATAGTTTAACTTGATAAGTGTTTGTTTGTGATTCAATGACTGTTAAATCTATGTGACAATGTGCCTAGGTTATGTGCTGACTACAAATAGCAGTACTATGTGTTATGAAATGTTATTCTAATCGATAGAATGATCTTATTAATGATATGTTTCGGTATAAAAGATAAAACTAAGTGTGTCCTCCTTTTTAGTTTAAATAAAAGGACTCTAACTCATGCAAGCATACATGGGTCAACAAGTAGTACAGGGTAAGAAAAGTATCGATCCACGGAGAAAGGTTTCCAAATTAAACTATTATGCATTAACTGTATCACTATTTTCTTATATGCTTAAACGAATGCTATAATTTTGAATTAATCTAAACTCAAGTAATGAATAAAAAAGGAATAATAGAATAATAAATCAAATCTGGAAATAATGAGATTCTAACTTCATTTAATTCTTCATCTAAATACTACCATCATGCAAGATTATTCATGTATAATGGAAAATTAGCCAAGAGCACATAACCTAGACATAACCATTTTTCAATGCATTATGACCTACTTACATAATCTCTACATGCAATAGAAATCATGTAATCATCAATAAAACCAAAATCACTATATTTCTATGTGAAGTTGCAGCACTATTGAATTTAAGCACAAGCTCTTATATTACTACACACGGTGAAACAATATATTTCTATCTGGTTCAAAAAATATAAAGCTAAACATTTCAGCCTCATACACGCATGCTATCATGATTACAACCATACTCACATGTCATTTTTTAATTCCATATAAGTACATCAAATGAATGGTGATCAAACATTCGTGCAATCTAATCAATCATAATAGAAATTCCATGATAACTAAACAATCAAACAATGAGGTCATTAATTTTAGATTACATATCAAAATCCGTTAGAATCCTATAATGGAATTTAGTTCATTTCTGAACCGAAAGCCATTATGGGATTAGAGTAACACATGGAAAATAAATAAAACAATTGAGAGAAAAATTAGAATTGATCAAATCTAATTGCAGATTATGTTCCAAAATGTTGTTCCAATCTTCAATAATCTTCAGCAAAATAAAAGAAGTTACTAATCAATGGCTGAATTCTAAGAAGATGTAGACAATCTTTCATGTACGCTCAAATCCTCTTTGGGAAAAAAAATAGTTCAACGCTTAGAACCCTAGTTCTCTCTAAAATGAAAAGCTGATAAAAACTAAAGATAATCACGTCTGGTACCAACCAGAGTAGTTTTGATGAGTTAAAACACTTCAAATTTCAAATTTTAAACTAAGTCAAACAACGACTTTTCGATGACTTCATGATCGCCTTGATCCTAATACAACATAGGCGGCGGTAGCGTATATACGTTTTTCCGCAGTGCGGGCATGGCGCCGGCGCAAATTATAGCTGTCTTGTGCATACCGACACTTACGTATATTCAAGTATTCTTGTGTTCTGCTGTTGTTGCTTCTTTATCATGCTGCTATTGTTTCTTTGTCCATCACTGATTAGTTCCTTTTCTCCACTCGTTCCTCATGTCATGCCTTCCTTAGTCTCGTGCCACCTACCACTGCCGAACTATGCCATTTCCTGAAATTTCATCCCATCGGAGTTCTCATTACATGCAATGCAAAATAACACAAAATGCAACTAAAACATACTAAAATGTACTTGAGATGGGCATAGTTCTCATGAATTGATATCCAATAAGTAGTTATAAAACCTAATATCAAATACCCCCAAACTTGAATTATTTCTTGCCCTCAAGCAATGCATACGACATAAAGTAATGACTTGCAACTACATGCTATGCAACTAAATTATGATGCAAATGAGTCTCACATTCTTCCAGCTAGAATAGAATTTTAGTCCAAAAATACCTCAGCGAATTATCCAGATTCAAGAATAAAAATTCAACTAAGCTGTAGACATAATATCCTACAATCAAACAATCCATACATGCTATAAAGATGTTGTGTGTGTGTGTGTGTGTTGTGTTCACCAAAACTTGATTAAGGCAAAGAATATACATGCTAAATTGCTCAAAACAGAAAATTACAGTCTAAATTAAGATTCATTTATACTAATGCAACAAAGACTACTTTGACATATCAAAACCAACTAAGATTCAACAATGGGTTTAAAATACTTTATTTTTTACTCATGAGGGCAATTTTCGCACTTTCCCACAGTGTTTATTTCTATTTTTTTATATAGCGAGTGTGTTTTACGCTCTATCTCACCCCTTCCAAAGAGTCAATAATTCAGCTCAAGGAGGTTACAAGATAGCTTTCTCTTTTTTTATAGCATACCCATATATTCCCAAAGTTTGATTATCAATGTTTTTCATAGTCTACGTCCAATTTCCACATAATTCTCTTTTTGAAACCACATTTCCTATCAAGTAATACAACATATAACTCTTATGCCTACAAGCATTTGTGAACACATCAGTGCAAATCGAAAGCATCTAAACAGCATCATGGATTACATCATGTAAAACATTATATCTAAGCTTATGTTATCCATTAAACTCAACAATCCTTCAAGATTCAAATTCATCATTGGCTAGACATAGTTTACACATAGCTAGAAATATGAGACATGCAACTAAACATAAAATGCTATAAACATATACTAACAAAAATACTAATGACATGACACATAAACATGCAAATTAAACATGCAACATTTAAACTAACATGTAACTACCCTACTACCCAATACCCCCAAACTTAAAATATTCATTATCTCAATGAATGAAGGTATAGGGTTAGAGAAACTCCCCTATTGATCAGCTGCACCACCCTCTTCAGGTGGTGAATCCGGTGGTGGAAATGGCACGGTTGTCCCAAACTGTGGCCACTCGAGCATAGTCCCGTACTGCGCAAACGCCTCCGCTAGAGACCTCGTCAAACCCGTAGCAAACACTGCAAAATTGTCGTACATAGCATCGACCTTCCGCTCCAACCTTCGGAGCTGTCGATCCCCAGTTGCAGCAGTGGCTTGGGTTGACATGCCTGCTTCATCCGTCTTGGAGGGCTGCGATGATGGTATAGACGATGCAGGACGAAGAATAAAACCCTTTCCTCTTGGATGCGGAGTACCCCCTTGCCAATCTTCAAATCTTGCCATTGTAGCATGCGTAATGTCCTAGCTTGGGAAATGCAACTGCTCATCCGTCCACCTAATTCCTGCCTTGGCACACAAATGGGTCACTATTGAGGCATATGGAATACTTCACGTGGTACTTCCCCTTATGTATCTCAGCATGTTCTGATTCATCAGGTAACCTATGTCAATATCCTTGCCCATGATAATCCCTCATAGTATAATTGCTCGCTCAAATGTAATCTCATGCTGATGAGAAGATGGCATGATTTTTGCACACACAAAGAGATTCCAGGCCTTTGCATAACAATTGAGAATGGAAGCTGGAAAGGTCTTAGGGTGATTAGTGCCTAGAGTGCATGTCCATTGAGTCCCTGGAATACACAAATCAGTGATAACAATATCCAAATCTGTCTCCAAACGTTCAGCCTCCACCCAATTTGTTCGTCCAGCCGGAGGGTCAGGTAAATTAAACACTTGGCGAATGGCTCTCGGTCTGTATTCCACTTCAAGTCCCCTCTTCGACACCTTATGTCCTAGAATTATTCTTTCTTGTACCATAAAATGGCATTTTTCCCAATTTAGTACTAAGTTTGTTTCAATACATCTTCTCAAGACCATCACCAAATTATCAAGACATAAATCAAAAGAATCCCCAAATACTGAGAAATCATCCATGAATACCTCCACATTCTGTTCCACCATATCCAAAAAAATAGCCATCATGCATCTCTGAAAGGTGGATGGAGCATTACACAACCCGAAAGATATCTTTCTAAAAGCAGAAGTACTGTATGGACATGTAAAGGTTGTCTTTTCTTGGTCCTATAGAGCTATAACCATCTGATTATAGCCTGAATATCCGTCCAGAAGGTAATAAAACTCATGACCCGCTAGTCTGTCCAATATCTGATTGATAAATGGCAGTGGGAAGTGATCTTTCCTTGTAGCTTTGTTAAGCCTACGGTAGTCCATGCAGACTCTCCACCCCGTCATTGTTCTTGTTGGAATAAACTCATTATTCTCATTAGAAACCACGGTCATACACCCTTCTTTGGTACACATTGCACTGGGCTCACCCATGAACTATCTAAAATCAGATAAATTATGCCTACATCCAGCCATTTCAGTACTTCTTTCTTGACCACTTCCTTCATGATCGATTAAGTCTTCTTTTTTGCTCCACCGACGACTTACTATCATCTTCCAACAGGATCTTATGCATACAAAAAGAAGGGTTAATCCCTTTAATATTTGTTATAGTCCATCCAATAGCTGACTTGAACTCTCTAAGAACTCGTAGCAGTTTTTCTTCCTGAAAAGATGTTAGTGCAGAAGAAATAATCACAGGTAACTTTGAATCTTTATTTAAAAATGCATACCTCAAATGGTCTGGAAGTGGTTTCAATTCAAATTCTAGAGGTGTCTCAAGAGATGGCTTCAATTTCACTGACGTCTCTCTAGCTTTCTTCAATTGCTCAACAGGTGTTTTGAATTTTCTGAATTATGGAGTAGTATCAAGAAAGTGCACAAGTTCTTTAAATTCCTTATCCTCTAGTTCTGAATTTTCAGCAATAACACTTCTCAACGAATCATGATCCATCAAACTCTCTACTTCATAATTTAAGACCTTGTCCACTAAATTAACCCTGAAACATTCCTCTTCATCAGTCGGGAATTTCATTGCCTTGAATACGTTAAAGTTAACTTCTTGATCATGAACACGCATTGTGAGTTCCCCTTTCTGAATGTCTTTCAAGGTCCTTCTTGTGGCTATGAATGGTCTCCCAAGTATGATTGGTATACTCATATCCTCTTCATAATCTAAAATGATGAAATCAACCGAAAAGATGAATTTATCCACTTTTACCAATACATCTTCAACAATTCCCCGTGGATAAGTGATGGATCTGTCAGCTAGCTGTAAAGAAATATTTATCGGCCTTGGAGCCGACAATCCCAACTGATTAAATACTGATAAGGGCATCAAATTGATACTTTCCCCAAGATCACACAAATATTTATTAAAGCTCATCTTCCCGATTGTGCATGGAATTGTGAAACTACCTGGATCCTTCAGCTTTGGAGGTAATTGGCGCTGAAGCACTGCACTGCACTCCTCCGTCAAGGCCACTGTCTCGAAATCTTCTAATCTCTTCTTCCTTGACAAGATACCCTTCATGAACTTTGCATAACTAGGCATCTGTTCCAATGCCTCAGCGAAAGGTATGTTAATCTGCAGTTTTTTAAAGACCTCCAAGAACTTACTGAACTGTCTGTCTTCCCTCTGCTTCTATAATCTCTGAGGATAAGGAACTGGAGGGTGAACTATTGGTATTTTATTCACGGGCTTCTCCACTGAACCTGCTTTATCCTTCTCTTCTTGTTGTTGTCCAGAATCTTCATCATTTACTTTCTCAGCAGACAAATTTTCTGCCTCGCGCGGCCGCTTGTCCTCCCCTTGTAAACATAGCGCGGCCGCGACATGCTGATTTCCTGCAACCTGTTTCCCAGACCTAAGTGTGATCGCCTGACATTGTTCCTTCCCTTCTCTTCTTGGATTTGCCTTTGTGGTACTTGGAAATGAACCATGCGGTCTGTTGTTAAGCATGTTCGCCATCTGACCCATTTGAGTTTCCAGATTTTTAATTGCCACTGCTTGGCTTTTAATCATCACCTTTGTATTTGCCATGTACTTCATCATCATCTTCTCCATTTCTAATTTCTTTTCTTGTTGAGGTGCAGATGGAGTATGATGTTGTTGTTGAGAAAATCCAGGTGGATAAGGTGGTCTTGGTGCAAACTGTTGCTGAGTTGACTGTGACTGATATTGGTTATTCGGTTGAAACTGACTCTGTTGATTTCCTTGATTATTTGACAAACTGAAGTTTGGATGGTTGCGGTTGTTGGAGTTGTATGTGTTCTGAAATTGTCCTTGATCCTTCCTATAGTTGCTCACATATTGTACAGACTCCGAGCTGATAGCACATTGGTCCGTTGAATGTGACCCTGTACAAATCTCACACACAAAGGTAACTGTCTTCGCCTTGGTCTCTGTCAACGAATCAATTTTCTTCGCCATGGATGCCATCTGTGCTGACAATTGAGTGATAGCATCCACTTCTAATAAACCTGCAACAAACCTTCGTAGGGTTTTGAAAATCATTTGTTGCTATTGTCTCGATAAGGTTATAGGCTTCTTCATAACTCTTTGCCCATAAAGCTCCTCCTGCAGCTGCAGCTGCATCTACAATCGGCCTTGACTGCCATCCCAATCCATTATAGAATGTGTTGATAACCATCCAATCTGGCATGCCATGGTGTGGGCATTTCCTTAGCATCTCTTTGAATCTCTCCCAAGCTTCATATATAGATTCACCCTGTTGCTACTCAAATTGGGAAATTGTTGTCCTCATCTTTGCAGTCTTAGCCATTGGGAAAAACTTGGCTAAGAATTTCTGTGCTAGGTCCTCCCATGTGGTAATAGATCCCGAAGGTAAAGAGTGAAGCCAACTTCTAGCTTTATTTCGTAGTGAAAATGGAAACAATCTAATTCTGATTGCATCCTCCGTCACCCCGTTATATCTGAAAGTGTCGTATATTTCAATAAAGCTCAACAGGTGCTCATTAGGATCAACTGTAGTAGCACCCCCAAACTGTACTGAATTCTGCACCATTTGAATAGTGCTTGGCTTTATCTTGAAGGTATTAGCTGTTATCGTTGGTCTGACTATAGTTGACTGTAGTCCATTAATGTTCAGCATCGAATAGTCTCTCAAAGCCCTATGCTCCTCTCTTTGCTCTTCTCTTTGTTCTTCAGCTGCCATATTAGATGTTGTCCCCTCTAACTCTACTTGTAAATTTCTACGCGCTCTCGATTTCCAACCTCTACCGTTAATGTTATCCTGTGCAGGTATCAACTCGGAATTGGTTGATCGTGTGTGCATAAAATATATACAAGTACCTGAAACAAAAACAAAAACAAAAATAGAAATGAGATAAGATTAGATTTGTTTAAGTCATACAATATAGCTTAAAACTGATGATAATAATAAAAAATTTAAACGCCTTTCCCCGGCAACGGCGCCAAAAACTTGTTGCCTCCTTTTTAGTTTAAATAAAAGGACTCTAACTCATGCAAACATACATGGGTCAATAAGTAGTACAGAGTAAGAAAAGTATCAATCCACGGAGAAAGTTTTCTAAATTAAACTATTATGCATCAAATGTATCACTATTTTTTTATATGCTTAAACGAATGCTATAATTTTGAATTAATCTAAACTCAAGTAATGAATAAAAAAGGAATAATAGAATAATAAATCAAATTTGGAAATAATGAGATTCTAACTTCATTTAATACTCCATTTAAATACTACCATCATGCAAGATTATTCATGTATCATGGAAAATTAGCCAAGAGCACATAAACTAGACATAACCATTTTTCAATGCATTATGACTTACTTACATAATCTCTACATGAAATAGAAATCATGTAATCATCAATAAAACCAAAATCACTATATTTCTATTTGAAGTTGCAGCACTATTGAATTTAAGCACAAGCTCTTATATTACTACACACGGTGAAACAATATATTTCTATCTGGTTCACAAAATATAAAGCTAAACATTTCTGCCTCATACACACATGCTATCATGATTACAACCATACTCACATGTCATTTTTCAATTCTATATAAGTACATCAAATGAATGGTGATCAAACATTCATGCAATCCAATCAATCATAATAGAAATTCCATGATAACTAAACAATCAAATAATCAGGTCATTAATTTTAGATTACATATCAAAATCCGTTAGAATCCCATAATGGAATTTAGTTCATTTCTGAACCGAAAGCCATTATGGGATTAGAGTAACACGTGGAAAATAAATAAAACAATTGAGAGAAAAATTAGAATTGATCAAATCTAATTGCAGATTATGTTCCTAAACGTTGTTCAAATCTTCAATAATCTCCAGCAAAATAAAAGGAGTTACTAATCAATGACTGAATTCTAAGAAGATGTAGACAATCTTTCATGTATGCTCAAATCCTCTTTGGAAAAAAATAGTTCAAAGCTTAGAACCTTAGTTCTCTCTAAAATGAAAAATTGATAAAAACTAAAGATAATCACGTCTGGTACCAACCATGGTAGTTTTGATGAGTTAAAACACTTCAAATTTCAAATTTAAAACTAAGTCAAACAACAGCTTTCGATGACTCATGCGGTACATGATCCCAATAGAACACGGTAGCGGTAGCGCGTGTATACATTTTCAACACAGAAGGGTGATGGCGCGAACTTGCGAATTCTAGCTTGTACGTGCTGCAACGCTTCGTAGTCTGCATTCTTGTGTTCTACTATTGTTGCTTCTTTGTCATGCTACTATTGTTTCCTTTTCCATCACTGCTCAGTTCCTTTTCTCCACTCGTTCATGTCTTCATTAGTCTCGTGCCACCTACCACTGCCGAACTATGCCATTTCCTGCAATTTCATACCATCGAAGTTCTCATTACATGCAATGCAAAATACAACAAAATGCAACTAAAAACATACTAAAATGTACTTGAGATAGGCATAGTTCTCGTGAATTGATATCCAATAAGTAGGTATAAAACCTACTTATCAAATACTTGTTGGTCGTTTTACCGATCAATATATGCGTGCAAGTATACACGGTCAACAAGTAATAAAGAGTAAGTAAAGTATCGTTCCCACGGAGAATTAACTAATAAAGTTTACCAAGCACTAACCCATAACCATTTCAGTCTTATTTAAACGAATGATTTAATATAGTGATGAAAACTATAAAATTAAATAATACTAACTACCTCTAGAATGAAACTAGATAATGAAGACTCGAGATTGCAATTTCCCCTATTGAATCATTTAAATCGACACACTTCCTGTTAAGCCAAATTAATTATAGTGGATTGTTAGTCGAGGACACAAAAGTGAAATATAGCCATCTCTCGATGTACCATACCCATATCACATGTAATCCACAATTGATAAAATACACATGAACACCCACATTATCTAAACCGCTATATGTCTATGCAATTTACAAATAAATAGGATTTAAGCCCAAGCTCTCAATTGACTACGAGTGGTGCTTCGGTATACGTCTATCCTAAGCATGAATCATACATTCCATCACCATGTAGAACATACAAACACAAGCTATCAAGATCAGATCTAAACCCATACTTCATTTTTCAAGTTCATATGGATTATCACAATAATTGATGGCCAATCAACTAAGAAAATAAGCATGAATCTTAATAGACAGTCTCATAACAATTAATAAGACTAACAATGAAGTATATCAAAATAAACTAAGCAATAGATTCCATTGCAATCCCAAAATAGAGTTTAACTCATAGTTGAATTAGAATCCATGATCCACAATTGAATATATATTGAAAGATACAAATAGAAGTAAAGAGATTTAGGGATTAAGAATAGCAAATCTGAGTTTCTTCTCTTGTTTCACTTCTGAACTTTCAAGGATCGTCAATTGCTTCAATCCCCAAATCTTAGCTCTTCTAGGGTTCTAATCTACTCTGATCTAATAAGGAAATTAAAGAAAAGAAAAGAGCATATGTAATGTAAAAATGATCCCCACAAGGGTGGAATCCCCTCTACATACTGATAATACGTCTAATATATAAGCCCTAATTGAACCCCCCCCCCTCCAAGTTACGCTTCAATCGCACTATCTTAGTGAAAAAGTCATCTCTAGTCAACTTTTCGAGTAAGCGGCTGCTACTGCGAATTAACCTTTGAAGTTAGGCGCGCATACGCTTTCAAGTATAAAATTGCATTTTTTTTGCTCCAGGGAATGGCGCGCGGCCATGCAGAAATAACCTAGAAATCCGTGCTTGCATACCGTTGCTTTTCTTCTGGTGTCCTCTGGTAAAATAGCCATAACGTTTGATCCGGGAGGAGTTATGGGGCCTTCCACCTATCAAATTGAAGCTCTCGACGAGCTCTACAACTTTAATTCTTTGAGTATTGAGAAATAATGGACGGATGAAGGCTGAAATTTTTTTGTAAGTGACAGCTATGCAAATGGCCACCCGAAATAGTGACGTTCAACGTTCGTTGGTACAAAGGTCATAACTCTTGCATCCGAACTCCGATTGGAATGATTCAAGATATTCCAGAAAGCTGAGAAGAAGCTCTACAACATAATCCAAGTTCCAAGCCAAGAACATGAAATGAACATGAAAGCCCAAACGATCCCCGGATTTTTCCTTGCGTTTTCATACCAATAGTCGCTCACATCGCTCCCAAGCTTAAGATCTACAAAATGAACACAAAATGCATGAAAAGTAACTAAGAAACATGAGTATAAGAAACTAATTCAAGTAACAGATACCAGATAAATAGGTATAAAACCTACTTATCACTAAGTTGGATATTGTAAGCAACAGACTAGGCAAGTATCTAAACCTTACGCATTACCTTTATTTTGTACAAACAGGTATATGTTTATGCAAGTTTCATAAACTTACTCCAATTATTATTGAGCAAGTATCCTAACCCTTGCATTTACTTTATGCAATGGATATGAGTAAGAAAGTTTCAGAATTATATTATCGTTATGCCAGATTATTAACTCCATTGTTATCGATTATGTATCCAATCATTTGTATTCATGCAAGTTCTCGAACTTTATTCATTCATTGTTTATCAGTACAATATTATTGTATAATCCAGATATTTATTTTGTTCGTTAATCTCTAAATATGGTTATACAAGTGTCCCCACTTGGATAATCATTGTATTTAATCACATATTAATACATACCTATTGATTTCTGGTATGTATATATTAATTAAAGGTCGTCTAAGCTATTTGACTCGGCTAGACACAGATTTAGAAATATCGTTGAACGTGATAGAACTTTATTGTATCCAACCGAATTGTTTTGGTTCGAATTCCCGACTAAGTATGAACATCCCGAATCTGGGAAACTTTTATGCGCCTAAGGCGGATATGTTGAACGAAAATATCATTCTTGTATGTAGTATTGATCAATACAGGGCACATTGGGTAGATCACCCTCGTGCCCGTAAGTTATGACGGTTTGCGGATGAAGTTCTGCTAAACCTTAGCGAAAATGAAAAACAATGTTCATAGTCTGTCAACTGATCTTTATTTATAGTCAGTACGTTGTTTTAAAAATTTGAAATAGAATTGTTATGTTGTTTAATGTTGCTTCAATTTACTTCACAACTATTGTTTCGTTGTAGAAGTGTCATTCAAAGAAAACATTTAATCCTTTCAGCTAATGTTTATTGTTTACTATTTTGTTGGGCACTCAAATGCTCATCCTTGCTTAATGTAAATGTTTTCAGTTAAGTATGATCAGCCAGAGGGCTCTGCCAAGAATAAAAGGAAAGGAAAGCTATCAGAATAAGTTTGTGTTATCTTATGTAATAGCTATACTTAAATAAGATGATTATATTTATTATCTATCATGTAATGAAATGTTTTAAGGTTGCGTACCTGGGATTTAGACAACTCTGATATGTAAATTAAGTTTGATATTTATGACAATATTATTATTATTTCCGCTCATAGAAATGGTATCGTAAAGCACTGAGTTCGGGTTTTAAGTACCTGAATTTAGGGGCGTTACACAGGACACATCGTCCGGACGAGTCCCGAAGGATCGAGAGCAAGCTTCGGAGTCGCTCTCGGGAAAGGAGCAGGTGCATGAGCAGATCGAGAGATCGTTCACCTGGGAACCAGTCCAGGACACATCGTCTTGACGACTCTCAGCACATTGTGAGCAGGCATCAGAGTCACTCCAGAAGCCAGCTAGGAATGTAGGAGGGGATCGAACAGAAGGGAACCAGATCGCTCTCCTGATCGAGAAATAAAGTATAGGCAAGATATAACTCCCAGGGTTAAAGGGGTAGAGGCACTGGCCCAAAAACTTTAAGAAATATAGAAGCAGTTAGCTGAGGTCAGAAAAGAGAAAGAGAGTCCTACCAAAAAAGCATCCCCGTCCTGTAACGCCCCCAAATTCGTGTCCCTTGAACCTCGGACCTGGTGCATTATAATACAACCTTCATTTAAATATTTATAACCTTTATTCATAAAATAATGAATACAACCTTGCTTTAATACCAATTAATACATTAATTCCTTCTATTTCCAGAACCCGCAACCTTTACATCCTTGTGTTACACTTTTAAATCATATTGATTTAAATTATACATTTTAAGTTATAAATAATATTTTTCACTTAGATATATTGATTTTAAGTATCTATGAACTCACAACTAGACTTAACTATTCTTCTATACAATATTCTTTTACCATGCAATTACAATATGTCATATGAACGTTATCTAGCATAGCTAGAGCTATACAAAAAAAATTCAGTAAGTACTTATTCCTTTTTCCTTTGTCTATCCCAAATCCTTCGATCCGCTCTGGTTTAGCTGAAAATAATTATTTGTAGCAAGGGTGAGCAACTACGTTGCCCAACAACTTTAACAGTTATCACATAACACATTTTTAACATTTTAACCACAACTTAAATTATTCATGCCTCGCAGTTTGTACATAATTCATATTTGTAAGACCCTAACTTTTTATGAATAAAGATTTAATTTTCTTTAAATATTATTTTTGAATAATAATGTGTTGATTTTATACAATTTTGTAGTTATGGATGATATGTGCAAATTTTGCAAAGTAAGCAAGTGGTCATAAAATATTCGTTTGGTCGGGGAATATTCTTCTTGTTAGGGAATATCCGATGCGACACATTAAATCATTGGTGGACCATAAAATGTAATAAATCGTCGGATATAGAAAGCGGCCTTTTAATAACCTTTTTATAAAAAAATAACGGCAAGACTTTTTACCGCTAGTGTTGAAATACCCTATGATAAAAATATAGTAATACGGCGTAGTTGTTACAAAGAGCTTACCCAGTATTGCACGATATTTTGATTATTGATTCTTACGTAAGAAGTTACTCGGTTTCATTCAATAATTGTTACGATGAGTTGTTGCATAGTATCTCATATTATTGATTCAATTATTGTCACAAAGATCATCTCGCATTACTTATTTTATATTATTAAAACGATAATTGAGACGACACAGTTATTCATATTATTATTTGCATTATTGACAATGTTTAGAAAGTTCTGTACAGGAAATGGGTTAGGTTATTTAATTGTGCGCCAATAAGGAGAAATCCTTATCGGAAAGCCCCCTCTTTCTTGGGAATGATCTGGTTATTAATATTGGGAGCTTATAATATTAATTGTGAATAATTATTATGTGGTGGATATTCGTTCAATTTTGATATAAATAAAGGAATTTAGCATGAAACATTTGTTGAAAGTTTGCCATATTTTTCTATGGAATCACAACTATTTTCTTTGATAAAATATTCATATAAATATATTATTATAATATTACATTATAATAGTATAATGTGATAATATAATAATATAATTTTATAATTAAAATGGTAATATTATTATAATAATATATAATTTTTAGCATGTGAATAAAATTGGAGTGCAGGTTATCATTTTGGTTTTGAATTCCTTTTAAAAAAAATTGTATGCACAATTCTCCTGCAAATCAATTGTTGCAACACTATGGGCCCTCAACCATTGGAAAATGAGAGGTTGTTAGGCAAAGAAAGAAAGAAAGAAAGAAAGAAAGAAAGAAAGAAAGAAAGGTGGATGTTTCCTCTTGCAATTCTTTTCTCCAAATGGTGGTCCTCACTTATAAGAAAATGAGAAGTTAGGAAGAGAAAATGAGAGGTTAGGCGGAAAAGAAAAAAAAACAAAGTTAGGTAGATTGAGTTTGTTTCCTTCCTCTGTGATGCACTATAAAAGGGGAGGTAACCCTACTTCCTAAACACACCAAAAATCTCAAGCATTCCTACTAAAATATTGTGATTTTTTATTTTGAGTATAAGAATACTTTGAGTGTAGCTTTTAGTGCAAGATTTTCTCAGGATAATATCCGATATTCCAGTCAAATCTAGTTTTCTACAAAGGTAAAGGATATTATTTTTTCAGAAAGAATGTTATTTTCTTTCAATATTTGTAAATGATATTGTTTTTTTTGTAAATGATATTATATTTTTTGTAAAGGATGTTATTTTCTTTTAATATTCACAAAGGATATTATTTTATTTCAATACTCATACGAAATATCATTTTCTTTCATACTCCATATTATGTAAGTGATATTATTTCATTTTATATTCCTAAATTTATACTTACTATGGTAAGTATTGCTTTTATAATTCTTGAAATGATTAGAAATTCTTTAAGAATTGCGCTTCATCTAATATCATTTCACTAAAATATTGGTCTGAACTTTCTTATTAAATTTTAATCTTTTCATTTTGGGGTACTATTCATGGGTACTATTCATACGGTACTATTCATGAGTACTGTTCACAACATAATTTAATTTTCTTTTCTGTCCAAATTATTTTTGATACATGAATATCATTCTTCAATTTTACTCCACAATTAGTTATCATGTTGACAATTTGGACATTTTGAACTCTGGATAAATTGAATTATAAATCTCTAATATTTATCCTTGATCTCACTTGATTGATTCTTTATATCATTGTCATCATCTGCATGCTTATATTGTGGTCATCTTTGTCCTGTAGTGCAAAGATGGACTGTTGATTGGTATAATCATGACCTTAATGTTACAGATAAAAGTTTGTGGTGAAAGCCCTCTTTGGTTCGTAGTGCATAGATGGACAGATGTATGACATGTTCATGACTACTGGTGATACAAACGAATATCCTTGGCCCGTAGTGCATGGATAATTCATTGATTTGAATTATTTATTAATTGGTGTTGTAGAGATAAAATATTGATTATGAACTTTTAAATCATAGAAGATAGTAGGCATCACGCTCTACTTGACACTTCTAATGGATTGTTATTTTCGCTGCAGTTGTTGATCTAAAACTTGTTGTCTATTGTATTCTATCAGATTTTTCACTATTGAGGACTAAGGATAATTTGTTCTTCATTATCTTAGACATAATGTTCTTTACTGGGCTAGTTGAGCTCGCCCTTTTCTTTGTGGTTCCATTGTTCTTCTTAGGAGGCGAGAATGTAGGTGGGACTAGTCGGGGAATGGAGTAATGGTCCAAGATGGTTATTATAGTAGTCATCACTAATTTAAAATAGAGTGATAATAAATATAATGAGGACTTTATTTGAGTTTGAATATTGTCTGCGAGACAATATTTGTATTAAAACTCACAGCTTATGTGTTGTCGTATTTTGCACGACAGTTGTATTAATGAAGTTTGTATTTGGATTCTGTACCATGTATTTAGCGACTCAGAATGGGTTGTGTGGACCTATTTTGGGGTCCTCACAGTTAGTATCAGAGCTTAGAGATATGATCTCTGGTGGAGATTTAGGATTAGAACTAGGAGGGGAGAGACGAATAAAACCTTTGGTAGTGTGTTCTACCTAAGCTTATTTGTTATTTAATTAGTCTTTCAGAATTTAGGGATAATATGTAGTATGTTAATTTCTTTAATTAACCCTTTTTTGTGGCACTATTTGAGAATGACTACTAAAAATTTTGAGATAAGAAATGGAGCGGATGCGACCATTGACTCCAATCAACAACCAGGATAATGTGCATCAGGAAGGCAATAATCCTCCTGTAAACAAAAACACCGACCAAATGATGAACGATGGGGTGTTTAGGAGCTTTCTACAATTCATGCAACATCAAACGATAGAGACTCCTATTCAAAATTAAGGTGGAATCAATGGCAACTCACGCCTGTTCACTGCTAAGAAATTCAAAGAGTTGGGACCACCGAAGTTTTTGGGAAAGCTAGGGCCACTCAAGGCAAAAGCTTGGATTAAGCAGATCACCAAGATATTTGATATCTTAGGATGCAAAGAAGAGCAAAAGGTTCCCTTCGCCACCTTTATGTTACGTGGAGAGACAGATTAGTGGTCGGAATCTGTAAAACGTACCCATCTTTTTGCACTTAAGATGTCTTGGGAGAAATTTCAGGAATTGTTCAACGACATGTACTTTCCAGAAAGTTTTTGTCATATGA
Source organism: Panax ginseng (assembly GCA_020205605.1). Taxonomy (NCBI): domain Eukaryota; kingdom Viridiplantae; phylum Streptophyta; class Magnoliopsida; order Apiales; family Araliaceae; genus Panax; species Panax ginseng. The sequence continues at coordinate 145,947,279 of CM035128.1, read as the reverse complement.
AGGAAGTGGAATTCATCAAACTGGAACAGAACAATATGACTATATCGCAATGTGAGGCCAAGTTTGCGGAGTTATCCCAGTTTTCATCCCATTTGGTGGATAAGGAGGAGCAAATAACACGAATGTTTGTGAGAGGTTTGAAACCCAAAATTTGTCAATATCTCATTTCTCATAAACTTTGTTTGTATTTAGACATTGTGAATAGGGCTTAATTATTGGAGCGAGATAGTGAGTCAGTTAAACCAAAAGACATTGACCAACAACACGATAATAATCGTACCAGTGGCAACGACCATCAGAACAATGATACCAAACGTGGAGGAAATTATCATGCCAGAAATGGTAACCACTTCGGTGGTAATCATGGCAAAGATAATAGGAGAGGTGAACCAAGTGGAAACAATTTCAAAAGGAGGAGATTCAATAACATAAAGACATCGGCAGTAGCACCAACAATCATTTCTAGGGAAGGAGAACGACCACCAGTTAGATGTTACAGATACGGAGAGGAGGGACATATCAGTCCAAACAGTACACAACCTTCCAAGGTGTGTTTCAGTTGTGGAAAGGACGGTCACATAGCTTAATTTTATCCTATAGTGAGGTCAAGTCTAGCTGGGACGGTGGCACCAAAGGCTGTCCCGAACAAGTCAAAGTCGATGGTTCAAGGGAAAGTGTTTGTTGTGACTTCCCAAAAAGTGAGGAACCCGAACGAAGTTATCATAGGTAAGCTAATCATAAACTCTTGCGAAGTCTATACCTTATTAGATACCTATTCTGCCCATTCTTTTATTTCACCTGCTTCTGCTTAATGTTTAAATTTGACTCTAGAGAAATTAGACTTTGACTTATCTATTGAAACTCCATTGGGAGAAACCTTCATTACATCCACCATTTATAAATCTTGTTTGATTCAAATCAACACCCTCACATTACATTGTTGATATCATATCTTTGAAAATACTTGTATTTGATGTGATTTTAAGGATTGATTGGTTAACTAGTCATCATGCTAAAATTGATTATTCTCGTAAGGTCGTTAGTTTTCATATTCCTAACCAACCTGTTATGAGAATTCAAGTAACCAAACCATTAAAGTCAATTACTGTCATATCCAGCCATAAAGCCATTCGTTTATTAAAAAATGGATGTCAAGCTTTCTTAGCCCATGTCGTGGATTTAAACAAAAAAACATCTGATTTGAATGATATATCTGTTGTTAATGAATTTCCTGATGTATTTCTTGAAGAACTTTATGGCCTATCCTAGAGTATGAAATCAAATTTTGTATTGACTTTGAACCCGATACAAAACCTATTTTCAATACTCCATATCGAATGGCTCCTATTAAACTTCAGGAGTTAAAAACCCAACTGCAGGAATTGTTAGACATCGGTTTCATTTATCCTAGTACATCTCCTTGGGGTGCTCCTATTTTATTTGTAAAGAAGAAAGATGGGAGTATGCGACTTTGCATTGACTATCCGGAGTTGAACCATGTTACCACCAAAAATAGGTACCCATTACCTCTTATTGATGACCTGTTTGACCAGTTACAACACTACAAAAAAATGGGCCTTTAGCAACGATTTTTCGGGCAACGACTTTATAAGTCGTTGCTAAAAGTATATGTTTAGCAATGAAAGTTGTCCTTCATTGTAGATTGTGTCAGGCTTTCAATTTTGCAACGAAATTCATAAGTCGTTGTAAAATTTTGTTGCTAATTCATTCGTGGGAAAAAAGTTCGTTAGAAATTCGTTGCAAAATTTGTGGCCACTTGATTTCCCATCATCGTGGGCAACAAAAGTTTTTTTGTTGCTAAAAATGGGGCTTTAGCAACGATTTTTCAGGCAACGACTTTACAAGTCATTGCTAAAAGTGTATGTTTAGCAACGAAACTTGTCCTTCGTTGCAGATTGTGTTAGGCTTTCACTTTTTGCAACAAAATTCATAAGTCGTTGCAAAATTTGGAAACAAAATTCGTTAGAAATTCGTTGCAAAATTTCTAACCACTTGATTTCTCCTCATCATAGGCAACATAAGTTTTTTTGTTGCTATATTTCGTTTCCTAATATGGACCACATTCATTGGCAACAATTTTTATTTTCGTTGCATTTTTTATACAACTTTATGCAACGACTATTAAAATGTTGCCTTAAATTAATATAATGAACATATTCAAACCTGTGACCTATCATTTGGAACTTTGATCATTTGACCGTTGGAGCAACACAAGTTATCTGTTAATATCTTGCAAGGATTAATCATCAGTTCCGGATATCATCAGTTAAAGATTAAAACTGATGACATTCCAAAGACTGTCTTTAAAAGTCAGTACGAGCATTACGAATTTTTAGTTATGTTTTTCGGATTGACTAATGCCCATGTTGCCTTCATGGACACGATGAACTGAATATTCAATGAATATTTGGATCATTTCGTGGTTGTCTTTATTGATAACATCTTAATATACTCCAAAAGCCTTAAATATTTCTTCACCCGAAACGAACTTAACATGCGCCAAAGATGTTGGCTCGAGCTGTTGAAAGATTACGACCATACCATTCAATACCATGCAAGAATAGCGAACGTGGTAGCCGACGCATTGAGTAGAAGATCATATGTGGGTACAAGTGCGATATTGTCAAAATAAAGACCCATTTTGTATGACTTACAAAGGATGAAGATAGAGTTAAAGACGCTAGGGACCCACGTGAAGATAACAAATATACGATTAGAACCGACTTTAATCAATAAAGATAAAGCTACTCAATCTACATATCCGGAGCTAATAAATATGAAGAAAAAAGTACAAGAAGGTGTTATTCCATAAGCAAGAATCGATGAAGTGAGGAAGCTTAAACCCTCAATTCATTGGTGCATTTGAAATCCTCGATCGAGTAGGAACTGTGGCTTATAGACTCGTCTTACCGCCAAGTATGTCTCATGTTCATAATGTTTTTTATATATCTATGTTACGTAAATATGTGAAAGACCCGAACCATATTATTGAATTAGAACCAGATGAGATAACGGAAGATTTAACGAATGAGGAGGTACCTGTCAAAATCTTGGATAAGAAGGAACATATTCTATACTCAAAGGTTATACCTCAAGTTAAAGTTTTATAGAGAAACCATGATATTGAGGAAATGACCTGGGAGTTAGAATCTGAAATGATAACAAGGTATTCTCACCTATTCGACATACCAGGTACGCACATCAATTTCAAAGACAAAATTTCTTAAAAGGGGAGGTTATAAGACCCCAATTTTTTATGAATAAAGATTTAATTTTTTTAAAATATTATTTTTGAATATAAGGTGTTGATTTGATATAATGTTGTAGTTATGGGTGATATGTGCAAATTTTGCAAAGTAAGCAAGTGGTCATAAAATATTCGTTTAGTCAGGGAATATTCTTTTTGTCAGGGAATATCCGTATGATTTTGCCATAATCATTGGTCGATCACATAATGTAATAACCGCTGATATAAAAAGCGTGATGCAATTAACCTTTTATAAAAATAATGGTAATACTTTTACCGTTGACTATTGAAATACCCGATGATAAAAGTACAGTAATACACGTTGTTTCACAATAGTACGCGGTATTGCATAGTATTTGTGATTATTGATTCTTACGTAAGAATTCACTCAATTTCATTCAATAATTGTCATAGTAGTTATTGCATAGTATCTCATATTATTGATTCAATTATTTTCACAGTATCATCTGCACAATATTTTATATTATTAAATCAATATTTGAGATGACACATTTATTCATATTATTATTTGTATTATTGATAATATCTAGAAAGTTCTGTCGAGGAAAGGGGTTAGGTTATTTAATTGTGCGTTAATAAGGAGAAATCCTTATCGGAAAGCCCCCTCTTTCTTGGGAATGATCTGGTTGTTAATATTGTGAGCTTATAATATTAATTATGAATAATTATTATGTGGTGGATATTCGTTCAATTTTGATATAAATGAAGGAATTTAGCATGAAACATTTGTTGAAAGTTTAACATATTTTTCTATGGAATCACAACTATTTTCTTTGATAAAATATACATTTAAACATATTATTATAATATTACATTATAATAGTATAGTGTGATAATATAATAGTATAATTTTATAATTTAAATGATAATATTATTATAATAATATATAATTTTTAGCATGTGAATAAAAGTGGAGTGAAGGTTATCATTTTGGTTTTGAATTCCATTTCCAAAATAATTACGTGAACAATTCTCCTGCAAATCAATTGTTGCAAAACTATGGGCCCTCAACCATTGAAAAATGAGAGGTTATTAGGCAGAGAAAGAAAGAAAGAAAGAAAGAAAGAAAGAAAGAAAGAAAGAAAGGAAGATGTTTCCTCCTGCAATTCTGTTCTCCAAATGGTGGTCCTCACTTATAATAAAATGAGAAGTTAGGCAAAGAAAATTAGACGTTAGGCGGAGAAAAAAGAAAAAGCAAAGTTAGGTACATTGAGTTTGTTTCCTTCCTCCGTGCTGCACTATAAAAGGGGAGGTAACCCTCATTCCTAAACACACTAAAAATCTCAAGCATTCCTACTAAAATATTGTGAGTATTTATTTTGAGTATAAGAATACTTTGAGTGTAGCTTTTAGTGCAAGATTTTCTCAGGATAATATCCGATATTCCAGTCAAATCTAGTTTTTTACTAAGGTAACAGATGTTATTTTTTTTGTAAAGGATGTTATTTTCTTTTAATATTCGTAAAGGATATTATTTTATTTCAATAATCGTAAGAAATATCATTTTCTTTCATACACCATATTATGTAAGTAATATTATTTTATTTCCTATTCCTAAATTTAAACTTATTATGGTAAATATTGCTTCTATAATTTCTGAAATGTTTAGAAATTCCTTAAGAATTGAGCTTCATCTAATATAATTTCACTAGAATATTAGTTTGAACTTTCTTATTAAATTTTAATCTTTTCATTAGGGGTACTATTCATGGGTACTATTTATATAGTACTATTCATGGGTATTATTCATACGATATTATTCATACGATACTATTCATGAGTACTATTCACAATAGAATTTAATTTTTCTTTTATGTCCAAATTATTTTTGAAACATGAATATCTTTCTTAAATTTTACTCCAAAATTAGTTATCATGTTGACAATTTGGACGTTTTGAACTCTGGATAAATTGAATTATAAACCTCTAATATTTATCCTTGATCTCACTTGATTGATTATTTATATTATTGTCATTATCCCCATGTTTATATTCTGGTCATATTTGGCCTGTAGTGCAAAAATGGACTATTGATTGGTATGATTATGACCAAAAATTATGTATTGGTATAATCATGACGTTAAAGTTATAGATAAAGGTTTGTGGTGAAATTCCTCTTTGGCCCGTAGTGCATTGATGGACAGATGTATGATATAATCATGACCACTGGTGATACAAACGAATATCCTTGGCCCGTACTGCATGGATAATTCATTGATTTGAAACATTTATTGATTGGTGTTACAGAGCTAAAATATTGATGATGAATTTTTAAATCATAGATGATAGTAGACATCACACTCTACTTGACTCTTCAAATGGATTGTTATTTCCGCTGCAGTTGTTTATCTAAAACTTGTTGTCTATTGTATACTATCAAATTTTTCACTGTTGAGGACTAAGAATAATTTGTTCTTCATTATCTTAGTTATAATATTCTTTACTAGGCTAGTTGAGCTCACCCTTTTCCTTTTGGTTCCATTGTTCTTCTTAGGAGGCGAGAATGTAGTTGGGACTAGTCGGGAAGTGGAGTAATAATCTAAGATGGTTATTATAGTAGTCCTCACTAATTTTAAATAGTGTGACAATAATTATAATGAGGAATTTATTCGAGTTTGGATATTGTCTATGAGACAATATTTGTATTAAAACTCACAACTTTAGTGTTGTTGTATTTTGCACGACAGTTGTATTAATGAAGTTTGTATTTGAACTTTGTAGCATGTATTTAGCGACTCAGAATGGGTTGTATGGACCTATTTTGGGGGCGTCACAATATTTTTCATACATTGCGTTTATTCAGGCATCATAATGCTCATACTCAGCAATTATACATGCTTCATACTTATCATATACCTCATATCATGAAAATAGTAAGTTTTCATAACTCAATCCACATCAATCATTAACTTCATTCAATAGATTTATATCATAATATAACACATAATGCACATGTCAATTTTCTTACAAGGAGTACATATAATACAGGGACTATGTACACATTACAAGTAACAAGTTTACATTAAAAAAACAAGTTCTGAAAAACTTACCTGTACTGACGTTTTACCATTAACCTGTTGTGATCCTTTGCATAACCTACACGGTATGTGAGATTGATAATAAACATCATCAATACTTGATCTCATGGTTAACATTACTTTAATAATCTACTTTAACTTATATTGTCCTTATACCATTTTTATGCTCCACTGAGTTACTTCGTTATTTATGTAACTCAGTTTTATTTTTCTTTTATCACTAGATGTGTTAGCTTATCGCACTTGTAGTTTACTATGTGTGTATCACACCATTACCACATACCACACTTGGTTAAACATTACTCATCTAAGTTCTTTAGACTTAGATTATGCATATAGCCTTCGTTCATCACTTTGTGATTATACACACATGGTATACATTACATACTTAGTTCTTATAGAAACTTATTTCGGTCCCATAATACATGATACAAATTATTGGTCATTATACACTTCAAATATCATCTTACGTTATGCTATATCATTTCCAAGAATCAAATCCCAGTATTCCATCATAGTTTAAAAATAGAAAATATGATTTTCTAGGGTACCTTGGGGATTTTATGAATCTTGTAATGAACTTTTAACTTCCAAGTCTTAAACAAACTTTTAGACCATACATCATAGTATTTTATTCCATAGTTAGTCAACTGAAACAACCTTTTATGGTTTCTCAAGATAGTGCCTCAAAATGGGTGTTTTACATTTCCACTCTACTACCAACTGTAGAAGAAGTGAATTTTTAGGCCACTTTGATGATGTTTTTGGACTTTATGGGTTAGCCCATTTGATCTTATGTTTGTGCAAGCATTTAAATCATATATCATAGTATCTTTTCATGGGTTTGATTTCTTGAATTCAGTTATGGAAGTTAACCTAAACTGAGCACAAACTAAGGTGTTAACAACTCTACTATATTCACTCTACGATTTGCACTCTACGATTTTGAGAGTCATTCTACGATTGATGGAACCATTCTACGTTAGTAGGGTTCACTCTACGATTTTTAGAATTCACTCTACGATTTCAGAGTTCACTCTACGATTTGCAAAGTTCTCTCTTCGATTTTCAGAATTCACTCTACGATTTTCAGAATTCACTCTACGATTGCAGAGTTCATTCTACGGTTTGCACTCTACTACCCAACTGTAGTAGAATTGAGTTACTACCTACTTTGATGATTTGCTTGAATTTCTTAGTTAAGATTTTAGCTCTACCATTTGACTCTACTTCTAGACCACATACCAAGGTATTTTAATAAGGGTTTAGGTTCCTCATTCATATCAATTAGGCCTACTTTAATTTAGGCTCAAACTGGACAGTTTAACACTTTTTTTCCCAAAACTGATTTTGTCATTTTTTAAATTTCTTTCAGTTTTGTTTACTTGAAACGTCTAGGCATGTGTATTTTAGTTGCCTAAGGTTACTTTTATCATCACCTCACTTTGTTTAGTGGCCTAGTCAAATTTAGTCTATTAAAGCTCACTTTAGGCTTATAAGATGCATAAGAACTTAGTCTTCTTGTTAACTTTTGCCTTGGCCATGTTTGGGAATCATTTATAACATGTATTAGTAACTTCATATAAGCTCATTACAGTCTTTCAAATTCAAGTACTAATAATTACCCAAAACAGACACTTTTGGCCTAAAACATAATTTTTAACAAGTCCAATGCTCTAAAACAATTTAGACTTGGTTTCTTTTAGCTTGTATATCTTAATTATGCCATTTTATAGCTATTGAATCTTGGATACAAGGTTTAGGTGCAGCCTTTCTTCATTCAAGTATTAGATGACACTTTAAAGCTTACTTTTCATGACCTTTAAATGTGAAAACTGAGTAGTACTCAATATAGACCTTAACTAAGTTAAGGAACAACTCTTAAATGTTGTTTATGAATAGTTTAGAAACTTCTTACTGACTGTTAACTTCGTTTGCCAAAATTAACTATAACAGGTTAAGTTAATAATTTAGGGTCGAATGAATGTATACCTCTTGACGCTCCCTTTTACTGTTAAGATACTGGTGTAAGCTATTGGCTTACTTCTTCCCTCCCATCTCCTATGCTCACCAAACTACAAGAGTTCCTCTTGGTTCTTTAATTTTCGACTCACAGTATCCCTCTCTTTATTAGAACTAACAATTTCAGCAAGCTCTGTAAGCTGTATCAGGGTCTGTATTTATAGGGAGACATTTTGTCCAATCATTGGTCATTACTCAGATCTTAGGACAGGCTCTAACTGAGTTAACCGTTAGTTAATAAAGGTTTGGTGAAATGTTTCTTACCAACTCATTGCTAGCCATACTGCCGAAAATCATTTCAGCTCATATGGGATTAATTTAATCTAAAGTAACATAGGGTGGTTGTAGACCATTTGTCTAGTTTGGTTGAGAGAAAGTAATTAGCTGTAAAGTCTGTATGTACATAATTTTAATACCATAATTGAATAACAACTCACCAAGCTGGTTCCCCTCTTTAAGCTCACTGAATTAACTACTCGGTTAGGCTCAACTAAATTAACTACCCACTTCAGTCCACTATCTTTATTCCACCAGATTATAAATCCTTCCATGACCCGCAATTAACTTGGTAAATCACATATAATGCTAACATAATCAACACTAATTAATTACCAATCTGATACAACTATCCTTTGGACCTATAAAAATTCCCCTTTTCATGATTTAATTAAACACTAGAGTTAATTCCTCACGAATCATTATGCTATACAGGGCTCATCATTTTAAGCTTAGTTAATGCATAACTCAAGCTTGTCGCATGTTATAGTCTCAGTTTTATCTCTTCTCATGATGAGATTTCATTGCATTCACTAAATTTCGTATACATACATTACCCATAAATGCAAGAAATTATGACAAAATAATACTTATTTCTTTAATAATAATCTTTCAAATTTCTCGGGTATTACAATTACCCTCTTCTGGTATAGCAAGAAAAACATTAACACTAAGATTAATGTAGCAGCTTGCAAGAATATAAAGTACCAATTTAATATGGCCCAATAGTTAAATGCGGACACTTATACATATAAATATTTATACATTCTGCCCATCACATTTATTTAAGCTAGCAAAATAGTTAGCACCTACATCATTAAAAATGATGGTTTCATGTAATTTAAATAACTCATGGTAGTATTCACCATTCTCCTTCTTTATCACCAAAATGTACTTATCAATGAAATGAATTATATTATGATATAATTACTTTATTGATCTCATAGGTAGATTTATGTCAAGAATATTTCACAATTAAGCCATGTTGGCTTTACTTTTCATTTTGAATAATAAATGTATATTTTTAGCAATACATTTACTTACTACGTCTTATAAAATTTATTTAATTCCTTATATTACTTTCTCCTCAGTGTGAATAAGTAATATTTATAATGTCTTGTACATTCTTAATTAGAGTCTTTTATTTTAAAAGTCTCTCTTTTCACAATCATTTTATACTCTGTGTTTTTTATAGCACATAGATAATAAAAAAAAATATCCACTCTTTTCATATTTATCTTATTAAAAATAGGTTAAATATCTAAACTTTATTCAATTATTTAATATTTCCCTTAAAAGAAATATTACTAATATTCAGGATATCACACGTTCTCTCCAGAAATCATTTGGGAAAAAGCTAACCTGGGAAAAAATCTCTCTCACATGGAAAGTTATGATAGTTCGGGAGACCTTTATGAGCACAATCAAGCTTATGACCGGCTGATGGATTACTATGACTAATCAGACGCGGCCAAGTGTCAGATGTAATAATCAAGAATTTTAAGTTACTTTGTAAGTAAATACATTAATGATATTGAAAACTTTGTGGCATATTGTGAATGAATATGTGATGACTATGTGGGAAAGGTTTATAGTTAAATAAATAATTACATTGTGTGTATGAATAAGTGTAATTATTAGTTATGTAATCATAATTAAAAAAGAAAGCTACATAACCTAATTATACCCTAGGTATGGTAAGTAAGTAACCTAAGGGTTATAACATTGAGAAATGTTAGTATTTAAGATTTATACTAACCTAAAAGCTTAATCTTATTATCTCGATTGATTATTTATTTCAAACCTAATTAAAGCAAGCCTAATTGGGTTATAAAGTTAAATAGACATGAGCAAGTATTTAAATTATAAAAGAATGGGGATAAAAACCCTAAATAAACAATTAGGGTAAGAGAGATTAAAAGTAATGGACTATGTTTCTCACATGGTCCAAATAATTAATTAGAAAGCCCAAAGGAATTAAATTAAAGAACCAATCTTTAGCCCAAGTGTTAAGTGACTTTTTGGACATTTGATTAATCAATTTTGGAATTAAAAATAAGGAGAAAATGGGGCAAAAATGGGGAAGAGTGGTCGGGCATTATAGTGCCATTTATCGCCTTGTGATGTGATAATTATCTTACCATTTTTGGCTAGCTAATCTCTTTTCTTACACTAAGCACTTGTGTGTCAAGATCACATTGGTTAAAAATCTCAAAGGATAAGAGATAAGGGGTATTAGGGTTAAAAGAAATATAGATACATGGGTGTATCTATTTTTAGTTACTAAAACAACTAATGCTTGCAATTTCATTTCATTTAATTTTTTTCTCATTTCACTTCTTAGAAAAACAAAAGAAAACATAAGAGAGAGAGAGAGAGGATATCGGGGGTGTGAAGGAGAGGAGAGGGAGAGAATTTCATATCTTAAGCATCCTAAGCACATAAGATACTTAGGAAAGACAAGAAGAATAGCTAGAAGATCAAGGTGATGTTCTATTTTAGTTTCTTTCCTTTTATTTTGTTTTATTTTCAAAGTTATAGAGATGTTATGTTCTAAGACTCAAGAATTATTAGATATTTATGTTCCATGTAAGGATCTAACCCTCTTGAGTATTAGAATGAAGATCCAAAGGAAGAAAATGAACTTAGGTTCCTTAAGAGTGAAAAACCTTAGCTTTTTCTTCACTTGGATCATTTATAACTTGAGTTCTACACCTCTGATTTGTGATCCATCAAGGGGGGGGGGGGGTGCTAGATATATAAGTATCTAGTAAACCCAAGTAGTAGCACTAAAAAAAGCTAATTTTGTTTGGGCCGAAACAATCCATACTAGACAAAAGGGTAGTGGACAATTCTTGGCTAGCAACTTATAAGGGCAGTTTCGTCCACATTTTGTATTATAAAATTCTGAGAAAAAATCAGGGAGATACTTTGAAGAGTTATCTACATTTAGAAAAAAGAATGAACAGTTTTGGATGAGTAGAATGAGAGTTATGGACTTTACAAGAAATGACTTTTTTAAAAGTAAACATGAATAACTCTTTGTGCGTAACTCCAAAAATGGTAAACATTTTACTACATGTACATATATATGGCAAGAACATTCCCTGAAAGTTTCATGATTTTTGGACAAAATTTTGATTTATTAAAAATGTGACAAGATCCGACTGTTTTAGTAAATCAAGTTGGAAAATTTTAAAAAAATTTGGAAAACCTCTGGATATTATATTCTATCAGATTCAAGAAAAGAAAAATTTTTAGAATTATTTTGGTATTTTTCATGTAAATAGTTGTATAATGAATAAATGAAATTGATTAGCTATATGATGTCATAAATGGTAAAAATGTGATGTTAGTGCTTGAAAACTCTAAATATGTTGTATTCTGATTATTGGAGGGTATTTTGGTAATTTTTGATGAGAACTAATATCTATGACCTTTTAGAGTTATTAAATAAAGGTATTAATAAAGGGTAAACCATTAAAATAAATTGATTAATTGGTTTAATAAATTATTAAAATATTATTAAGATATTAATAATATTAGAATAAGATATTTTTAAATAATTAATAATATTTAGATTAAGATTTAATTTAAAATATTATTAAATGATTAATAATATTAGATTAAAGCATTAATAAATGATTAAGATATTAATAAATAACTAATAATATTAGATTACAATCTTATTAATAATATTAAATAAAAATATTAGTAATATTTGATTAAATTATTATTAGATGATTAAAATATTATTAAATAATTAATAATATTCAAAATTAAATAAAATGTTGTTAAAATGTTCATAATATTAGTAAATGAATAATATATTATTACATAAATAATAATATTAGTAATGATTAAAATATTATTAAAAGATTAATAATATTGGTAAAGTAATAAAATATTATTAAATAATTAATAATATTAGTTAAGGATATAAGATATTATTAAATGATTAATAATATTAGTAAAAGAAGTAAATATTAAGAATATTAGAAATCTATTAAAATATTATTAAGTGGTTACTAATATTAGTAAGCGAATAAAGTGTTATTAGTTGATTAATACTATTAAGAAGTATATAAAATATTTTTAAGGGTAATAATATTAGATGTGACGCCCCCAAAATAGGTATACAACACCCATTCTGAGTCGCCAAAATACATGGTATAGAAAGCAAACTACAACTTTGATATCTACGATGTATGTCGTATAGAATACTTACAATACAACCGTGAGTTTAAATACAAATATTGTCTTCTGATAATATACACACCCAAATAAGTCCTCATTAATTATTCATACACTATTTTACGTAAATAGTGAGGATAAATATAACATCTTCCTAGAACCATCACTCCATACCCCGACTCGATCCTCGCTTATGTTCTCACCTCCCGAGAAGAAAAATGGAACAAAAAGGAAAAGGGTGAGCTCAACTAGCCCAAGAAAAAGAACATTATGACTAAGATAATATACAACAAATTATCGTTAGTCTTCAACAGAGAAAAAATCGATAAATTATAATAGACAACAAGTTTTAGATCAATAAATGCAAATGAATGAAGAATCCATTAGAAGAGTCACGTGAGAGAAAGAATTCTACCGCCTTCTAAGGTTTAAAAGTCCATCATCAATATTTTATCCCTATAACAACAATCAATATTCATCTTTGCACTACTGTGCCAAAGATATTCATTTAAATCACCAATGGTCATGTTCATCTCAACACTGCTTATCTTTGCACTACGGGCCAAAGATATTCATCGATTAATCGCTCATCTTCGCACTACTGTGCCAAAGATATTCATTTATATCATCATTTAAGACCGAGGATGATGAAAAATATTTTTAAAGATACGAATCCAAAGGAAACAAAATGACAAGGATTAAGGATTAAGGATTCGTACTTTGTTTTACCCATGTCCAAAAATACCTCGAAAATAATCATATTGGTGTAAAATTCAAGAATGATCAAAACATGGATACAATCAAAGCTAGTATCCGAATAGATATTTTGGACAAAAAGAAAAAATTTTTATTTTTCGTTGAATAGTCTTAGATTCGTGAATAATTATGCGATATCGTGAATAGTCTTTGATATCGTGAATAGTAACCCCGACACAACAAGTTCCAAATTTGATAAAAGTTCAACAAATATTTTGGCATAATGATAGTGAAGAAAATAATATCATTTATGAAAGAAATAACATCCCTTACCTCAAAATAACCGTATTTACGATTTGATTTTTGGTATAGTCTTGTGTGAAACTCGCATATAGATAGCAACACTCAAAGTATACTCACAAGAATACGCTCGATAATATAGAGAGAGAAAGAGAAAACTTTGTTTCGTGTGATTTTCAATTCTAACTTAACCTCTATTTATAGGAAAATGCTAGAACGCTGAAAGGAGACTAAAATAATAAAATATTATTTTTATTTACCAATTCTCTCGTCGCTCATTATTAAGACCAAGACCACCACCATCTTGGAAAAATTTCCAGCGACCCACATGCTAATTCCACCAACTAAAAAGTGGGTCCCACCCATAAATTAATAAAATCATTTTATTCTCTCAAACTTCAATAATTCGTAGAAAATAGCTCGGTTATCGAAATTTTCAAACTCATGACTCTCCATAGAAATTTTAATTCTCTACAACTTTGCAGAAGAATGTTTTCCAAATTCTAAAGAGAAATTGACCAAAATCCATAAGCAGACGATATTACGATTACATAATCAATTTTCTAATAAGAATTGTGTCCAAACACCACACAAAAACATGTGTTAAATATTTAATGCCATAAAAATACTCTTCCTCCTCATATACTCATATATCCCACATTCATTATAAAAATATCACCGTTAATATATTATTAAAATAATATATCTAAATGAATTATTTTATCAGAAAAGATAAAATATTAATTTTCAACAATTGTCACATTAAAAAATTTTCTCCATCTATATCCACATAAAATGAATATTCTCTTTATCATAATAATCAATAATTAATTATTCAAAAATAATATTACAGAATCACAAGATCGACAACCGGTAGCTCCTCAATAAAGAGGGGCTTTCCAATAAGGATTTCTCTCTCTCTGGCGCATGAATTAGGTGACCAAACCTCTCCTTAGATGTAACTTTCTAGACATTGCCAATAATGTTATCTCGATAATATTATTCAAATAATATGAATTATTGATTTGATAATGGAAAATAATCTTGTGTAATGACAATTATTGAAACAACGGTGATACAAATATCAACGCCACAATTATTGAATCAATATAATATTGAATAAAGAACTCACTGTAACAATTATTGAGCGAAGCCCTTCACGTAAAGATCAATAATTCAACAATACATGCAATACCGTGTGATACCGTGCAACCAACGCATATTATCGTATTTTTTAACCACCGGTAACCCAACAAAGGTTAATTCAGAATAATTTACGCCAATTATTTATAAAACTCAATCTTTGTCGCTTTTCTTTCATCCAACCGCTTTTTCATTATGGGGCCCACCAATGACTGCGTCATCGTACGAAGATTCCCTATAAAAAGAATATTACACGACCAAACGAATATTCCCCGACAATAATGAGTATTTTATAACCACTTGCTTATTTTGTAAACTTTGCACATTTCACCCATAACCAAAGAATTATATCAAATTAACCCTTATTAATTTAGAATAATGAATAAAGGAAAATTCAATTTTATTTATAATAAGTTGGGGTCTTACAACCTCCCCTCCTTATGAAATTTCGTCCTCGAAATTAACGTACGTACCTGGTGTATCGAAAAGGTGAGGGTACCTCACTTTCATCTCCGATTCCAACTCCCATGTCATTTCCTCAATTGCATGGTTTCTCCACAAAACCTTAACTTGTGATATAACCTTCGTAAGTAAGACATGCTCTTTCCTATCCAAAATCTCAACAGTATCTCCTCGTATGTTAAATCTTCACTATCTCTCAAATCGGTTCTAACGCAATAATGTGGTTCGGGTCTTTCACATATTTACGAAGCATAGATATGTGGAATACATTGTAAACACGAGACATACTTGGAGGTAACGCGAGTCTATAGGCTACGCTTTCCTATTCTATTCAAGAATCTCAAATGGACCAACAAACCTTGGATTGAGCTTTCCTTTTTCCAAATCTTGTAACTCCTTTCCATGGAGCAATACGTAACAATACATGATCTCCAATATTAAACTCCACGTCCTTTCTATGAAGATCAGCATAACTCTTTTGTCGATCTTGTGAAGTTTGAATACTTTGTCGAATCATTTGGATCTTTTCTGTAGTCATGCGTACTAATTCTGGTCCCAACAATGTTGCTTCTCCCACCTCGTCCCAGCATACTGGAGAACGACATTTTCGTCCATACAATGCCTCAAATGGAGCCATGCCTATACTTGTTTGATAACTGTTGTTGTAAAAGAATTCCACCAGTGGCAAGTACTTATCCCAACTTCCTTTGAAATCTAGAACACAGAGTCTTAATAGATCTTCAAGGGTTTGAATAGTTCTCTCTGATTGTCCATCCGTTTGAGGATGGTATGCTAAACTAAATCGTAAATCCGTGACCATAGCTTTCTGTAAGCTAACCCAAAATCTTGAAGTGAATCTCGGGTCACGATCCGAAACTATGGATACTGGCATGCCATGCAATCGCACAATCTCATTCACGTACATACGAGCAAGACGTTCAAGGGAATAAGTTTCTCGTATAGGTAAGAAATGAGCAGACTTGGTTAATCTATCAACAATAACCCAAATCGCATCTATGCCTTGAGAAACTTTGGGAAGACCTGTAACGAAATCCATTGTAATGTGTTCCCACTTCCATTCCGGAATCTCAAGTGGTTGCAATGGACCCTTTGGCACTTGATGCTCCGCCTTTACTCGTTGACAAGTTAAACACCTCGAGATAAACTCTGCGATCTCTCTCTTTTCATATTGTTCCACCAAAATGTATGTCGAATATCATGATACATTTTGGTACTCCCAGGATGGATTGCAAACGGTGTGTTGTGTGCCTCCATCATGATTCTATGCTTCAAATCAGAGTCGTCAGGAACGCAAAGTCTGGAGTTGAATCTAAGTATTCCTTCTTCATCAATTCTTGCTTCCGGAATAGCTCCTTCTTGCACTTTCTTCTTCATACGCATCAGCCCCAGGTCCGTAGCTTGAGCAGCTTTAACTTTATCGATTAAAGTCGGCCTCTACTCGTACATTCGCCATCATTATGTGGGTCCCCGAGTCTTTAATTCTACCACCATCCTTTGCAAGTCATACAAAATGGGCCTTTGCATTGACAATATCGCTTTTCGTGACTTGCATATGATCTTCTACTCAATGCGCCGCCTACCACGCTCGCTTTTCAAGATGATATTGAATAGTGTGATCGTAATCTTTTAATGACTCCAATAACGTCGTTGCTGCATGTTGAGTTCTTTTTGGGTGAAGAAATATTTGAGGCTTTTATGATCCGTATAAATCTCTACTTTCTCCCCGTATAAGTAGTGTCTCCATATCTTCAACGCAACATTTACATCGCTGCTAACTCTAGATCATGAGTAGGATAATTCCTCTCATATTCTTTGAGTTGTCGTGAGGCATAGGCTATGACTTTCCCATGTTGCATGAGAACACATCCTAACCCTTGCCGTAAGCATCATCAGAGATAACAAATCCCTCTCGAACGGATGGTATTGTCGAACAGTCTTAAATGAGTCTCCTCTTGAGCTCTTGGAAGCTCTTCTTGCATTCCTCGCTCCATAAAATTTTGCATCCTTCCGAGTCAATTTGAGTTAACGAGTAGAGATTTGAGAAAATCCTTCCACAAATCTCCGATAATAACCACTAAGCCCGAAAAGTCACGTACTTGGCCACCGACTTTTGGTTTCTCCAACTTTGTATTGCTTCAATCTTCACGTCAATCAACAGATACTCCTTGTTTTGACACCACGTGCCCAAGGAATGCTACTTCCTCGCCGTAACTCACATTTCTTCAGTTTGGCATAAAGCTTGTGTTCACTAAGCCTTTGTAGTACCAAATTCAAATGGTGCTCATGATCTTCACTATTTTTGGAATAGATGAGGATGTCATCAATAAAGACAACAACGAACCGATCCAAATATTCCTTAAATACACGGTTCATCATATCCATGAAAGCAACAGGAGCATTAGTCAATCCAAAAGACATGACCAAGAATTCATAATGCTCAGATCGAGTCCCGAATGCCGCCTTTGGAATATCCTCGGTTTTAATCTTCACCGATGATATCCGTAATCGAAGATCGATCTTTGAAAAGAATTGTGCACCTTATGGCGATCGAATGGTGTCATCAATGCGAGGTAGTGGATACCTATTCTTGATGGTGACATGGTTCAATTCTCTTAGTCAATACAAAGTCGATATACTCCGCCTCTCTTCTTCTTTACTGAATAAAACAGAGCACCCCAAGGAGACGTCTTTGGACCCGAATAAAACCGATGTCTAATAATAATTCTCAGTAGTTGGACTTTTAACTCCTCGAAGTTCAATAGAGCCATTCGATATGGGGTTTTAACTCCCGTAGTCGCTTTTCTTTCATCCAACCGCTTTTCCGTTATGGGCCCACCAATGATCTGCTACATTGGCAGCGTTTGGAGATTCCTTTACAAAAAGAATATTTCACGACCAAACGAATATTCCCAGAATAATAATGAATATTTTATAACCACTTGCTTATTTTGTAAACTTTGCACATTTCACCCATAACTAAAGAATTATATCAAATTAACCCTTATTAATTTAGAGTACTGAATTAAGGAAAATTTAATTTTATTTATAATAAGTTGGGGTCTTACATTAGATGAGTTTAAGATAATGTTTACGTGATAGTAATATTTTCAAGGGATGATAATATTACTAAGGAAGTAATGTAATGACTAAATGTTCAATGATTTAATATAGAGTAATGATATTATATGATTTACTAATTTGAAAATCAATCATAGGTCTTTCAAAGGAAGGTATATTAAACTGCTTAACTGGATAAATTTAGTTTTGTAGCAGTAGACCGCAAACAAGGCAAGTTCTCTAACTCAAACTCAAGTTATTATTTTCGAAGCATGTTATTGGATAATTATTGTTGATTACTCCACATCTTTAATTTTTATTGTTAATCGCACTTTGTGCAATCGAATTTCTGTTCTATTATTATTGAACTGTGAATTAATTAATTAAAGTTCTTTCCTTCACGAACTGTTTATGAGATAAATTTATGCTAGTTGTATCAGCTAGATCAAGTATATTTAAATTTGTTAAATCAAATGCGTTTTAAGAGCTCTTCTTAATCTATTTTTATGATAAGAACTCTTGACTAAGAAAAAGGACAATTTTATTAAAGCATGATATTGAAAAACAATTGTTGCTCGATTATTAAGTGTTTATGCATAAGTTACCGGGTATGAAAGGTTAATCCCCTTGATTACCAAAACTATTTAAAAGGACTAGTTTAAATACTGATAACTTAGTGTATGTTCATGGTTATTTCAAACCACTCAACACCTAATATTCTATTATTCGAGTATTCAATTATTGAGAATTAATTCATGTTCTTTCACAATCGATTTCTATTATTGAACTTTGAAAACTAAATTCCTTTCTAATCATGATATATCCCCTTTGTATGTAAACTTGTTAAGAAAATTAGTTTCTTACCTTTGCTATATCATGACGTTTATTAAAGTAAAGCCAGAGACGTCCAAGAGGGACAAAGGAAAAGGAAAAATGCAGGAATAGTCAATGAGATTGTTTAAGTGTTATTTTACTTTAATGTAATTTGATTAAGTGAACCTTTTATAATATTAGAGGTATGTGTATGTTAAGGTTAATAGAACCCTGGGATTATATTGTAAGACTTTATTATGATGAACAATGAATGTTTATTATTCCGCTATAGTTATAGAATGCGTATATTGTTAATGAATTATGAGCATTGAATCCGAGGTTAGAGAACCCAGATTTGGGGGCGTCACATCAGATGTTAATGACCACCTTGAGGAAGGACACTCGTGTTGGTTGGAAAATCGATCACTAAACATGCGCAAGTAAATGCGGTTTAACAAGAAATACAGTGATAAGGAAAGTGTCATACCCAGGAGGAACTATCACTAATATTTACCAAATATCGACTTTGTATCGCTTAAGTCTTATTCAAATAATAGACTAATAGAAGTGTGATTAATCTAGTTATAACTAATTATCAAAGCACATAAATGGATAACGAATGGAATCGAAGGAACTACAAGCTAAGGTCATAACTTCACCCCACACTGGCATTCTGTCAAACACCTAGTGTTCTATGCTTCATCAAACTTTCTACCCTTATCTCTTTGGTCTTAGTGGTCATGACAGTTTGTCGACTGAGAACACAAAAGTGCTTATACACCTCTGTCGAGGTATGTACAAACATATCCTCTCTAGATCCACCGGATAGGGAATAGAACAGAGAAGAACATCCAAGCTAGGTGATACACATGTCTATGTGAATTAACCATGTCAAGGATTTAAAGCTTAAGTTCTCAAATATGCCACACGTGGTGCACAAATATATGTCTATTCTACACACAACTTATGCCATCGAAACAAGTCGACAACTCATAATCACATGCCAAAATATTAAGATGTAAATCTAAGATCCCTCTTTCAACATCATATAGATTACCAAAATCATCACTAATGTCTTAGCAAGAATCATGAAGCATGAATATATTAAACCAAACCATATGGTGCTAACCAAAGAGATAGGACAATCAATTCAAATTAACAAAGGGTTCCATTATAACCTTAGAGCCAATACTTAGTTCATAGCTCTTGAACAAAATATAAGTAGCAATAAAGACAACATCTCTAGATTACAAAATCAAAGGAAATAGATGGATAAGTATAAACTCTGTCAAAGCTCTTCAGTCTCCAAGAATTCCACTCTTTTCAAGCTTTCCAATCCATATTGCTCACTGCTCTTGGTGCTCCAAGGAATCCCAAACTCTTCCCTATTCTAGCTAAACTATATTTACAAACATTACCTAAGAGATAGAGAGAGAAATTACAAAATAGGAGAGAGAGACTATCCTAGAGGGGGATATAACCGATTATATCTCTGCAGAGGCTTGTTTTCCATATATATATATATATATATATATATATATATATTAGTCCCCCTTTTAGCTAGGTCAAAGCTAGGTCTTTACTGCCTGGAAATCGGAGGTCGCGCTGCGGTGCGAGGAGTAACGCTTAGGGTGGCACTACAGCTCCACGTCAGCACCAAAAACACCGGAGGTCATGCTGCAGAGCGAGTTCATGAAGGAACTGTGGCGCTGTAGCGCCATGCTGACGTCATCATTGATCAGGTTGGGGCGCTACATCGCCAGGTTTAGGCCTGGCATTGGCGCTACAACGCAAGTGTAGGGAAATTGACCGTTTTGCCCCCTTGAGAGCTGGAAAAGACCTATTAAGCTCTGTAGCACATCGGCTAAGCAAAATAGTACTATAATAACAAAAAAGCTATATCAAATCTATGAAGATCAAGCAACTATTTAAGCAATAAAGGATCTGATTTGCGGGTATAAATCCCACTCATCAAATAGCCCCAAACTTAAGTCTTTGCTTGTCCTCCAGCAAACTATCTAACATAAAAATAATAATGGTAAAACACACGCGAATGAAATATAAAACTAGATACTAGCATCATGGCTTCTGAGCTCAATCATAGCTACTCTAGAGAATAGGACAAACATAGATATGAATAAGGGTTCATTCAATTTCAAGCATAGGACTGTATTCGATCCATTCTATGTGTGTGTATGAAGACCAACCATCCTAACTAATTATAGCTCAAATTAAATTCACATGGTTAATTGTTAATACCAATATACTCACTCTACAACTCGAAAAATCAACAAGCATTAAGAACAAGAAGCAAATGCAAGAAAGGATTAAAAGGCTCTACCATGGCGACAGTAAAATTTGACTTGGACAGTCCTTAATTACCTTAGGCTATTCAACACTACCCAATAATGAGCTTTTGATTAATGAGCCCAAGCCAGATGACTTTAGGGCACTAGGTGTAGAATACCCCTATGAATCTAATAACTCGAGCAACAAAGGCCACGTAATCAACTTCAGCCAAATTAGACTTTACGAAATCCAAAGATTATTTGGTGAGTGCATTTTATGCTCCATCTCAACATCGGCCTGCATTTATGGGTGAGTGTGTTTCACGCTCCATCTCGACCCACCGCACAACTTTTGATAAAATATTATTTATTTTTTTATTTTTATTTTTATTTTTCTTATATGACAACATGCCAGAATCCAAGATCCGAAATTGTATAAGCGTCTAAGTCTTTTATTACCTTGAAATCATGAAAGTTTAAAAGTGTGAACAAATTCTCAAAGCAATAAACACACAAACTAAATTTGAAATATAACTAGTTAAAACAGTTGGTCGGTGCTTGCTAAGGAGGGATCAATAATAGTCTCAATTATCGACTAGACAAACCTCTAGCTCACACATGCTTGACACGACTCTAAGAGATAGACATAACTACTTGGCGCTTGTCATTAGCCACAAACAAAAATTAATAATTTATATAAAACCCTTGCATAATAGCAGCTCGAAATAGGGTAATAAAGCCATTAACATGGCATAAACATACAAATCTGTATAAGCCCAAAAAGATGGCTAAAAACCAAACAAACATGTTGATAATAATCAAAGCATCCATACATAATAATAAAAACTGTTTATGGCATCCATCCATAATAATACCAAAATATAATACCAAAATTTAATAAAACCCAAAATGAAGTCCAAAACGCAGTTCATACATGACTGCACTACAGTACTAGATAAAAAAACATAAGCAAAATACTAAGATATGGCAACCTATCATTGTAGTAAATAGAATAAAATAGAAAAAAACCATAATACCCCCAAACTTAAGATGAGAAATGCCCTCATTTCTAAGCATATATCAATCAATACAAGAGGGCTTCCCTGAAGTCTAGTCACTCGACATCTTCATTATCCTCGTTAGCTTCTGCAGGTGGTGATGGTGGAGGGTATGGTGGGAAAAAAGGAGGCTCTGGGAACTGGAATGGTGTGAACTCAGCATTCTCGCCACTATAAATAGTGTAGATTCTTTGCATGGTGTTGACCAACTCAGCCTGATATTGCATCGCGATGTCCTGCCTATGGGCAACCGCTGCTATGTGCCTCATCTATCTCTTAGCATTGGCGTCTTGGTTCTGATGTAGAAGGGTCAAGGATGCCATAATCTATGCTAACATTCCTTGTGAAGCTGAGCCTGCGTCTCGTGGCTGCGAGTGTCACACCTCTAATGTAGGAGGCGGCTCAGTAGGTGGCCTGTACCCTTCGCCTTTGCTATGTGAAGCCACCCCATCCAATACATTGAAGCGTGAGATAACTTGATGGTCGATGACTGACATGGGCGGCAAATCTATCTCTTCTGGTCCCCAATGAATACACGCCTGCTTGCACAATCGGGTGATCAAGGATGGATGTGGAAGTCTCGCAGAGGTGGTACTCTTGATTTCCTTCAGAATGGACTCATGAATGAGAACTCCGATATCCACATCCAGACCCATGACAATGGCAAATAATAGGATCATTATATCCTTAGTCACGTCGCTAAAGTGACGAGTAGGGATCATGTTGGCACATATAAAACTGAACCATGCCTTCCCATAGCGAGTGAGTGCATGATGTGAGAAACTGGTCTTCTCACCCTAAAGTTATCTTCTCCGAGTTCAGAATTATAAGTTCTGGTTGAATCCAGTGAAGTGTACCTTCGGTTTGGGAGTAGGGAAGTTTCTTGGTTACCTGATCAGCAAGAAGGGGATAAAGGCAAACTCGGAGAAGATAAAGGCTATTTTGGATATGAAGTCTCCTCATTTGTATAAGGATGTTCAGTGTTTGACGGGTCAAATTGCAGCTTTGAGGAGTTTTAGGTCCAAGTTGATAGAGAGGTGTTTGTCGTTCTTTGATACTTTGAAAGGGCTGAAGAATGAGAAGACCTTCCAGTGGACTTTAGAATGTGAGGATGCTTTCCATGGAATCAAGAGGTATTTGTCTTCGGCTCCTTTGTTGGTAAAATTAATTCCTTCAGAACCACTGTACTTTCACCTAGCGGCTAGTTCGTTAGCGGTTGGAGCGGTTTTAGTTCGGGAGATTGGGGGTATCCAACACATTGTTTATTATGTGAATCATGCCCTTCAGGATCACTACTACAAAACATTAAAAATATGACACTCAAACTACAACGTTTTTATAAAAAACGTTGTGTTATTTTTTACACAACATTTTTTGACAAAATATTATAGTTAGATATGAAAAAACGTTGTGAATTTATAAGGGGCAATTTTTGATTTTAAAGTTGTGAATTTATAAAGGGCAATTTTTGATTTTAAAGTTATAACGTTTTCAACGTTATCTATTAAAAAAACACGGAGGGGGACGAAGCTACACGATCTTCTGGGTTAGAATTAAAAGAGGGTTTCAGTCACTTTCTTCCTTCTCCATTCCCTCTCTCAATCGAACTGTCAAACCTTATCATACCTCTCCACCCTAACTCATTCTACATCTAATCCTCATAATCCTAATCCCTTTACCATCTCCACTAAACCCCCATAGAATCAAGGTTTTCAATAAGCCGCCACGTCTGAACTCGAGCTCTCCCGCTCCAAGAAGAAGAAGAAAAAGTCAAAATCCAATTACCAGTGGCCGTTTTCTCCCCTCTGTTATCGCCTCCTGTCCTGCTTCACAACTCCTCCTCCACCATTACCACCTCACGCTTCAAACTTCCGGAAGGTTGGGAGGTCGAAGAGGTTCTGTTAGTTTGTGTTCTTAATTTATAAATTCATGTCCTAAGGCAAATTGCTGATTATTTATCCATGTCTATATCATATATGATCGTACTTCATATGTCCCTCTCATGAATTTTTGGTACTTCATTATATTTGCTTGTAATTTTATACAGAACCAGTAGTATTTTTGTTTAATTATTCATAGCCCTGACAGGTGAGTTGGACTTGAAGAAATTTTTTTACAGCATTGGGTTAGGTTATCTTAAGATTTTTTCTATTATACAATCAATCTCTATTTATTGGTTTTGGTCCGTGGTATGCATCTGTGATAGGTAATAAGAACTGGGATATTATTCTTCTTTTTCTTTTTTCTTTTTCTTTTTTTTTTGAATTGTATGTTATATTATATTGTTTTATTTTCTCAAACTCATATATATCATCAGTTCAGTCTATATGTCAGCAATTGAATAAATACAATATTATGTAACAAGAGCTTTGAGTTTTATTCTGCTTGGTTCATGGTTCTTGAAGTGCTGGGTGTGTATAAACTATGAACTGTGTAGAAGATCATGCAGATTGTATATGTAAGGGTTTCAATTTAATTGATCAGATACCTTAAACCTTTATCAGCCTAAAACATTCCAACAACTCCGTTTTTGTACTGAATTTTTTCTTTCATGGTTCTTTCCTTTTGGAGGACTAAAACTCAAATGCAACTACTTGAAAAATATTTGAAATGAGGCAAGACTTGACATAGAAATAGAGACAACATGAACTTTTTTAGATACCACATTTACTAATGTGACACCCCCAAATTAAGTATACATCACCCATCTTGGGTTGCCAAATACATGGTACAGAATACAAATACAAACTTAACTATACAACATGAGCTGGGAGTTTTTACATGAATATTGTCTTCTAGACAATATCCAAATTAAAATGGAGTCCTCATTACATTTATTGGCACACTATTTTATAGAATAGTGAGGACTACTCTAACACCATCTCGGGCCATCACTCCGTTCCCTGACTTGTTCCGGCTACGTTCTCATTTCCTGAAGAGAACAATGGAAGTAAAAGAGTGAGCTCAACTAGCACAGTAAGAAATATTATGACTAAGATAATGCAGAATAAGTTATCATTAGCCTTCAACAATGTTAAACTGATAGAATATAATAGACAACAAGTTTAACTGCAGTGGAACAAGCAATCCATTAGAAGAGTCAAGTAGAGCATGATATCTACTATCTTCTATTATTTAAAAAGTTTATCATTAAATTTATCGCTGGGACTCGGTTTAATAAATAAATCACATCATCGAATCATCCCTACACTACGGGCCAAGGATATTCATTAGTATCACATCCACAAATTATTCTTGCACTACGGGCCAAGAATATTCATGTAATCATCAATGGTCATGACTATACCAAATTATCCCTGGTCATAATCATACCAATCAACAGTCCATCTATGCACGTAAGTCAAAGATGACTTTCATCACAATATAAGCATGAGGATAATGACAATGATATAAGAATTCAATTAAAAGAAAACACGGGATAAACTTTTAATGATTTATAAGTTAATTTATCCAGAATTCAATAATGTCCAAATTTTCAACATGATACTTGTTTGTGGAGTAAAATTCAAGAATAATATCCATGTATCAAAAATAATTTGGACAGAAAAGAAATAAATTTTTCGGAGAATAGTACCTCGTAAATAGTACCCTATGAATAGTACTTTGGGAATAGTACCCCGTGAATAGTAACCCGACATGAAAAGTGCCCCAAATACCCGTGTGAAGAATATTTGAGTGAATAGTAATCGGGTGAATAGTAACATGTGACGTCCCCAAATTCGGGTATCTTCCAACCCGACAGATGGTGCTACATGGTACTACTATTCACACATACATTCAATTGAAAAGCCTCAATAGAACGAATATGTCTTCTATATAATCAAAATAATATTAATATTTCCCCAGGTTCTTTATAACCATTACATTTGTTCTTGTCATAATATCAGATATATTACAATCATTCACCCTATACTATTACATAAGTATTCTACGGGTTCGTCTTTGCCTTGCCCTTATCCTTACCGGAGCCTTCGGTCCGTTCGATCTTAGCTGTGTTCATATGATTCAAGCAAGAGTGAGCATGACTAGCTCAACAAGTATAACAATTCTAATAAACAACATGCTCGAAACATAGGAATCATATATCTTCAATAACTGAACAATAGTTATGAAGTATTATCGATAATTCAAAATAGCACTTCTTTTCCTTCAAAACGTTTTACAACAACATTATTCAGTAAAACATCAATTCCGGTCCAAGACCTTGAGCATTTCTTACTTTATTTGAAAAGGACATCCCGGCACTAAGTCCGACATTTTTTATGAGCACGTCTAGGTGATCAGCCTATAGTACTCTATGTTGATCAACACTACATCCTTTAAACGTATGTACGTTTAAGTTTTGGCAACCTCACGTACCCATCGAATAATCGATGAAAAATACATTTATTTATTCATACTTAGGCATACCTTGAATCCGTACCAAACAACTGGCGTAGGATAGCGTTATCAATTCTATATTGAAAGACTTGTAAATAAATCAATCAATCTTTTTAGATAAGTCTAGCTGAGTTAAAACTGGCATCGACCCTTTATTTAAAACAATTCATGCATCTCATAACATGAATCACTGAAAACCTGGCTAACACGAAGGTTAGACAAGCGATAAGAAAAACTTGCCTTCAGCGTCTGCTACATTAAAATTACTTTTCCTTTCAGTCTTTACGGTCTCTACAATACATAACCACATAACATACCACATTAGGTCATGAATGAACATACATGGCTCCTAATGAATCTTACCCTTCTTCTCAACCTAATCATGTATTTAGATTTGTGAGTATTGGTTCCGGCTTGCTGTTATAATTTACATCATTCTTACCAACTTCTTTCTCTTGATTGAAATTATTTCATTAATACAACTCATTTCGAGTTAATCATCCTTCCTCACGGCTTATTAACGTTCTTACATCACTAACCGAGACTCGATCATTATTGGTTACATACACTTATTTCATACCATTCATGTTCACGTATTACTCAACAACTTTTAGTTGTAATTCTCAACTTTATAGTCATTATCATTATTGAATACAGTTCACGTTCTTTATACTTTACGTTCATCATTTAAGTACTCATTAAACAACATTAAATTCCTAAAGTCATCACTATAAAAGTGATTTAGGAAAGGTTTTATCATGTTCATTAAGTAATTACATGTCCCATACTTGTCTTGCAAACCATTGGGTTCACAATCAACTTGGTCAACAAAATTCTCTTGTTGGCTCTGCGGCGTGGCAGCCCTTTGTACTAGTGGCGCTGCGGCGCCACTTTCTAGTACCCAACATCCGGTCTCGGAACTGCAGCGTGAGACTTATGCCTACGAGTGGCGCTGCAGCGCAACTCTATAGTGGCACTCCCTTCACCACGGCGCTACGGAGCGGCTTACGAGCTCACATTCAGCGCTGCGCTGCACTCGATGCATAATTTTGACAGTTAATTTCTTAGGTGAGATTCTCGGGCTCATAACTTCTTCGTTATAAGTCCAAATTCGCTCGTTCAAGAGCCTACGGTTCAAAAATTACATACTCTATATGTTCATGCAACAATTTTCCATTTTCAAATCCGTTAACTAAAAATTCACCTATTAGTTCATTTTAACGAAAACGATAAACGTTCGTGAACGTTCATCGCTCGTTTCTTCGTTCTAAGTCGGAATTCGGTCATTCTCGAGTCCGTAACTCTATAATGCCAAATGGGACTTGTCTCCATTTAAAACCAATGTTTCTAAGCTCAATATCAAAATTTGACCTCTATTCCGAGAAGTTTACGAATTCGACGATTATCGTCCAAACTCATGAATTCCGCCTTAACTTCATTTCTTATGATTTGTTCATCGTTTCAAATGGATTCAATCCATTATATTAACATTTTAACATACATATTACATTAACTTATAAACATGATAAGTTGTTACTTATTCTTTGTGAGTTTGTAACTTATAAAAGTATAAAATACTTACACTTTCATTTCTCATGACTTATAATGATTTATGTTTTATAACCATCATTCTCACATCTCCGTATCATACCATCTTATTAAGGTAAACATATGAGAAGTCCATATAGGTTTCTCATGAGTTCATAACTTAATTAAGTTTAAATTACTTATTCATGACTTATACGGTTTAAGTCCATTGATTAATCATTCTTATCATTCCTTAGTATACATGTTCTACCACTACCCACTTCTCTAACAATGGAAGAGAAAGAGATTCATGGTTTAGGTTCTTACCCTTGATAATCACTTGATTAAGCTTCAATCTTCTTCTTGCTTCTTGAATTAACAAAGGCTAACTTATTCTAGCTTGTGTAGCTTTTTCTCTCTGATGAGTGAGTTTTATACACATTAATTGAGTGCATTTGAGCTTAATCTTTTGGATGTTTTTATGTGTTTGTGTCTATTCATGCATGTTTTACGTTGTTTTGTAGGAATGGGGACAAAAGTTACATGGATCGACGTTTCGGGTTGCTAGATTCGCATTTTCGGCTTGCCATTTACACCAGCAGTCACTTCAGAGCCACTTTGAGTATTGCTCCGAAACTTATTTTTAAAAACATAAAGAATGAAAGTTGTAGATCTACGTCTCCTCTTTTCGGAACATCTTGAATCATGAGAATTGGAGTTCGGACGAAGACATTATGGTTATTTTCCCAAAGGACGTCGGAGCAGAAAATTTCCAAAAATGTTCCAGCGCCGGGGCGCCCATTTCAGGACCATGCCCAGCGCCGGGGCGCTGGGGAGGAGTTTGGTCAAGCTTGGACGCGTTTTGGGGCAAATTTTGACACTTTTCTGACTCTAAATTGGATTGGGTTTATTCCTAAGCTAAAAATTGAACTTGTAACCTATAAATACATGATGTAAGGCATAAAATAAAGGGAGATTACATAGATTAGATTAGAGATACACTCCATTAGATTAGAACATAAACCCTAGTTCTTATTAGCCATTAGAGATTGAAGCAACTTGAAGAACATTGGAGATCAAGAGCAAGAGGGGAGCATCTGTGACACCCCCAAATCTAGGTACTTCATTCCCATAAGATTTGGTGCTCACTATTCAAACATTCATACTATTTGCCCAAATAAATTAATATTTGAATCATAAAACCTCCCTTTAAATAGGGTTACATCATTAAGTTCAAAAATATCCCAGGTTATCTAACCTTAAACATCATTTAAAAGCGGAGTTAAAATTATAAAATTACATCATTAAAATAAAGTCTAAGATCATCATAATAAAAGTCTAACATCATGACCATAATCAAAATTACAAGGCTTCATTACTTGTACATTTTTCCCTTTCCTTTGCTAGTCGAAGGTTCATCTACCTTCTCCTCTATAGCTGCAATGAGTTTATAAATATGCAAGAGTGAGCAAAACAATTGCTCAGTGGATATAATTGAGAATCAACAGGAGTATAACAATAATAACTACCAATTAAAGGCTCATCAAGACTGAATAGTACTCTAACAATGATATTTAGAAACTGGAATCCAAAATATGGAATAAACATAACTGAGGGTCATAAGACCATGAACCATGTCCATAGTTGCGAGTAATCTTTCAACCCCAACTTTAACCGTAGTTCTTATTAACCATTAGAGATTGAAGCAACTTGAAGAACACTGGAGATCAAGAGCAAGAGCAAGAGCAAGAGGGGAGCATCTGTGACACCCCCAAATCTAGGTACTTCATTTCCACAAGATTTGGTGCTCACTATTCAAACATTCATACTATTTGCCCAAATAAATTAATATTTGAATCATAAAACCTCCCTTCAAATAGGGTTACATCATTAAGTTCAAAAATATCCCAGGTTATCTAACCTTTAAACATCATTTAAAAGCGGAGTTAAAATTATAACATTACATCATTAAAATAAAGTCTAAGATCATCATAATAAAAGTCTAACATCATGATCATAATCAAAATTACAAGGCTTCATTACTTGTACATTTTTCCCTTTCCTTTGCTAGTCGAAGGTTCATCTACCTTCTCCTCTATAGCTGCAATGAGTTTATAAATATGCAAGAGTGAGCAAAACAATTGCTCACTGGATATAATAGAGAATCAACAGGAGTATAACAATAATAACTACCAATTAAAGGCTCATCAAGACTGAATAGTACTCTAACAATGATATTTAGAAACTTGAATCCAAAATATGGAATAAACATAACTGAGGGTCATAAGACCATGAACCATGTCCATAGTTGCGAGTAATCTTTCAACCCCAACTTTAACCGTCGTAAGACTATAAGGACTCCTCGTACTTAGGGGGATCAGCCCTTCGTACCATGTATTGTGCATAAACATTTAACGCTACACGTAAGTTATCCCCTAATAATAATAATAGGGTTGTTCATCTCAGTATTTAGAGTACAAGTCCACACCAAAGAAGGTTTGGTTTGGATAAACTATCAAGGGTAATTTGAAGTTCAACGAACATCAACTAGTGGACTAGTTGAATCAATAGTGTTGGATAATACAACAGTTGATCAATAATAACATAATATGAAACAATGAATAAGTGTAAGCGAACTGACTATACTTGATCCCATGCTTAGAAACAACTACAAAGCATAAGTATTGAATGACAATAATAAACCTTGCTTGAATAAAATTAAGCTAGGACTTTGAATTATTGAATAAACATTAAGTAATAGCAAGCTGAAAAAAAAGCTTACTCATTATGAAAATGACTTGTGTCAAGTAAATGAACTATAATAATTCAATATTTGAAATTAGAATTCAAGAAAGCTGCATTCATAATATTCGAATATAAATAATGAAACTTGTCTAACAATAAACAAGTTAGAATGCATCAATAAGTATTGGACTTCAAACTTGTTTGAATAAAATAATGTCATAGCTAGATTGTTCAAATCATGATTAAGAATACAATAGTTCGTTTAACGAACTTTAAAGTAAGAACTAGTTCAACATGAATGTAAGGATAAAAGGCTTTCTCAATGTAAAAAGAGAAATTTAGAAACTTGCTCAATGTAAATATAGAGTTAGAAAACTTTCCTTAAGCGTAAGCTACAAAATTAAACTCACGATCACCTACATATAATTTTAGAACCACAATATCTATTAGATATGCTAACATACCAAAACATGTTCATTACCATTCACATTACAGAAACTCTAAGTGTTTAACTTTGCAACACTTGTCTAATGTTCATTAGGTATACTAAATTATCACATAACGTGTTCTCGACTTACTAATCATTTTTGCAACTTTGAACTTACTAACCACAATTCACTATGTTGTGTTAACCTTAACATTACCCATTTAACATACTAACATAATTTCAAGCCATACTATGATGCTATCCCAAGTCTGCGATGAATGATGGTGAGTCGAATCTCAAACCTGTAATTGTAAACAATTGCTTTTACAAAGGCTTGGGACCGTGGCAATTGCTGCCATTTTTTTGCTTTTAGCATCAAAGACACGGTGTCTTGGAAGTGTTGACAGACGCAGAGAAGGCTAATGAACAGTAGCCGACTTTAGCCCAACAAACACAATTTTCACCCATCAAATAGTGATAATAACACGTAAGATAAATATACAACTATCATAAACATGATTGCTCACATTTACAACCAATTAGAACAATTTAACACCAACTAAAACTATTTTAATTTCTCAAAATTCATATTTTTCATATAAAACTCCATTTTTGATACTCATTCTAGAAATCAACACTGTGAATTCATTAGTTGGCCAAATCAGTCCATTCAAATTACGTTATGCTCGTATCACATAGAACTAACATATACATGCTTCAATTTACAGTTTAACATAAGAATTGACCACCTAAATTGGTACTTACCTAAGCCATACAAAGAATACGTATACTGACAAATTTTCTTCCTACTGTCAAACAAAATTAGCATCCAATTCTCTTGTTTAATCATAAACTCTATCATTATAGCATGTATAATCACCATAACTAAATTACATAACAAAATTCAGAAGAAATATAATTCACAGAGCATAGCAAAACTTTACCGTAGTTCACATATGTAGACATATATATATATATATATATATATATATATATATATATATATATATATATATATAGGGTTGTATAAGAAATACCTTCAAATTAGCTTGCACAATCTTGCAATTGCAGACAATTTCTCAGGTTTCACTCTCAAACTCTCTCAATTCTCTCTGCTTTAGCACTTAGAATGCGTAGAAGAAAATCAATTGGTATGCGTAATGATATAATACACAACTGACATAGGCTTAATACCCATAATAAGTAACATCAGTTACTAGGATAAACGTATATAACATAAATACATTATATTTATTATTTATTTTATTTTATTTATATTATTTATTTTCAAAAACTAGAAATTTCAAAAGCCATAAGGCTTGTTTGGCAAAACTCTTTAAATTTTAAAGAATTAAAATACTTAAGCCTTGTTTGACAAAAACTAATTTAAACCCTTTTTAATTTATTTTAATAAACACTTTAGTTTATAACTATAATCACATATTTATTTTCATATCCAACATTAACCCAATAAATTAATCACATACTATATTTTAATTAAATATAGCCATTTAGCAAATATCACAAAATTATAATTTTCGTTATAACTTTACTTAATAATTTAACATATCATCTAAATTATTAAATCAAAATAATAATATAACATCTCATGTTATACCACAATTCTCTAAATTATAAATCAATTTAATTAGAAATTTATCTAATAAATACAGATTTACAAATATTTATTAACGACCACCACATCACTAATTATTTATTTAACAATAAACACCTCAAATAAATATTTATATATTTAAATAAATATTTAAAATTACACTTTAAAATTTCGGATCGTTACATCCCTCCCTCCTTACAAAGATTATGTCTCCAGAATCACAATTCAAACAATCAAATCGTCACAACATCAAATTTGCTGACAACAGATTCTATTCTCTTCTCTTATCATACTTTTATCTTTTAATGTCTATTCAATTGTGGATTCTTGGTTTTAATTCATTAATCATTAACTAACTCTTTTATTAAGACTACCAATTGAATCTTTTATGTCTATAAATTAGTTATTCAATTTATTCCAATTATTTGTGTCAAAGTGAATTGTTTATCTTGTCTTATGCTCATTGACTAATTATTTGATCAGTAATTACCTTGTTACTCTAGAAGGAATTGAAAGAGGAGATTTAGGGTTAGAACTGGGCATGATAACATGTGACTTAGTTATTTTCATGACGAATAATTAGGTTCATGAATTGAATGGAAATATCTATTCATCGCATGTAACACATA
Organism: Panax ginseng; assembly: GCA_020205605.1. Taxonomy (NCBI): domain Eukaryota; kingdom Viridiplantae; phylum Streptophyta; class Magnoliopsida; order Apiales; family Araliaceae; genus Panax; species Panax ginseng. Next base: position 145,913,278 of record CM035128.1, on the reverse strand, counting down.
AGGAATTGGAATTGAAGGAGTTTAATTCAATTGTTTTGCATAGGAATATAGCAAGATTAACCTGGATTAAATAGAAGTCATTTGATCACTTGGAAAAGGACTTTTGGCATTTGAGAATTCCTGTTAACAATTCAGTAGGCATAATAATTGGGATAATTGGATAATTGATTTATAGTTCATAATTGGGGATATTGAAGTCTTAATCTTTATTTATTTGAATTCATTTATAAAGCAATTTGGTTTAATTAGTTAATTTAGTTTTCTTAATTAGAAAAATCACACTTTGCAATTGTTTAAATAAAATTGATTTGGTTAAGAGTTAGTACTTGGTAATTTTTATTAAATAATTTCTCGTGGGAACGATACTCTATTTTCACTTTATTACTTGTTGACCGTGTATACTTGCATGTATTCATTGATTGCGAAATCAACCAACAAGTTTTTGGCGCCGTTGCCGGGGAATTAATTTAATAATTATTTACCAATATTAATTTCAATCAAATTAGTCTTAATTTAAATATTTTTATTTTTATTTTTAATTCTCTTCCTATATTTCTCTCTTTTCAGGTACCATGGATGACTTTGCGTATCAATGGCCATACATAAACATGACTCAACCAAGGGAAACATGGATTGATGGACTTAATACATTTTCTGTAGAGCCAATACAAATTGAGGCAAACTCGAAGACGTTGGAGGTTATCGCAGCCTAACGGAGGTGAAGGATGGAAAACATGACTAAACCAATGGAAACAGAGATTGACGGACTTGCGACACTTTCAGCATTGGCAGCACAGGTGTCCGCAATAGCTAAGAAAATGGAAATATGGAGTCCACCATCCACGCAGCAAGTAGCTATGGTTTGTGAGTTATGTGCTGGGAGTCATGCTACAGATCAATGTGCCATAAATGCTGAATCAACTCAGTTCGAAGGGAGCTACAGTCGATCAACCCAACCGTATCCGAATCAAAACGCATATAATCCGGGTTGGAGAAATCATCCGGGATTTTCTTGGAGTAGCAATCAAGCTCAAGCGCCTAGACAACAAAACACATCCGGATTTCAAAATCAAACCCAACAACAGCCAGAGAAAAAACCAAGTTGGGAAGAATACAAAGAGCATGTTAGGTGACTTTCAGTCAAGGGTCATTACTAATGGGAACCTCCCAAAGGAGACATTGCTTCTGATGGATGGAGGGTTCCTCAATTTTCGTAGGGAAATTGGATAGAGAATTGAAGAAGTCAGGCTGAGACTATAAAACAAGCGCTTATTGGGAGGCAACCCATGTTTAATTTTTTTTTTAATTTTTATTAGGTTTTATATTAGTAGTTTTGAATTTGAATTTATTTAGAATTTAATAAAATTGCGTCTATTATGGTTTATAGGTTATTCAAGTCAAATTCAAGTGAGATGCCCAATTTGTTCCATATGCTTAGCATATTCTCCAAACTTAGTGGACAAGGAGGAAGATTGTTATATTTTCGTGGAAGTCCTCTCTACTCTTTTTTTTATTTTCACCATTGAGGACAATGTCTAGTTTATGTTTGGGGGCACTTTAGTGTCGTATTGCATATAGTTAGTTATCTGCATGGTAGTTCATTTTTTTGTGTTAGCATTGTGTTTTTTTTAGGTTACATATAATACATGGTAGTTATTTTCATATTCATATATGTGTTGCATTAGTATGTGTTCATGTAGTATAATTGCATTTTTTTTGCATGAATCTGTGTGATCGGTTGGTGTGGTCTTAGCTCGGCCTATGATAAGATTGGTTTTACATGTTAACTTGAACAGTGTTGATAATTGATGATGAGTTCTAATTTTAATCATGATGATAATCTAAGCCTGTCCTAAACTTATGTAACCAGTTATCACTTAAAGTTTTAACTGTTAGAATCCACTTGGTTCAAGAGTTTCATAATTTGTTTCTGAGGGAAAATCTTCATTAAAATTTAAAGAAATTAGCGAATTGGCAATAAAGGTTGGAATAACGTAAAAGCTTGAGTTTGGGGGAATCTATGGGGTATATATATACAAAAAGAAAAAAAAAGAGAAAAAAAATGATGAAAAGAAAAAAAAGAATAAGAAATCCAAAAAAAAAGAGAATAAACACCGTGGCATGCTTGTCTAGTTTTGTGGCCTTTGCTACTTGAGTAAGTAAGCCCAAGGGGATTGTCTTTACACCTAGCGCCCTAAGGTCTTAATGGCTTGGGAGTCGTTGGTCGAAAGCTCGTTAAGGTAACACTGAAAAGCCTAAGGGAATAAGACATTGCACAGCCATGAGAAAAAAAATAAAAAAATGAATAAAACACGAGAAAGAGCAAAAAATGCCCTCATGATTGAATAAAAGTAGAAATAAATCCTGTATTTACCCTTAGACTTGGTAATTTCTTAGTTTTAACTGAAGTTATCATGTTCACAAAAGTAATTGAATTGGAACTGAAATTTTCCTTCTAAGAAGTTTGTTATGTGATTATCTTGAACTGTGGTTGGTTAAAATGGTTAATAAGCACACACACACAACATGGGTGATGACAAGTTTGGATTGACTAATTGGTTAGAGTTATGGATTTTGACTTGATTGGATATATTGTTTGAGTATCATTGGTATCTTTGAAGCCTGTTGCTATATATCATACTAATTTAATACTAGGTTCGTAGGTATATTAGGAAGTAGATCATGCATATGCATTCATGTAGTTGAGTTCGGTTGTTTATTTTTAGTTCTTTTGTACTTTTACTTGAGGATAAGCAAAGGTTTAAGTTTGGGGGTATTCGATGAGTGAGTTTTATACACATTAATTGAGTGCATTTGAGCTTAATCTTTTGGATGTTTTTATGTGTTTGTGTCTATTCATGTATGTTTTACGTTGTTTTGTAGGAATGGGGACAAAAGTTACTTGGATCGATGTTTGGGGTTGCTAGATTCGCATTTTTGGCTTGCCATTTACACAGCAGTCACTTCAGAGCCAATTTGAGTATTGCTCCGGAACTTATTTTGAAAAACTTAAAGAATGAAAGTTGTAGATCTACATCTCCTCTTTTTGGAACATCTTGAATCATGAGAATCGGAGTTCGGACAAAGACGTTATGGTCATTTTCCCAAAGGACGTCGGAGCAGAAAATTTCTAAAAATGTTTCAGCGCCGCGGCACCCATTTCAGGCCCATGCCCAGTGTCGGGGCGCTGGGGAAGAGTTTGGTCAAGCTTGGACGCATTTTGGGGCAAATTTTGACACTTCTCTGACTCCAAATTGGATTGGGTTTGTTCCTAAGCTAAAAATTGAACTTGTAACCTATAAATACATGATGTAAGGCATAAAATAAAGGGAGATTACATAGATTAGATTAGAGATACACTCCATTAGATTAGAACATAAACCCTAGTTCTTATTAGCCATTGGAGATTGAAGCAACTTGATGAACACTGGAGATCAAGAGCAAGAGCAAGAGAGGAGCATTAGATTTGCTGACAACAGATTCTATTCTCTTCTCTTATCATACTTTTACCTTTTAATGTCTATTCAATTGTGGATTCTTGGTTTTAATTCATTAATCATGAACTAACTCTTTTATTAAGACTACCAATTGAATCTTTTATATCTATAAATTAGTTATTCAATTTATTCCAATTATTTGTGTCAAAGTGAATTGTTTATCTTGTCTTATGCTCATTGACTAATTATTTGATCAGTAATTACCTTGTTACTCTAGAAGGAATTGAAAGAGGAGATCTAGCGTTAGAACTGGGCATGATAACATGCGACTTAGTTATTTTCATGACAAATAATTAGGTTCGTGAATTAAATGGAAATATTTGTTCACCGCATGTAACACATAAGGAATTGGAATTGAAGGAGTTTAATTCAATTGTTTTGCATAGGAATATAGCAAGATTAATCTGGATTAAATAGAAGTCATTTGATCACTTAGAAAAGGACTTTTGGCATTTGAGAATTCCTGTTAACAATTCAGTAGGCATAATAATTGGGATAATTGGATAATTGATTTATAGTTCATAATTGGGGATATTGAAGTCTTAATCTTTATTTATTTGAATTCATTTATAAAGAAATTCAGTTTAATTAGTTAATTTAGTTTTCTTAATTAGAAAAATCACACTTTGCAATTGTTTAAATAAAATTAATTTGGTAAGAGTTAGTACTTAGTAATTTTTATTAAATAATTTCTTGTGGGAACGATACTCTACTTTCACTTTATTACTTGTTGACCGTGTATACTTACACGTATTCATTGATTATGAAATCAACCAACACTCTCTAACCAATAAGCACCTTATAAGTTGTAAAGTGTTGGATGAAATAAACAACCAACAAATGAAATCTAAGCTTGCTATTTATAAGATTTCTATAGTTAGGGCATAAGGGTCATTAATCCAACCCACCTCCTTAATCACCTCCTTACTATTCTTTTACTTAGTTATTAAGTTAACTTTCTCACCACATATACTTGGCCATCATAACACTTAGCCATTAAGTTAACTTGTTAATCACATAGCTTATCCTTTGTTTGTTCATCACATAAAAGCACTTTGCTTGCTCACCACACTTATTTCTTGGCCACCAAGATCACCCATGTGATCATGGGTTGCTCCATGGATCCTCCTAATCCATTGGATTAATAGTTTGGGATTAAAGTTTAATTAATCCTAACTTATACATTGGGCTTGAAATTAAACAAACACTTGGGCTTGATCATTAATTTACCTTGGACTTAACATTACAAATATTTGGGCTTTAACATTAATTCTTATTGGGCTTTATAATTATCCCAATTGGACATTGCAATCTCCTACACCATCCTACAAGTCCATTACATATGGCTTAAAGCCTTATAACGTATAATCTACGTATTAATCTCGTATTCCACCTCATATACTTATTAGTATACCACATACCATTTTTTATACCTACTCATATAATACTTCGTATCATACTCGTATTCATTACATCGTACAATACCTACGTATTATACGATCAACACTTTAATTCATATATACACATTTCATTTCCTTCTCGAAAATCACTTTTCCTAACCGTTAGGTTTTAAGTCCGCAGGCGAAAAATTGTGTTTGTCATAACTGAAATATTATTGGATATTCCATCTCGTCTTAGAATTCTATCATTATGTATTTCTCGAAAATTCAAAAATAATTCCCGAGCAGAAATGCGTGAATAGTGTTTTCAGAAAATTTCTCAAAAAGTTTTTATTTTCGTCCTGAAATTTCAAACACTTTAATTCTATCACATAGCCAAAAATCTACGATGTTCCGACATATCTAGGTCATAGAACGACCTTCAATTAGCTTACTCCCATAAATAATTAATTAAATTCATTTAATCCACATAATCAAATAAAAATTTAATTCTAAAAAAAATCTAATTTTTCTGGGGCGTTACACTCTTCCCCCCTTATAAGGATTCTGTCCCCAGAATCTCGCTACAACTATCTAACTAAATGAGGAAAATTTCTCCATCATTTTAATCTCAAGTTTCCACAATGCTTCGTCGACATTGTGGTTCTTTCATTTCACCTTCACCGAAGGTATTATCTTATTTCTCAAGACTCGCCCCTTCTTATCAATAGTCTGAGTTGGAAGTTAAACACTTACTAACATATTACGCTATCTTTCTTTTATTAGTTCTTCTTTAACTCGGGTTTATTTGGAACTCAAATTCCTCCTTCAAAACGAGATGGTTCTAGATCTTCTCTTTATCCTGCATCCTCTTCTTTATTCGCTTGCACTCCTCGTTACCTAGTTGTACTTAATTAACTCGTTCCATTATCGTGGATTGAGTCTACATTGTGAATAACATTTCTACCTCTTTATTCCGTAATCTAACTTCTAACTTCGTTCTCACCATTTCCGTTATTAACTCATTTTGAGTCGCTAACATTGATAGCTTTTCCCTACCCTTTCTACTTAACGCGTTGGCTCCTACATTTTCCTTCCCTGCATGATATAAGATATCACAGTCCTTTTCTACCGCATATTCCACTCCTTCTGTATGAAGATATATTTCAGACTCTTAGAGTCCGTGTATATCTCACACTTCTCCCCGTATAAATACTATCTTTAGATTTTTAATTTGAAAACTACAGCTGCCAATTATAGATCATAAGTAAGATAGACCTTCTCATAATCCTTTAACTGGCGTGATGCATACATAATGACCTTGTCATGCTACATGAGCACGCAACCTCGTCATCTATGCGAAACATCGAGATACACTACAAAATTCCTCGTATCATCTGATAAGGATAATATAGGTGCCTCACTTAACTTCCATTTTAGTTTCTCAAAACTATTTTTCTCACTTCTCATTCCCAACACACCTATCAATTTGCCACTGACTTTCTCGACGCCCCTTACGGAAAGTCTAAATTTAGTACATCAGTCAACCCATACGACACAACTAGAAACTCGTAATAATCATAACGAGTTCTGAACGTCGTCATAGGTACCTCCTCCTTCCTTACTTTTATCTGACGATACCCCATACACAAATATATTTTAGAAAAATACTTTGCCCCTTTCAACTGATCAAATTGATCATCGATCATGGGCAATGGGTAGTTATTCTTAATCGCTAACCAAATAGTCATATATTTGACTTACGTATTGGTTTACTTAACTTTACTTCTTAGGGTTCACGTTCTTTCGACCTAAGTTTATGCGACCTACTTTCATTACCAGCTTACAGCTTCATGACATACGAAGATGTCTTACTTAATATACTCATCATCTTCGATGATTTACATTATTATCTTCTTCTTATTATTTCTCTAGGACTCAGCACACATCGCTTCTATGCTAGTAGTCCATATGGTACTCTGAGTGGTTTCCCATAAACAACTAACAAACAAGTTCCCGTCTCATCTGCACTGCCATCATAGTGAGTTAGATCGGTTGCCAGTTTCGTATATACCTTAGCTCTCTGATGGAATTGTTTAGCCCAGTTCCCATATGTCAACCATCAAAGGTTACGATTGTACCACAACCTAAACTAATCTTAACATCCTTCTAGATTAAGGTCATGATTAGATGACAAAGAAGAAAAGTTTCGAGTGATTCATCACCATAAATTACTACCTTGGGTTTCTTAAAAAACCGAAAGATTCATACTTTTATTCTAATAATTTATTAAAGTTCTATGGGTAATCAACTCATTCATACCGAGAATTACTTCAAATTCTCTCAACTTTATCGGTACTTATCTACCGATACTTGCTTACATTTCTTATTCATGAAACCATTTCCACAAATATAATCAACGAAAGTTATTTCCTCATTCTCTATCTTAACATATAAAGATATTTATAATCCCTTTCGGGAATGAACTTAATCACTTAGCAAACTCTCATGCTATAAAAGAAAAGTAGCACTCCAATCATATAGCACATAAGCATTCATTGTATTGACTGGACTGATACCTACTACTAAATTCGCTGATGCAACCGCATCTTGGACCATCATAATAAAATTACGGGTCATAGGTTTACCCAACAATGGTGTTTCAGTAATGGCTAACTTACCACTACTAACACCTTTACTTTCCTCTGACCCCTTCTTTGGGCAATTTCTTGCCATGTGGTCCAACGACCCACACACAAAACAACCATGGATTTTCTTAGAATTAGGACAATTGGGTAATATATGACCCTCTTGTCCACAATTATAACAAACCAATTTCCCTTTCAGACAGACTCCTAAATAAGTCTTTCCACATGTCGTACATGCTTCAATCCTATGCTTAGGATCCCTTTGTCCCACCCCAGTATTCCTAGAGTTAAAATTCTTTCTTTTTGGCATACTGCCACTACCACTGGCACTCTCTGCCTTGGTTCCTCCCTCTCCCTTGTTCTTATTCTTTCTCTCTTTGTGGTACTAGGTTAACGCCTCACTACCACCCTCCACTATAATCGCCTTTTCCAGAATGGTCCCATAGGAAACACTCTGGAACATCAAAATCCTACTATAAAGCCAGGGTTTCAGGCCCTGCTTAAACCTACGAGCCTTCCTCTCTTCAGTGTCCACTTGATGTGGAGAAACTTTGCTAATTCATTAAATTTGGCCGCGTATTGGGGAACCGTCATGTCCCCTAGTTTAAGTTCTAAGAACTTAATCTCCATCCTCCCTTGCATGTTTGTAGGGAAATAATTCTCGAAGAAAACCTTCTTGAATTGTTCCCACGTTACCCCATCTGTTCTAGCTCCACCCTGGTGAGCCTCCAACAAAAAGTTGGCTTCCACTTTCATTATGTAAGTCGCAAAAGAAGTCTTTTGTGTCTCACCTACGTTTGTAATAACAAATGCCTTCTCTATTTCCTTTACCAATGTCTGGGCTTCTAATGGGTCCGTTGTTCCTTTGAACTCTGGTGGACCTATGCTTTTAAATTCTTTAATGGTAGTTATTCTGGCTAACCTAGGTTTGACAGGTACTCTACCCCCTGTTGGTCGATTTAGCTATTGCCAAATTGCACAAAAGCATACGCGGTCCACAAGTAATATATGAAAGTAGAGTGTCGAACCCACTAGGATAAAGTCTTAAGAGAAAAATAATTACTAAGGCAAAGTCGTTACTAATCTTATCTAAACACGTAAAAACAAGTGGTTGGTTAAGCTATTTCAATAAGACTATAAGAATAAGAAAAGTTGTGACGCCCCCAAAATAGGTATACATCACCCATCTTGGGTCGCCAGATACATGGTACATAAATTCAAATATAACTTAATTATACAACAGTCGTGTAAAATACGACAAAACATAGCTGAGAGTTTAAACAAGAATATTGTCATCTAGAAAATATCCACACTCAATGGTGTCCTCATTACAATTATTATCACATTATTCCGTAGAATAGTGAGGACTACTAAAGCCATTTATCTTGGACCATTACTCCATTCCCCGACTCGTCCGAGCTATATTCTCATTTTCTGAAGAGAACAATGAAAGAAAGGGTGAGCTCAACTAGCCCAGTAAGAATATTATGACTAAGATAATGCAGAATAAATTATCCTTAGCCTTCAACAAAGATAACAACCGATAGAATACAATAGACAACAAGTTTTAGATCAACAATCGCAGTGAAATAAGCAATCCATTAGAAGAGTCAAGTAGAGCATAAAATCTACTATCTTCTATGATTTAAAAAGTTTTCATCAACTTTATCATTGAGACTCGACTTTAATAAATAAACCACATCATCCCCGCACTACGGCCAAGGATATCATGTAATCATCAATGGTCATGATTATACCTTAATAAATCCTCGGTCATAATCATACCAACAATCGCCCATCAATGAACTACAGGCCAATGAGGACTTTTACCACATCATTCGTTATATTACGGTCATGATTATACCGAATAATCCCTGGTCATAATCATACAAAGTCTATCTATGCACGTAAGCTAAAGATGACTTTAATCACAATATAAGCATGAGGATGATGATAATGACATAATAATTCAATAAAATAAGTTCAAAGATAAATTTTAAAGATTTATAATTTAATTTATCCAGAAATCAATAACATCCAAATTGTCAACATGATTCTGCTTTGTAGAGTAAAATTCAAGAATAATATTCATGTACCAAAAATAATTTGGACAGAAAAGAATCAATTTTTCGTCGTAAATAGTACCCCGTGAATAGTACTTTAGGAATAGTACCTCATGAATAGTACCTCGACATGAAAAGTACCCCAAATACCAAAGTGAATAATATTCGGGTGAATAGTAATTTAGGTGAATAGTAACTCGTGAATAGTACTCCGACACGAAAAGTATCCCGAATACCCGAGTGAATAATACTAGAGTGAATAGTAATTGGGTGAATAGTAACCCGTGAATAGTAACTCATGAATAGTACTCCGGCACAAAAATTACCTCGAATACCCGAGTGAATAGTAACCGAGTGAATAGTAACCTGTGAATAGTAACTCGTAAAAAAAATACCAAAGAAAGTGATAATCCATGACGAGTACAAAAGAAATGATAACTCAGACGAATATAATAGAATATACGAAACTACAAATGGATTTTCACCCGCCATGCGGTAATCCACGTAGACAGATCATTTCCACAATTTAATAAAGAATGAATACAAAGGATCATTCACCATACATACGGTAATCCACATAGATAGGTTATTTCAACAGAATAATAACAATGGAATAACAGAAGAATTCACCATGCATGCGATAGACCGCACAGATAAGTTATTCCAACAGAATAATAAAGAATGGAACCAGGTCATATGTAATCCGCACAAACATGATATTCCAACAGAATAATAAAGAATAGAACCAGGTCATACGTAATCCGCACAGACAGGATATTCTAACAGAATAATAAAGAATGAAATAACAATAGAATTCACCAGGCATGCGATAGACCGCACAGACAGGTTATTCCAATAGAATAATAAAGAATGGAATAACAGAAGAATTTCACCATGTATGCGGTACTTCGCATAGACAGGTTATTCTAACATAATAATAAAGAATGGAATAACAACCCTTATGAGTATTGAAAGAAAATAACTCTCTTCATGAATACGAAAGAATAATACCCCTTACTATAATAATAATATCCATTACCTTAGAAAAAAACTGGATACTGGAATAGTGAGGTAGCAGAATTCTCTTCTTCTTTCTCTCTATAATTTCTCTCTATAATAATTGCTCTATAGCTTTAGTGAATTGGTGAGAAATGAAGGAAGAATGAGCTTCTATTTATAGGAAAATATAGTTTTGATAATTGCACGCTTTTGGGGCTCAAAATATTACAAAGATAATACCTTCCTCTTTTTTCTTCATTTTTATTTAGTCCTGCAAGTATTATCAAACTTGCACCATCTCCCCTAATAGTAAATCATGTGAATCAATAGTTCTAGACATGTGAAAATATGAATTACAGTATAGTACCTCCATCTATACCTATATTTTTAACTTAGTCATGCAAGTATTATCAATCTTGCACCAACTCCCCTAATAGTAAATTAATGTGAATCAATAGTACACACATGTGAACAAATAGTTATAATCATGTGAATCAATAACAATTAATTTCTCATTTATCCGGTTAATTACCCGATTGGTCAATATAACCTCCAGACATCAATTATTATCGAAATAAATGTCAATTTTCATTAACAATAATAATTCCAACACAATGGAACTATCAATTTCATCTTTAATCAACATGAACTTATTCATCATTAATATTATAATTCACAATATTTAATAACCGTGTCGTTCCTGGAAAGAGGGGCTTTACGATAAGAATTTTTCCTTTTTGGTAGCATGAATTAGGTGACCAAACCTCTCCTCGATGTAACTTCTAGACATTGTCCATATTGCAAATAATAATATGAATAACTTTGTCATCTCAATTATTGATTTAATAATATAACATATTATACAAATGATACTGTGATAATAATTGAATCAATAATATGAGAGATATGATGCAGCAATTACTGTAGCAATAATTAAATAAAACTAAGTGTCTTCTCACGTAAGCATCAATAATCAATGTACAATACCGTGTGATACTATGCAACCACGCGTATTACTGTACTTTTATCACCGATTATTTTATGAAAACTTTCTTACTTTAAAATTTTTTCAAATATCACCCTTAACTTTAATCTTTTATCAATTTAACTATTTACTAAATTAGAAAAATTGAATACTTTTATTTCATAAAATTCGGGATCTCACAGAAGTAGTTGTGCTAGGAAGTCAAGATAGGATTACAACTCCCTTAATGCGTCGCCTAATCTCCTAACTCTCCAAATTACAAACGAATCAAGGAATGGTCGACCGAGAACAATAAATACGCATAAGCTTCTATCGAAGGAAAATGCACATCCCTAACAAGATAAATCACAATATGTCTATTGGTGAAAATAACTAGGTCAAGGTCATTAAGCTATGTCTCAATGTCACACAAGGCAAATAGGGATATGTGTATCCTATTAGTATTTTATGCACATATTCCATTGGCATGGTCATAACAGGTGGTGTTGTATTTAAAGATAGATAATAACATCCATTTGTCAATTTCCATTACTATCAATACCAATTTCTTTATCAAGCAATCAGTCATTAAATAAGAAATACAATAACCCATTCCAAAATGATTTATTATATAAAATATGAGAGAAAGTTAATTAAGCTAAACAAGAGGTTACATTGCAATCCTACAAATGGAGTTAGTTCATGACTATGGTGCTAACACACATTTTCAATACATTCTACATTATCACAATTACACAAATAAATGGGAGATTTAGAATAAGAAAACCCTTGTTTTGAAGTGTTCTTCCTCCAAATCTTTTCTTCACTGTGGAGCTTCTGAGCTCTGTCAGATGCAATAACTCTCCTTCCTTGAAATACAACTTCTTTCTCTTCTAGAAATTAAAAGATAGAAATAAAACCTATTCTAAGCTATCTGCAATAAAAGTTCTCTCTGAATATCTCTGATATTCTTCGATCATCAATCTGCAGCGCTTCTTTTCCTTATATAACGCTCCCTCTTTCTTCTAGGTCATTAAAGACTCTTTCTTGTTTGGAGCATAGAGCTCGCATCAAGCTGTGAGTCGAGCATAAGCTTGACAAGTGGTGCTGCGGTGCCACGTATGGCTATAGAAACTGGAGTTCATGCTGCGACACGGACCCATAGTGCAGAACAGTTACTTTCTGTCATGAGAGGAGTAGGGGTACTAGGGCACTGGATCTGATCTTGGGAGCACGAGAATAGGAGTCAAGGCCGACTTAAGCGCCGGGCACCGGGCTTCAAAGAGCTAATAGCAACAATATCTTGTGTCATGTACCTTGAAACATTATACACTCATTGGCACCGAGGCCCCACTTTATAGTAGGCTTTGGCAATGTATGGCGTTGGGGTGCGAAGTAGGGAGCTGGGGTACCACTTTCTAGTAGCTAAAAAGTGGTACAGCGCTGCGGCGCGGGCTCCAAATATGATACTGGCGATGCGACACCAGTACAACAAAAATGCTAGAACTTAAACAAAATAACAATAAAATATAGGTAAAAACTAACTAAGAGACTAAAAACAGGCAACAACTTAAGCCACAAAGAAACTAATTCGTAGGTATAAATCGCACTCATGAAATACCCCCAAACTTAAGCTTTTGCTTGTCCTCAAGCAAACTGACATACATCCATACCTATTTTTGCAAGATACGAATGAAGACTAATACTAACAACGAATATGGCCTTGTCTAAGCAAAATCATAAACATCCTCTAAGAATAAGGCAAAAACGTATGCAAACAAGGGCTTAAAGTCTAAAAATAAACATGAGACTGTAATAGATCCATTTTGTGTGTGTGTGTGCAGACCACATATCTAAACTAGCCATAACCCAAATTAAGATCATACAGTCCACCATGATAACCAATAAGCTTACTATGCAACTCACATAATTAACAAGGATTAAGACAAGACGCAAAAACACGAATGGCTCAAAAGTTCTAGAATAAAAAATAAAATTTCGACTTAGACAGTACTTGATTACTTTTAGGCTAAACAGAGCACCCATTAGCAAGCTTTCGATCAATGACTCCCAAGCCAGAAGACTTTAGGGCACTAGGTGTAGAACACCCCTAAGAATCTAATAACTCAAGCACAAAGGCCACGTAAACAACATAAGTCCAAAATAGATTTTACCAGCCTGCATTTATGGGCGAGTGCGTTTCCACGCTTGATGAGTAGGTTTTATACATATGAATCTGATATTATTAAACTTAATTATTGTTATCTTTAATTGTTTTTAGTTTCTTTTTTATGTGTTTTGTGTTTATTTCTTGTAAGTTGGAGCTGGAGGGACAAATTGGTCATTTGGGAGAAGAAAAATGTCAAAAATCATTAAAATTAGAGCTGAGTTGCATTTTTGTAATTACGCGGTCCTGGTGAAGCGCCTAGGCGCTTGGAAATGGCCTAGGTTGAGCGCCTAGGCGCTCATGTGCGGCTAAAGAAGGATTTTTCTACTACTAAGTGGGTTTTTGAATCAAAGAAGGAATCTAAAAGAGGGCTGAGACTAATACAAATAGGAGAAGACTTTAAAAAAGATGTATCACTTAATTTTTCAAGAGATTTGCAGAGAGAACAATGAAGAAAAATACGAAGGAGGATTGCAAAGGCTGAAGATCAAAGAGAGAGTATTTGAGCAAATTCAGAGTTTCTTCTTCTCTTCTCTATTTTTATCTTTTGTAATTATCTAGGATGTTTGGATTATTAATCTGGATGATGTTTTTCTTTATTATTATCATGAACTAAATTTTCATTAAGATTGCAACAGAACTTGGTATATAGTTTAAATTGAACCTTCCCATTGAATGAAAGTTGGTTTTTATTGAATTGTTTATCATATCTTATGTTTATTAATTAATTGTTTAGCCAACAATTACTATGATAATCTATATAAAATTGAAAGATGAAATATAGATTGAGATCTGTATATGATAACATTTGTTCATATAATCTGATTAGGGTTAATGTGATTAGCATGTAGGATAGGAATATACCTGTGTCTTTTGTATCCATTGAAAGAATTTTTGCGTAAAACCCTAATTAATTTGATTCACATAGGAATATAATCAGTTGATTATTTGGGGTGTTCCTTATAATTTTGTGTCTTAAAGATCGGATTTAGGATGATTTGTTCACGTGTCTTTGGAAGAAGTGCGTGAATTTTATAAAGCATTCTTGGATAATGATTCATATTAATTAATTGATTTAAATGGGAAGTAAATTTGTTTAAATGAAATACTAAGGGAAGTTGTAATCTTAACCTGTTAAATATGCAGTTACTCTTGTGAAATTCTGATTTTAATTATTAGTTTTGTTGAGTTTAATTTTCAAATCACAAACAATATTTCATAGTTTAAAATAGGATTAATTACATTAGAATTAGTGATTGATAAATATTAGTCTATTTCCTCGTGGGAACGATATCCTTGCTTGCTGAATATTACAATTGAACGCGTATGCTTGCGTGTTAAAATGTTATTAAGAAATTAGGCAACAAGTTTTTAACGCCGTTGCCGGAGAAATTAGTTTAATATTTTGTTAATATTAATTTTGGTAGAGTTAATCTTAATTTAAACGTTTTTTTATTTTATTTTATTTTTGTCTCTAGTCTAATTCCTTTTCAGGTACCATGGACAACTATGCCTATCATTGGCCATATTCGAGAATGACTCGGCCAAGGGAGGTAGAGAATTATGGACTCAATGAATTATCAGCACAATTTGGGACACTTTCGAGGAAGATTGATGCTTTATCAGCACAACTTATTCAAAGTGTAGAGGTGATATGTGAGTATTGTGATGGAAACCATCCGAATCATCAATGCGCCATCAATTTCGAGTCGTACAATATAGTGGAAACTTCGATGATTACCCCAACAATTATGAATATTCCAGTAATTATCATCATGAGTGGGGGAATCCACTAAATCTTTCATGGAGCGATGACAATCTAGCCCAACCCTTTGCTCCATGCCAATCATACACTCTTGAATTACAAGTTCAAGCTCCTAATCATAAAGAAGAAAGGATTTTAAACTTGGAAGGACTTATTTCTAAGTTCATGGTTTTGATTGAGGAGCAGACGAATAGTCAGGAGATGTCAATTCAAAATCTTGAGAACCAGGTGGGACAACTTTTCAACGCCATCGTCAATCACCCTCAAGGTGAAGTGTCAAACAACATGGTTCCCAAGACTGATGGATTGCCCACGCTAAATTTGGAACCGAATATGCCAAAAGAAAATGATGTGCAAAGGGAGGAGACAAGTGGGGAGCAGGAATATAAGGTCACCAAAGATCTAGCCTTGAGTTCTAACATAGATGAATCGATTTTTATAGTGCCCCATATATCTTCTCCACCAAAGTTTAAGGATCCGGTTAGATTTGCAATCATGTGTCCAATTAGTAGTCATTTTTTTCTATAAAGATATATATGACATGAAAGCTAGCTTAAAATTGGTGTCATGGTGTGAAGAGAATGGGAAGAGAGATGAAGAACCAGTTGTTCTGGAAAAGCTTCAACGTAAAAATTTGTTCACAGATACAATTCAAAAATTGCCTAGTTATTTGAAGGTTGTAAAAGAGAATCTACCTATAAAGAACAAGCTAGGTGAATTTGAATCAATAACCCTTAATGATGGGAAACTCTTGGAAGTTACGTTATTACTAATGGATGGAGGGTTCCTCAATTTTTAAAGGGGAATTGGATAGAGAAAGTTGAAGCAGTCGGGCTGAGGACGTTAAACTAAGCGCTCACTGGGAGGCAACCTAGACTTACAATTTATCTCTTTAAATTGTAGTTCATTAATTTTATTTTAGTATTTTATTTCATTTAGCTATATATTTTATCTTATTTTAGGGTTGTATGTTTAGTTGTAATCTCTTTGCAAATGATAACTGAGAATTGGGTTCATGGCTTGCAGGTTAGAAGCATAAAAGAGCAAAAGTTTTGGTTAAGGCTGGCCCAAGCGCCTAGGCGCCCAAAACAAGCCTATTCCAAGCACCTAGGCGCTCAACTGCAGAATGCCTAAACACGCCCAAGTGCCTAGGCGCTCACTTTAAGCTCTTTTCAAGCGCTTAGGCACTCACCAACACCATCAGATTCTGTTCCCAAGCACCTAGGCGCTCCAACCTTCACAATTTCAAGCGCCTAGGCGCTCTACCTTTGCACTTAAAAAAAAATAAAGCCCTAAGTAAGGCAATTCTAATTCAAACCCAATTCCTTTCACTCCTAATTCAAAAGCAACTCCTTCCAAGCCCTTGCACCACAATAACACCAACTCTTGCACTCTCCCAATCAAAATGTAATTCATTTTCTCCAAACCACAATCAAGACAAAAGCAAGCTAAAGTCAACTTCTTTATCTCCTAGTTGGATTCCAACTGCAACAATTCAAAGCAAAGTTCAAGCTTCAAGATTTGCTCTAAACCAAGTTTGGGGGAGGTTCACATAGGGGTCTAAGCCTGCAAGTGATTGGCGCTCCATAGCAGTACCCACCACCTCCACCCTTGTCCGTGTACCCTCCCAACTGACTTAGCTCCAGAGGATGATGCTAATACAGAAGAAGTAGGATACTAATAAGGAATAAGGCTTCGATCTTTCAGGGAAGTCCTCAGTGCCTACTTTCTTATATTTTTTTCATTATATACAATGAGGACATTGGATATGTTAAGTTTGGGGGTGCATTCTTCCAGTTCCAGTTGCATTCATTTAGTATAACTTATTCATTTCCAGTTCCAGTTTCATTCATTTAGTATTCATTTTGTAGTTTTTCATGTAGTTTTCATTCTAATTTCTTTAAAAAATGAAGAAAAAAAATTCAAGTATTTGCATGTTTCCTGCTGTTAGATAGTTCAAGTCTGTTTTGGCCAATGATGAGATTGGAATTGAGTAGACAAGTATAGTATTGACTATTAAGACTTTGATTTGATTTCTTGTCATGATTTAAATCTTTACCTATTTGAAACTGATATAATAATGATAGCACAGTAAAAACAACTATGTTGACTGATTGAGTCTAAATTGACACATAATGGACTTCTTGAGGATAAAACTAGTTTGAATGAATGAAAGACATGGATAGACAGAGATGACTGAATTTAAACAAAAACTTAAGTTTGAGGGAAATTTTGGGATATTTAAGCTTCAAAAAAAGAAAAAAAAAAGGGGGGGAAATGATGAAAAAGATACAGTGGTTAGTCTTGTTTCGTGGCCTTTGTTACTTGAGCAAGTACGCCCGAGGGAGTGTCTTTACACGTAGCGCCTCAAGGTCTTATATGGTCTGGGAGTCGTTGGTCGAAAGCTCGCCAAGGGGTAGCACTGTTAGCCTAATGGAATGAGACATTGCACAGTCATGGGTAAAAAAACAAAATAATAATAATAAAAAAAGCAATAAAACTGGAAAAGAGCAAAAAGCCCCCGTAATGATAAGTAAAGCATAAGTATCCCGGATTGGACTCTTGAATTTGGTGGATGTTTGACTTTAGTTGGATCTAGCTTGTTCGTGAATTTTGTGATTTTACACTGTATGATGCCTTTAAAGAGATCTATTATGTGTTATATTTAGCATTATACTAGTTAGCATTATTGTTGAGCACACACGCACTATATCAGTAATAACAGGGTAAGATTTGATGATTGACTAGGAAATTATTGATCTGTTTTGGTATGATGTACTAACATGTTTACTGTGATTTCTCTGAGGCTTGATGAATAGATTTTGTTCTGTTTGACTGCTGGAATATTTGGCATGTACGTAGATAGCTGCATTTGTATTTGCATTGCATATTTAGTTATTGCATTGTGTTTTGTTGCTTAGGGATAAGCAATTGGTTAAGTTTGGGGGTATTTGATGAGTAGGTTTTATACCTATGAATCTGATATTATTAAACTTAATTATTGCTATCTTTAATTATTTTTAGTATCTTTTTATGTGTTTTGTGTTTATTTCTTGTTGGTTGGAGCTTGAGGGACAAATTGGTCATTTAGAAGAAGAAAAATGTCAAAAATCATTAAAATTAGAGTTGAGTGGCATTTTTGTAATTACGCGGTCCTGGTCAAGCGCCTAGGCACTTGGAAATAGCGTGGGTTGAGCACCTAGGCGCTCATGTGCGGTTAAAGAAGGATTTTTCTACTACTAAGTGGGTTTTTGAATCCAAGAAGGAATCTAAAAGAGGGCTAAGACTAATACGTACAAATAGGAGAAGACTTTAGAAAAGACGTATCACTTAATTTTTCAAGAGATTTGCAGAGAGAATAACGAAGAAAAACACGAAGGAGGATTGCAAAGGCTGAAGATCAAAGACAGAGTATTTGAGCAAATTCAGAGTTTCTTCTTCTCTTCTCTATTTTTATCTTTTGTAATTATCTAGGATGTTTGGATTATTAATCTGGATGATGTTTTTCTTTGTTATTATCATGAACTAAATTTTCATTAAGATTGCAACGGAACTTGGTATGTAGTTTAAATTGAACCTTCCCATTGAAGGAAAGTTGGTTTCTATTGAATTGTTTATCATATCTTATGTTTATTGATTAATTGTTTAGCCAACAATTACTATGATAATCTATATAAAATTGGAAGATGAAATATAGATTGAGATCTGGACATGATAACATTTGTTCAAATAATCTGATTAGGGTTAATATGATTAGCATGTAGGATAGGAATATACTTATGTGTCTTTTGTATCCATTGAAAGAATTTGTGTGTAAAACCCTAATTAACTTGATTCACATAGGAATATAGTGAGTTGATTAACTGGGGTGTTCCTTGTAATTCTGTGTCTTAAAGATCAGATTTAGGAGGATTTGTTCACGTGTCTTTGGAAGAAGTGCAGGAATTTTATAAAGCATTCTTGGATAATGCTTCATATTAATTAATTGATTTAAATGGGAAGTAAATTGGTTTAAATGAAATACTTAGGGAAGTTGTAATCTTAACCTATTAAATCTGCAGTTACTCTTGTGAAATTCTGATTTTAATTATTAGTTTTGTTGAGTTTAATTTTCAAATCACAAATAATATTTCGTAGTTTAAAATAGGATTAATTACATTAGAATTAGTGATTGATAAATATTAGTCTATTTCCTCGTGGGAACAATATCCTTGCTTGCTGAATATTACAATTGAACGCGTATGCTTGCGTGTTAAAATGCTATTAAGAAATTGGGCAACAACGCTCCATCTCAACCCACTGTAGGACCGTTATTATAATAATTTTTTTTAAAGAACTAAAGAGCCGAAAGTGCTAAATCTTCTAAGTCTTTTATTCTTGAAATCAACAGATCAGTATTTAACAGCGCATAATATTTTCAACACAATAAACAGACAACCAGAAACTGGACAAATAACTTTAGAGATAATTGGTCAGTGCCTGCTAAACGGATGGATCCAAAACAGTCTCGATTTATCTAAAACACATGCCCCAAATTCCCATAGATTTTTCCACTAGTCTAAGAAACTGATATAATTACTTGGCGCTCGTCAAAGGCCACAAACAAAACTTAATGCTAAACTACCCTAACGCTAAACTACCCTAACCCAGCATATAGACAGTTACAGACTCGGGGTTAGAGTTAATCAAAATGTAATAGGCAAAAACTATAAACTATAAAGTACCCTTTTCAATATAGGGCAAAACCATAACACATGGCATCAAGTATACTAATTAATCAGTGAAAAACCCAAAAAATGAGGCTTTAGGTAAAACAATATCTGACTTAGTCAAGATATTCCCAAGCAAAAGATATATACCCAAAAGCATTAATATGAAACTTAAAATACTACTAAGCAAAGACATGCATCCAAAATAAATTAAAACATGCATCCAAAAACCAAAAGCTTTACCACAATAATAAACACAATAGATAAAATAAAATTAAACCATAAGTCTGGGGCTACCAAGCCTAATTCATACACTCAAATCCTCAAACCAATATAATTAAACAGCAGTTCAAATATTTAAAGACAAACACAATTCATATATATATATATATAAATAAAAGGAAGTCTTCCTCCCAAACTTGTACTTTGGCCCATGCCCTCACTGGTCTCTCGACTGTAGCATCAAACATCAGCAGCATCACCGCCTTCATAACCATCATGACCTAGATCTTCATCATCACCGAACAAGTCAAGATCATCATCCTCTCCATCATCATCATCCACATTAACTGGCTCATTCGCGCGGGCCTCTTCAGAAGGCGGCGAAAATTGTGGCGGATACGACGCATAGAGTGGAGGTGCTGGAAATGAGAATGGCATGAAGTTCGTGTCCTCGCCCCCTTGAGCAGCATGAATATTGGCTAGTGTGTCAGCGAACTCAACATGGTAATGGTGGAATTGGCTCTGCAACTGGGCGACCGTGTCTACCTTGCAGTGCAAAAAATTTAGGCTGTTCATAATCTGTGCAAGGGCCCTAGAATCAATGGTCTCAACAGAAGGGGAAACTGACGCATGAGTGGAGGTTCATGCCTCAGTGGACGGCTATGGATCATCTGATGGCGGCGGCTGAGGTGCTAGTAAAAATCCTTCTCCTTGGGGATGCGATGGCGCGCCTTCCTAGATACCATAGCGACTTATGAGCTGATGATCAATGACGGACATTGGCGATAGGGTGACATCTTCCGTCTGCCACTGAACAACCGCCCTTTTGAATAGACGGGTAATAAGAGACGGGTGTGGGAGTCCAGACATAACTTTGCTCTTTATAGCCTTTTTGATGGACTCATTTATCAACACCCCCACATCGATCTTTAACCCAGTAACAATGGCATATAGCAGAGTTGCCCTTTCCCGAGTTACATCACTCACATGACGCGTAGGCTAGATATTTGCATAGATAAAAGCATACCAAACATTACCATAACGACTAAGCGCCTACTAGGGGAACGATGTTCTTTCACCAGTGTACTCATTTGTCTTCCGTATCGTCCCAGGCGTACAGAGTTTGCCAATAATTTCGTCAGTGTGGTAACTCTGAATCCCATTCTCCCTATAATCGTGCTTGTCAAAATTGGGAGTCCCAAACACTTCATTAATAGTCTTACTATCGAATGGGATCAACTTCCCCCTCACTAGTGCTGCCGACGGGCCATCTGGAATGGCATTAGCATAGAATTTCTTTACCACCGAAACCACAGCGGATTTCGGCGGTTTAGTTAAATACACCCATTTCATGGCGCTAATCATAGCATTTAACTGGACATCTAATTTATCATCGGGCCTAAGGCCTCGCTCAGGCACCAGACTACGCAACTTGAAATTCTGTGTGTAGCGTTTATATGCATCTTCTGATGGGAATTTTATAGGGTCCCAAGGTTTAATCTGGTTTAGAGAGGAGGATGGAGGAGGGGGGCCAATCCTAGTTCTAGGGCACTTAGAAGCCATGGCAAATTTGAATGAATAATTCAAAGGAATTCACTCTATGCTCTGAAAGCAAATTTTATCAAGTCCAACAGTATGAAAGAACCGTACCTTGCTTGGGCTTTTAAAGAGGTAAATGCGAGGAAGCAACAGTAAGAAACGGAACTATGAAGATGGTTGGGCGCCCAAACGGTAAGAAACGGCCGACGGTTGATGAACGGTCGGAAATTGAATAGTTGGCAACTGAATGGGCAAGACAATTGAGTTTCTCTAACAGTTCTTGGGAGAGGAAGTGGCATCGGTTGGAGAGAAAGAATGGCTAACTGAGAGGAGAGACTACAATTTAAGGTGAAAACGCCTCATTTAAACAAGAACTCGCTGGTGGCGCTACGACACGATGCATGGCACCGGGGTGCGCTGAAAAACCCTCTTTGGCGTTGTGGCGTGAACCTCTAAGTGATACTCGGCGCTGGGGTGCGAGTTGGCAGTGTGTTTGAATAGGCCTTGGCACTGCGACGCTGAGTATGGCATCGGGGCGTGAATTCGCAGTGTGATCACCCAATAGATGGTGTTGCGGCGCGAATGGCTAGTTATGAACTGACGCTGGGGTGCCAGTTTACATTATGGCAATACCTTGCCCATATTTGCAGTCATGAAAAGTTGAGGTCGCAATGTTAATATGGCATCATAAGTCATGAATGCCAAGATAAACATTACAAGCACATGAGAAACTAATCTTCTAATACAAATGCAATCCTGCACAAGCCAAATTCTATATCAGCAATTAACACATTATTGACAAGTTCTAACTAAGGACAACCCTGAAACAGATACTAACAACATGCACTATACAGAACATAGACAATGTACAGAACACAGAAAACACAAACAGTATTGACAATTCTAACTACTAAAAACCTTACACACATACTAACATACTATGCAAACTACATCTATACTAAAAACTACAGACAGTAACTAGACAACCAAAATGAGATTTAAGTTAATAGAGATAAAAACAATTTGTTTGATACTGAGATGGGGATGCCTCCCATCAAGCGCTTGATTTAAAGTTGTCGGCTTGACTATTTTCTCGTCTTACACCGAGTCTCCCAATGTAATGGAAGTTTTCTGCCGGTCCACCTCGCCGCCCTAGTAATGTTTTATTCTCTGCCTATTAACTTTGAAAGTTTTGTCAGAATTGGGGTCCTCAACCTCTATTGCCCCATACGGATAAACCATTGCAGTTGTGAATGGGCCCGACCATCGGGACTTTAGTTTACATGGAAATAACTTCAGACGGGAATTGAAGAGAAGAATCTTCTAGCCTGGTTTGAAGTGTCTCTCGAGGATTTTCTTATCGTGCCACCTCTTGGTCTTCTTCTTGTACAACTTAGCATTTTCATACGCTTGCAGATGTAACTCGTCTGATTCATTTAGTTGCAAGAGTCGCTTCTCGCCGGTTGCCTCAAGATCAAAGTTGAGCTTCTGAATAGCCTAATAAGCATTGTGCTCCAATTCTACTGGGAGATGACATGCGTTACCATAGACAAGCCTATACAGAGACATTCTGATAGGCATTTTGTAAGCTGTGCGGTAAGCCCACAATGCATCATCAAGCTTCTTAGACCAGTCCTTACGATTTGGGTTAACAATCTTCTCCAAGATTCGTTTCACCTCTCAATTTAAAATTTCAGCTTGGCCACTGATCTGTGGGTGGTAGGCAGTGGCGATCTTATGGGTCACCCCATACTTGGCTAGAAGGTCTTCAAAGTATTTGTTGAAAAAATGAGACCCTTCATCGCTAATAATAGCCCGGGGCGTGCCAAAACGGGTGAAAATGTTTTTCTTAAGGAAATGAAACACCACCTTAGCATCATTAGTTGGCAAGGCAACTGCTTCCACCCACTTGGAGACATAATCAACTACCACGAGGATATAGAGATTGTTGAAGTAGGACGGGAATGGACCCATGAAGTCGATGCCCCATGCATTAAATTATTCCACCTCCAGGATATTCTGTAGTGGTAATTCATGTCGTCTTGATATGGTGCCCACCCTTTGGCATCTTTCGTAGTGCAACACATATGTGTGTGCATCCTTGAATAGTATGGGACAATAAAATCCAGACTGAAGCCTTTAGTTATAGTTCGTTGACCTCCAAAATGACCTCCATAGTTTGACGAGTGGCAGTGATGTAGCACACCTTTAATTTCCTCATCCGGTAAGCATCTCCTTAGAATTTGATCATATCATTGTTCGAAAAGGAATGGCTCATCCCACAGATATTGCTTGGCATTTTTAGGAATTTCTTCCTTTGTTGATAGCTCAGGTTTTGAGGAAGCACTTGGCAAGCGACATAATTAGAGAAGTCCGTATACCACGGAACTTTGTTGTTGACAACAAAGAGTTGTTCATCCGGGAAGAAGTCATTTATGGATTTGTCAGCATCTCCCGAATGCGTGGTGTTTTCCAACCTTCATAAGTGATCCGCAACCTAATTTTTTGTCCCCTTCTTGTCTCGGATCTCTAAGTCAAACTCCTGGAGAAGCAGAACCCACCTTATCAATCTCGGCTTAGCATCCTTCTTTTCAATCAAATACTTGATTTCCGAGTGATCGGTGTATACAATCACCTTCGTTCCAATGAGTTAGGAACAGAACTTATCAAAAGCATAGACTACTGCCAGCAGCTCCTTCTCAATGGTGGTATAATTCAACTGAGCATCAGTTAATGTCTTGTTGGCATAGTATATGGTGTGGAAAACCTTCTCCCTTCTCTGGCCCAACACTGCCCCGATTGCAAAGTCACTGGTGTCACACATTAGCTCAAAAGGGACGGTATAGTCTAGAGCTACCATAATAGGTGTCGAGACAAGTCTTTTCTTTAATAACTCAAAGGCACTCAGGCAGGCATTCATCAAATTGGAAAGGCATGTCCTTTTCTAATAGAGTGCACAACGGTTTGGTAATCCGTGAGAAGTCCTGGATAAACCTTCTATAAAACTCGGCGTGCCCGAGGAAACTCCATACCCCTTTCACTGAGGTGGGCGGTGGAAGGTTATTGATCACATCAATCTTCGCCTTATCAACCTCAATTCTGCCAACAGAAACCCGATGGCCCAAAATAATGCTCTCCTTAACCATGAAGTGACACTTCTCCCAATTCAGCACCAGGTTAGTTTCGACACATCTATGGAGAAAGACAGTCAGATTTGTCAAGAAATTATCAAACGAGCTCCCGAATACTGAGAAGTCGTCCATGAAGACCTCCAGGGTCTTTTCAACCATATCAGAGAAGATCGACATCATACACCGCTAAAATGTTGTAGGAGCATTACATAACCCGAAAGATATTTTCCGGAAGACAAAGGTCCCATACAAACATGTGAACGTCGTCTTCTCTCGATCTTCAGGAGTAATAGAAATCTGATTGTACCCCGAGTACCGATCTAGCAGACAATAATATTCATGCCCAGCTAACTTGTCAAGCATCTGATCAATAAATGGAAGAGGGAAGTGATCCTTACAGGTTGATTTGTTCAATTTCCTGTAATACATGCACACTCTCCACCCAGTCACTGTTTGGGTTGGGATCATCTCGTTGTTTTCATTGGGCACAATAGTCATTTCACCCTTCTTTCGCATGCATTGGATAGGACTGACCCAAGGGCTATCGGAGATGAGGTAGATAATGCACGCATCTAACAATTTAACGATCTCCTTCCGGACAACCTCTTTCATGATGGGATTTAACCGCCTCTGATGCTCTATAGATGGCTTCGACCCTTCCTCCAGTAAAATTTTTTGCATGTATAGAGTCGGGCTGATCCCTTTTATATCAGCAATTGACCACCCCAGGGCCGTTTTGTATTGCTTGAGCACAAGTAGCAACTTTTCTTCCTGGAACATAGTTAGAGAAGCAAAAACTATCACAGGTAAAGTAGATGAATTCCCTAAGTAAGCATACCTCAGGTGATTGGGAAAAGGCTTTAGCTCTAGGACAGGAAGCTCTATAATCGATGACTGAGCCTCGGACATTGATGCCTCATCATCATTTAAAGACTCAAACTATCGGTAGAATTGCTTGGATCTTTGGGGTTCATCTAGCCACTTGGCACATTCCACATGTGTGGGCTCTTCCGTAGTACTGGCCCCGGTTAATGTAGCTTCCAAAGGGTCTTAAATGCAAGTTTCTGAGAATACTCCCCTCATTGAATTATCAATTGTATTAATCTGGATGCAATACTCAGGGGTATTAGGATACTTCATCGATCTGAAGACATTGAACGTCACTTCTTGATCCTGTACCCTCATTGTTAACTCCCCTTTCTGTTCATCGATCAGGGTCTTCCCAGTTTCAAAGAATGGCCTACACAATATTATAGGGACCTCCCTGTCCTCTTCAAAATCTAGGACTATAAAATCTGCTGGGAATATGAACTTGTCAACCTTAACAAGCACATCCTCTACAATCCCCTTCGGGTACGTTAGAGACCTATCAGCCAATTGTAAAGTGACGCTTGTAGGTTTGGCTTCATTGAGGCCCAGCTTCTTATAAATAGAGAGGGGCATCAAGTTGATGCTAGCCCCTAGATCAAACAGAGCCTTTCCAATAAATTGGTCCCCAATAGTGTACGAAATTGTAAAGCTCCCCAGATCTTTTAGTTTCGGTGGAAGCTTGTTTTGAAGGATGGCACTACACTCCTTTGTCAGCGCCACTGTTTTATAATCCCCCATTTTGTACTTCTTGGATAAGATGTCCTTCATAAACTTGGCATTCCCTCCAATGCCTCTGCAAGTGGGATGTTTATGTGAAGCCTCTTGAACACCTCCAAGAATTTGGAAAACTGCTTGTCCAGCTTTTGTTTCTGCAATCGCTGGGGGAAAGGCAACTGAGGGAGAGGCTGATTGACCGTACTCATTGGAGGAGATGGTGTTGGAGGGCTATCTTGACTACTTTCTTCACCCCCAAATTTCTCAGTATTCTTCTCCACTGGAGGTTCCTTTTCAATCACTCCATCTTCCACTGGAGAACTCTCTCCACCTTGATCATTAGTAGTGCGCCCACTTCTGAGTGTCACTGCTTTACATTGTTCCTTGCCTTCCCATTTCAGGTTGACATCAATGTCACTAGGCAATGTGCCTTGTGGACGGCTGTTTAAATCAGTGGCCAATTGTCCCATCTGTACTTCAAGATTCCTAATAGAGGCTTCTTGATTGTTACTTCTAGTTTCGTTCTAGGCAATGTACCTTGACAGAAGATCTTCTAAACTCGGCTTCCTCTCCTGTTGAGGTGGTGGATGGTGGAATTGATTATGAGCGCTCTGCGGCTGTGGGGTGAACTGATTCTGAGATTGGAATCCAGGAGGGTTAGAATAATTCGGCCTGGTGGATGAAGGTTGTGGTTGATTGGGGTTGTTGTTGTTGTTGCCCCATGAGAAGTTGGGATGATTTCTCAAACCCAGGTGGTAATGAGTGGGAAGATTGGTGTTTTGTTGCCGCCCGTAGTTGGAAACGAATTGAACTGACTCAGGGCTTATCGCACACTGATCAGTATGGTGGCTCCTTTGACATAACTCACACTGGACTATGACACTCTGCACATTCTGCACTGCTGAAGGTCCCATGGTGTCTAGCCATTTCGTTAGCGCTGTAACCTGAGTCGCTAACGATGTGAATGAATCAACTTCATATACCCCCGCTGCTCTTCTGGAGGCTTGCTTATCATTCGGCCATTGGTAATTATTGGCCACTATTGTTTCCACTAGCTCGTACCCCGCTGTGTGATGTTTGGCCATGAAGGCCCCTTCAGACGCGGCATCAATACTCGAACGAGTTGATCCGGATAGCCCATTATAAAAGGTCTGGATAGGAAGCCATTCTGGCAATCCATGGTGTGGTCATTTTCTCAGAAGATCCTTAAACCGCTCCCACGAGTTGTACAAGGATTCTGATTCAAACTGGACAAAAGACGTGATATCATGCCTGAGCCTGACTGTTTTTACGGGCAGAAAAAACTTCACCACAAATTTCTGTGTCAAGTCAGCCCATGTGGTAATGGAGCCTGACGGTAATGAATGAAGCCAGCTCTTGGCCTTGTCCCTTAAGTTAAATGGAAACAACTAGAGTCTGATGGCATCGTCAGACACTCCGTTGCATTTAAATATGTCACAGATCTCCACAAAATTGATTAAGTGATCATTGGGATCATCATTCGGTAGTCCCCTAAACTGAATGTTAGTGCACATTTGAATGGTGCCTGACTTGATCTCGAAATTATTAGCAAGGATGGCGGGCCTTAGAATGCTCGCCTGGAGATCGTCCATGTGAGGCATAGCGTACTCCCTCAAAGATTTCTGAAGTTCCTCAGCCATTATGATAGGAGTAGGTATGTCCTCGGGTGTGTCCTCAGATTCTTCCCTCCACAGTCATCTGAATGTTCTATCAACCTCGGGATTGATAGGTAATATATGTCTTCCCTTCCGAGGTGGCATAAACAGTGAAGACTATAGAAGAATCAGTTTAAAGTAAGATCGTAATGACTTAGTTTTAATATTGAAAAATAATTAATTCTAAGTCCCCGGCAACAACGCCAAAAACTTGTTGGTCGATTTAGCTATTGCCAAATCGCGCGCAAGCATACGTGGTCCACAAGTAATATATGAAAGTAGAGTGTCAAACCCACAAGGACAAAATCTTAAGAGAAAAAAAATTACTAAGGCAAAGTCGTTACTAATCTTATCTAAACACGTAAAAACAAGTGGTTGGTTAAGCTATTTTAATAAGACTATAAGAATAAGAGAAGTAGTTGTGTTAGGAAGTCAAGATAGGATTACAACTCCCCTAATGCGTCGCCTAGTCTTCTAACTCTCCAAATTACAAACGAATCAAGGAATGGTCGACCGAGAATAATAAATACGCATAAGCTTCTATCGAAGGTCAAATGCACATCCCTAACCAGATAAATCACAATATGTCTATTGGTGAAAATAACTAGGTCAAGGTCATTAAGCTAAGTCTCAAGGCCACAAAAGGCAAATAGAGATATCTCTATCCTATTAGAATTTTATGCACACATTCTATTGCCATGGTCATAACAGGTGTTGTTGTATTTAAAGATAGATAATAACATCCATTTGTCAATTTCCATTACTATCAATACCAATTTCTTTATCAAGCAATCAGTCATTAAATAAGAAATACAATAACCCATTCCAAAATGATTCATTATATAAAATAGGAGAGAAAGTTAATTAAGATAAACAAGAGGTTACATTGCAATCCTAAAAATGGAGTTAGTTCATGACTATGGTCCTAACACACATTTTCAATACATTCCACATTATCAGAATTATACAAATAAATGGGAGATTTGGAATAAGAAAACCTCTATTTTGAAGTGTTCTTCCTCCAAATCTTCTCTTCACTGTGGAGCTTCTGAGCTCTGTCGGATGCAGTAACTCTCCTTCCTTGAAACACAGCATCTTTCTCTTCTAGAAATTAAGAAACAGAAATAAAACCTAGTCTAAGCTATCTGCAATAAAAGTTCTCTCTGAATATCTCTGATATTCTTCGATCATCAATGCAGGTGGCTTCTCTTTCCTTATATACTGTTCCCCTCTTTATTCTAGGTCATTAAAGACTCTTTACTGTTTGGACACCAGAGCTCGCGCTGCGGCGCGAGCATAAGCTTGACAAGTGGCACTGCGGTGCCACATATGGCTATAGAAACCGGAGTTCGCGTTGCGGCGCAGACCCGTAGTGCAGGAATGGCACTGCGACGCGAGGAGCAGGGGAGTTTGGGTG
Organism: Panax ginseng; assembly: GCA_020205605.1. NCBI lineage: Eukaryota > Viridiplantae > Streptophyta > Magnoliopsida > Apiales > Araliaceae > Panax > Panax ginseng. Next base: position 145,883,518 of record CM035128.1, on the reverse strand, counting down.
CCAAATACGGCCCCAGGGCGCGAGAATGGGAGTGGGCACCACTCTCTAGCGTTAGGCGCCAGCCTCAAAGAGTTAATAAGAACATCCGGCATGCGGCACGGGATCATTATACACTCATTGGCGCCGGGGTGCCACTTTACAGTAGGATCTAGCAATGTATGGCACTAGGGCGCGAAGTAGGGAGCTGGGGCGCCACTTTCCAGTAGCTACAAAGTGGCGTGATGTCATGGCTGGGCTCTCAAATATGATACTAAGCAACATGCGACGCCAAAGACAACAAAAAAATGCTAAAACTTAAACAAAATAACAATAAAATATAGGTAAAAACTAACTAAGAGACTGAAAATAGGCAACAACTTAAGCCACAAAGAAACTGATTCGTAGGTATAAATCCCACTCATCACCCCCGGTTTGGTTAAATGCAGCTGTTAATAAATTAATGAACTCTTGCACAGGGTTATTTTGACCCCCTTTTTTATCACTACGTGATTTCGCTTCCTGATTACATTATCTTTCCCTTGACGACATTTTCTTGATTAAATAAATAGAATTTCATTATTATCTATTTACTTACTTCATTATTATTCGCCACATAACAACTCATACCATAACAAAGCATACTAAATGAAAACTCCATTATATTCATATGCTTCTTCATAGTCAAAACTATTTACAATTTGCTTCCATAGCCAAAGGCTATTACATTTCTATCCCGCAATTGAACTTCTCAAAAGTTGGGATTTACAAAAAGACTACCCTGTTATACAAAAGAGGGTTTTACGTCACTACACACATATTTATAACTCTAGACTTCTAATAATGCATAACAACATCCTCGTGTTTCTCATTTGCAATCATCACTACAATACCCCAACTAATAGTGTGTCGAGTCTGTCCTGACTCAATGGAATAACAAGCAACTTTCATCTTGAAATTCTCATGAGCACTCTTATGGATGTAGGACATCCGTGCTATCTTCTGGTCTTTCTTAATCAGTTTCTTACGAAGCTCATCGGCCTCTTCCTTAAGTCCCTAGCCTGCTTTATCATAAGCACCTGCTTATCGTGCTCTGACTCAAAATCTGCTTCTGCAGACACCTTAGCTTCATGGAGATAATTAATCTCTTCACTCTAATTCTACACAACTATACTCAGTTGCACATTCGTGTTAAGCACTTCCAGATACAATGCTCTCATTGCATCTGGAGGTATTGACTCTAATGTAGGTACCACCGTATTAACCGATGTTACCTACATTTCCTCCTCCTTATAGACCATCATATTAAGATATGACACTATATCTATATCTCCCTCAGAGTAGTCCTCCTCAAAAAAGTACTCCACTGTCTCTGACTCCTCTAGAATCACTAATGGTACCTCCGTCACTGGCATAGGTACAGGCTCTACTCTGTTCACAGTTTCTTCACTCACCACGTGTATATCTCTATACATCAAGCTATTGATCAACATCCTATAATAACACATAACATATTGATTAGTACATAACACACAATAGTATAAGCATAAATCACATTTTATTTATTTAGGGTTACTTTCCATCTTTTAAATCTTTCGGTACTGAGTTTCCTCAATATCTTATTAACTCATTCAACTTAAGTAAATCTCGAGTTTACTTCCTTCGGACTTTTTCCTTCCTTAACGAGGTTATTAGCCTAAGGTTCTTCCCCCTCTTAAGTTTTATAACCTAATGCTTTGATACCAACCTGTGACGCCCCTAAATTCGGGTATCTTCCAACCCGATAGATGGTGCTACATGGTACTACCATTCACACATACATTAAATTGAAAAGCCTCAACAGAACGAATATGTCTTCTATATAATCAAAATAATATTAACATTTCCCTAGGTTATTTATAACCATAACATTTGTTCTTGTTATAATATCAAATATATTACAATCATTCACCCTATACTATTACATAAGTATTCTACGGGTTCGTCTTCACCTTGCCCTTATCCTTGTCGGAGCCTTCGGTTCGTTCGATCTTAGCTGTGTTCATATGGTTCAAGCAAGAGTGAGCATGACTAGCTCAACAAGTATAACAATTCTAATAAACAACATGCTCGAAACATAGGAATCATATATCTTCATTAACTGAACAATAGTTACGAAGTACTATCGATAATTCAAAATAGTAGTTCTTTTCCTTCAAAATGTTTTACAACAACATTATTCAGTAAAACATCAATCCTGGTCCAAGACCTTGAGCATTTCATACTTTATTTTAAAAGGACATCCCGGCACTAAGTCTATAAGTCCGACATTTCTTACGAGTACGTCTAGGTAATCAGCCTATAGTACTCTATGTTGATCAACACTACATCCTTTAAACGTATGTACGTTTAAGTTTTGGTAACCTCGCATGCCCATCGAATAATCGATGAAAAATACATTTGTTTATTCATACTCAGGCTTACCTTGAATCCGTACCAAACAATTGGCGTAGGATAGCGTTATCAATTCTATATTGAAAGACTTATAAGTAAATCAATCAATCTTTTCAAATTAGTCTAGCCGAGTTAAAACTAGCATCGACCCTTTCTTTAAAACAATTCATGCCTCTCATAACATGAATCATTGAAAACCTGGCTAACACGAAGGTTAGACAAGAAATAAGAAAAACTTGCCTTCAGCGTTTGCTACAGTAAAATTACTTTTCCTTTCAGTCTTTATGGTCTCTACAATACATAACCACATAACATACCACATTAGGTCATGAATGAACATACATGGCTCCTAATGAATCTTACCCTTCTTCTCAACCTAATCATGTATTTAGATTTATTAGTATTGGTTCCAGCTTGCTGTTATAATTTACATCGTTCTTACCAACTTCTTTCTCTTGATTGAAATTATTTCATTAATACAACTCGTTTCGAGTTAATCATCCTTCCTAACGACTTATTAACGTTCTTAAATTACTAACCGAGACTCGATCGTTATTGGTTACATACACTTATTGCATACCGTTCATGTTCACGTATTAGTCAACAACATTTAGTTGTAATTCTCAATGTTATAGTCATTATCATTATTGAATACAGTTCACGTTCTGTATACTTTACATTCATTGTTTAACTACTCATTAAACAACATTAATTTCCTAAACTCATCACTATAAAAGTGATTTAGGAAAGGTTTTATCATGTTCATTAAGTAATTACATCATTAAGTAATTACATGTCCCATACTTGTCTTGCAAACCATTGGGTTCACAATCAACTTGGTCAACAAAATTCTCTTCTTTGCAATGACTTCGTGACCCTTTGTACTAGTAAGCATGGCAGTAAACTTTCCAATGACTTAACATCCGGTCTCAAGGCTTCTCACGACGAGACTTATGCCTCTGACTTAATGGCGTATGCGCGACTCTGCGATGGCACTCCTTCACCCCGTCTTTTCACAGTCACGGCTTATAGAGCTCTCATCTGTCAATCAAGTGCGCTGAGACCAGATCTGAATAGTTTTGACAGTTAATTTCTTAGGTGATATTCTCAGGCTCATAACTCCTTCGTTATAAGTCCAAATTAGCTCGTTCAAGAGCTTACGGTTCACAAATTACATACTCTATGTGTTCATGCAAGAATTTTCCATTTTTGAATTCGTTAACTAAAAATTCACCAATTAGTTTATTTTAATGAAAACGATAAACGTTTGTGAACGTTCATCACTCGTTTCTTCGTTCTAAGTCGAAATTCGGTCATTCTTGAGTCCGCAACTCTATAATGCCAAACGAGACTTGTCTCCATTGAAAACCAATGTTTCTAAGCTCAATATCAAAATTCAACCTCCATTCTGAGAAGTTTATGAATTCGACGATTATCCTCCAAACTCGTGAATTCCGCCTTAACTTCATTTCTTATGATTTGTTCATCGTTTCAAATGGATTCAATCCATTATATTAACATTTTAACATACATATTACATTAACTTATAAACATTATAAGTTGTTACTTATTCTTTGTTAGTTTGTAACTTATAAAAGTATAAACTACTTACACTTTCATTTCTCATGACTTATAATGATTTATGTTTTCTAACCATCATTCTCACATCTCCTTATCATACCATCTTATTAAGGTAAACATATGAGAAGTCCATATAGGTTTCTCATGAGTTCATAACTTAATTAAGTTTGAATTACTTATTCATGACTTATACGGCTTAAGTCCATTGATTAATCATTCTTATCATTCCTTAGTATACATGTTCTACCACTACCCACTTCTCTAACAATGGAAGAGAAAGAGATTCATGGTTTAGGTTCTTACCCTTGATAATCACTTGATTAAGCTTTAATCTTCTTCTTGCTTCTTGAATTAACAAAGGCTAACTTGTTCTAGCTTGTGTAGCTTTTTCTCTCTAACCAATAAGCACCTTATAAGTTGTAAAGTGTTGGATGAAATAAACAACCAACAAATGAAATCTAAGCTTGCTATTTATAGAATTTCTAAAGTTAGGGCATAAGGGTCATTAATCCAACCCACCTCCTTACTATTCCTTTACTTAGTTATTAAGTTAACTTGCTCACCACATATACTTGGCCATCACAACACTTAGCCATTAAGTTAACTTGTTAATCACATAGCTTATCCTTTGCTTGTTCATCACATAAAAGCACTTTGCTTGCTCACCACACTTATTTCTTGGCCACCAAGATCACCCATGTGATCATGGGTTGCTCCATGGATCCTCCTAATCCATTGGATTAATAGTTTGGGCTTAAGGTTTAATTAATCCTAACTTATACATTGGGCTTGAAATTAAACAAACACTTGGGCTTGATCATTAATTTACCTTGGACTTAACATTACAAATATTTAGGCTTTAACATTAATTCTTATTGAGCTTTATAATTATCCCAATTGGACATTACAATTCCTACACCATCCTACAAGTCCATTACATATGGCTTAAAGCCTTATAACATATAATTTACGTATTAATCTCGTATTCCACCTCGTATACTTATTAGTATACCACATACCATTTTTTATACCTACTCGTATAATACTTTGTATCATACTCGTATTCATTACTTCGTACAATACCTACGTATTATACAATCAACACTTTAATTCATATATACGCATTTCATTTCCTTCTCGGAAATCACTTTTCCTAACCTTTAGGTTTTAAGTCCGTAGGCGAAAAAATGCGTTTGTCATAACTGAAATATTATTGGATATTCCATCTCGTCTTAGAATTCTATCATTACGTATTTCTCGAAAATTCAAAAATAATTCCCGAGCAGAAATGCGTGAATAATGTTTTTCGAAAAATTTCTCGGAAAGTTTTTATTTTCGTCCTGGAAATTCAAACACTTTAATTCTATCAAATAGCCAAAATACTACGACATTCCGACATATCTAGGTCATAGAACGACCTTCAATTAGCTTACTCCCATAAATAATTAATTAAATTCATTTAATCCACATAATCAAATAAAAATTTAATTTTCAACAAAATCCGATTTTTCTGGGGCGTTACATAACTCGTGAATAGTACCCCAGCATGAAAAGTGCCCCAAATACTCGAGTGAATAATATTATAGTGAATAGTAACTGGGTGAATAGTAACCCGTGAATAGTACCCTGTGAATAGTACTTCAGGTGAAAATATTGATATTTAATAAGAAAGTTCATGTCAATATTCCAATAAAATGATACTGGATGAAGCACAAAACTCAAGGATATTCCACTAATTTCAAGGATTATAGAAGCAATACTTACCATAGTAAGTTTAGATTTAAGAATATGAAAAGAATTAACATACGAAAACTGCAAATGGATTTTCACCTGTCATACGGTACGTAATCCGCGTACACAGGTTATTCCGACATACTAAAGGATGAATACGAAAAATAGTATTCCTTATGAATATGAAAGAAATAATACCCCCAACCTTAGTAGAAAGTTGGATACTACAAAAGTGAAGTAGCAGAATACTCTTCTTCTTACTCTCTATAGTTTCTCTCTTTATAGTGTCTCTTGTGAATCTCAGTGATTTAGTGAGAATAAAAGAAGAATTAAGCTTTTATTTATAGGAGAATGGACTAAATAGTAACTAATTAACGAACGATCCAAATTGATTCACTATTAGAACGGACGGTCCATATTGATTACTATTAAAACCACAACCGACGGTCCAGATTGATTTAATTTTAAAACCACCACCAACGGTCCAGATTGATTTACTTTTAAAACCACCACCGACGGTCCAGATTGATTTAATTTTAAAACCACCACCGACGGTCCAGATTGATTTACTTTTAAAACCACCATCAATGGTCCAGATTGATTTACTATTAAAACCATCATCAATGATCCAGATTAATTTACTATTAAAACCACCACCAATGGTCCAGATTGATTTAACTTATTACACTTTAGTACCCCTAAAGTTTTCCAAGTTTGCATTATTCCCCTCTAACTTTTGTAATTCACTTATCTTCAATAAACACATTCTTAATACTTCAACAATTATTCATCATTAATATTATAACTCACAATATTTAACAACCAGATCGTTCCTAGGAAAGAGGGGGCTTTCCAATAAGGATTTCTCCCTATTGGTAGCAATTAGGTGACCAAACCTCTCCTCGATGAACTTTCTAGAAATTGTCAATATTGCAAATAATAATATGAATAACTTTGTTGTCTCAATTATTGATTTAATAATATAAAATATTATGCGATGATAAATGTGACAATAATTGAATCAAATAACGTGAGATACTATGCAACAATTCTTGTAGAGTAATAATTGAGTATAACCGAAAGACTTTCTCACGTAAGCATCAATAATCAATACCGTGTGCTACTATGCAACCACGCCAGACATCGCATTTTTTACCATAAGGGTAGTAGTTCAACAGTTTAACGGTAAAACTTGCCGCTTATTTTCATAAAAAGATATTTCTGTCGTTTTCTAACTACGACAATACTTCCGTTGTAGGGTCCACCAATGATTGTGTCGTCGTACGAATATTCCCTGACCAATCGAATATTCACTGACACACCGAATATTTTATATCAACTTGCTTACTTTGCAAAATTTTCCAAATATTACCCACAACTATAACATTATATCATATCCACACCATAATATTCAAAAATATATTTCGAGAAAAATTATTCTTTATTCAAAAAAAAGTTGGGGTCTTTCAACTAATATCATCATCTACTACAAAATCTTTTACTCAAAGCATTTAATCTGTCATCAACCCAAAAATTACGTTTTTGGCCTAGTTACTATAGAAGAATTAACTATTGTGTTTGTTAATAGTAATATCTCAACTTTAAAGTGCATTTTTATCTTAGTTTTCCAATTAGGCTATCAAACATTTATACCATTTTGCTTGTGCCTATTGGCTTGGATATAAGTTGTTCGTGTTCTATGTGAAGAAGTGCAGAGAAAATTGGTACCACCTTCTGTTGTATTGCCATTGTGATTGTTGTCTTTGTTTTCTTAGGTGATATTGAAGTAGATGGATTTAGATTTGAATATTGAGGTCTAGCATAGGAGATGTTCTAGAAAAAATGGACCCAAATTTGGTGTATTCATTTTTCTTTACATACGATGTTTGTGGGAATGATAAAAGATAATCTCAATATTATATAGTGTATACATTTACCAATAAATAAATGCAAACCATGCAATAGATAGAAATAATAAATAAATCTCCCCTTATGGGGTTACATCAACTGCATAAAAAAATACAATCCCAGGTCACTCTAACCTTAAACATCTGTGCGGAATCATAAACAAATAACAAGTCTTTAAATAACATAAATCCTAAATATCATTACATAACCACATAAATAACCAGTCTTCATTACTTGCTAATCTTGCCCTTGCCTTTACTAGTGGAAGGCTCACGATCTTCTTCCGTTTCTTAATCGCAATGTTATTATTACGCAAGAGTGAGCACGATTGCCCACAAGTATAACAATATAACAAAGAAATAATAACATGTGAATAAATCAAAGGCTTCTAAAACATGAAAATTCAGCTTTTGAATCAAGAATGAATAACAAGAAACAAAAGAGCTTCTGAGGGTCATAAGACCTTGAACTATGTCCTAGGTTGTCAAGTGTTTATACTTGAAACCTTTAACAGTCATAAGACTATGGACTCTTATTCTCGTGCTTAGGGGATCAAATTTTAGTACCATACCGTATATTAATATCTTAACGCTAACGCATAAGTAATCCCCTATACAGAGTTGTTCATCTCAGTTTGACATTAGAGTCCGCACCAAAGGAAGTTTGGTTTGGATAATTCATTAAGGGTTCTAAAATTTAGAACGCTCATCAACTATGGACTAGTCGAATCATGAAGGGTTCACTAGTCTAACAAAGTTCAACAGTATCTGATAATTTAAAATTGAATAGCAATCTCAAAAGGTATACAATAGAATAATTATTGTATAACAGAATCATACTTTGAAAGATTAATACACTTTAATATAATAAAATGGACTTGATCAATAATAACGAGAACTTGCTCGAAGTAAAGAGATAACTTATAAGCTCATATTAAGATAACGAGTAAGGTTAGGAAACTTGCCTCGTGCGTAGATTACACGTTAATTTATACATGTTCCTTGATTTAATCCTACATACCATTTACATTCACAATATCAGTCAATTATCACGTAACTAGTCGTCATACACTCATTCTTTTTGTTTAAACTCGAATTATGGCTATACTTAGTCAAATTGCCACAATTAACACTTCATGAACAATAAGCTAACTATGCATTCAATCATTCAATTCACACATAAATGTGTTATTGACATGTTAAGAATTTATTTTAACACATAAATGTGTTATTGACATGTTAAGAATTAATATGTCTAACATGTTTTCATGTTCATTAGGTTAAGTTACTAACACATTGCTAGACTTGAACATTTAAAAACTCATTTCTGGACCATTTCGCTAAGGTGGTGCTGGCTACACCGATAGGCTTTATTCTTGGCTTCTGCAGCATGGTCTTTGGGGTCATGCAGACGAGTCTTAAGGCATGGAGTTGTCATCACAAGCAAAAAAACTCCAGCCGATTCTATAATTAAGTAAAAAATTGCAGAACATGGCCAAAAAACTCCAATTAACCTATTTTTACACGAATTTAGACATACCCAAACATTGTAATACATAAATAACTAATACTCAACCCTTCAAACATGATTTTAACAAGTTAAAACACATAATTACAGAATTAAAACATGCAAATTTCACTGTTCTTGATCTTCTTGAAGGTTTTGAACATAAAACATGAAAATTATCACTACGAATTCATTATAACACTAAATTGATTCATTCAAGTTTTGTTTTCTTCGTTTTAGCATGCATAATCATATACAAGTGTGAATTTTACAAAACAATTTATGTTTGACATATTAATTTTACGTATAAGGGTCATATGGCCAAATTCTATACTCTGTAATTTTTGAAACAACAACATACATTATAATATTATGAAATTGATTATATGGAACCATCTAATACATAGGAAAACACATTAAAATAACATCTTAACACGTATATGCACATAATCTTTTCTCTTTCCAATTTATAGAGACTTTACAGAAAACTTGAAAGCCATATTTATAAAAAATTTAATAACGTAAATAAACTGGGTTGAAGAAATTACCCAAAGTGTAGATGAGTAGAATTGAAACCCTTCTCAATTAATTCTTCAATCACACAACTCACAATCTCCCTCAACAATTTCTCAAACTCTCTCTGATTTTTACTTTTCCAGACTTAGAAAAAGAAAAAGAAAAAGGAAGACGCATAATAAATAAAGGAAAAGGAACTGACGCGTTGTGGTCAGTTACCCAGTCATGGGTTAACTGCCCTCAACTCCCACTAAGGCCATGTTTGACTATCTTTACAAAGCTTATACCCATTTAATTTAATAATCCCTTATACTATAGTTTAAATCATGTCACACCCAATTGCTCAATAATTCAAATAACTTATTTAATTTATTTTAAATAAAATATAATAATTTCTCATTAATTCACACAGTCACATAATTAAATTTCTCATTTATTAATTATGTCGAATTATTAAATTTCTAATTAATTATTTAATTAATTAAAATAACATTAGGCTTATTAAATATTTCTTTTAATTCAATAAGTTTACATAAATACATACTTTGAATAATAAAATTCTTCACATTAATTTAATAAATATAACACATATAATTAAATTAATCTACCACAACTTCATCAATTAATTATTTAATCTAATAATTAATTCATCAAAAATATTTATTCAATCCAATAAATATTAAAATTAAATTACAAAATCTCGGTTGTTTGTCACGCGATTATTTAGCATGACAGTTTATTCCAACATAATGATAAAGAATGGAATAACAGAAGAATTTCACCAAGTATAGGGTAGCCGTGTATACAGGTTATTCCAATAGAATAATAAAGAATGGAATAATGGAAGTTCTCTTCATGAATACAAAAGAAATAATACCCTTACCTTAGAAGAAATTGGATATAGGAGTAGTGAAGTAGTAGAATACTTTTCTTCTTTCTCTCTATAGTTTCTCTCTCTAGAGTTTCAAATTAATTAAAGAAATAATGAAGGAATGAGCTTCTATTTATAGGAGAATAGACTGAATAGTAACTAATTCATGAACGGTCCAAATTGATTTACTTTTAAACGGACGGTCCATATTGATTTACTATGCAGTATTAATAAAATATTATAATAAAACAAAATCTTTTAAATAAAATATAATATATTCTATTTATAGTCTAATAAAACAAATAACTTTATAAAAGTATTCTGTTTTATATAAAAAGATTTTACTATGCAAACACTATGCAAGCACTATGCAAACACTATGCATAATAAAATATAATATATTCTAATTATTGTCTAATAAAATAAATAACTTTATAAAAGTATTTTGTTTTATATAAAAAGATTTTACTATACAAAATACTATGTAGGCACTATGCAAATACTATGCATAATAAAATATAATATATTTTAATTATTGTCTAATAAAACAAATAACTTTATAAAAGTATTTTGTTTTATATAAAAAAGATTTTACTATGCAAAACACTATGCATAATGTGAGACCCCAAATTTTATAAATAAAAGTATTCAATTTTTCTATTTTGGTGAATAGTTAAATTGATAAAAGTTTTAATTTAAGGGTGACATTTGAAAATTTTTCAAAGTAAACAAGTTGTCATAAAATAATCGGTGGTAAAATACGCGGTTTGCATATAAGTACGCGTATTGATTATTAATGCTTACGTGAGAAGTCACTCGGTTTGATTCAATTATTGTTTATATTTTATATATTATTAAATCAATAATTGAGATAACAAAGTTATTAATATTATTATTTGCAATATTAACGATGTCTAGAAGTTCGCCAAGGAGAGGTTTGGTCACCTAATTGCACGCCAATAGAGAGAAATCCTTATTGAAAGCCCCTCTTTCTTGGGAACGACCAATTCGAGATTAATAGTGTGAATTATAATAATGATGATGAAGTTTTGTTTTATTAGTATTATTAATGTAATAAAATAGAAAAGCTTTTATATAAAAAAAAAATACTTTTATAAAATTATTCGCTTTATTAGACTATAAATAGAATATATTATATTCTATTATGCATAGTATTTTGCATAGTAAAATCTTTTTATATAAAATGTAATACTTTTATAAAGTTATTTGTTTTATTAGACAATAATTAGAATATATTATATTTTATTATGCATAGTATTTGTATAGTAAAATCTTTTTATATAAAACAAAATACTTTTATAAAGTTATTCATTTTATTAGATTATAAATAGAATATATTATTTTTTATTTAAAAGATTTTGTTTTATTAGAATATTTTATAGTAAACAAATTTGGACCGTCCGTTTAAAAGTAAATCAATCTGGACCGTTCATGAGTTAGTTACTATTCAGTCCATTCTTCTATAAATAGAAGCTCATTCCTTCATTATTTCTTATGAATTCACTAAAACTCTAGAGAGAGAAACTATAGAGAAAGAAAAAAAGTATTATACTACTTCACTACTCCTATATCCAGTTTCTTCTAAGGTAGGGGATATTATTTGTTGTACTTGTAAGGGGTATTATTTCTTTCGTATTTATGAAGAGAACTTCTGTTATTCCATTATTTATTATTCTGTTGGAATAACCTGTATATGCGGACTACTCTATACATGGTGAAATTCTTCTATTATTCCATTCCTTATTATTATGTTGGAATAACCTGTCTATGCGAAGTACTGCATACATGGTGAAATTCTTCTATTATTCCATTCTTTATTATTCTGTCGGAATATCCTGTTTGTACGTTTACGCATGACCTGGTTCCATTATTTATTATTCTGTTGGAATATCCTCATTGCATTTAATTACGCCTGACCTAGTTCCATTCTTTATTATTCTGTTGAGAATAACCTGTCTGTGCGATCTATCGCATGCATGGTGAATTCTTCAGTTATTCCATTCTTTATTATTCTTTTGGAATAACCTGTCTATGTGGATTACCACATGCATGGTGAATGATCCTTTGTATTCATTCTTTATTAAATTGTGGAAATGATCTGTTTACGTGGATTATGATAAAAGTCATAATAAAAGTATTGGACTGATGAAAATCATGGGTATATGTAGTATTAGTAAGTGTTATAATAAGTTATGTTGGTTATTATGTGAAAACATGAAAGTTTCTTAGAAATCACAAAGGGTTGAAAATCAGATTTTGGTGAAAATGGAATATGAAATTCAATTGACCATATCTCCTATTATATTTCAAATTTTTGAGTGTGGTCAAGTTCTAGAGTTAGATCTATGAGTTTTCTAACTTATCCAAGTACAATCACTGAAAAATGTGTTGTAAATTTTCGTGTGGACTAATTTTAGCAAAGGAGTTAAAAATTACAAAACACCAAAAAGGCTACTGCCGAGAAATTTAAAAGGGAATTTTCGGCCACTTAATTTGTGAGAAAAATTATGGCCTTTTGGGACATGAAAACATATGGTATAAAGTACCTCTTGTCCAAAAATGAGCTCATTCTGACTTAAAATGAGCAAGTTATGACCATTTCAATATTTAGGTTTTTCCAACGAAAAATGCTATAATCGGAGTTCTATAACTCTGATGACCATGAAATTTAAACTGGAAGATCACATTAACATGTGTAAGATTTTGCCAATATTTGGGAATTTCTGGAGTTAAACTTCAGGTAGCTAATTTCTTAAGGAATTAATTAGAAATTGATTTATGAAAAATAGTAAATAAATTTTAAAAATTCCAAGAAAAATATATGTTCAATATGGGACTATATTCTGCTAAATCCCAGAAAAGAAATATTTTTGGGACTGATTTGGTATTTTTCATGAAAATGCACTAGTTATGAGTATATGAGTTAAATATGTTATATGAAGTTGAAAATTGGTAAATAGGATTTTATGGCTTGGAAATCCTATATAGGGTATATGCAGATTTTTGATAAGGGATTTGATCATTGGTGATGAAATCTTATGAGTATGGCATTTTTGAATGATTAAATGCATTATTTGGTAAAGTGTAAACAATTAAAATAAATTATTTATAAGTTTAAGAAATAATTAAAATATTGTTATAATATTAATGATATTAGATTATGAGATTATTAAGTGATTGATAACATTGGGATATTCTTGAACCCTGGATAATTTATATTATAAATATTTAATATTTATCCTTTATCTCATCCGATTGATTCTTTATATCGTTGTCATGATCCTCATGCTTATATTGTGTTGAAAGTCATCCGTGACTTACGCATATAGATGGACTTGGTATGATTATGACCGTGGATTATTCAAAGATAATCTTGACCGTAATGTTACAAATAATGTGGTAAAAGTCATCTTTGGCCCGTAGTGCATAAATGGACTTGGTATGATTATGACCGTGGATTATTCTTTATAATCATGATCAGAATTGAAAACACGAATATCATTGGCCCGTAGTGCATGGATAATTCGTGGTCGTGATACTATTAAGTTTGAGTCTCAAAGATTATTGGTTATATGATTGTATATCTTTGGCCTCAGAGTGCAAAGATGAACTGTTGGTTATTGGTTATCTGATTGTATATCTTTGGTCAGTAGTGCAAAAAAGATGAATTTATTAGTATGATTATGACCAGAATTGTGATTTGGTATAACCATAATTTTTGATGTTTCGTGAAGATAGGTGATGAAAATTATCTTCGATCACAGGTGCGAAAAAGGAATTCGTAATCACAATTATGATTATGAGTTATTCATATGATTGTGGACAGGAATTGTTGATTGATGTTATAGGAATAAAACATTATTAGTGGACTTTTAACATGGAGAAGATAATAGACCTGATGGTCTATTTGACACTTTTAATGGATTGCTCATTCCGCTGCAACTATGGTTGAAAAGTTTTATCATCTACCATATGTTCTAAATCTCTGATTTATTATTGACGAAAGCTATTGATAATTTAATTATCTTTAGTTATGATATTCTTTACTGGGCTAGTTGTGCTCACCATTTTGCTTCACAATCCCTTTCAGGTAATAAGAGTGTTGCCGAGTCGAGCGGGGATAATAGGGGAATAGAACGGTGGTTTATAGCTGTTGAGGTTCTCCCTAAATAGTATGGAAATAATTTTATTGAGAACTTTAGATAAGTGTGTCGTATTGTATACGTCATTTGATATTTAATTTTGGTGAACCGAATAGGGTGAGGTGAACCTAACTTTGGAAGGGTGTTTTGCCACTATCATACAAGATGTCTAATGACATACAACCTCGTGTTATCATAAGACAGGGTTGTGCACATCCACTTGCTGAGTATATCTACGAGCACTACCTATATGATCTTGGAGTTTATTTGAAATATAATGTTCAATTGCAGACAATGGAGATAGTTATATGTCAAGAGAAGACTCACCATTGGAAGGAACATGATAGTAATCTTCTCATTTTTCTTTGGGGTCTATTGGGTCAACCAAGGATAATTCTCTGGAGATATGATATCTATCATAACATAGATTCATGGCCTCCTATGTACGAAGGTTTCCTTGAGCATTTCCCAAAGATTTTAATTTCTAAAACAGTTATTGACTGTACTTTTATGTAAAGTACCTTTTTAAGGTGTTATAGTCGAGGCACCATGCGAGTTACATAGATTTTGTATTGAAACTCACAACTTATCTCGTTGTCGTGACTGCATTTACATTTCAACAAATAATATAAATGAAGTTTGTATTTGATTTTTATAGAGTGATATTTGGCGACTCAGAATGGGTGATGTATACTTATTTTGGGGGCGTCACACATAATAAAATATATTATATTCTAATTATTGTCTAATAAAACAAATAACTTTATAAAAGTATTCTGCTTTATATAAAAAGCTTTTCTGCTTTTATTAAATTAATAATACTAATAAAACAAAATTTATATATATATATATATATAAACTTCCGTGACTTCATAAAATGTACACCTCAATATATTTAACAACATTTATCATCATTATTATAATTCACAATATTAATCGACTGTGTCGCTCCCAGAAAGAGGGGCTTTCCAATAAGGATTTCTCCTTATTGGCGCGCAATTAGGTGACCAAACCTCTCCTTGGTAGAACTTTTAGACATCGTTAATATTGCAAATAATAATATTAATAACTCTGTCATCTCAATTATTGATTTAATAATATATAAAATATTAACAATAATTGAATCAAATAACGTGAGATACTATGCAACAATTCTTCAAGCAATAATTGAACAAAACCGAGTGACTTCTCACGTAAGCATTAATAATCAATACCGTGTGCTACTATGCAACCACGCCAGACATTATACTTTACTACCGAGTAGTTCAACAGCTTTTAACGGTAAAACTTTTCGTAGTTATTTTCATAAAAATATTTTTTTGTTTTCTTTTATCCAACAATAATTCCGCTAGGGGTTCACCAATGATTGTATCGTTGCATTTGATATTCTCCACAAAAAAGAATATTCCCCACCAATCGAATATTATATAACAACTTGCATACATTTCAAAATTTATAAATATTACCCACAACTATAACATTATATCAAATTCATTCCATAATATTCAAAAAAATATTTCGAGAAATTTAAATCTTTATTCATAAAATCTGGGGTCTCACAATAAACACGTAATAGAGTATGAATCTATTCAGATAGAGAAAGATTTGTCATATGAAGAACTTCTAATTCAAATTGTTGATAGGAAGGAACAAGTTTTGAGAAATAAGATAATACCTTCGGTGAAGGTAATTTGGAGAAACCACAATGCTGAAGAAGCAACGTGGGAACTCGAAAGTAAAATGAAGAAAATTTTTCCTTATTTCTTTATGTAATTATAAGCGAGATTCTGGGGGACAGAATCCTTATAAGAGGGGGGGGAGAATGTAACGCCCAAGAAAATTAGATTTATATGAGAATTAAATTTTTATTTGATTATGTGAATTAAATGAATTTAATTGATTATTTATGTGAGTAAGCTATGTGAAGGTCGTTCTATGACCTAGAATGTGCGGATGTGGTTAGTATTTTGGCTATGTGCTAGAATTAATTATTTTGAATTTCCAAGACAAAAATAAAAGTTTTCCGAGAAATTCCCATAAAAATACTATTCATCCGTTTCTGCTCGGGAGTTAAGTTTGAAATTCTGAGAAATGCGTAATGATAGAATATAAAGATGAGATGGAATATTTAATAATATTTCATTTATGGCAAACGAAGTTTTCGCCTGCAGACTTAAAACCTAAGGGTTGAGAAGAATGATTTCCGAGAAGGAAATGAGATTCGTATAATGAGTTACGATAATGAGTATACGTACGTTATACGAGTGTGATACTATTTAGTATACAAGTATAATACGAAGATTTAATACGAAGTACAATACAATTATCGTACGAGTATTATACGAAGAGAATACGCGAATTATACATGTGGAATACGATTGGTATTATTGGATTTATAGGTTAAGGACTTAATATGATCCAATTGGATTTGGATTATACCAAGCCCAAGTGATTGAGTAATCAACCCCAATGAATTATGTGTTTAAGCCCAAGTTAAAGCCCAACGTTATGTTTAATTAAGCTCGATCCAAGAAACCGAACCGTAGATCGAACTGATGGGTCACCGAATGGGTAAAACCCATGGGGATGACCCATGGGCATGTGGACCGACCACTTGATGGCCAAGTAAAGTGAACTACTTGACCACCAAGTATTTTACTTGGTGATGATGTAGTGAATAGTAAGGAGGTGGGGAGAAATGACCAAAAAGCCCTCCATTTGGTTGCCTATAAAAGAGAAGCTTATGTTGGTCATTTGATGGTTTTTCAAAGATTGTCCAACTTATATTGAGAGAGAGAAATAGCTAGAATCAAGTAATCATCCTACTTTGAAGCAAAACCTTAGAAGTTTTAGCAAGAACACAAAGATCGGAAAGGTAATATTCCATTAATAATAGTTTTCCATCCCTTTTGATTTCTTTGTTATAAAGAATCATAGATTGGTGGAGCATGCCTCTTATGGAGGAATAAGGATGGCTTGTAATATGTAAAACCTTTATAAGTCATGTGTAAATGAAAATCGTAAGGGTTTACATAAGTTTAAACAATAGGAAATATTGATTGATGAATTTGGTTGTTAATTGAACACCATCGCTATTAGGATATGTGCATTTTGCTTGGTTAGGATGTAGATATGAAATTAATGGAGTGTTCCATTTAATTTGGCATATAGAACACTAGTAACGAAGTTATGGCAAATTTTATGAAATTAGAAGTTAAACGTCGAAAACGTAGAAATTCTAGATTAGTAGTCGAAAGTTGTCATGAGACTTGAAAATGTTGGCACCGCGGTGCCAGAAAAGGCTTGTTGTGTCACGCCACAGCGCCGTGCACAGTGAATTGGCCTAATGAAGAGTGGCACCGCAACGTCATTCATAGGTATAGGTTTCGTCAGCAGCGTTTTAATCGAAACTTAGCTATCAGAACCGCGGTGCCGCATCGCCAATATTGCATAGAAAATGGCGGCCGCGCATAAGGTGGCATTTGTTAGACAAGATAGGTTTGAACTCCAATTGTTTCAAGACTTGTATAAGTTATGTTTATATACTTAATAAGCGTACTAAAACTATTCCTATGTTACATTTACTAGTGTATATGGTGATAAAATTAGGAATTGAACGCGAGTTGTTAGTATGATAACAAAAAACACGAAGTGTTAATAAATAAACCGTGAACGGTAATCGACATTGGTACTTCATCAATGATTATCGAGTCCGGATAATAACGTAAGATCGTTAACAAACCGGGTTGAAGGGAAGTAATTTGAGTTGACTTTATTAATGAAATGAAGTCAACTAAAACATAGAAGAGAAAGAAGTTGGTAGAAATAATGTGATTGATTGTTTGGTAACTAATTACAGTGTGCTATGTGAATATATCATGTAGATTCTGTAAAGGCTGAGAACAGTCAAATAAATTATTTGAAGTCGCTTGAAGGCAAGTTTTCTTAAACGCTTGTCTAACCTTTGTGTTAGTCGAGTTTCTGTGATTCATTATAATGAGTTGCATGAATGATTTTAAAGAAAGGGTTGATGCCAATTTTAACTCGGCTAGACTATTCATAAGAAATAGATTGATTTGTATACATATCTTTCTATATAGAAATGATAACTCTATCCTATGCCAAGTATTTAGTATGGATTCAAAGGTAAGTTTGTCTATGAACAAACAAAAGTATTTTTCATCGTTTATACGATGGGCACGCAAGTTTGCCAAAACTTAAACGTAAATACGTTTTACGGAAGAATGTTGATCAACATATAGTACTATAGGCTGATCACCTAGAAGTGCTCGTAAGTAATGCTGGATGTACAGCCTTAGTGATGTGATATCCTTTTCAAGTATGAAAACAGAAAGATACTGTTCATGGTCTTTCGACCGGTTCAGAATTCCTAAACTATTTTATACTATTTGTTCAGTTATGGAAGATTTTCATATAATTCACGAATGTGGTATTGATATTATTCTTTGTTAGACTTGCTGAGCTTGTTATGCTCACTTCTTGCATGACTTATATGATTGTAGTTAAAGCTTAGCATACCGAGAATGCTAAGAGAAATAACGGCAAGGCTAAGATTGATAGTTAACCATCTTGTAATAGATTAGTAGTGTTGTATGTATTATACTTAAGAACAACGAATGATGTAATCGGTTTATGAACCTGGGAAAGGATTTCACTTTGATTGTAATAAGAAGATAGTAATTACATTCATTATGTAGTGTTTTTAATGGAATGATTGTATAGTTATAAGTACCATGTAGCACCATATGTCGGGTTGGAAGATACCCGAATTTGGGGGCGTCACAGCTTTCATAAATATACTTTCACATATGAACAAGCTTAGCAGTAGTTACACATAGGTTTAGAATAGAAAACTTGCCTTTTCGCCTTTACCGTATACGCTAATTTTGCGTCTCTCGATCAACCTATATCATTTATGAGATCGACATACAATTTAATCAACACATGATTCTTACTCTAGTTCACTATAACTAGCCTTTAAACATGAACTTATCTTCGTATTTTTAACTTTTGAGATAATTGATTTCAAAACTTGTTTAATTCATAACTAATAAATATCAACTCAGAATTGGCTCATCTTTGGATAGTGACTTATGTATAACATGGTCTAACTATCCCCATAACTGGCACAAACTTGAAAATCTCGTGCTCAAAAAGTTCCAGACATCCATTTTTTACTGTTCACTAGAAAAATATTTTCAGCAGTACCTTGGCTCACTATATAATTCATAACTGATTTGTATTAACAAATTTTTGAGTGATTCTTTCGCCCATGTCTTTGTAACTTCCCCCTCTACATCTTTACTTTGTATTTCATAACCAAATTCCAATCATATGATTTTATATAACTTTTATAATAACTGTTCAGATTAGGGGTTTCTCATTTCATACTTTTAATCCCTATAACTAGTTACCACTTGGGCTAATTAGCTAGTTTTCATCTTTTATGACTTAATAACATTGTATTACATAATCATAAACCTAAACATGTATTATTTCATGAATTCTACTCATGAACATAAGAACATAAATTAAATTTATAACAACATACCTCTTAAAGTGCTAGTTTTTCGATACTTAAGAATGCAAAACTTTAACTTTCCTTTCTTCTCTCAATTACCAATATAACTCTCTCTTATGATTACTCTAGCCTCTTTTGCTCTTGAATTACTTGTGAATATATGAGGATTTATTAAGAATGAGGGTAATATTTATAGGAAACCAAGACTTAGGCTATTTAGGACCTTAAGCCACCCCACCATGGCTAGTCACTATAATGAGTCACATGCATCATCATCACACTTGGTGAGTCACCAAGCCTAGTCACCCATGTGCCACAACACTCCACAAAATTTTGGATAACACATTTTACGAAGCAAAGTCTCATTTGCCAACTAATCAAATTCCAGCTAGCTTAGTTAATCCAACCTAGTTTACTTTCTAGTTAGGTTTCCTAACTAAATCGATTAGTCAAAAATGTTGACTTTCCCAAAGTTGGCTTAACGTTTTATGAATAGTGATTTAGCATTATTATGAATAGTGTTTTTGCATCTTTTTTAGAATTTTTTTTCTAGCCTCATAAATATTAGGATATTACATTCACCCCTACTTATAAGAATTTTTCCCTCGAAAGTATACTATAATCATCTTGTCATTTAATATCATATTTATAAGTTCTATAAATATTAAGGATATTACATTCTCTACTCCTTATAAGAATTTTGGTCTCGAAATTATCTCTAACTTAGTATTCAAAATGAATTTTCTTAATTCATCCTTTCTCACATCAAATTCCTAATACTAAAATTAGGTCAACAATGTTCACTTATCTATACTCATTTTCTTTCATAACACTAAGTTTTAAATGTAAGAACCCAACTTTTTTTAATAAAGGATAATTTTTTCTCGAAATATATTTTTGAATATTATGGTGTGAATATGATATAATGTTATAGTTGTGGGTAATATTTGGAAAATTTTGCAAAGTAAGCAAGTTGATATAAAATATTTGTTGTGTAAGTGAATATTCGATTGGTCGGGGAATATTTGTTTTATCAAGGAATATTCGTACGACGACACAATCATTGGTGGACCCCACAACGGAAGTATTGTCTTAGTTAGAAAATGACAGAAATATCTTTTTATAAAAATAACGGCAGAAGTTTTACCGTTAAACTGTTGAACTACCTGGTGATAAAAGTACAGTAATACGCGTGGTTGCATAATAGCACATTGTATTGATTATTGATGCTTACGTAAGAAGCCACTCAGTTATACTCAATTATTACTACAGTAATTGTTGCATAGTATCTCACATTATTTGATTCAATTATTGTCACATTATCATCTGCATAATATTTTATATTATTAAATCAATAATTGAGATAAAAAAGTTATTCATATTATTATTTGTAATATTGACAATGTTTAGAAAGTTCTATCGAGGAGAGGTTTGGTCACCTAATTGCGCGCCAATAGGGAGAAATCCTTATTGGAAAGCCCCCTCTTTCCTGGAAATGATCTAGTTGTTAAATATTGTGAGTTATAATATTAATGATGAATAATTGTTGAAGTATTAAGAATGTGTTTATTGAAGATAATTGAATTACAAAAGTTAGAGGGGAATAATGCAAACTTAGAAAACTTTAGGGGTACTAAAGTGTAATAAGTTAAATCAATCTAGACCATTGGTGGTGGTTTTAATAGTAAATCAATCTGGACTATTGATGGTGGTTTTAATAGTAAATCAATCTGGACCATTGATGATGGTTTTTAAAGTAAATCAATTTGGACCTTCGGTGGTGGTTTTAAAAGTAAATCAATCTGGACCGTCGGTGGTTGTTTTAAAAGTAAATCAATCTGGACCGTCGGTTATGATTTTAATAGTAATCAATATGGACCGTCCATTCTAATAGTGAATCAATCTAGACCGTTCGCAAATTAGTTACTATTTAGTCCATTCTCCTATAAATAGAAGCTCAATTCTTCTTTCATTCTCACCAATTCACTGAGATTCACAAGAGACACTATAGAGAGCAAGAAGAAGAGTATTTTTCTACTTCACTTTTGCAGTATCCAGCTTTCTACTAAGGTAAGGGGTATTATTTCTTTCATATTCATAAGGAATACTATTTTTCGTATTCATCCTTTAATATGTCAGAATAACCTGTCTACGCAGATTATGTACCGTATGACAGGTGAAAATCCATTTGCAGTTTCGTATGTTATTTCTTTTCATATTCTTAAATCTAAACTTAGTATGGTAAGTATTGCTTCTATAATCCTTGAAATTAGTGGAATATCCTTGAGTTTTGTGCTTCATCCAGTATCATTTTATTGGAATATTGATCTGAACTTTCTTATTAAATATCAATATTTTCACCCGATTACTATTCACTATAATATTATTCACTCGGGTATTCGGGGCACTTTTCATGCCGGGGTACTATTCACGAGTTACTATTTATGGGTTACTATTCACCCAATTACTATTCACTTAAATATTGTTCAGTCGGGTATTCGGGGCACTTTTCATGTTGGGGTACTATTCATAGGGTACTATTCCCAAAGTACTATTCACAGGATACTATTCACGGGGTACTATTCACCGAAAAATAAATTTCTTTTCTGTCCAAATTATTTTTGATACATGGATATTATTCTTGAATTTTACTCCACAAAGCAGTATCAAGTTGACAATTTGGACATTATTGAATTATGTATAAATTAAGTTATAAATCTTTAAAAATTTATCCTTTGCTTTCTTTTAATTGAATTCTTATATCATTGTCATCATCCTCATGCTTATATTATGATGAAAGTCATCTTTGGCTTATGTGCATAGATGAACTGTTGATTGGTATGATTATGATCAGGGATATTTCGGTATGATCATGACCATTAATGATTACACAAATATTCTTGGCCCGTAGTGCAAGAATAATTTGTGGACGTGATACTATTGAATATCCTTGGCCCGTAGGGCAGGGATGATTTGATGATGTGATTTATTTATTAAGTCGAGTCCCATCGATAAAGTTAATGATAAACTTTTTAAATCATAGAAGATAGTAGATATCATGCTCTACTTGACTGTTCTAATGGATTGCTTGTTCCGCTGCAGTTAAACTTGTTGTCTATAATATTCTATCAGTTTAACATTGCTGAAGGCTAATGATAACTTATTTTGCATTATCTTAGTCATAATATTTCTTACTGGGCTAGTTGAGCTCACCCTTTTACTTCCATTGTTCTCTTCATGAAATGAGAACGTAGTCGGAACTAGTCGGGGAATGGAGTGATGGTCCGAGATGGTGTTATAGTAGTCCTCACTATTCTATAAAATAGTGTGCCAATATATGTAATGAGGACTCCATTTGAGTTTGGATATTGTCTAGAAGACAATATTCGTGTAAAAACTCTAAGCTCATGTTGTATAATTAAGTTTGTATTTGTATTCAGTACCATGTATTTGGCAAGCCAAGATGGGTGATGTATACCTATTTTGGGGGCGTCACATTAAACATTTAATCCTATACGACTCTCAGGTTTATTCTTCCTTTATTGAGGATTTTTTTTCTAATTGATATAGAGGGTCAACTAAGGCCTTGAATTGTTTAATATTCTATGGGTGTTATTCGACCGACAAGTTTAACAATCACCAGGATTAAAAAACACAATCAGTCAGTATTCTAGGTGATCAGCTTATCGTACCACATGTTACGTATAACACAATAGTCTTAAAGACGCGGTACGTTGCATCTACGTGCCAGAATTATATGTTCATTTACTTTATAACCAAAGGTGTCTAACCGAAACAATTTACATTGACTCATCTTTAAACCATTCCAAAAACTTTTGAAAATCAATTTTACGAATGTATACCACACCTTGCAAATTACGTTGATGACTCATAATTTTATCACACCCACACCAGGTTCCATTGCGCGTTGATGAAAAATTCATTTCTATTTTTCAATTTAATTTTGTCTAGCTTGAACAATTAGCATAGACATATGAATAACATAGCTCAAAATTTTCCATTTTGAAAATCAAAGTTTATGACTTTATCATATCCACAACATATAACAAAGGTGCATTGATGGCCCTCCTACCATAGCCACAATTGCCTTGCTTTGTTTTGATGACTCCATCATATATTATATTCATACCAAGTTCACTGGTGTATTTATGAAAAATTCATTTTTAATTTCAAATTAACTCCATCTAGCTAAAATTTATTTTTTTAGCATACACTTGGCTCAAAATTTTCCAATTCAGTGGTTGAACAATTCTTTTCAAAGGCACCCAAATGCGAATATGCACATGAATGTCTAACATAGCTAGAAGATTTTGGAACACCCTTAATCCTTTATCATTTCCACTTTCCTCTAACCTTAACACAAGTTTTGCAAATATATAGTAATATAGTAAACTGATTGGTTGTTTAAACCGAAAACAAATATATTAGTTCCCCTTCTTATCAACACGGAGATGAAAATGTCTCAGTACATATTAATAATTTTGTAATACACCAGTTTATGACAATATCGTAGTCACATCTCATAAGTCGGTTTGATTGACATATCATATCTTTTTCCCATACAAGGGTTCGTTCACTCAGTAACTAACATACAAATATCTTTAAAACTATAGTTGGAAATAACAACTAATAACTAATAAATATTTGTGAGACCCCGAATTTTATGAAATAAAAGTATTCAATTTTTTTATAATTATTATTTTATTTAGTAAATGGTTAAATTGATAAAAGGTTAAAGTTAAGGGTGATATTTGAAAATTTTTCAAAGTAAGAAAGTTTTCATAAAATAATCGGTGATAAAAGTACAGTAATATGCTTGATTGCATAGTAGTACATGATATTGATTATTAATGCTTACGCAAGAAGTCACTTAGTTATACTCAATTATTGCTACAGTAATTGCTACATCATATCTCTCATATTATTGATTCAATTGTTGTCACAGTATCATCTGCATAATATGTTATATTATTAAATCAATAATTGAGACGACAAAGTTATTCATATTATTATTTTCAATATTGACAATGTCTAGAAGTTCTGTCAAGGAGAGGTTTGGTCACCTAATTGCGCGTCAATAAGGAGAAATCCTTATCGGAAAGCCCCCTCTTTCCTGGGAACGACCTGATTGTTAAATATTGTGAATTATAATATTAATGATGAATAAGTTCGTGTTGATTAAAGATGAAATTGATAATTCCATTGTGTGGAAATTATTAGTGTTAGTGGAAAAATACATTTATTTTGATGATAATTGATGTCTGGAAGTTATATTGATCAATCGGGTAATATATGTTTGAGAAAAATATATGTTCAATATGGGACTATATTCTGTTAAATCCCAGAAAAGAAATATTTTTGGGACTGATTTGGTATTTTTCATGAAAATGAACTAGTTATGAGTAAATGAATTAAATATGTTATGTGAAGTAACAAAATTGGAAAATAGGATTTTATGGCTTGGGAATCCTATATAGGGGATATGCAGATTTTTGATGAGGGATTTGATCATTGGTGATAAAATCTTATGAGTATAGCATTTTTGAATGATTAAATGCATTATTTGGTAAAGTGTAAATAATTGAAATAAATTGTTTATAAGTTTAAGAAGTGATTAAAATATTATTATAATATTAATAATATTAGATGATGTGTTTATTAAGTGATTGATAATATTTGGATAAATTTAAAGTTTTTAATATTTATCCTTGTTTTCGTTTGATTAATGCTTATATCATTATCATCATCCTCATGCTTATATTGTGATGAAAGACATCTTTGGCTTACGTCCATAGATGGACTTGGTATGATTATGACTAGGGATCATTCGATATAATCATGACCTGTAATGTTATAAATGATGTGGTAAAAGTCCTCAGTGGCCTGTAATGCATTGATGGATAATTTTTGGTATGATTATGACCAGGGATTATTCTTATAGATAGTCATAACCATTGATGATTTAATGAATATCCTTGGCCAGAAAGTGTGGATGATTCGATGATGTGGTTTATTTATTGTCGAGTCTCAAATGATAAAAAATGATGAAAACATTTTAAAACATAGAAGATAGTAGATATCATGCTCTACTTGACGCTTCTAATGGATTGCTTATTCCGCTGCAGTTAAACTGGATGTCTATTATATTTTATCAATTTAACATTGTTGAAGACTAATGATAATTTATTCTACATTATCTTAGACAAAATATTTCTTACCGGGCTAGTTGAGCTCACCATTTCTTTCACTGTTCTCTTCAGGAAATGAGAACGAAGCCGGGACTAGTCGGAGAACGGAGTGACGGTCCAGATGATAGCATTAGTAGTCCTCACTATTTTGTTAAATAGTGTGACAATAAATGTAATGAGGACTCCATTGACTGTGGATATTATCTAGATGACAATATTCTTATTAAAACTCTTAGATTATGTTTTTTCGTATTTTACACGACTGTTGTATAATTAAGTTGTATTTAAATTTTGTACCATGTATTTGGCGACTCAAGATGGGTGATGTATACCTATTTTGGGGGCGTCACATATTCAATATATTTCTTTTACATAAAATTTTTATATATTAAGATTTAATAAGATTTATTCATATCTTTTAATTATCTATAAACTCTTCACAAGTCTATTTAATCTTAACCCATCAGATTATACCCTAAGGTACTCGTTACCTCAAAACTATAACTCATTGTTCTGATACCAACTGTAACGTCCCCAAATTAGAGCGTTGGCCGCCCAAACAAGGGTCAACGTTAACTCAACATCTTTTGTAACCTAACCAATGATTATATAATCATATTGGTTGAATTAGTCTATTATAAACTATAAAATTATAAATTTTCTTAGCTTCATCCTTGGATCTTAACTTGATCTCGATCTCATTCTTTTCATAAGTATTTAACTTATAGTAAATTTTAAGCCTTATAATTTAAAAATTCTATACTTAAATATATCAAGTTTGATAGTATTAATGATAATATCATTCTTGGCAATAGAGGGGCGCATTTCAGTAATCTTGGCATCTTACCGGCGTTCATTAGTGTAACCTCAATGCTTACAGAACTCCAATTATCATTCAATACCCTTACTTAGACATATATCTTTATAGATATATCTCTTCATATCGATATTTCTTATTTATCTGAATTTCACAATATTAATAACACACTTGTCCTTGGAACAGAGGAACCTTGCGATGAATTTGGTTTCTTCATCGGTGCTAAATCTCTATTCTTACGGTACTCACAATGTTATTCAATATCCTCATTTAGGTATATTGTTCTTTATCAACATTATATTAATGTTTTACTATCTATCTGAAGTTTAGAGTATCAACATAACATGATCATTCCATATTACCAATATATTCACTCAGATTAATAGATCTTTAACAATTCTAATTTGTATCAAATTAAAGACATAATACCTTCTTATGATAATAACATGATATTATTAATATAATGTTCAATTATATGGTTTGCTTATTCGTATTACAGAAGTCATTATGACTTAAAACAAATATAAGTAAATAAAACATGAAACCTAATCTATGTTTCTTCTTTACGTTCATGATCTTATCATTCTTCTTTAACTACATATAAAATTTTATTCACAAGAATGAGCACTACGACTCAACAAGTCTATTTAATAATACATAGATAGTTTATGCTTTCATATAAACTTTAACATGTTTGACTTGATATAACTTTCAGTTAACGATCATGTTAACTCATGCTTAATAATAGAACAGAATCATATATGACATAACATATCATTAAACACTTAACATTCAATAACCATATCCAACTTAAAATCGCATAAGGCTTTCGTACATATACCTTCACATATGAACAAGTTTAGCAATAGTTGCACATAGGTTTAGAATAGAAAACTTGCCTTTTCTCATTTACCATTTATGTTAATTTTGCGTCTATCATCAACCTATATAATTTATGAGATTGACATACAATTTAGTCACCACATGACTCTTACTCTAGTTCACCTTAACTAGCCTTTAAAAATGAACCTAACTTCATATTTTTAACTTTTACGATAATTAATTTTAAAACATGTTTAATTCATAACTAATTCATATCAACTCGGATTAGGCTCATCTTTGGATCGTACCTATGTATAACATGGTCTAACTACCTCCCATATGTGGCACGCACCCCAAAATTCTTGTGTTCAAAAAGTTTCAGACATCCATTTTTTGCTGTTCACTAGCAGAATATTTTCAGCAGTACCTTGGCTCACTATTTAATTCATAACTAATTTATATTAATGAATTTTGGAGTGATTCTTTCGTCCATGTCTTTGTAACTTCCCCCTCTACAACTTTGTTTTTTATTTTATAACTAAATTCCAAACATATGAATTTATATAACTTTTACAATAACTGTTCAGATTAGGGGTTTCTCATTTCATACTTTAAATATCTCTAACTAGTTACCACTTGGGTTAATTTGCTAGTTTTCATCTTTTATGACTTAATAACATTGTATTACATAATCATAAACCTAAACATGTATTATTTCATGAATTCAACTCAAGAACATAAGAACATAAACTTAATTTATAACAATATACCTCTTGAAGTGCCAACTTTTTGATACTTAAGGACACAAGACTTTAAATTTCCTTTCTTCTCTCAATTACCAATATAACTCTCTCTTATGATTACTCTAGCCTCTTTTGCTCTTGAATTACTTGTAAATATATGTGAGAATTTATTAAGAATGAGGGTTCTATTTATAAGAAACCAAGACTTAGGGTATTTAGGACCTTAAGTCATCCCACCATGGCTAGTCACCATAGTGAGTCACATGCTTCATCATCACAATTGGTGAGTCACCAAGCCTAGTCACCCATGTGCCACAACACATCACAAAATTTTGGACAACACATTTTAGGATGCAAAGTCTCATTTGGCAACTAATTACTCAAGGAAAAACCTATACATACATAAGGTATATGCATATAAGTTTCCTAAATGGTCATAATGCCCTTACTTTCTCTACAACATAACCAAATTCCACCTAGTTTGGTTAATCCAACTTAATTTAGTTTCTAGTTAGGTTTCCTAACTAACCCGGTTAGTCAAAAATATTGACTTTCCCAAAGTTGACTTTACGTTTTATGAATAGTGATCTAGCGTTTTTATGAATAGTATTTTTGTGTCTTTTGCAGAATTTTTTTTCTAGCATCGTAAATATTTGGGATATTAAAGTTTCTCTTCCTCAATATATAAAACTTCACAGATTCACATTTTGAGGATATTTAATGATGGAAATAATGGAGAACACTCATCTCTTACAACAATTATGTAAGATTCTTTACCTTCCAAAAATAAGGACTGTCAATTGGGCCAGTCAAGCTTGAAGCCCAATCATTAGGCCCATTAGTAGCTCACTGAAATTTAATTTGTGAATGAGCCGAGTCAAGCTTGGACAATAGGTCGTTCAGCCAATTATAGGCCCGATCAAATTATAATGTAAAAACATATAAAATATATAGACTATTTATATTTATTATTACATAGTTCCACTCTCAATATATGTTTATATATAGTATCTTTAATTAATAATTAAGTCTCACGTTTTCTTTAAAGTGTTTTTGTTAGTTCCCCGGGGCACATAATAGATCTAGAAGGGGGGGTTGAATAGATCCTTTAAAACTTTCTTTTCTCTTTTGTCTAGTTCAGTGATAACCAAATAATGAATAGAAGAATCAATTCATGCACAACGGAATAGATTAAGATCACTTTTAAGAATATAACATTAAATACAGTTCTACGGATAGATTAGTTGCAAGCAGATATAGCAGTTATAGTACTTAATGTAAATGACATAAAGTAAAAGACATAAAATAAATGACACCAGAGGTTTTTAAGTGGTTCAGAGACTGAATGCTCCTAATCCACTCTTCTGCTTCAACAAGCAGGGATTCCACTAAGGATTTGATTAACTTCGAATCACCAAGATTCCTTCAAGACTAGCAGCCTTGGAACACTAGTTCACTAAGAACTCTTCAAGACCATTAGCCTTAGAAACTATAGTCTAAGCCCAGCAGACTTAGAATCTCCTGTACCCTCTGGTACTCAGCAAGCCCAGTAGACTTGACTTTGGTTGAGTCACTGAGACAAGGACCCTGCAGGCCCTAGTTGCTTGATTGTTTGTTTGTTGGTTGTTGTTATTGAGCTGCTAAGATGACATTCAGCTTGTTTATCTTCTGGTACTTAGCAGCTTCTTGTGATCATTGAGCATTCAGCTTTGGTGTTTGATCACATCTAATGGACTGCTAAGATATACATTCAGCTTGACATCCTATTGGTACTTAGCAGTCTAACTCATCCTTTGGTGTTGTTGTTCTTTGTTGTTGATACTTGTCTTCATCTGATATTCAACATTGCACACCATCACCATTCAGGTACTGCTAATTTTTTGTATATCAGCTTGACTTCTTTTGGTATTAGCAGTCCTTGAACACTGGTTGTCTTGTGCACAGATTCGGTTCTGTATCTTTTTCTCTTCAACTCAGTGTGTTCATGGTGAGATGTAGAGTGGCTCAAGTATTCTGCTTTCTGATCTGCCACTCAAGTTGTTGTCTTCTTGGCATTTTAACTCTCAATACAAATGCCACTTCATTGTCATACTCCTTTGTATAGAGTGAAGCTTTATCATTTTAGAACTCTCCTTAGTTGTGCTTCACTCTTCTGTGGTGGTCTCACTCTCTCGGAGACTTTTTTTGTTAAGCTCTATATGACTTTTATCTTCTCAAGTCAACAACTTCTTCTTCTTTGAAGCTTCGGCTTTTTATAAATTCATCTATTATCTTCACGTTGAAATATAGCCATTGGAAGTCTTTCGTTGAAAAGCTTTCTTTGAAGCATTTAATGCTATAGGGATTCTGAAGACTTTAATGTAGACATGCTTGGTTGATGTGACAACACCTTTTTGACTTGACTGACACAACAGTCTGATTTCTTACCTAACACTTCTGTAAAGTCACTTTCAGTCAGACCGGATGGGAGATACCTTTATGCTTCCTTTAGGTTCTTCGATTTAGATCAAGGATGTTGGTGAGAGTACATTGGGAATATCAATCAGCAACGTTCTCATGTCAGTCTTCAAGTTTGAACATCGCTAAGTCTCGATAACCACACAAATGAGCTCTGCAATCGTGATGTTGACGTTCATTTACTCAATCATAGTTTATCTGTGAATATTGTGGATTGACTTGACTCTAACACTTCTTTGGTTTCCAGATAGCTCTGTGATTTGACAATGTTGTATCATCTTGGGCTTCGATCTTGTAGTCTGTTCTACGATCATGCTTGTCTTGCCTAGCTTCAAGAATTAATGGATTGGCTGACTGCCTAAGTCATTTGGTCTGTGTGCCTCTTTTGATTAGTAATGTTCTTCTTCCTTAACTTTCTGCCCTTTGATCTCTTGATCATTCTTTATGGTGAGGCTGAGCATAGACAATCCTCTTCATCTGTCCTTTGTATGTTTACCCATGTCTCTATAGGTGATTCATTAGACTCTGCTTCTAATTTGCAGACTCTATGATCATTGTAGCCTATACTACGATCGTTGTCTTCTTATGGGAGTTGAGTTCTAGGGTTGTGCTACTCAGTTGCAGTTAAGCATACGTTTAAAAGATTTGAGTAGTTGCGCAAGCTTTTCTTTCTCGATCATAGATTTTGGACGTTGAGTGTTCTTGAGAATTTTTTTCCTTGCTTTTCTTTAAATCTCTGTTTAATTTGCTTGTGAAGGAGCTTTAGAAATGTTTTCGTTGAAGGCATCCGTTGTAGCATTTAATGCTTCAGACATTTCTGAGCACTAATGTTGACTTCCTGAAAATCTATTATTTTGCCATTTGGCCCACTGACATAGCAGACTACTATCTCACCTAACACCTGAGAAGGTATTTTTAGTAGGTATACAGTCCTTTCCTTAGCTTCTTATATACGTTTCTTCGATACATACTAAGAATGAGTGTTGGATCATTGGGATTCCCAAAATGTCAACGTCTATAAGCTATTCTTCATTTGTTATACTTCCTCTTTCATCAAATAGATGAAACTTGATGCTTCTGATGCTGACTGGAGAGACACCACGATTATTGTCTTTGTATCATGATCGTTTTGTCTTGTCATGCTCGTGCTTGATTTAGCCTTAATTGAAGAGAACTCTATGATTTCTCTTAAGTTCTAATAGACTACGATCTCTACTTCCTTGTTTTACAAACCCACAATTTCGAGAGCTGACTGCGATTCTTGACTTGGCTCGACAGGCGCTTGGACTATCTTCACAATTCTGAGTGTGGCTTATAAGACAGACTACGATTCTGAAGAAATTTTTTTGATACTCAATGATTCTGCCTTGGCTTCTGCAATCTCTCGGCTGTCTTGACAGACTACAATTCTGTTGAGTCCTATCTATTACATTTCAAAATAGTTCATCCTAATAACTTTGATCTTTATTCTATACATTCATTTACAGAATGATAAACGTTAAGCAATGATCAACCTAATATATTTGATCATTTCAGTCTAAGTCCTTGTCCATATTGTCTATCATCTATTAAGGACTTTACAACTTTTATCAATGCAAACATATTTGCATATTCATTCATTAACTTCATCATCAAATTATATGAATAAAGGAATAATCATTCACATGCATATTCCTAACAATTTCCCCCTATTTGATGATGACAAAAATACTGAATGCATATATACGAGATGAATGAATTTTAAGATGCAGTAAGATGTTGTATTACTAGAACATGTAATATGAATGATATTAATGAGCATTTAATTTTAGATGACATATCAAAGCTAAATTATGGATCCAGAACATACTATTACAATTAGAGATGTACCTTCTCTTTTTCATGTGGCACCTTGTATGTCTTCTGGATATTCTTTATGTTGTTGCTACTCATCTGCTTGTTCTCTTGGTTCTTGCTCCCCCTTAGATAATGACTTTATTTCTTTATCTTATTTGGGCTCCTCCTCAGATGATGAGTCCTCTTCTTTCTGCTTTGACTTCAGCTTTTCATCCTTCTTTTTCTGGCCCTTCTCTTGTATCTCCATTTGTCTCTTCTTATGTCTCTTTGAGTGGCTCTTTTTCTCTCCCTTTTTGTCATCAATCACTTGAGAGAGATGTTGGACATTGTTCATCAGTTGTTCAAGTATGTAGGATGAATTTCTAACTTTAATCTCTAGCTCTTGCTGGCTGAGCTCTAGTTGTTGGGAAAGAGACTGGTTGAGGGTATCTATTTTCTTGGAGAGAGACACAATAGATTCTTCATTTTTCTTCTGAAGTTACAGGTCTTCTTTCCTCTGTTGCTCTATAGATTGCAAATAAATATGATCTCTCTGATGAATCTTATTTGATATATCAGAGATGGTTGCTTGAAGCTTCTTGTGGAACTCACTGTCCTCCCCTTCTAACAGGCTCTTTATTTCCTCAGTAATATTAGAAAATTTCTCAACGAATTCTTTACAGTTTTTTTTAAACACACGAATTTTAGGAATTTGGGCAGGTTATTTAAGTTTCCCATTTTTGTAAATATTTTCAAAGGCAGTGAGAATGTCAAAGAGATCATTGTTGGATGAAGTGGGAATATCAGAGGGTATACTAGGATATAAGCTTGGAGTATTGAATGTGGAGTTTGATGTTTGGGTATCAGGGTGAGCTTGATCATTTGCAATCACAGAGTATGAGACCTCTACAATCATGGAAATTGGTGTGGCCTTTCTACTATTTAAATTTTCGAAGAGATAGTAGGGAATGTAGATATTTCCAGCATGACGGTAGATTCTGAAATAAAGGAAATTCTTGATCAACTTGGTGTGAAATGTCTTGACCCTTGGGAAGTTCTTAGAGATCAGCTCCAGATTAGGAAAGTGTGAATAACACCAGCTGATGTAACTCTCATCTCTAGCAGTGTAAGCATTTAGCCAGGGCATCCATAGGTTGAACCATTTTATCATATGGTTTTCAGGATTGTACAGTATTATAGTACGATCTAACTCCATGTCTTGAAAATTGTTGAACAGATCTTCTATAGACATCATCACTACTTTGAGTCATTCATTCCTATTATTTATCCATCTTCCTGATATCACATCTTGTGGTTCATTAAAGACTTCCACCACTAATCTTTTGCAAACTCTTACTGGAGAGGGAATATGATAGTCTGTTGATTCCTGATCTGCAGAACTGGAGTCTGTCTCCATTTCTTCATTTTTTGACTTTGAGCTAGACTCATGAAAGTTTTTTTAATTGATTCAACACTAGATCCTTGCAATTTACTTTCATCATTTTTTCCTTCTGCAATATCCTTCTCTGACTCACCAGTCATTCCTAGCTCTTCAGACTTCAAAGTCTCTTTATCTTCACTTTCATATGCTTCTTCTGTCTTGGGTTCATTGGCAGTTGTAGTCTTTTCGCTTTCACTCCTGGAACTGTCAGACATCATTCTCTTTTTACCTTTAATGTCTTCTCTCATAGACTCAAGTTCATCATCCTCATCATTTTCACTGAGGACAATTATTTTTGATGACGAGTCTCCTTCATTCTTCTGATTTGTTCTTTAAAGTACCCAGTTACTCTTTCTTCTCCTTGGGGGTTCAACAGTAGGTGCTTTTTCCTTTTCTGATCCAGATTCCTTTCTACCAATAGATGGACTCCTTGGTGGGACCTCTAGTGACTTCTTCACAACCTTAGCTCTCTTCTTGGTTGGCATTACAGGGGTGGCCATTGGAGATACAGAATTATCAGATTGAGATGACTCACTTTTCATTATACTTTCCTTCCTCTTTTTTCAATACCCTTGCTGCTGCTAGATGTCTTTAGTCTTTTATTCTCCATGGGATTTTTCTTCCAATTGTCGAACAACTTTGGAGACATCAATTTTTGAACATTAAGGGGTTCTCCCTCATCATCCCTTATCTTTCTCTACAGTTTCTTCTTAAGGATAATGCTCACATGTGACGCCCCTAAAATAGGTCCACACAACCCATTCTAAGTCTCCAAATACATGGTACGGAAAACAACTACAACTTCATTATTACAATTATCGTGCAAAATACGACAACACATATGTTGTGAGTTTTAATACAAATATTGTCTTCTAGACAATATCCAAGCTCAAATAAAGTCCTCATTACAATTATTGATACAATATTTTACAAAATAGTGAGGACTTCTAGAACAACTGTCTTGAACTATCACTCTACACCCCGACTAGTTCCCGTTATATTCTCGCCTCCTGAGAAGAAAAATGGAACAAAAAGGAAAATGATGAGCTCAACTAGCCCAATAAAGAATATTATGACTAAAATAATGAAAAACAAATTATCGTTAGCCTTTAATGTAACGATCGAGTAATTTATAATTTAATTTAAATATTTATTGAATTAAATAAATATTTTAAATAATTTATTTATTGAGGAAAATAAATAATTAATGAATTATGGTGAATTAATTTGGTAACTAAATTAATTAATGTTTATTATATTGAATAATGATAATTTTATTTGAAGGATTTAATTTAAGGAAATAATTAAATTAAATCAATTGCTTAATATTTAAGGAAATAATTAAACTAAATAAATTCTTTAATATTAAAGGAAATAAATAAATTAAATAAAGTGATGTGTCTAATTTATTAATTAAATTAGATATATAATTATTTATTATTCATTAATATAATTATAATCAAAATTATTTTAATTACCATTACAAGTTATTTAAATTAATTAAGCTAAAGTTATTTAAATTAACTAAATTAATGGTGTGACATGAAAACTATATAATAAGAATAATATAAAAAATAATTTAGTTTATGGGATTTATGTGGTAGCCAAACAAGGCCTTGTGGCCTTTGGCTTATTCTAACTGACGTCTTTTGTTTTCTTTAACTGAAAGAGAACGTGGGAGTCAGTATATGTGGGTTACGCGTCTTATTTTTTTCCTAAGGCTTGAAAACATAGAGATATAGAGAAGAAGGAAACACAGAGTATTGAGAGTGAGAAATTGAGAGGGTAATCTCTGTGATTTTGCCAAGAAGAAGGAGAGATTCACCATCTTGTGCTAGCATATAATCAAGAGGATTAAGGTATAATTCATTCCTAAATTTCTATGTTTTAGTTTTTGTTTAAGTTCTCTGCAAATTGATTTTTTTTGTGGATTTGTTGTTCAAACGTTGATTATAGGATGTGCGTTATGTTGTAGAATCTGTTAATTATCATATATGAGTGTTGTTTAAAGTATCAAATTCGTGTAAATTGGGTGTAGGAAGAAAAAGGAAAAATCACAGTGTTTATATTCACATAATATGGCTTAGAAAGTACAAAATTTCATGCTTAATGTGTGTTAGAATCTGCAATTTGATGTTAGAATATGTTTGTATGTTAAGAAACGAAAGCGGCGTAATTAGAATCGTGTCAATTGATTGAGAAACGAGTTCGTGGTGATTGAATTCGCAAAAAGTGTCAAAATTGAAGAAATTTGGAAAAGTATGGTTTTGATTCTTCAAATTTGTGTTTATGTAATGTTTTTTCATATAGAATGATGGATAACATGTGTATCTATGCTATTACAAGGTTTTAGTTGCTAGGTTTCATCATTTCTGTAGGAATTGGTTGAATTGGGTTTCACCTGTGTGCAGAGTCACAACAGTAGTTTCATGTCAATGTGTGGCGCAATTGCGTGCTCTGGATTTTCTCAGAGTCCAAAGACTAAATAAGAATTTAAGACCTGTAAGTGCTAAGGCAAGGGATAAATTGTTACTTGGCTGCGTTCTCGAGCCCAGCAAAGACTTTTCGCTTATTTACAGATCATGTGTAATGGACTTATATTAGTTTAGCAAGCATGTTAATGATGTTAAGACATAATAGAAACTACAATAACAGATTGTCATGCGTTATAATATATAGTGTAAAAGAATTTAAGTGATTACTTGAATAAGTTAGGTAATGGAAACTAAAAGTGATGTTTTCAAAAGTTAGAGATGAACGATTAAGTTATGTTGATCAATGTGTGATTTCAGAGGCGTTAAGTATGTTAACCTAAATGGTTAGGTGCTAGGTTAGGGTTATGACCTAAATGATGGTTTAAACCCTAAAGCTAATATTCATACAACTAATTTTTGTTGCGATTTCAATGATGTATGTAGGGTAATTGGAGATTATATTACATTTGTGTAGCTTACATACAAGGAAAGTTTTTAAACCTTAACTCTTTACATTGAGCAAGCTTTCTAACTTCATTCTTTTCGTATTGAATGCAAGTTCTCATTACTAAATCATTGATTATTCAAATTTCTAAAATTCTTTGTAAAGTTGAGCAAGCCTAGACTATTTTATGTATGTTTGTACAAGCACTTGTAACCTAATTCGTTACATCGAGCGAGTTTCACTTTCCTAATTATTATACAAAGCATATATTGTTCTAATATGTCGATTCAAATGAGATTGTTATAACTCTTTTGGATATAGCACTTTGCATGTATATCATATTTATTCAATTATATATTGTTGATATCCGATCTTTGACTTTGATAGCCTTGTTCAGTTATACATTCTTGTATTAGACCTTCAATTAGTAAGCAAACTCTTATTGATTAAATTAATCTATAACTGAATAGTGTTCTAAAATTCTAGAAACACTGATAAGGTAGTTCCAAACTAAACTTTCTTTAGTGCGGAAATTCTAAATTCAAATTGAGACAAACAACTCTAACATAAGGGATTATGTACGTGTAACATTTAGATGTTTGTGCACAATACATGGTACAAAGGGCTGATCCCCCTAAGTACGTTAAGAAGGATCCATATAGTCTAAATGACTGTTAAGGTTGGGTAATAATACCTAAGTACCGGGGACATAGTTCGTGGTCTTAAGACACTCAGATATTAAAGTTCGAACTTGTTTTTCTATTTTAATTCGTAGAATAATTTCATTATTGTTCAGCCTTCGTTGTTCATCTTATGTTGTTATCATTACTACTTTCTATATCAGTGAGCATTTGTTTGCTCACTCTAACAATTAACACTGTAGCTAAAGTGGAGAAAGTTGATGAGCCATCCACTAGCAAAGGAAAGGGCAAACTGTCCAAGTGCTGAAGACTTATGAGAAATTATTTAAATGTTTTCTATTACAAGACTTGTTTTATTTTATGATTTATTCTGCAAACTGATGTAATAAATTTAAGGTTAGATTACCTGGGATTATTTTGAGATGGTGATGTAACCCTTTAATGAGAAAGATTATTTAAGCTATTTAAATTATGTCTTTATCCTTTATGATGGGTAGTTAGATGTAATGGTTTTGGATAGTGAACACCAAATTCTGTGGAAATGGAGTACCCGGATTTGGGGGTGTCACAGGTTGGTATCAAAGCTCTAGGTTATGAACCTTAGGTGGGGGAAACCTTAGGAAGTAACCTTTAAGGAAACAGAAAACATAGAGGTATCCAACTCTTATCGAGTTTTAAGGAATGGATTAAGGTATCCATTGAAGCTAAATAATAAAAGACATTATGTGCTATGTGTTAATAACTTATGTGCTCGCGAATATCGAAAATATTAAGTAAAACTTAAAATATTTTATTATCAGGATGTCTAACGAAGGAGGATCCAGTCCAGCTAGGGAAGTGATACCTCAGGTACCTAGAGGCGACGAACCCCGGGATATCCATGTTTTGCGGGAACAGTTGATCCAAGAGGATGAACCTGTGACAGATCCCGAGGAGAATAGTTCTGAGGAGATAGAGGAGGATGACGAGGAAGAGGATCTTGAGGAGTTTCCGCCAAACTCCATATTAGCTAAGATGTATGATGCGTTGTACGACCGTAACATAGAATTACAGGACAGAGTTGAGGAGCTGAAGGAGATGGTCGAGATGCATCATGCCTTGATGGAGCAGAAGGATGCAAAGATTCAGGAACTTGACTCACGCCTTGGAAACCCGGAGTGGGACCTAGTTCATACCAAGGGTCAGCATAAAGATCTATTGGCAGTTAACTAGAAGATGAAAACTGACATGGAGAAATTAAAAGATGACTTCAAAGAGGAATCAGCTAAGCGTGTAAGAGCAGAGGATGCTTGGATGAAGGCGACCCAACGTGTAGACCGTGCAGAGGCTAAGGTCCAAGTGAAGAAGGCCAAGATGAACGAGATGGATTATGCTTTTAATTCTGCGATTGATAAGGCCCAGGATCAAGTCTATTGTTACCCACCTCAGTTTGAAGTCTCACCGTGGTTTGTGATGGATCGTAGAATGGCATATCGAATCATAGATGAAGAGCGTCAAGAAGCTTACGATGTCTTAATATGCCTAGATAGTATAAGAGTGATAATAATATGTGGTTAATTATGTGAATAAATAAACTGTGAATCCCTTATTTTGAGATAAATAAAGGGATAATATGAGTATGTAATCCTGAAACTTGTCTAGTTCAGGAAAGTGAATGTTTATAGCGGTTATGCTATCTTTAACATGTTATATAACGTTATGAATAAATAAAATATTAGAGTTTATTTGAAATGTTATGTGTTATAGCTTTAATCTTGGAATGTTTAAGTTAAACTTTAAATACCCAAGAAGTTGAGTAAGGAACTAATAAGCGTATATTTTAACTGAAAATGCCTCCTAGAAGAAGACAACCACGTCTACAAGCACCTCCTGAGGGGTCTACTAATAATAACAATGAGACCAACGCTAATCCAGTTCAGCAGTTGGAAACTCTGTTGATGGGTGCACTTGAGAATCAACCGCAAACTCAAGTCACGACTTTTAAGGAATTCAAAGCGGTTGGACCGCCAGAGTTTCAAGGGTCTATGAATCCACTGGAATCCTAAACCTGGATCATGGAAATGGAGAAAGTGTTCGACGTTGCTAGAGTTAACGAGGATCAAAAGACCGCGTTCGCAACGTTCATGCTGAAGTCTGAAGCTAGCTACTGGTGGCAGGCAAATAAGGTTTGTGGAGGACAAGGAGTGATAGCATGGGATAGATTTAAGGAGATGTTTTACGAAATGTACTTTTCAGCGAGTTCTCGAAATCAATTGGAAGTGCAATTTTTGGAGCTGAAGCAAGGAACAATGACGGTGCCTGAATATGCTGCGAAGTTTAATGAGTTGGAAAGGTTTGCCACTTATCAAGTCAATACTGACGAGCGTAAAGCGAGAAGGTTCGAACAAGAGTTGAAACCCTGGTTGTATAGCAAGGTTTCAATATTTCAAATTGAATACATTTATAACAGACTTTGAAAAGGCAATTATCGCAGAAGGTGGAAGCGATGCCTTGACCAAGTACAATCAAGAACAAAAGAAGAGGAAGAATGAGAATGAAAATAAGCCTGGTGGAAGTAATGTTGGAAGTAACAATCAAAAGAGGAAGTGGAGCGAGAATTCGACTACGGGAGGACAGCAGGGAAATCAGCAAAAGAAAAAGTTTGAAGCTTGCACGATGTACGGGAAGAACCATACTAGGGTATGTTTGAAGGGAAAGAGGGTGTGTTTCAACTGTGGTCAGGAGGGACACATTGCACCGAACTATTTTAATATGAAGAAAGGAGCATGTTTTACCTGCGGTTCGAAGGATCACGTGGCTTGTGATTGCCCTAAGAAGCCAGCGGGAAATGCAAGTGGTGGAAAAGGAAACAACAACGGTGGTGGTGCATTGACTATCACTGGACCAGCACAGTCAAGCCAACCTTCTACGAGGACTTTTAATATGACCGTGCAAGATGCTGTACAGTCTAAGGATGTGGTGTCAGGTATCATTCTGGTTAATGGTATTAATGCATTTGTACTATTTAATTCGGGTGCTACTTGTTCATTTATATCTGATGAATTTGCTCAAAATTTAGATTTGCCTCAGGAAGAATTAGAATTTCCCTTAAGTATAGAGATTGTGAATAGGGAAGTGATTCCTGTTAAATTCATATATAGGAATTATAGAGTGGATATAAAAGGTCACGAGATGATGGTAGACTTGATACTAATTAGACTTGGTGAGTTTGATGTTATACTGGGAATGGATTGGTTATTCAATTACGGAGCAGTAATTGATTGCCAAAGGAAGTCTGTTAACCTTATGAATCCGTCAAAGGTTGTGTTCTTTGGTAGCAAGTCACCTCGACAAGCAAGTTGTCTGATGGTGATGCAAGCCAAGAAGTTGTTAAGATAAGGATGTGTCGGATATTTAGCCTATATAGTCGATACACTAAAGAAGAGTGCGAAGCTAGAAGAAATACTGATTATAAGAGATTTTGCAGATGTAGTTCTAGACGATTTTGTAGGTCTTCCATCGGATCGACAAATTGAGTTCGTGATTGACTTACTACCAGGAACGGCTCAGATATCTAAGGCACCATACAGAACGGCCCCGGTAGAAATAAAGGAGTTGATGGTGCAATTGCAAGAATTGCTCAACAAGAAGTATATTCAGTCGAGTGTGTCACCATGGGGAGCACCGATGTTATTTGTTAAGAAGAAAGATGGATTGATGCGGCTCTGCATTGATTACCGAGAATTGAATAAGGTCACGATTAAAAATAAGTATCCATTACCAAGAATCGATGACCTGTTCGATCAGTTGAAGGGAGCGAGGTATTTCTCGAAGATAGACTTGAGAAGTGGTTATCATCAGCTAAAGGTGAGGCCGGAGGATGTACCAAAAACAGCGTTTAGAACTCGATATGGTCATTACGAGTTTCTGGTTATGTCTTTTGGTTTAACCAACGCACCTGCAGTGTTCATGGATTTGATGAACAGAGTGTTTAAACCATTTTTAGACAAATTTGTGGTGGTGTTTATTGATGATATATTGGTATATTCCAAAGCCAAAGAGGAACATGTGGAACACTTAAGAGTGACGTTGGAGACATTGAGAAAATAGAAGTTGTATGCTAAGTTCTCAAATGTGAATTTCGGTTGGAGCGTGTACAGTTTCTCGGGCACGTTCTTGATAAGAACGGAATTTCGGTAGATCCATCAAAGGTTGAAGCTGTAATAAATTGGGATCAGCTAAAGAAACCGTCAGAAGTGAGGAGTTTCTTAGGATTGGCAGGTTACTACAGGTGTTTCATTCAAGACTTTTCCAAGATTGCGACTCCGTTGACGAACTTAACTAGGAAGGCGGTTAAGTTTGTTTGGACAGAGAAGTGCGAGGAGTGTTTTCAAGAATTGAAGAAGAGGTTGAGTTCAGCACCTGTGTTGTCGTTGCCTGATGATACAGGGAATTTTGTGGTGTATAGTGACGCATCACATAAGGGACTAGGTTGTGTGCTTATGCAAAATGACAGAGTTATTATGTATGCATCACGTCAGTTGAAAGATTACGAGAAAGGGTATCCGACTCATGACTTAGAGTTGGCAGGAGTGGTGTTTGCCCTGAAAATTTGGAGACATTATCTTTATGAAGAGAGGTGTGAGATATATACTGATCATAAAAGTCTGAAATATATCTTTACACAAAAAGACTTGAATATGCGACAAAGAAGATGGTTAGAGCTGATCAAAGACTATGACTATAAGATTTTCTATCATCCCGGAAAGGCAAATGTTGTTGCTGATGCTCTAAGTAGAAAGGGACGGGAGAAGTTAATGTTGTTAACTGCTCAGGAGAAGCTGGTGTTAGAAATGGCTAAGATGGAGTTGGAAATTAAATATCTACAGAATCCGATGAAAAGTTGTTCCAGATGGGAAATAGTTCAATGTTGGTGGATAAGGTGAAAAATGCACAACTTCAGGATGAAGATTGCAAAAAGATAAAACAGAAAATATCTGAAGGTGAGGAAAACAAATTCAAAATCGATTCAGAAGGGTTACTTCGGTTCGAAGGGAGAATTTGGGTTCCACCAGTATCAGAAGTTAAAGAAGAAATTTCGAGAGAAGCTCACAACTCAAGATATTCGATTCACCCTGGGAGTACAAAGATGTACCAGGATCTTAGACATCATTTTTGGTGGCTAAATATGAAGAGGGATGTGGCTAAGTGTGTGGAAAAATGCTTAACGTGTCAGAAAGTTAAAGGTAAACATCAAAGGCCAAGCGGATTATTACAACCGTTAGAGATACCAGAATGGAAATAGGAGCATATCACAATGGATTTTGTGGTAGGTCTTCCAACGACCCAACAAGGTTACGATGCCATTTGGGTGATTGTCGATCGATTGACGAAGTCGACACACTTTTTGCCAATCAAACTTCGATTTACCCTAGATCGGTTAGGAAAACTGTGCGTGAAGGAAGTTGTGTCAAGACACGGAGTACCTGTGTCCATTGTATCAGACAGAGATCCACGTTTCACATCTAATTTTTGGAAATGGTTACAAGAATGCTTGGGAACACAGCTGAGAATGAGCACAGCGTTCCATCATCAAATCGATGGACAAAGCGAGAGAACCATCCAAATACTAGAAGATATGCTCAGAGCATGTATCATGGATTTCAAGGGAAATTGGGATGACCATCTACCATTGGTGGAATTTTCTTATAGTAATAGTTATCATGTGAGTATTGGCATGCCGCCTTACGAAGCATTATACAGCAGGAAATGCAAAACTCCGTTATGCTGGGATGAGGTAGGTGAACGTCAGCTATTGGGTCTAGAATTGGTACAACAGACTATCGAGATCATCAAGGTTATTCGAGCGAGATTGATCGCAGCACAAGATAGACAGAAGAAATATGTCGATCAGCATCGACAAAATAGAGAATTTGATGTCGGTAGTTATGTTTTCTTGAATGTGTCACCCTAGAAGGGGAAAATTCGGTTTGGCAAGAAGGAGAAATTTAGCCCTAGATTTATAGGACCTTTTGAAGTGCTTCGACGAGTTGGTGAAGTGGCGTACGAGGTAGCTTTACCTCCGGAGTTGGAGCATATTCATAATATTTTCCATGTATCAGTATTGAGGCCATATAAGCCTAACTATAAACATGTTATAGAGTATGAGCCCTTAGAGTTTGAGAAAGATTTGTCTTATGAAGAAGTCCCTGTTCAAATTGTTGACAGAAAAGAGCAAGTACTGAGGAATAAGGTAATATCTTCTGTTAAGGTAATTTGGAGGAACCACAATGCTGAGGAAACTACGTGGGAACTTGAA
Source organism: Panax ginseng (assembly GCA_020205605.1). NCBI lineage: Eukaryota > Viridiplantae > Streptophyta > Magnoliopsida > Apiales > Araliaceae > Panax > Panax ginseng. The sequence continues at coordinate 145,839,129 of CM035128.1, read as the reverse complement.
AGCGCTATGATGAAGAATTATCCCCAGTTATTTGTTTGATCTGGTATAGCGATTCTAGGGACATAATCTTGTTGAGGGAAGAATGTAACGAATAAATTTTTTGAGTTGTGATTTTGGGGATAGAATCCTTTTAAGGAGGGAAGGATGTAACGATCGAGAAATTTGTAATTTAATTTAAATATTTATTGAATTAAATAAATATTTTAAATAATTTATTTATTGAGAAAAATAAATAATTAATGAATTGTAGTGAATTAATTTGGTAACTAAATTAATTAATGTTAATTAAATTGAATAATGATAATTTTATTTGAATGATTTAATTTAAGGAAATAATTAAACTAAATGAATTGTTTAAATAAATTAAATAAAGTGATGTGTCTAATTTATTAATTAAATTAGATATATAATTATTTATTATTCATAAAGATAATTATAATAGAAATTATTTTAATTACCATTACAAGTTATTTAAATTAATTAAGCTAAATTTATTTAAATTAACTAAATTAATGGTGTGACATGAAAATTATATAATAAGAATAATATAAAAAATAATTTAGTTTATGGGATTTATGTGGTAGCCAAACAAGGCCTAGTGGCCTTTGGCTTATTCTAACTGACTTCTTTTGTTTTCTTTAATTGAAAGAGAACGTGGGAGTCAGTATATGTGGGTTATGCGTCTTATTTTTTTCCTAAGGCTTGATAACATAGAGATACAGAGAAGAAGGAAACACAGAGTATTGAGAGTGAGAAATTGAGAGGGTAATCTCTGTGATTTTGCCAAGAGGAAGGAGAGATTCACCATCTTGTGCTAGCATATAATCAAGAGGATTAAGGTATAATTCATTCCTAAATTTCCAAGTTTTAGTTTTTATTTAAGTTCTCTGCAAAATTGATTTTTTTTTGTGGATTTGTGTTCAGACGTTGATTATAGGATGTGCGTTATGTTGTAGAATTTGTTAATTATCATATATTAGTCTTGTTTAAAGTATCAAATTCATGTAAATTGGGTGTAGGAAGAAAAAGGAAAAATCACAGTGTTTATGTTCATATAATATGGCTTAGAAAGTACAAATTTTCATGCTTAATGTCTGTTAGAATCTGCAATTTGATGTTAGAATATGTTTGTATGTTAAGAAACGAAAGCGACGTAATTGGAATCGTGTCAATTGATTGAGAAACGAGTTCATGGTGATTGAATTCGCTAAAAGTGTCAAAATTGAAGAAATTTGAAAAACTATGGTTTTGATTCTTCAAATTTGTGTTTATGTAATGTTTTGTATATGGAGTGATGGATAACATGTGCATCTATGCTATTAAAAGGTTTTAGTTGCTAAGTTTCATGATTTCTGTAGGAATTGGTTGAATTGGGTTTCAGTAGTAGCGAGAGTCATTCTTCGATTTACATGCGGTGTGTGGCGCAATGGCGCATTGCCCATCACCACAAAATAAATGGCTCACCGCCTTTGAGTTTTCTGATCGAGCACCAGTAAGAAGCTACGCGCTAAGCAGTGCCAAGAAAAGGACAAATAAATGGTGTCTTGCGTTCTCGAAACCCTGTGTAGTGATTACTCTTTATTTGCAGATCATGTGTAATGGACTTATATTAGTTTAGCAAGCATGTTAATGATGTTAAGACATAATAGAAACTACAATAACAGATTGTCATGTGTTGTAATATAAAGTGTAAAAGAATTTAAGTGATTACTTGAATAAGCTAGGTAATGGAAACTAAAAGTGATGTTTTCAAAAGTTAGAGATGAATGATTAAGTTATGTTGATCAATGTGTGATTTCAGAGGCGTTAAGTATGTTAACCTAAATGGTTAGGTGCTAGGTTAGGGTTATGACCTAAATGATGGTTTAAACCCTAAAGCTAATATTCATACAACTAATTGTTGTTGCGATTTCAATGATGTATGTAGGGTAATTGGAGATTATATTACATTTGTGTAGCTTACATACAAGGAAAGTTTTTAAACCTTAACTCTTTACATTGAGCAAGCTTTCTAACTTCATTCTTTTCGTATTGAATGCAAGTTCTCATTACTAAATCATTGATTATTCAAATTTCTAAAATTCTTTGTAAAGTTGAGCAAGCCTAGACTATTTTATGTATGTTTGTACAAGCTCTTGTAACCTAATTTGTTACATCAAGCAAGTTTCACTTTCCTAATTATTATACAAAGCATATATTGTTCGAATACGTCGATTCGAATGAGATTGTTCTAACTCTTTTGGATATAGCACTTTGCATGTATATCATGTTTATTCAATTATATATTATTGATATCCGATCTTTGACTTTTATAGCCTTGTTCAGTTATACATTCTTGTATTAGATCTTCAATTACTAATCAAACTCTTATTGATTAAATTAGTCTATAACTGAATAGTGTTCTAAAATTCTAGAAACACTGATAAGCTAGTTCCAAACTAAACTTTCTTTAGTGCGGAAATTCTAAATTCAAACTGAAACGAACAACCCTAACATAGGGAATTTTGTACGTGTAATGTTTAGATGTTTGTGCACAATACATGGTACAAAGGGCTGATCCCCCTAAGTACGTTAAGAAGGGTCCGTATAGTCTAAATGACTGTTAAGGTTGGGTAATAATACCTAAGTACCGGGGACATAGTTCGTGGTCTTAAGACCCTCATATATTAAAGTTCGAACTTATTTTTCTATTTTAATTCGTAGAACAAGTTCATTATTGTTCAGCCTTCGTTGTTCATTCTCGTGTTGTTATCATTACTACTTTCTATATCAGTGAGCATTTGTTTGCTCACTCTTGCAATTAACACTACAGCTAAAGTGGAGAAAATTGATGAGTCATCCACTAGCAAAGGAAAGGGAAAACTGTCCAAATGCTGAAGACTTTTGAGAAATTATTTAATTGTTTTATGTTACAAGACTTGTTTTATTTTATGATGTATTTCACAAACTGATGTAATAAATTTAAGGTTAGATTACCTGGGATTAGTTTGAGATGGTGATGTAACCCTTTAATGGGAAAGATTATTGAAGTTATTTAAATTATGTCTTTATCATTTATGATGGTTAGTTAGATGTAATGGTTTTGGATAGTGAACACCAAATTCTATAGAAATGGAGTACCCGAATTTGGGGGTGTCACATTTAATAAATCAGATAAAATATAATGGACAACAAGTTTAGATTAATATTCGTAGCGGAAAGTTCCCGCTATATTCTCGCCTCCTGAGAAGAAAAATGGAATAAAAAGGAAAAGGATGAGTTCAACTAGCCCAATAAAGAATATTATGACTAAGATAATAAAAAACAAATTATCGTTAGCCTTCAATAAATCAGATAAAATATAATGGACAACAAGTTTAGATCAATATTTGCAGCGAAAATAACAATTCATTAGAAGAGTTAAGTAGAGAATGAAGTCTACTATCTTATATGATTTAAAAGTCCATCATCAATATTTTATCCCAATGACATCAATCAATATACATCTTGAACCAAATATTCATCTTTGCACTACGGGCCAAAGATATTCATTTGTATCACCAATTGGTCATGTTTATCTCAACACCTATCCATCTTTGCACTACAGGCCTAAGATATTCATCAGGTAATCATTCATATTTGCACTACAGGCCAAAGATATTCAGTTATATTACCATTTAGGACTGAGGATGATGAAAATATTTTAAAGAAAACAAATCTAGTGATATAAAAGGACAAAGATTAAGGATTCGTACTTTAGTTTATCCAAGTTAAAAAAACACTCCATAATAAACAATTGTGGAGCCAAATTCAAGAATGAAGATCAAAACATGGATACAATCAAAGATTGTAACCATAATAGACAATTTGGACAAAGAAAAGAAAATTTAATTTTTCTATGAATAATGTCGTATTCGTGAATAGTGTCATATACGTGAATAGTGTCGTATACGTGAATAGTAACTCCGACACAAAAAGGTAAAACTTTCACAATAAAATTCATATCATTATTTCGATATAATGATATTAAAAGAAATAATATCATTTATGAAAAAAATAACATCCGTTACCTCAAAAGAATAGTACTTCTCGCTGAAATATCGGATATAATGCTGAAGGAAACTTGCACTGCTTATCAACTCTCAAAGTATCTAAATACTCACAAAAATACGCTCGATATTATAGAGAAAGAAAACTTCTTATGCTGGTGTGATTTTCAATTCTAACCTAAGCACCATATTTATAGAAAAATGCTTAGAACATCAAAGCAAAAAATTCAATAAAATATTAATATTTTCAAAAATATTTCCTACGCACACCACATCATTCTCATCAACACACATAAGTGGGTCCCACCTATATTAAAAATGTTTTTCTTTTAAAAAATATTTATAACTCCAAAAATCAATTATTTCGGAACTTCAATAATTCATAATAAATAGCCCTTTTATCAGAAAAAATTGAATCTTATGTCCATTCCATAGGAAATTTAATTCTCTACAACTTTGTAGAAGAAATTTTTTCCAAATTCTAAACAGAAAATGACTGAAATCCACATACAGATGATTTTCAACACCTCTATTCTGACAAAATACTGATAAAACACATCAAGATTAATTCCTTCATTTATATCCACATAAAATAAATATTTTCTTATCATTTTTATCAATAATTAATTATTCACAAATAATATTACAGAATCACAATAATGACAACCAGGTTGTTCTTAGGAAAGAGGGGGCTTTCCAACAAGGATTTCTCCGTACTGGCTCGCAATTAGGTGACCAAACCCCTTTCCTAGACAGAACTTCCTTAGACATTACCAATAATGCTATCTAATAATATTATTCAAATAATATGAATTATTGATCTGATAATGGAAAATACTATGCAGTGACAATTATTGAATCAATAATATAAAATAACGTAGCAATTATTGAATCAATAAAATAAAATATTGAACAGTAATTACTGTAACAATTATTGAGTAGTGACTTCTTAAGTAAGAATCAATAATTAGAATTATTGTGCAATATCGTGTGCTATTGTACAACACCGCGTATTACTGTATTTTAACCATTGGGTATTGCAACAGTTTTAACGGTAACAACTACGCCGTTATTTATAAAAAACTCATACTTGTCGTTTTTTTCATCCGACCGTTTTTCGTTATGGGGCCCACAAATGGTTGCGCCGTTGTAAGACCCCAACTTATTAATAATGAAATTGAATTTTTCTTTATTTATTATTTTGAAATAGTAAGGGTTGATTTGATTAATGTGGTTAGTTATGGGTAAAATACGTAAAAATTTCAAATAAGTAAGTGGTTATAAAATATTCATTGTTGTCGGGGAATAGTCATTTGGTCGTGGAATATTCTTACTATCGGAGAATATTCGTACGACGACGCAACCTTGTGTGGGCCCCATAACGGAAAGCGATGAAGAAAATGAAAAGTATAAGTTATTTATAAATAATGGCGTAGTTGTTACCGTTAATACTGTTGGAATACCCGGTAGTTAAAACACAGTAGCTCACGGTATTGCACCAATTATTGATTCTTACGTAAGAAGGCACTAATCAATAATGGTTATAGTAATTATTGTTCAATATTTTATTTTATTGATTCAATAATTGCTACGTTGATATTTTATATTATTGTTGTTTTAATAATTGTCACTACAGAGTATTTTCCATTATCAGATCAATAATTCATATTATTTAAGTAATATTATTAGATATCATTATTGGCAATGTTTAGAAAGTTCTGTCTAAGGAGAGGTTTGGTCACCTAATTGCGCACCAAAGAAGAGAGAAATCCTTATTGAAAAGCCCCTCTTTCTGTAGAACTACTTAGTTATCGATGATTGTGATTCCGTAATATTATTTGTGAATAATTAATTATTGATTTATATAATAAGAAAAATATTCATTTTATGTGGATATAGATGGAGAAAATTTTAAAGTGACAATTGTTGAAAATTGGATATTTTATCTTTTCTGATAAAATAATTCATTTAAATATATTATTATATTATAATAATATAATAATTGTGATATTTTGACAATGAATGTGGGATATATGAATATATGAGGAGAAAGAGTATTTTTGTTACTAAAAATATTTAAAACATGTTTTTCATGTTTGTGGTTCCCATTTCTTAACTAAAATTTGATTATAGCCTGTAAAATCGTCCATATGTGGATTTCGGCCAACTTCTGTTTGGAATTTGGAAAAACTTAAACTTATAAAGTTGTAGAGAATTGAATTTCCTATGAAATGGACATAAGATTTGAATTTTTCTGATAAAAGGGCTATTTATTATGAATTATTGAAGTTCCAGAATAATTGATTTTTGAAGTTTTAAATAATTTTTAAAAGAAAAACGTTTTTAACAAGTGGGTGGGCCCCACTAGCATGGAAAATGAGCTGAGATCAGTTGTCTAAGGTGGGCGTGAAAATTATATATATATATATATATATATATATATATATATATATAGGGTTCTAAGCATTTTCCTATAAATAGGGTGCTTAGGTTAGAATTGAAAATCACACTAGAAATAAGTTTTCTCTCTCTTTCTCTCTCTATATTATCGAGCGTATTCTTGTGAGTATTTTGATACTTTTAGTGTTGCTATACGGTGAAAGTTCCTTTCAGTACTATATCCAGTATTCCAGTTAGAAGTACTGTCTTTTCGAGGTAAAGGATGTTATTTTTTTTAAAATGATATTATTTCTTCTAATATCATTATGCCGGAATATTGGTAAGATTTTTCTTGTGAAATTCTTGTCTTTTAGTGTCGAGATTACTATTCAAGTATAGGACACTATTCACATATACGGCACTATTCACGAATACGGCACTATTCACAGAAAAATTAAATTTTCATTTTTTGTTCAAGATATTTATTATGGATACTAGCTTTGATTGTATCTATGTTTTGGTCTTCATTCTTGAATTTTTACTCCACTATGATTATTTATGAAGTTTTTTTGAACTTGGATTGTTTAAAGTACGAATCCTTAATATTTGTTCTTTTGTTTCACTGGATTCATTTTCTTTAAAATATTTTTCATCATCCTCAGTCCTAAATGATGATATTACTGAATATATTTGGCCTGTAGTGCAAAGATTAATGATTTTCTGATAAATATCTTTGGCCCGTAGTGCAAAGATGTACAGGTGTTGAGATGAACATGACCAACTGATGAATATCTTTGGCCTGTAGTGCAAAGATGAATATTTGATTCAAGATATATATTGATTGATGTTACAGGGATAAAATATTGATGAAAAACTTTTAAATTCATAGAAGAAATTAGATTTCATTCTCTACGTAACTCTTCGAATGAATTTCTATTTTCGCTGCGAATATTGATTTAAAACTTGTTGTCTATTGTATTCTATCAGATTTATCCCTGTTGAGGACTAACGATAATTTGTTCTATATTATCTTAGTCATAATATTCTTTACTGGACTAGTTGAGCTCACCCTTTTCCTTTTTGTTCCATTTTTCTTTTCAAGAGGCGAGAATGTAGCGAGTACTAGTCGGGGTGTGGAATGATGGTTCTAGAAGTTGTTTTAGTAGTCCTCACTATTTTGTAAAATAGTGTATCAATAATGTAATGAAAACTTATTTGAGTGTGAATATTGCTAGATGAAAATATTTGTATTTAAACTCACAGTTTAAGTGTTGTCGTATTTTGCACGACAATTGTATAAATACAATTGTAGTTATTTCTGTACCATGTGTTTGGCGACTCAGAATGGGTGATGTATACCTATTTTGGGGGCGTCACGGTTGGTATCACAGCTTAGGGATATGATCTCTGGCGGAGATCGGGGAATAGAACTAAGAGGGGAGAGACAAGTAAATCATTCGCTAGTGTGTCCTACCTAAGCTTATTTGTTGGTTGGTCAGAATATAGGGATATTATGTGATATGTTAATTTCTTTAATTAACCCTTGTTTTATGGAAGTATTTGAGAATGGCAACTGAGAATGTTAACAGTGGAGCAATTGAGACCGTGGAGACACCTTTACTCACCAATGAGGAGAATGTGCAACAGGCCGGCAATGTTCCTCCTGAAAACAACACTACTGATCAGACGATGAACGATGGGATGTTTAGAAGCTTTTTACAGTTCATGAAAAATCAGACGAAGGAGACTCGTGTACAAAATATAGGTGGAAATGATAAGAACGCATACGGTTTCACACACCAAGCAAGCTCAAAGAGTTAGGACCACCGAGTGCAGGGAAAGCAGGATCCGATTAAGGCGGAGACGTGGGTCAAGCAAATTACCAAGATATTTGATGTCTTGGGATGCATAAAGGAACAGAAGGTTCCATTCGCCACCTTTATGTTCCGTAATGAGGGAGATTACTGGTGGGAATCTGTGAAGCGTACCCATCCAGTCGCACTCAGCATGTCTTGGGAGACATTTCAGAAACTATTCAATGACTAGTACTTTCCTGAAAGTATTCGTCATATGAAGGAGGTAGAGTTTATTAGACTAGAGCATAACAACATGACGGTGTCCCAGTACGAGGTGAAGTTCGCGGATGTTTCTGAGAGGTTTAAAACCCGACATACGTCAGTATCTCATTTCTCATCAGTTTTATCTATATTCAGATGTTGTCTTCAGGGCTCAATTATTAGAGCGAGATAACGAGTACGTTCAACCGATGGACCACAACCAGAGTCATACCAGTGACAACAGTCATCGGAACAACGATAACCAGCGGGAAAAGAAAAATACAGACAAAAGCGGTAACCACTCTGGTGGTAATCATGTCCATGATAATAGACGAAGAGAGTCGGGAGGAGATTTTAAAAAGAGGAGGTACAACAATGAGAATGCAAAGACGTCAGCACCAATTGGTTCTAAGGGAGGAGAACGACCACCGGTCGTATGCTATAAATGCTGAAAGAGGGACATATCAGCCCAAACTGTCCACAACTGTGAGACCCCAAATTTTATGAAATGAAAGTATTCAATTTTTTTATAATTATTCTATTTAGTAAATGGTTAAATTGATAAAAGGTTAAAGTTAAGGGTGATATGTGAAATTTTTTCAAAGTATGCAAGTTGTTATAAAATATTCGTTTGGTCAGGGAATATTCGTAGGACGGCACAATCATTGGTGGACTCCACAACGGAAGTATTATCGTAGTAAGAAAACGACAAAATTATCTTTTTATAAAAATAACAACGAAAGTGTTACCGTTAAAACTGTTGAACTACTCGGTAGTAAAAGTACAGTAATACGCGTGGTTGCATAGTAACACACAATATTGATTATTGATGCTTACATGAGAAGTCACTCAGTTATACCCAATTATTGCTATAGTAATTGCTGCATCATATCTCTCATATTATTGATTAAATTATTGTCACAGTATCATTTACATGATATGTTATATTATTAAATCAATAATTGAGACGGCAAAGTTATTCATATTATTATTTTCAATATTGACAATGTCTAGAGGTTCTGTCAAGGAGAGGTTTGGTCACCTAATTGCGCGCCAATAAGGAGAAATCCTTAACGGAAAGCCCCCTCTTTCCTGGAAATGATCGGGTTGTTAAATATTGTGAGTTATAATATTTATGATGAATGTTATAAAAAATCGAATTTGAGTTCGGAGTTGAATTTGGAGATGCGGACGTGGTATTTGATTCTGGAATGATGAAATTAGTAGAAATAGACTATAAACACAAAATTTGTCGGGGTTGACTTTTTGGTCAAAAAGTCAACAGTTGACTTTTTCGGTAAAAGACAAACTTCAAAATTTCAAAAATAAAATTTTTGAGAAAAATATTTCCATTGTGTTGGGATTGTTAGTGTTAATGGAAATCGACATTTATTTCGATAATAATTGATGTCTGGAGGTTATATTGACCAATCGGGTAATTAATCGAATAAATGAGCAATTAATTGCTATTAATTCACATGATTATAACTATTTATTCACATGTGTGTACTATTGATTCACATTCATGTACTATTAGGGGATGTGGTGCAAGATTGATAATACTTGCATGACTAAGTTAAAAATGGAGGTATAGATGGAGGTACTATACTGTAATTCGTATTTTCACATGATTATAACTATTGAGTCACATGATTGTACTATTAATTCATATTATTTACTATTAGGGGAGGTGGTGCAAGTTTGATAATACTTGCATGACTAAATTAAAAATGAAAGAAAAGTTGAAGGTATTATACTGTAATATTTTGAGCCCCAAAACGTGCAATTATCAAAACTATATTTTTCTATAAATAGAAGTTCATTATTCCTTCATTTCTCACCAATTCACCAAAGCTATAGAGCAATTATTATAGAGAGAAATTATCAAGAGAAAGAAGAAGAGAAGTCTGATACCTCACTATTCTAATATCCAGTTTCTTCTAAGATAAGGGATATTATTATTGTAGTAAGGGGTATTATTTCTTTCGTATTCATGAAGAGAGCTATTGTTATTCCATTCTTTATTATTATGTTGGAATAATCTGTCTATGCGAAGTACCGCATACATAGTGAAATTCTTCTATTATTCCATTCTTTATTATTTTGTTGGAATATCCTGTCTGTGCGGATTATGCTAGACCTAGTTCCATTCTTTATTATTTTGTTGGAATAATTTGTCTTTGCGGTTTATCGCATGCATGGTGAATTCTTTGTTATTCCATTCTTTATTATTCTGTTGGAATATCCTGTCTGTGCGGATTACTCTAGACATGGTTCTATTCTTTATTATTCTTTTGGAATAACCTGTCTGTGCGGTCTATCGCATGCATGGTGAATTCTTCTGTTATTCCATTCTTTATTATTCTGTTGGAATATCATGTCTGTGCGGATTACGCATGACCTGGTTCTATTCTTTATTATTCTGTTGGAATAACCTGTCTATGTGGATTATCACATGCATGGTGAATGATCCTTCGTATTCATTCCCTATTAAATTGTGGAAATGATCTGTCTACGTGGATTATTGCATGGCGGGTGAAAATCCATTTGCAGTTTCATATATTCTATGATACACATTTGGTTAAAGTTTTAGCTTCTATACTCCATGAAATTAGTAGAATATCCTGGATATTTGCGCTTCATCCGGTATCTTTTCATGGAAATATTCTTCTGAGCATTCTTGAAATTTACTCCACAAAGCAGTATCATGTTGACAATTTGGACGTAATTGATTTCAAGATAAATTAAATTATATATCTTTAAAATTTATTCTTGAACTTGTTTTATTGAATTATTGGTTTTACAATTATATATCTTTGGCTTACGTGCAAAGATGCACTGTTGATTATTGGTTTTACAGTTGTATATCTTTGGCTTACATGCAAAAATGAACTATTGATTGATGAGTATCTTTGACTTATGTGCGTAGATGAATTATTTATTGGTATGATTATGACCAGGGATCATTCGGTATAATCATGACCCGTAATGTTATAGATGATGTAGTAAAAGTCCTCATTGGCCTGTAGTGCATTGATGGACGATTATCGGTATGATTATAACCGAGGATTATTCGATATAATCATGACCATTGATGATTACATGAATATCCTTGGCAGTAGTGCGGGGGATGATTTGATGATGTGGATTATTTATTAAAGTGAGTCTCAAAGAATAAAATATTGATTATACACTTTTAATTAAGTAAAAGATAGTAGATATCATGCTCTACTTGACTCTTCTAAAATACAACAGTATGTCTTTAGCTTTTAGTGCAAAGATGAATTGTTAATGAATATCTTTGGTCGTAGTGCAAAGATGAATTTATTAGTATGATTATGAGCAGGAATTTTGATTTGGTATAACCATTATTTTTGATGTTTTAGGTGAAGATAGGTGATGAAAATTATCTTCGTCCTGGGTACAAAGAGGAAGTTAGAATCACAATTATAATTATGAGTTATTCATATGATTGTGGATATGAATTGTTGATTGATGTTACAGGGATAAAACATTATTGGTGGACTTTTAACATGGAGAAGATAATAGATCTGATGGTCTATTTGACTCTTCTAATGGATTGCTTGTTCCGCTGCAACTATGGTTGAAAAGTTTTATCATCTACTATATGTTCTAAATCTCTGATTTATTACGATGAAGGCTATTGATGATGTAAATTATCTTTAGTCATGATATTTTTTACTGGGCTAGTTGTGCTCACCTTTTGCTTCATAATTCCTTTCAGGTATTAAGAGTGTAGCTGGGTCGAGCGGGAGTAATAGGAGAATAGAACGGTGGTCTATTGCTGTTGAGGTTCTCCCTAAATATTATGGAAATAATTTTATTGAGAACTTTAGATAAGTGTGTTGTATTGTATACGTCATTTGATATTTAATTTTGGTGAACTGAATAGGGTGAGGTGAACCCAACTTTGGAAGGGTGTTTTGCCACTATCATACAAGATGTCTAATGATATACAACCTCGTGTTATCATAAGACAGGGTTGTGCACATCCACTTGCTGAGTATATCTACGAACACTACTTATATAATCTTGGAGTTTATTTGAAATATGATTCTCAATTGGAGACAATGGAGATAATTATAAGTCAAGAGAAGACTCACCATTGGAAAGAAGATGATAGCAATCTTCTTGTTTTACTTTGGGGACTATTGGGTCAACCAAGGATAATTCTGTGGACATATGATATATATCATAACCTAGACGCATGGTCTCCCATGTACGAAGGTTTCCTTGAGTATTTTTCAAAGATTTTAATTTCTAAAATAGTTATTGACTATACTTTTATGTAAAGTACCATTGTAAGGTTGTGGTTGAGCCACCATGAGAGTTACATACATTTGTATTAAAACTCACAGTTTAACTGTGGTCGTACTCTGCACGACAGTTCAACAGTTGTATGAATGAAGTTTGTAAATGATTTTTATAGTGTGATATCTGGCGACTCAGAATGGGTTATGCGGACCTATTTTGGGGGCGTCACAAATGGTATCACAGCTTAGGAATATGGTCGCTGGCGGAGATATGAGCCTAGAACAAGGAGTTGAGAGACAAGTAATATATTTCGCTAGTGTGTGAGTTACCTAAGCTGAAAATTATTTACTTGATAAGTTGACAAAATGTGATATGTCAATTAACCTTTGTTTTGAAGGTATATTCTAGAATAATATCTGAAATACAGGAGATGAGTAATGGAAAAATCATGATACAGAGGATATAACCGGGAAGGTACAATCCGAAAAGAATGCAAGGTATTCTCATCTCTTCGAACTACCAGGTACATAAATTTCAAGGGCAAAACTTCATAAGGAGGGGAGATTGTGAGACCCCAAATTTTATGAAATGAAAGTTTTCAATTTTCTTATAATTATTCTATTTAGTAAATGGTTAAATTGATAAAAGGTTAAAGTTAAGGGTGATATGTGAAAATTTTTCAAAGTATGCAAGTTGTTATAAAATATTCGTTTGGTCGGGGAATATTCATAGGACGGCACAATCATTGGTGGACTCCACAACGGAAGTATTGTCGTAGTAAGAAAACGACATAATTATCTTTTTATAAAAATAACAACGAAAGTGTTACTGTTAAAACTGTTGAACTACTCGGTAGTAAATGTACAGTAATACGCGTGGTTGTATAGTAACACACGGTATTGATTATTGATGCTTACGTTAGAAGTCACTCAATTATTACTACAGTAATTGATGCATCATATCTCTCATATTATTGATTCAATTATTATCACAGTATCATATGCATAATATGTTATATTATTAAATCACTAATTGAGATAGTAAAGTTATTCATATTATTATTTGCAATATTGACAATGTCTAGAAGTTCTGTCAAGGAGAGGTTTGGTCACCTAATTGCACGCCAATAAGGAAAAATCCTTATCGGAAAGCCACATCTTTCCTGGGAACGACCTACTTGTTAAATATTGTGAGTTATAATATTAATGATGAATGTTATAAAAAATTGAATTTGATTTCGGAGTTAAATTTGGAGACGCGGACGTGATATTTGAGTCCGGAACAATGAAATTAGTAGAAATAGACTATAAACACAAAATTTGTCGGGGTTGACTTTTTGGTCAAAAAAGTCAACAATTGACTTTTTCGAAAAAAATCAAACTTCGAAATTTCAAAAATAAAATTTTTCAGAAAAATATTTCCATTGTGTTGGGATTGTTAGTGTTAGTGGAAATCGACATTTATTTCGATAATAATTGATGTCTGGAGGTTATATTGACCAATCGGGTAATTAATCGAATAAATGAGCAATTAATTGCTATTAATTCACATAATTATAACTATTTGTTCACATGTGTGTACTATTGATTCACATTCATGTACTTAGGGGAGGTGGTGCAAGATTGATAATACTTGCATGACTAAGTTAAAAATGGAGGTATAGATGGAGGTATTATACTGTAATTTGTATTTTCACATGATTATATCTATTGAGTCACATGATTGTACTATTAGTTCACATTATTTACTATTAGGGGAGGTGGTGCAAGTTTGATAATACTTGCATGACTAAATTAAAATTGAAAGAAAAGTTGAAGGTATTATACTGTAATATTTTGAGCCCCAAAACGTGCAATTATCAAAACTATATTTTTCTATAAATAGAAGTTCATTATTCCTTCATTTCTCACCAATTCACCAAAGCTATAGAGCAATTATTATAGAGAGAAATTATAGAGAGAAAGAAGAAGAGAAGTCTGCTACCTCACTATTCTAATATCCAGTTTCTTCTAAGGTAAGGGATATTATTATTGTAGTAAGGGGTATTATTTCTTTCGTATTCATGAAGAGAGCTATTGTTATTCCATTCTTTATTATTATGTTGGAATAATCTGTCTATGCGAAGTACCGCATACATAGTGAAATTCTTCTGTTATTCCATTCTTTATTATTTTGTTGGAATATCCTGTCTGTGCAGATTATGCTAGACCTGGTTTCATTCTTTATTATTCTATTGGAATAACCTGTCTGTGCGGTTTATCGCATGCATGGTGAATTCTTTGTTATTCCATTCTTTATTATTCTGTTGAAATATCCTGTCTGTGCGGATTACGCTAGACCTGGTTCCATTCTTTATTATTCTATTGGAATAACATGTTTGTGCGGTTTATCGCATGCATGGTGAATTCTTCTATTATTCCATTCTTTATTATTCTGTTGGAATATCCTATCTGTGCGGATTACGCATGACCTGGTTCCATTCTTTATTATTACATTTGGAATAACTTTTATCATGTGGATTATCACATGCATGGTGAATGATCCTTCATATTCATTCCTTATTAAATTGTGGAAATGATCTGTCTACGTGGATTGCTGCATGGCGGGTGAAAATCCATTTGTAGTTTCATATATTCTATGATATTCATTTGGTTAAAGTTTTGGCTTCTATACTCCATGAAATTAGTAGAATATCCTGGATATTTGCGCTTCATTCGGTATCTTTTCATGGAAATATTCTTCTGAGCATTCTTGAATTTTACTCCACAAAGCAGTATCATGATAAATTAAATTATAAATCTTCAAAATTTATTCTTGAACTTGTTTTATTGAATTATTATGTCATTATCATCATCCTCATGCTTATTTTGTGATGAAAGTCATCTTTGGCTTACGTGCAAAGATGGACTGTTGATTATTGGTTTTACAGTTGTATATCTTTGTCTTACGTGCAAAGATGGACTGATTATTGGTTTTACAGTTGTATATCTTTGGCTTACGTACAAAAATGAACTATTGATGGATGAGTATCTTTGACTTATGTGCATGATGAACTGTTTATTGGTATGATTATGACCAGGGATCATTTGGTATAATCATAACCCGTAATGTTATAAATGATGTAGTAAAAGTCCTCATTGGCCCGTAGTGCATTAATGGACAGTTATTGGTATGATTATAACCAGGGATTATTCGGTATAATCATGACCATTGATTATTACATGAATATCCTTGGCCGTAGTGCAGGGATGATTCGATGATGTGGAATATTTATTAAGCTGAGTCTCAACAATAAAATATTGATTATACACTTTTAATTCGTAAAAGATAGTAGATATCATGCTCTACTTGACTCTTCTAAAATACAGTTGTATGTCTTTGGCCTGTAGTGCAAAGATGAATTGTTAATGAATATATTTGGTCGTAGTGCAAAGATGAATTTATTAGTATGATTATGAGCAGGAATTTTGATTTAGTATAACCATGATTTTTGATGTTTCAGGTGGAGATAGGTGAAGAAAATTATCTTCGTCCTGGGTGCAAAGAGGAAGTTAGAATCACAATTATGATTATGAGTTATTCATATGATTGTGGACAGGAATTGTTGATTGATGTTACAGGGATAAAACATTATTGGTGGACTTTTAACATGGAGAAGATAATAGATCTGATGGTCTATTTGACTCTTCTAATGGATTGCTTGTTCCGCTGCAACTATGGTTGAAAAGTTTTATCATCTACTATATGTTCTAAATCTCTGATTTATTACGATGAAGGCTATTGATGATGTAAATTATCTTTAGTCATGATATTTTTTACTGGGCTAGTTGTGCTCACCTTTTGCTTCATAATTCCTTTCAGGTATTAAGAGTGTAGTCGTGGGTCGAAGGGGGAGTAACAGGAGAATAGAACGGTGGTCTATTTAACATTTGAGGTTCTCCCTAAATATTATGGAAATAATTTTATTGAGAACTTTAGATAAGTGTGTTGTATTGTATACGTCATTTGATATTTAATTTTGGTGAACCGAATAGGGTGAGGTGAACCCAACTTTGGAAGGGTGTTTTGCCACTATCATACAAGATGTCTAATGATATACAACCTCGTGTTATCATAAGACAGGGTTGTGCACATCCACTTGCTGAGTATATCTACGAGCACTACCTATATAATCTTGGAGTTTGTTTGAAATATGATTCTCAATTGGAGACAATGGAGATAATTATAAGTCAAGAGAAGACTCACCATTGGAAAGAAGATGATAGCAATCTTCTTATTTTACTTTGGGGACTATTGGGTCAACCAAGGATAATTCTGTGGACATATGATATCTATCATAACCTAGACGTATGGCCTCCCATGTACCAAGGTTTCCTTGAGTATTTTTCAAAGATTTTAATTTCTAAAACAGTTATTGACTGTACTTTTATGTAAAGTACCATTGTAAGGTTGTGGTTGAGGCACCATGAGAGTTACATACATTTGTATTAAAACTCACAGTTTAACTATGGTCGTATTCTGCACGACAGTTCAACAGTTGTATAAATGAAGTTTGTAAATAATTTTTATAGTGTGATATCTAGTGACTCAGAATGGGTCACGTGGGCCTATTTTGGGGGCGTGACAACAGTTCAAGGTATGCTATAATTGTGGAAATGAAGGACATATCACTCAAGATTGTACGAAACCAAGTCCAGTGGGAATGGTGACTCAAAAGGGTGTTCCAGAAAAGTCAAAGTCAACGGTTCCTGGAAGAGTGTTTGTCGTGACTGGTCAAAATGCGAGGAACCCAAACGAGGTGATCACGAGTAAGCTAATCATAAATTCTTGCGAAGTTTATACCTTACTAGATACCGGTTCTACCCATTCATTTATTTCTCTGAAAACCAGCGGAGAAAGAAAAATACGGATAAAAGCGGTAACCACTCTGGTGGTAATCATGGCCATGAAAATAGAAGAAGCGAGTCGGGGGGAGATTATAAAAAAGAGGAGATTCAACAATGACAATGCGAAGACGTCAGCATCAGCAGCAACTGGTTCTAAGGGAGGAGAGCGACCACCGGTCGTATGCTATAAATGCGGGAAAGAGGGACATATCAGTCCAAATTTCCCACAACAGTTCAAGGTATGTTATAATTGTGGAAAGGAAGGACATATCGCTCGAGATTGTACAGTAGCGAAACCAAGTCCAGCGGGGATGGTGACTCAAAAGGCTGTCCCAGAAAAGTCAAAGTCAACGGTTCCTGGAAGAGCGTTTGTCGTGACTAGTCAAAATGCGAGGAACCCTTACTTGATACCGGTGCTACCCATTCATTTATCTCTCCTGCTTGTGCTCAACGTCTAAACCTGACTCCGGAGAAATTAGACTTTGACCTATTTGTGGAAACTCCGTTGGGAGAAACTTTCATCACATCCACTGTTTATAAATCTTGTTCGATTCAAGTTGGCACCATCACCTTACCTGTTGACCTTATCTCTTTAAAGATACTTGCTTTTGATGTGATTTTAGGGATTGATTGGTTAAGTACTCATCATTCCAAAATTGATTATTTTCGTAAGGTTGTTAGTTTTCATATTCCTAACCAACCTGTTGTACGAATTCAAGCAACTAAACCACTAAAATCAATCACTATCATATCAAGTCATAAAGTTATTCGTTTATTAAAAAACGGATGTCAAGCTTTCTTAGCCCATGTTATGGATTTGAATAAAGACACGTCAGATTTGAATAATATTCTTGTTGTTAGTAAATTTCCTGACATATTTCCTGAAGAACTTCCCAGTCTACCCTGTAAGAACCCGAAATTTTTTTAAATAAAAAGGAATTTCCTTTATTTATTATTTTGAAATAGTAAGGGTTGATTTGATTAATGTGGTTAGTTATGGGTAAAATGCGCAAATTTTACAAAATAAGCAAGTGGTGATATAATATTCATTATTATCGGAGAATATTCGTTTGGTGGTGGAATATTCGTACTGTCGGGGAATATTCGTACGACGGCGCAGCCATGTGTGGGCCCCATAACGGAAAGCGATTAGAGGAAGAAAACGACAAAAATAAGTTGTTTAAAAATAACGGCGTAGTTGTTAGCGTTTACACTGTTGGAATACCCGGTGGTTAAAACACAGTAATACGCGTTATTACACAGTAGCACACGGTATTGCACCAATTATTGATTCTTACGTAAGAAGGCACTACTTAATAATGGTTACGATAATTCTTTATTCAAGATTTTATATTTATTGATTCAATAATTGTTGCGTTGATATTTTATATTCTTTGTTGTTTCAATAATTGTCATTACGATATATTTTTCATTATCGAACCAATAATTCATATTATCTCTAATAATATTATTAGATAACATTATTGGCAATGTTTAGAAAGTTCTGTCTAAGGAGAGGTTTGATCACCTAATTGCGGCATGAAGAGAGAATTCTTATTGAAAAGCCCCTCTTTCCTGAACCTGCTCGGTTGTCAATATTGTGATTACGTAATATTATTTGTGAATAATTAATTATTGATTCATATGATGAGGAAAATATTGATTTTATGTGGATATAGATGGAGAAAATTTTTATAGTGACAATTGTTGAAAATTAATATTTTATCTTTTTCTGATAAAATAATTTATTTAAATATATTATTTTAATAATATATTAACGGTGATATTTTTAATGTGGGATATATGAGTATATTAGGAGGAAGAGTATTTTTGTGGCATTAAATGTTTAACACATATTTTGTGTGTTGGTGGACACAATTATTGACCGAAATTTGATTATAGCCTGTAAAATCGTCAATTTGTGG
Source organism: Panax ginseng (assembly GCA_020205605.1). Classification (NCBI taxonomy): domain Eukaryota; kingdom Viridiplantae; phylum Streptophyta; class Magnoliopsida; order Apiales; family Araliaceae; genus Panax; species Panax ginseng. Next base: position 145,819,579 of record CM035128.1, on the reverse strand, counting down.
ATTTTGGTCAATTTTTGTTTGGAATTTGGAAAAACTTTCTTCTGCAAAGTTGTAGAGAATTGAATTTCCTATAAAAACTCGCAAGATTCGAATTTTCTGGCAAAAGGGCTATTTATTGTGAATTATTGAAGTTCCGAAGCTCCGAAATAATTGATTTTTGGAAGTTTAAAATATTTTTAATTACAAAAACGTTTTTTTCATTTTTGAAAGTCATTTAACATGTGTGGCTGAAGTTTGGACCAGATTTGTGTGCGTAGAGAATTTTGATTATATATATTATTATTATATTAAATTTTCTGCTTTGGTGTTCTAAGCATTTTCCTATAAATAGGGTGCTTAGGTTAGAATTGAAAATCACACCAGAAACTGAAGTTTTCTCTCTCTATATTATCGAGCGTATTCTTGTGAGTATTTTGAGTATACTTTGAGTATTGCTATACGGTGCAAGTTCAAGTCATAGCCTATATCCAATATTCCAGTTAGAAGTACTGATCTTTCGAGGTAAGGGATGTTATTTTCTTCTCAAATGATATTATTTCTTCAATATCATTATCTTTGAAATATTAGTTGGAACTTTTTATCAAATTTGGAACTTTTTTATGTCTCAGGTTACTATTCATGAGTTACTATTCACGAGTACTATTCACGAAGCGTGAAGATGTTTTTTGTGAAATTTCTATCTTTTGGTGTTTGAGTTATTATTCACGATATCAAGACTATTCACGATACTGGTACTATTCACGAATACGACACTATTCATCGAAAAATAAAAAATTTCTTTTTCGTCTAAAATATCTATTCGGATACTAGCTTTGATTGTATCCATGTTTTGATCATTCTTGAATTTTACACCACTATGATTATTTTTGAGGTATTTTTTGGACGTGGATAAAACAAAGTACTAATCTTTAATCCTTAATCCTTGTCATTTTGTTTCAATCGGATTCGCTTTCTTTAAAAAATATTTTCATCATCCTCGGTCTTAAATGATGATATTATTGAATATCTTTGGCTCAGTAGGTGCAAAGATGAATGATTTATGATGAATATCTTTGGCCCGTGAGTGCAAAGATGAATGATTTCGATGAATATCTTTGGCCCGTAGGCAAAAAGATGAATGATTCTGATGAATATCTTTGGCCCGTAGTGCAAAGATGAACAGTGTTTAGATGAACATGACCAATCGGTGAATGTCCTCGGCACAGAGTGCAAGGATGAATATTTGATCCCGTATATATATATGATTGATGTTACAGGATAAAATAGATTTATGAACTTTAAAATTCATACATAGAAGATAGTAGTTTGCATTTTCTACTTAACTCTTCTAATGAATTATTATTTCATTATGAATATTGATTTAAAACTTGTTGTCTATTGTATTCTATTATATTTTTCCTCGTTAAAGACTAACGATAATTTGTTGTATATTATCTTAGTCATAATATTCTTTACTGGGCTAGTTGAGCTCACCCTTTTCCTTTTTGTTCCATTTTTCTTCTCAGGAGGCGAGAATGTAGCGAGTACTAGTCGGGGTATGGAATGAAGGTTCTAGAGAGAGTTGTTTAGTAGTCCTCACCATTGTTGTAAAATAATGTATCAATAATTATGATGGGGATTTATTTGCTTGTGGATATTGTCTAGATGGCAATATCTGTATTTAAACTCACAGCTTTATATGTTGTAATAATAAAGTTGTAGTTATTTCTGCATACCATGTATTTGGTGACTCGTAATGGGTTGGATGGAATGGACCTATTTTGGGGGCGCCACAATTGGTATCGAGCTTAGGGATATGATCTCTGGCGAGATCGGGAATAGAACTAGGAGGGAGAGACGAGTAAATCCTTCGCTAGTGTGTCCTACCTAAGCTTATTTGATAGTTGGTCGAGATATAGGATATTATGTGATATATTGATTTCCTTAATTAACCCTTGTTTTATGACAAGATGTTTAGAATGTCGATCGAGAATATTAACAAAGGAGTGAATGAGACCATGGAGACGCTCAGACTTTCCAACGAGGAGAACGTCTGACAGTGGCAATGTACCTCCCCGTAAACAACACCACCGAAAGCAGACGATGAACGACGGATGTTTAGAAGCTTTTTGCGCTTCATGCAAAATCGCATTTAGTGAGACTCGTGTTCAAAACATAGGAGGAAATGATAGCAATTCACGAGTTGTCACCGCTAAGCGCTTTAAAGAGTTGGGACCACCGAATTTAAGGGAAAGCTTTGATCCGATCATGGCGGAAACATGGGTCAAGCAAATCACCAAGATATTCGATGTCTTGGGATGCACGCGAAACAGAAGGTTCCATTCGCCACCTTTATGTTCCGTGGCGAAGGCAGATTCTTCGGTGGGAGTCTCACAGAAGCGTATCATCCAAATTGCAAGGCCAAGCATGTCTTGGGAGACGTTTGAAAACTATTTAATGACAAATACTTTCCCGAAAGTGTAAGTCCATATGAAGGAAGTGGAGTTTATTAGATCGAGGCGAGAACAAACATGACGGTGTCTCAAAGATGAGGCTAAGTTTGCGAGTTGTCGAGTTTGCACCTCATTTGGTGGAAAATGAGGAACGAATGACGCGATGTTTCGAGGGGTCTAAAACCCGAGATTCGACAATATCTTATCTCTCATAAATTTTCTTTATATTCAGATGTTGTAAATGGGGCTCAATTATTAGAGCGTGATAACGAGTATGTTCAACCGAGGGACCACAACCTGTGGTTATATCGGTGATGCAATGATCATCAAAACGATGATAACCAAATGGGAGGAAAGAATACGGACAAAGCGGTAACCACTCGGGTGGTAATCGTGGCCATGATAATAGGAGAGGTGACTCAAGTGGACATTTCAAGAAGAGAAGGTTCAACAATAACCATGTGAAGACGCCAAATACCAAAGAAGAATCGGTTTCCAAGGGAGGAGAACGACCACCCATTATATGCTATAAATGCGGGAAAGAGGGACATATCACCAAAAGCGCCCACAACAGCCTGGTATGCTATAATTGTGGAAAGGAAGGACATATAGCTCGAGAGTGTACTGTAGTTAAACCAAGTCCAATGGGATGGTGACTCAAAAGGATGTCCCGTAAAAGTCAAAGTCAACGGTTCTAGAAGAGCGTTTGTCGTGACCAAATAAAATGCGAGAGAACTCCCAAACGAGTTTAGCACGGGTTAGTTAATTATAAATTTTTAAGAAGTTTATACCTTACTAGATACCGGGTTCTACCCATTCTTTTATCTCTCTTGCTTACGCTCAACATTTGAATTTGACTACGGAGAAATTAGACTTTGACCTATCTATGGAGACTCAGTTAAGAAAACTTTTATTACATCCGTTGTTTAGAAATCTTGCTTGATTCAGTTGGCACTATCACATTACACGTTAACCTTATTTCTATAGAGATATTTGTTTTTGATGTGATTTTAAGGTTAACTACTCATCATGCCAAAATTGATTGCTTTCGTAAGGTTGTTAGTTTTCATATTCTTAAGCAACTTTGTTATTCAATTCAAGCAACCAAACCATTGAAGTCAAACTCTTTCATATTAAATTATAAAGCCATTTGTTTATTGAAAAGCGAATGTCAAGCTTTCTTAGTCCATGTTATGGATTTGAATAAAGACACGCCGATTTGAATAATATTCTGTTGTTATTGATTTTTCCCGACGTATTTCAAGAATTTCTTGCCTACTCCCGGGCGTGATATTGAATTTGTATCGACTTTAAATCCGTGACAAAACCCATTTCTAAAATCTCATATCGAATGGCTCCTATTGAACTTCAGAGTTAAAACCCAATCAGAGAAGTTGATACCCGAGCCTCTATCTGGTGACTTCCTTTGTGGAATGCACCGAAGCCGATCTCGTAGGGGACACCATATTCGTGCGATAGTAAACTGATAGGTGTCATTGTAACGTGCTATCCAAGATTGGGATGTGAGTCACAGTTGAGAACAACCTAAGTCGGGTAATCAAAATATGTAGCTTTTTAGGCTTAGTTGGTATTATCGGAGATTCGTTGAAGGATATTCTCGAATCGCTATTCCATTAACGCAATTGACTCGTAGAGATACAAAATTCAATGGAGCAAAGAATGTGGGAAGAGCTTGAAGAACTCAAGAGGAGACTCATTTCAGCACATGTTCTGACCATGCCATCCTGGAAAAGCGAACGTGGTAGCTGACGTGTTGAGTAGAAGATTGTATACAAGTACGAATACGATATTGTCAAAAACTAATTTCGTATAATTTACAAATAATAGAGATGGAGATGAAAACTCTAGGTACCCACGTGATGATATACGAGTATAATCGACTTTATCGATAAAGTTAAAGTCGCTCAAGCTACACACCGAGTCGATGAATTTGAAGAAGGAGGTGCAAGAAGTTGTTATTTCAAAAGCGAGAATCGGTGAGGTGAGGAAAACTCAAACCTTCGATTTATTAATCCATTTGAAATTCTCGATCGAATAGGAACCGTGGCCTATAGACTCGCTTTTACGCCAAGTATGACGCTGTTCATAACGCTTTTCACGTGTCGATGTTACGTAAATATGTGGACGAATTCAACCACGCCATTGAGTTAGAACCGGACAAGATAGCCAAGACTTCACGCACGAGGAGGTACTGTCAAAGATCTTGGATAGGAAAGAACATGTCCTATGTACCGAGGTTATACCACAAGTTAAAGTTTTGTGGAGAAACCATGCTATTGAGGAAATAACCTGGGAGTTGGAAACGAAAATGAAAGCGAGGTATTTTCATCTTTTCGAAACACCAGGTACGTACGTCAATTTCGAGGACGAAATTTCATAAGGAGGAGAGGTTGTAAGACCCCGAAATTTTTTTAAATAAAAAGGAATTTCCTTTATTTATTATTTTGAAATAGTAAGGGTTGATTTGATTAATGTGGTTAGTTATGGGTAAAATGCGCAAATTTTACAAAATAAGCAAGTGGTGATATAATATTCATTATTGAGCGTATTCTTGTGAGTATTTTGAGTATACTTTGAGTATTGCTATACGGTGCAAGTTCAAGTCATAGCCTATATCCAGTATTCCAGTTAGAAGTACTGATCTTTCGAGGTAAGGGATGTTATTTTCTTCTCAAATGATATTATTTCTTCAATATCATTATGCTGAAATATTGGTTGGAACTTTTTATCAAATTTGGAACTTTTTCATGTCGGGGTTACTATTCATGAGTTACTATTCATGAGTTACTATTCACGAGTACTATTCACGAAGCGTGAAGATGTTTTTTGTGAAATTTCTATCTTTTGGTGTCGGAGTTATTATTCACGTATACGGCACTATTCACGTATACGGTACTATTCACGAATACGGCACTATTCATCGAAAAATAAAAAAATTTCTTTTTCGTCCAAAATATCTATTCTGGATACTAGCTTTGATTGTATCCATGTTTTGATCATTCTGGAATTTTACACCACTATGATTATTTTTGAGGTATTTTTGGACGTGGATAAAACAAAGTATGAATCCTTAATCCTTAATCTTTGTCATTTTGTTTCACAAGATTCGTTTCTTTAAAAAATATTTTTCATCATCCTCAGTCTTAAATGATGATATTATTGAATATCTTTGGCACATGAAGCAAAAGATGAATGATTTATGATGAATATCTTTGGCCCAGAGTGCAAAGATGAATGATTTCTCGATGAATATCTTTGGCCCGTAGTGCAAAGATGAATGATTCTCGATGAATATCTTTGGCCCGTAGTGCAAAGATGAACAGTGTTTAGATGAACATGACCAATCGGGTGAATGTCCTTGGCACAGTAGTGCAAGGATGAATATTTGATCCCGATATATATATTGATTGATGTTACATGGATAAAAATAGATTTATGAACTTTAAAATTCATACATAGAAGATAGTAGTTTGCATTCTCTACTTAACTCTTCTAATGAATTATTATTTCATTGCGAATATTGATTTAAAACTTGTTGTCTATTGTATTCTATTATATTTTTCCCTCGTTGAAGACTAACGATAATTTGTTGTATATTATCTTGGTCATAATATTCTTTACTGGGCTAGTTGAGCTCACCCTTTTCCTTTTTGTTCCATTTTTCTTCTCAGGAGGCGAGAATGTAGCGAGTACTAGTAGTCGGGTATGGAATGAAGGTTCTAGAGAGAGTTGTTTAGTAGTCCTCACCATTGTTGTAAAATAATGTATCAATAATTATGATGGGGATTTATTTGCTTGTGGATATTGTCTAGATGGCAATATCTGTATTTAAACTCACAGTTTATATGTTGTAATAATAAAGTTGTAGTTATTTCTGTACCATGTATTTGGCGACTCAGAATGGGTTGGATGGAATGGACCTATTTTGGGGGCGTCACATACCCCCAGAACGTGAAGTTGAATTCTTTATTAATCTTGAACTTCAGGAGTTAAAGGTCCATTTTCAAAACCCCATATTGAATGGCTCCTATTGAACTTCAGGAGTTGTTGGACATCGGTTTCATTCGTCCTAGTACATCTCCTTGGGGTGCTCCTATTTTATTTATAAAGAAGAAAGACGGGAGTATGCAACTTTATATTGACTACTGGGAATTGAACCATGTCACCGTCAAGAATAGGTATCCACTACCTCGCATTGATGACCTATTTGACCAATTACAAGGAGCACAATTCTTTTCAAAAATCGATCTTCGTTCTGGATATCATCAGCTGAAGATTAGAACTGAGGATATTCCAAAGACTGCCTTTAAAACTCGGTACGAGGATTATGAATTCTTAGTTATGTCTTTTGGATTGACTAATGCTCCTGCGACTTTCATGGATATAATGAACCGAGTATTCAAGGAATATTTGGATCAGTTCGTTGTTGTCTTTATTGCTGACATCCTCATATATTCCAAAAGTCGTGAAGATCATGATCACCATTTGAAGTTGGTACTCCAAAGGCTTCATGAAAACAAGCTTTATGCTAAGTTGAAGAAATGCGAGTTCTGGCTTAAGGAAGTAGCATTCCTTGTGCACGTGGTATCAAAACATGGAGTATCTGTTGACCCGACGAAGATTGAAGCAATACAAAGTTGGGAGCAACCTAAGATAGTAACCGAAGTACTTAGCTTTCTGGGTTTAGCTGGTTATTATCGGAGATTTGTGGAAGGATTTTCTCGAATCGCTACTCCGTTAACTTAGCTGACTCGGAAGGATACAAAATTCGTATGGAGCGAGGAATGTAAGAAGAGTTTTCAAGAGCTCAAGAGGAGACTCATTTCGCACTGCTTCGGCAATACCGTGCGTTCAGATGGATTTGTTATCTACAGCGATGCTTCAGGCAAAGGGTTAGGATTTGTTCTCATGCAACATGGGAAAGTCATAGCCTATTCCTCGCAACAACTTAAAGAATATGAGAGGAATTATCCTACTCATGATCTAGAGTTGGCAACAGTTGTTTTCGCGCTAAAGATCTGGAGGCACTATCTATATGGGGAGAAAGTGGAGATATATTCAGACCATAAAAGCCTCAAATATTTCTTCACCCAAAAGGAACTCAACATGCGGCAACGACGTTGGCTCGAGCTGTTGAAAGATTATGACCACATTGTTCAATACCATCCTGGAAAAGCGAACGTAGTAGCTAACGCGTTGAGTAGAAGATCATATACTGGAATGAGTGGGATGTTGTCAACACAAAGGCCCATTTTGTGTGATTTACAAAAGATGAAGATAGAATTCAAGACTCCGGGGACCCATGCAATGATGTTAAGTATACGCATAGAACCAACTTTAATCAAACAAGTTAAAGTTGCTCAAGCCATAGACTCGGAGCTGATGCGTATGAAGAAGAAAGTACAAGAAGGTGCTATTCCAGAAGCAAGAATCGATGAAGAAGGAATACTTCGAGTCCACTCCACACTTTGTATTCCTAACGACTCTGATTTGAAATACAAGATCATGATGGAGGCACACAATACATCGTTTGAAATCCATCCTAGAAGTACCAAATTGTATCGTGATCTTCGACATATATTTTGGTGGAACAATATGAAGAGAGAGATTGCAAAGTTTATCTCGAGGTGTTTAACTTGTCAACATGTAAAGGCGGAGCATCAAGTGCCTAAGGGTCCATTGCAACCACTTAAGGTTTCGAAATAGAAGTGGGAACACATTACCATGGATTTTGTTACGGGTCTTCCCACGGTTTCTCAAGGCATAGATGTTATTTGGGTTATTGTTGATAGATTAACCAAGTATGCCCATTTCTTGCCGATACGGGAGACTTATTCCCTTGAACGTCTTGCCCATATGTACGTAAATGAGATTATGAGATTGCATGGCATACCAGTATCCATAGTTTTGGATCGTGACCCAAGATTCACTTCACGATTTTGGGTTAGCTTGCAAAAAGCTATGGGCACGGATTCTGATTCGCCTTCGGCATAAACATCCTCAAACCAGGACGACAATCGAGAGGACTATTCAAACTCTTGAAGATCTATTAAGACTCTGTGTCCTAGACTTCAAAGGGAGTTGGGATAAATATTTACCATTGGTGGAATTCTCCTACAACAACAGTTATCAGGCAAGTATATGTGTGGCTCCATTTGAAGCATTATATGGACGTAAGTATTGCTCTCCAGTATGTTGGGATGAGGTGGGTGAAGCAACATTGTTGGGACCAGAGTTGGTACGTATTACTACAGAAAAGATCCAAATGATTCGACAACGTATACAAACGACACAAAATCTACAAAAGAGTTATGCGGATCTTCATCGAAAGGAAGTGGAATTTAGTATTGGGGATCATGTATTATTGTGTGTGGCTCCATGGAAGGGAGTTACAAGATTTGGGAAGAGAAGAAAGCTCAATCCATGATTTATTGGTCCATTTCAGATTCTTGACCGAGTAGGAAATGTGGCCTATAGACTCGCGTTACCTCCAAGTATGTCTCGTGTTCATAATTTTTTTGAATATCTGTGCTTCGTAAATATGTGAAAGACCCAAACCACGTTATTGAGTTAGAACCGGACGAGATAGCCGAAGACTTAACGTATGTAGAGGTACCTGTCAAGATCTTGGATAGAAAGGAGCATGTCCTACTCACAAAGGTTATACCACAAGTCAAAGTTTTGTGGAGGAATCATGCAATTGAGGAAATGACCTGGGAGTTGGAAATGGAAATGAAAGCGAGGTATCCTCACCTTTTTGAAACACCAGGTACGTACGTCAATTTCGAGGATGAAATTTCATAAGGAGGGGAGGTTGTAAGACCCCAACTTATTATTAATGAAATTGAATTTTCCTCTATTTATTATTTTGAAATAGTAAGGGTTGATTTGATTAATGTGGTTAGTTATGGGTAAAATGCGCAAAAAATTCAAATAAGCAAGTGGTTATAAAATATTCATTGTTGTCGGGGAATATTCATTTGGTCGTGGAATATTCTTACTGTCGGGGAATATTCGTACGACGGCGCAGCCTTGTGTGGGCCCTATAACGGAAAGCGATTGGATGAAAAAAACTACAAGTATAAGATTAATGATGATATTTTTCATCATCCTCAGTCCGAAATGATGATATTACTGAATATCTTTGGCCTATAGTGCAAAGATTAATGATTTTCTGATGAATATCTTTGGCCCATAGTGCAAAGATGAACAGGTGTTGAGATGAACATGACCAACTGATGAATATCTTTGGCCTGTAGTGCAAAGATGAATATTTGATTCAAGATGAATATTGATTGATGTTACAGGGATAAAATAATGATGATGGACTTTTAAATTCATATATTATAGTAGATTTCATTCTCTACGTAACTCATCTATGAATTATTGTTTCCGCTGCGAATATTGATCTGAAATTTGTTGTCTATTGTATTTTATAAGATTTTTCCCTGTTGAAGACTAACGATAATTTGTTCTATATTATCTTAGTCATAATATTCTTTACTGGGCTAGTTGAGCTCACCCTTTTCCTTTTTGTTCCATTTTTCTTCTCAGGAGGTGAGAATGTAGCGAGTTCTAGTCGGGGTGTGGAATGATGGTTCTAGAGAGTTGTTTTAGTAGTCCTCACCATTTTTGTAAAATAATGTACTAATAATTGTAATGAGGACTTATTTGGGTGTGAATATAGTTGAGATGGAAATATTTGTATTTAAACTCACAGTTTTTATGTTATATTAATAAAGTTGTAGTTGTTTCTGTACCATGTTATTGACGACTCAAAATGGGTGATGTATACCTATTTTGGGGGCGTCACACTATAGGCCATACTTCCTACTCGGTCAAGAATCTCAAATGGACTAACAAATCATGGATTGAGTTTTCCTCTTTTCCCGAATCTTGTAACTCCCTTCCATGGAGCAACACGTAACAATACATGATCCCCAATATTAAATTCCACGTCCTTTCAATGAAGATCCGCACAACTATTTTGTCAATCTTGTGTTATTTATATACGTTGTCGGATCATTTGGATCTTTTCTATAGTCATACGTACCAACTCTGGTCCCAACAATGTTACTTCACCCACCTCATCCCAACATACTGGTGAGCGACACTTTCGTCCATACAATGCTTTGAATGGAGCCACACCTATACTTGCCTGATAACTTTTATTATAGGAGAATTCCACCAATGGTAAGTACTTATCCCAACTCCCTTTGAAGTCTAGAACACAAAGTCTCACTAGATCTTCAAGAGTTTGAATAATCCATTCCGATTTCCCGTCCGTTTAAGGATGGTATGCCGAACTGAATCGTAAATTCGTGTCCATAGCTGTGATGCCCCCAAATTCGGACCTACACTTGGTCACTCGAATTCGGTTCATCACGTTCTCATGGTAAAACCATAATAACTAAAATAACGCATACACAACGGAAAATCTACTTTAGAATAATATACAATGATTTATTATAATTATTCCCCCAAGTCTCGCAACCTATAGTGCTTAATAGATTACATAATAATATCTAATAAAGACTTATTACAGGATCTTACTTAAGCTTAAACATAGTCTGAAATAGTCTTAATACGTCATAATAGACTTTAAACATAAAAAGGACAAGCTAATCGGTAGCCTTGCCCTTGTCTGTTCCAGAGACACCTCCCTGTTCTTCCTTAACTGAAAGGTTTTAAATAAGCAAGGATGAGCACAAATTGCCCAACAAGTAATATACAACAAGGGTGTAGGATATAATATCACAAGGTTTGAAATATCGAATTGTCATTTCTAGGATAGTTCAAAGTGTCAGAACAACATCATGAATGAGGGATATGACAATTCAATATAAATCAATAGATATATATGAATTCAACGTTTATCAAGGTATCCAACTAAATAAATAATTTATATTGAGTAGTCACTAAGGACTATTGAAATTCCACTAGAGTTACCAATATTAAACTGATAACCCAAAAATATCAAGTACTATAGATGATCAGTCTACAATACTTTACGTTATGCATAACACCATAATAATATTTATTCATGTGTTGGGGGTTTCCAACAACATACACTCCCCTTACCAAAAGGGTTGTCCAACTCGCCAAGATTTACGCACCAATCAATTGGTTTGGACAGTTTTTATAAACATGCATATAGTCTAGCCGAATCAAATGGCATCGACTCTTTCACAATATTCAAGGACAATACCAATTTTAACATGAATAATAGCTTTCATAAGGGTTTAACATACTAGCTCATTTGAACGAGAAAGTAATGTAACTAGTATTCAAAGGGATAAGCTTACGGTATTTGTCAAATAAAATAATGCAAGGGTTTAGGATACTTGCTCAATATAAATTTGAGTAAGGTTAGAGAAACTTGCCTTAAGCGTAGTTTATCCACATTAATAAATCAACACTTTCGAATCCTATTTATAGCGTATTATATAATCAAGATATTCATTAGCTAACACAGTCTTTAAATAAGCTCGACACGATTCAAGTATGCACATATGGTACAAAATTAGTTTATAAGTCATTTTGAATCAACTACTTAGTTACTTCACAAGCAAATCAAGAATGCTCAAGCTTAAGACCTCCTACACATGGACTTTTCATTTCAATGCAACACCGACTTATCAACTAGGCATCACTCATATATATATATATATATATATATATATATATATATATATATATATATATATATATATATATATATATATATATATATATATATATATATATGATCAGGTTTTTAGATCACATTTAGCATCATAAGCATCACGTAGTTACTGTCCAAAAGATCAGAACTTACTATCTGGGATTCCAGATCAAGCAAGCAATGCACCATGGCTAAGCTTAGGGACCGGCAGTAACAAGGCCATTCTTCTTCGCTGCCAAGATGCACTTGTTGTTTTGTGGTTCCTGTTTGGCTTGCCCAAAACAGTTATACCTGATCTATTTGTCATGTTAAGGGTCTTTTCATCCTCCTAGGTTCCCTTCTAAATTAAACATTTCAACCATTTAAGGCCATTCGAGGTCATGAACTCACAAGGTCTAGCATGCTTGCTTTTTAAACATACAAGATAGTTATAAAACTCATATTAGGCATGCTTGTGTATATTCATAATACATATATGAAACTAACACCGCTTTAGTTTAAAATAGGCTTTGTTCATGCCTTTCTTGAAATGTGCTACACGAGCATGGTATATATATGTTTATACTACATGAGTGAGTCTAATAATGTCATAAAGCATGATCACAAATGTCAGATTCTAGTTTTCAAGGTATCATGACAATATTCATATTCTAAACTTACTAGTGAGTCCAACTTGTTCATGTTTCTTTGCTAATCACTTAAGCATAAGCTAAAGGTTTATTCATGCATGTCTAAGTCACACAAACATGCTTTGCAAAGTCAGAATATACAACATGTAGAAATCATGTAAGTTAGCTTACTAGGCTAAGCTTCTTATTGAAAATATTTCTAACATAAGGCTTAACAAGTTTGATCATGCTCAAAGGACTATGTACACTACAACATGCTCATCTATGTGCAAAATCAGTCATGTATAGCTCATTAGGTTCATAATTTGTAGAACATGATCTTTACATAGTTTGTTTTCAAAACTTAAGGTCCAAATCTCCGTTTAAACCATAAGCCTTCGTTAATCATGCAAGTCTAGTCTAAACATACACACATTGAGTTCATATATCTACATGTACCTCTTTCACATGCTTACATGTTAACTTGAGTCATAATATTTAACTAACATGGATCAAATTACAAAATGTAACACTCAATCTAACTCAAGGATCAGTGAAATATGCATACTGCCTCAATATAAATGTATGCAATTACCATGCTGCCAGTGTACTCGGTTCGAGCCAAAACAGCTTTGCTTTCAACAACTATTTAGCCCAAGCACAAACTTTTCCTAAGAAATCATTCCTAAACATTCATATATCAATTGCAACATGCTTATAACAATTATATGGACATTACCCAACCTCATTAACATACAATTTCATGAATTCAAGAATTTGAAATTTCAAGACTAAAACTCCATTTTTACAGAGAATGAAAATGGCAACAAGGAAAAAGAAGTTATACCTCTGTAATGTAATGAAAACTTGCTGCAAATGAACTTCTAAGCTCTAGCACGCTTGTATGCTCTCAACCTTACTACTTAGCAAATCTTAGACAACTTCAAGCAACATTTACTAATGAACATGGCTGCTATTTATAGAAGAAGTTTGGGCTGGGCATTGGTGTTACACAAGATGAAAATCCAAGGGGCAATGGAGTAGAACAATGGTTGCTCAAGGGTTGGCCAACCACCCTCAAGCTCAGCCATCATCTCCTACACTAGCCTTTTGAAGAATATGTAATATAGCTTTGAATCACTGCTCATGTACTTGGTGAATTTCATTTTGGGACAAAAGGAAAAAAACTCAGCAATCTAGTTATCTAGGCTTAGTTTGGTCTACTTAATTCCCACAATGAGATCTTAATGTACAATTATTACCATATTGGGAATTTCAAGGATAAATTATACCCTCACATCATATAGTCCATGTACACTAAATATACGCAATAAAATAATGCAGTCAGGTATTATTGTCCGGGTAGTTCCATAATTATCCCTACCACTCATATAACCATATTATATTAATAACTTATTTATTTATAAATAAATTTATTCCTTCCCTTGATTAATTACCACTTAATATAATATAGTTTCATAGAACTTAATATATAGTCACACAATGTCACACTACACTATATAGTATAGTTGTATTATTTCTCATATGCCATAACTGTCAATATAAAATTATTATATTATTATATTACTAACTTACTCATTTATGTTAAATAAATAATTCATGCACTTCCTTAATTAATTAGCACCAATATTAATTAATCCAATCATTGATTAATGTATTTATGGATTTTCATTATTTATCTTTATAATTATTATTATATTTCAAACAATAATAATCACATATTATCATTTAATTACCAAGTAATCAATTCTCTGCCACAACCATCATCAATTAATTAATATGCCCATTAACAATTAATATTGGTTATTTGCACACTTTATTCCACAGTTTATTAATGTCACACACATCATAGAATTGTTTCATTTAATTTTCAAAGTAGAAAAATTAAATTTTCTCCAACTGACCACTGGCGCAGCTGCGCCGTGCCCTGATAGTGTCAAGACTAGTTTAGCTTAAGCCAGTGTCAACCCCTAATGTCATACTCATTTTACACGACATGAATTATTGTCCACACGAGTGTTACTACGAGTCTGCGAGTGTATTGATTACCTATATGAAATCACCTGATCAACATGATTAATCTTCTTAACCCTCCTTTTAATTTGCTTAACGGATTTCCTCCTTTCACATTATGCCACATAAGGCATTTCACAATCCTCATTGTCACTTCACACATCTTAATACGCGTTGATCTAATATGAATTAATTGAATTAACCAACTCACAAAATAATAACACTTTTATTCACAGAAATTTTATTTTCATTAATATATTCATTTAATAATACGTGGAAATTCTCGGGTATTACATCCTCCCCTCCTTATAAAAATTCCGTTCCAGAATTGATACAAGGTTACACAACCAGATGGGGATAATCCCGCATCATCCTATCTTATAAATCCTACGTTGCCTCCTCAACATCATGGTTACGCCAAAGCACTTTTACAGAAGAAATGACTTTGTTTCTTAAAGTTTGCTCTTTCCTATCTAGAATTTGGACAGGAATTTCTTCAGGCTTGTACGGGTGCAACATAGATATGTGAAACACGTTATGGATGTTCTGCAACTTAGGTGGTAGTGCAACTTTGTACGCTACTTCGCCCACTCGTTGTAGTATCTCGAACGGTCCTATGAATCTTGGACTCAGTTTTCCTTTCTTGACAAAACGGATTTTTCCTTTCCACGGAGATACTTTTAAGAATGCGAAACTGCCGACTTCAAAATCTCGGTCCTGCCGATGCAAGTCTGCGTACTTCTTCTGGCGATCTTGAGCTGCTAAAAGTCTGGCCCTTATCACTTTCACCACATCTGCGATTTGTTCCACTAACTCCGGTCCAAGTATTCGTCGTTCTCCGACTTTGTCCCAACATAATGGCGTTCTGCACTTCCTTCCGTAAAGAGCTTCATACGGTGGCATGCCAATACTCGCATGGTAACTATTATTTTACGCAAATTTGACTAAGGGTAGGTGGTCGTCCCAATTTCCCTTGAAGTCCATCACACAAGTCCTAAGCATGTCCTCTAACGTTTGTATTGTTCGCTCACTTTGATCGTCTGTCTGAGGATGATAATCAGTATTCAACCTCAACTGTGTTCCCATCCTCTCTTGCAAGCTTTTCCAGAATTTTAATGTGAAACGCGGGTGTCGGTCAGAAACAATCGATACTGGCACTCCATGTCGTGAAATGCTTTCCTTTACGTACAGACTTGGTAATTGGTTTAAACTGTAGCGGATCTTGATAGGTAAAAAATGTGCGGTCTTCGTAAGGCGATCCACTATAACCCAAATGGCATCCAAACCTTTCTGCATGACTGGAAATCCATCGTAATATGCTCCCATTTCCATTCTAGTATTTCCAACGGTTGTAATAAACCACTCGGTCGCCTAACGTACTCCGTAATTTCCCATTTCAGATTTGGCGACCAAAAATGTTGCTTCATGTCCCAATACATCTTTGTACCTCCCGAATGGATGGAATACATCGTAATATGAGCCTTATACAAAATCTCCTCTCTTAACTCAGCCACTGCCGGTACCCACACTCTCCCTTCAAATCTTAAGATACCGTCTTTATCTATTCGAAATTTTTCTTCCTCTTTTTTTGTGATCCTTCTTTTGATTTTCTCACATTCTCCATCTTTCTCTTAAGCTTCCTTTACTCTATCCAAAAATGTCGGACAAGCTTCCATTACAAATAACTTCTCCTCAGACCTCTTGGGTCCATTCACTTCTATTTCTAATTTCTCCATATCTCTTATTAACTCCTTCTGAGTTATCAGTTGAAACAATTTCTCCCTTCCTTTCCTGCTCAGAGCGTCGGCAACTACGTTTGCCTTTCCTGGGTGATAAAGAATGTCACAATCATAATCCTTGATCAATTCTAACCACTTTCTCTGATGCATATTCAACTCCTTCTGTGTGAAGATATATTTCAGACTTTTGTGGTCCGTGTATATCTCACATTTCTCTCCGTACAAATAATGTCTCCATATCTTTAATGCAAAAACTATGGCTGCTAACTCTAGGTCATGAGTAGGGTATCATTTTTCGTAATCCTTTAATTGTCGTAATGCATACGCAATGACCTTGCCGTGTTGCATGAGCACACAACCAAGTCCTCTATGCGACACATCACTATACACCACAAATCTTCCCGTATCATCTTGTAATGATAATACAGGCACCTCGCTCAATCTCTTCTTCAACTCTTGAAAACTCTCTTCGCATTTGTCGGTCCATACAAATTTCACCGTCTTCCTCATCAAAATAGTTAACGGGGTTGCTATCTTAGAAAAATCATGGATGAATCTTCGATAGTACCCAGCTAACCCTAAGAAACTTCTCACCTCCGTCGGTGTCCTTGGTTGTTCCCAATTACTTACTGCTTCGACCTTTTCAGGGTCTACTAAGATTCCATTCTTATCCACTACGTGGCCTAAGAATTGAACCTTCTCCATCCAAAATTCGCACTTAAAAAATTTTGCATACATCTTCTCCTTTTGTAGTGCCTCCAAAACAATCTTTAGATGTTCGGGGTGTTCTTCCTCCGTCTTTGAGTAAATTAAAATATCCTTGATGAAAACTACTACGAATTTATCCAAATATGGCTTGAAAACTCGATTCATCAAGTCCATGAATGCTGTTGGAGCATTAGTTAAACCGAATGACATTACCAAAAACTCGTAATGTCCATAACGGGTTCTAAACGCAGTCTTTGGTATGTCCTCATCCCGCACTTTCAGTTGGTGATATCCCATCCGTAGGTCGATCTTCGAGAAACACTTCGCTCCCTTTAATTGATCAAATAAGTCGTCTATCCTCGGTAGTGGATATCTGTTCTTAATCGTTACTCTGTTCAATTTGCGATAATCAATACAAAGCCTCATCGATCTGTCGTTTTTCTTAATGAATAACACTGGTGCTCCCCAAGGAAACACACTCGGTCGAATGTAACCTTTATCCAATAACTCTTGAAGTTGTATCATCAATTCCTTCATTTCTACTGGCCCCATCCGATATGGAGCTTTCGAAATTGGTGCCGTTCTCGGTGCTAAATCTATTACGAATTTGATTTTTCTGTCTGGCAGAAGGCCAGACAGATCGTCCAGAAACACATCCTAAAATTCATTCACTACGGGTATATCATTAATCTCTACTCCCTTTTCCTGAGTATCCACAACGTAAGCAAAATAACCTACACATCCTTTCTTTAACAATTTCTTGGCATGCATCATCGTAACGCAACATGATTGCTTAAGCAATGAGCTACCATAAAACACTACCTTAGACTTACTTGAAGTCTGAAGGTTCACACATTTGTGCTGATAGTCAATTACTGCTGCATGGTCATATAACCAATCCATCCCCAGTATTTTGTCAAATTCTCCTAGTCTAATAGGAATCAAGTCTACGCTCAGTTCATGTTCTCTAATGTTTGCGCGACAATTTTGATAGACGTATTCTATAGGGATTATTTCCTTATTTGCAACTTCTATGTTCAAAGGATCTTCTAAATGTTCTCTGGGTGTACTAAGTTTATTAGCAAATTCTTCGATACAAACAAATGTGTGGCACCCTTAATCAAATAATACATAAGCATTTATATTATTGATTGGGATTATACCGACACCACGTCCCTTTCGCAGCCTACTCTGGCGTCTTGGGCCACTGTCATGTTAAAGGTTCGAGCGGTCGATCGGTTGGGTTGCGCAGGTCCACCAATCATCAACTTACTTCCTCCTCCTTGGCTTCCGCCAGCTCCACCGCTTCCTTTCTTCAGGCATTCCTTTATCTGGTTCTCTGTTGATCCACAAGCAAAACATCCTCTAATCTTCTTCGGCTTTGGGCAATTTGGTGATGTGTGCCCCTCTTGGCCGCAATTATAGCAAGTACTTTTCCTCTTCCAGCATTCTCCTTGATGACTTCTTCCACATTTGTTGCAAGCTTCAGTCCTTTTCTTGAAGTTTCCCTAGTAACTCCCACCTTGGTTATTGTTTCTATTGTTGTTATTGTTTTCCCATTTCATTTTTTCGGAGTTACTCCTTCCGCTGATGCTCCCTCCACGATGTTTACTACCAGCGTTCTTATTCTTCTTCTCCTTATGATACAGACTCAAGGCCTCACTACCACCTTCCGCAATGATTGCCTTCTCCAACAATGTCGTAAAGGAATCAATCTGGAAGACCAATACCTTATTGTACAACCACGGTTTTAACCCTTGCTCAAAACGTCTCACCTTCCTCTCCTCATCCACAACTTGGTGTTCTACAAACCGCTCAAGTTCATTGAACTTAGCTGCGTACTGCGCCACCATTATATCACCTTGTTTTAATTCTAGGAATTTTACTTCCATCCTACTCTTCATACTCTTTGGAAAATAGTTTTCAAAAAACAACGTAGTAAACCTCTCCCATGATATTGTGCCTTCCCCGCTCTCTACTGATTGGTTTCTCACCAATAGTTCACTTCTCCCCTCATCATGTATGTGGCGAATACTGTCTTCTGGTCTTCACCTGTAATAACCCGAGATTTTCTATATAAAATAAATAAGAAATTTTGCGTATAATTTTTTTTTTTTTTATGACGAGACTAAGTGTCAAGTAAAGTGAACGATAAATGCGAATACATTTATTACTTGAAAAATTAGAAATAATTTTGGAATTATTAATTACCACAAATTATATGGTAATAAATTTCTGTAAGCCGAAATATTTTTATTAATTATTTTCCATGAAAACATGATTGAAAATAATATATGAAGTGATAATTAGATTTATATAATAAATATTTTATTATATGAATTGTTCGTAATATATTTAAGTTAATTATTTTAACTTGATTATTGATGTTGTGTACGAAGAATAAGTCGGACATGAGATCCAAACCTCGGATTGGGATTGTGATCAAGAGATGAGAATAATAATATTATATTATTTTACATTACCATAATTATGTAATTGGGTATAAAGGACAAATAATATTGAGCAATGATGGTCCAATTAGGTCATAACATATTACCGTCTTTGTGAAACCCTAATTATTAAACTCGGTTATGGGGTATTTACGAGTAGTATTTGTGTATATGAAGTTCTTTGTGAATAAGAATATCGGTAATTAGAAGAAACCCAATTATCATTGTACATCGATAATTAGGACAAACCCTAATTATTATAACCCTAACCGTTGAAATTAGAAACTAATAACGACCGTGTTAAGTAACATACAGATAATTAAAGAACCACTAATGGTCAATTAGAAACCCTAATTTTAATTACCGGGTTTAATTTCGATGTTATTGTATAAGTGTTTTAATTTACCAAAGGATAGAAGTTAATTAATAAATTATAAGAATTAAATCTAGTGATGAAATATTAAATTTAATTGCCTTGTACAAGATTGCCCATACACTCTTAAACAAAGCCCAACCATCACCCATAACAAATCAGAAGCAAGAATCAAGAATTTTTGGCAAAAAGGGTATAAGAACACTAAACCTAGAAATCCTTTGATTCGATGTTATTTGATACAATTGATTGTTTAAAGTTGTGTAATAGAATGTTAATTGATGATATGGGTTGATAAATCAAAGACCCATAACATCAAAGTGCACAATTTGAAGATTTAAGCAAGTTGGAAAAACCGAATTACATTATTTTTTCACCAAATGTTAGAGGCCATAACTCTTTGCTCGATCATGAGTTTTGTTCTTCAAAAGTTGTTATGTGTAGCCCGATATGTGGTCTTTAATGCGCAAAAAAGAATCAAGTCCATATCATGTATAGATTAGAAGTTATAGATGGTCAAACATGGTTGATGGAGATCATGATAAACTATTTTTCAAGCAATCAGTAATGGGGCATTCTCGTCCACTTTTTGTGCTTTAAATGGTCTGGACTTTTGATATGTTGTAGTGCACTGAGTTAGGAAGCCATAGGATTTGGAATGACCTCATTCCGACCTCGGATGAGGAATTACGGTGATTGGAAGGAAATGTGTCAAAAGCGAAAAGTAAGCGGCGAATGGATGTGCTATTCGGGACACTGTTTCGATCAGTTAATATTTTCAAAACCTTCTGGGCTTTTGGTATGTTATAGTACACCGAATAAGATTTCCATAGACTCCGAAACGGACTAAATCTGATATCGGAGGAGAGAGTTATGACATTTCAAAGTAGTAGTGTCAAAACTTCCCAACAAGTGCGGTGTAGTCCATTTGAACGGAATTTCTGGACTGATGTGTTCGGAATTTGGAAATGGTCAAAGAATAAAAGTTGTAGCCCCAGAAGTTAGCTTCGCGTGGGCTCAAGAATCGCTCAAAAATGTTTTAAAATGAAAGAGTTATGACTGTTTTAGCGGAAGAGGGTAAAGCTGAAACGAGATTGAAAACTGTTATGAACGTCCACTTTTGACGACTTGCTTTGGGCTACCTAATGAACCCGAATTGGGTAATTCGTATGTTTTAAAAATAGTCTTACATACCATGTATAACATATCCAAAAATCAGATTAATCGGAGTTATGAGCAATGCGTTAGAAAATCGCAAAGTGAGCTATTGAAAATTAGTATAAACCAAGTCTCACATCGACTAAGTTGAGAACTTCACCATTTTCTAAACCTATAAATAGAAGGGCTTGGCCTTTGTTTCATTCACCAACAATAAGGCCTCCAATTTTTTGAGAAAGGCTTTGTTGTGGGAGAACTTTTTATAAAGATCTCCTTAGTTAAATTTTAGGCGTGGAAGTGTATTCATTATTCGCAGGAATTCAGTATTTAGGGTATGTTTCTTATTTAATTTTTTTTGTAATGTTATTATTTTTAATTGTTAGTTAAAGTTTGAATTTTTGAAGTTTAATTAGTGTTGTTAATAAACTAGTTAGTTTACTATGTTTATTTTGGCTTAGAATTGGTTATGTAAATGAGTTATTTGTGATGACTTTTAATATTTTGTGATAAATTTCATTAATTAATTATTATTAATGATATTAAAGTTATTTAATGATTATATTAAATAATTTAGTTTAAAAATGATTTTAATATTATAAAAATCATTTTAAATGAAAATAAGGTATTTAAAAATATTTTAAGTTATAAAATATAACTTTTAATATTTAAATGATAATTTCATTAATAATTAAATATTAATGATATTAAGATAATATTAATGATATTTAGTTTATTTAATAACTATTATTAAATAAATAGTTTAAAAATGGTTTTACTTATTTAAAAACCATTTAAAGAGGATATTAAGGATTTAAAAATATTTGAAGTTATAATTAATGACTTTTAATATTTAGATAAATAGTACATTAATATTTAAATATTAATGGTAATTATTTAAAATGATTTTATTGTTTTAAAAATCATTTAAGGGTAATATAAATGTTTTAAAAATAGTTTGAGTTATTATAAATAACTTTTATATTTTGTGAATGGTTTCATTAATAGTTTAGTATTAATTAAACTATTAATGATAATGGAATTGTTTAATGTTTAAATCATTTAATTATGATTCCGATAATTGAAAGTTATAAATTTTACCAAACTAGTCGACTTGAGAACCGATTTATGAAGTTCTAAATTTGAAGAAGAACACCTATAATATGCTTTATATCACTATAGGCCCTTTAGTAATGATTTGAATTATTTTAAAATTTTCAATTTACGGAAATTTGAAAATGATTAAAAATTAAGATGTCCGATATTTACGATGTTGAGGTATAAAATAAGAGTCTTAGACTCAATTATTTACAAATAAAGTTGTTTGCGATGCAGGCAAATAAATGTCGAATTCTCTATAATAGAAAGAAAAGGTTACCTTTGTAAGAGCATGGATGAGATATTTGAAAATGTATAAAAATATTTCAAGTATAGAATAGGAACTAAAAGTATGATCACTGTGATTATGTGATTAGACTATGTGCTGACTGTAATAGACAGTACTATGTGTTAAGATATATTGTTCTAATCGAACGAATGATCTGATTATTGATAGGTTGTGATAAAGAGATAAAACCTAAGTTGAGATTTGTAATCGGTGAATCGGTGAAGTATCCTACCTTTGCATTTTCTTTATCTGATGGACATGAGTAAAGAAGTTTCGTAATTATTCTATTCCCCATGCATGTTATATGTACGCTTTGATTATCAACATGTTAGCTCAGGTATATATATATTCTGTTAAGTTGATTTCTAAATGGTTATACAAGTGTCCCCACTTGGATAACCATGGCATTTATTCACATGTTGATATACCTCATCGATTACCCGTATACATATATGTTGAATTACATATTATTGTTGAGCAAGATTAAAAACCTTCGGGTTTGGAACCAGGCATGTATGAACATCCCTATATGGGAAGATTTTTGTGCCCAAGGCGGATAGAGTGAGCGATGAATTTCGTTCAAGTTATGTAGTATTGATCAATCTGAGGTACAATGAGGTGATCACCCTCAGGTGCCGTAGTAAGCTAGAAGCGGTTTGCGGATGGATTTCTGCGCCAAACCTTTTGAAAATGAAAAGAATGTTCATAGTATGATTCTTAAACCCTATTCATGGGTAGAGCCAGAGCCAAATTTAAATAATTTGGAAGAGATTTGTTATGTGAATTTTTTTATCAGTACAAATTACTTCACAACTTTCGATTCGTTATAGAAGTGTTATGTAAAGAGAATACTTATATTCTTTCAACTTATATATATAATTGCTATTACTTGCTGAGCACTCAAATGCTCATCCTTGCTTAAATTAAATGTTTTCAGTTATGTATGAGCAACCTGAAGGCTCAGGCACAAACAAAGGAAAAGGAAAACTGATCGAATAAGTGTGTATCATGAGTTAATGGTTATAGTTGTATTGGTATCTATTCAAGTATTATAAGGAATGTATTTGAAGGTCACGTGCACTGGGAAGTAAACTTTGATGTATGTAAATTAAGTTCGAATGTATTATTATTTTAGTATTATTCACAAAAGAAATGGTATCGTGGAGAACCAGAGTTCGGGTTTCAAGTACTGGATTTGGGGTCATCACAAGTTGGTATCAAAGCTGTTGGTTATGAAGCTTAGGTAGAAATACCTGAGACTAATAACCGCAATGATTAGGATAAGTATTAACTCATCTAGAGTTAGTTGGTCGATAAGATTCAAAGATGAATCTCGTGAAGTGTAAAGACACAGAGTTCCCTAACTCGATTATAAAGTTAAGCAAAGAGTGGGGAATAGATTGAGTCTAAAAAACCGAAAGTGCGATTATGAGAGATTGTAAAATAAAACGATCAAGATATAGAACTAAATCGTAATAATATATACGATGAGATCACCCGTGATTTGATAAGGCTATATAATGACCCGGAAGGAATCAATCGATGATTGGAAAGTTTACAGCAAGATTGCTGTGTATGAATTGTACTATCAATTGGTACAGATCCAGAAGAGAATTATAAATACGAATAAATTAGTATGGAGAATGGGGTTAGTGTTAGATGGGGATTCAATTGAGGACTCATGTCGGCAGCTGAGTTGTATGATTCTTCGTATGGGAGCTGAATTGTACTTGGTGTAAAAACCACTTAGTTTCGCACCGATAATCATTGAAATGTCCGTATGCGCTATTTATTTGTTATATGCACATTAAGTGGATGACTCCATTCTCGGTGTATAACGGTGTAGATAGGTCATAGATAGAGAATATAAGATTAAGTTCGAGTTCTTAAAACTCATACCTATGAGACATTCTTGACTCATAATTATATGAAATGTTTATGAACCCCTCAGCGAATGGACGCCAAAGGTCTGACTAGGATAAGTTCTTAAACTCATATGATTGTGGCAATTTATGAACTCATAAGTGTGGTTTGATGAACTGGGTATAGTTTTGTGTGAATGGAGTGTTATGGATTACAGGAACAGATAGATTGTTAAGTAAATGATTTTTAGTGAAGGTGTTAGGTTTTCCTAAACTCCTAGCTATGCTAAACTTCAAAATTTTTGACATCAAGCTAAATACGCACTATGTGCTTTTGAAAACAAAAATGTAGACTCGTAATCATTTTTGAAACGGTTTAAAAATACATTATATGCTACTTATTTCGGCTAGACGCAAATGATTTGAAATATCAAAATTGTTTTAATTATCACCATGTACCATGTAACCTGGTGCAGAGATGATAAAAATGTGATGGAGTTGTAAATACAGGAATACTTAGTGTGAATTTGACCTGAAGTCGTCGTTCCACTATTGTATGATGTGTTATGACAAAGTCATACAATGACGGCATCCTCAACGGATTGTTAATACAGTACGGCATCATGACGTCATTCTCGAAAATGTTTTCAAAAAGTTTAATTTGCCAACGGGGTTTGGCTACATCTAAATAATTCGATTGAATTGAATTATTGATATGAGTCTATGCTATTTGAATCAGCTAGACTAATGTTTATGAAAACTCTAAGTGTTCATTGAAAGAAATTTCCCGAACCAAATTGTTTTGGTGCGGAATCCTATGATAAGACTGAGGTGAACGATGTTGTTTGGATAAAATAATCCAATCTAATAGCATAAATATTTGCTAGGCATGATTAATAATGTTATGCATGGCGTAGGGGTACAATAGGCTAATCACCTAAAGTACTATTAATTGTAGTTTACCTTCTTTGTGATTGTAAACATACCGTGTAATGTTTTATGGGATGAATACCGTTAAAACTATGTGTTCATGGTCATATGACCCCTCAAAGACAATTTGAAAACTTTTACTCTTGTGAGAGGTGTATTGGGTAGCATGTGATGATATGTGTGAATGTTGTAAGCACAGATAAGCGTTAGCGCCAGAGTTATGAGGAGGTTGGAGCAGAGGAGATATTCGGATAAGACGGTTGAAGGTTGAAATAGAAGCCAAAGACACCAGATACATACCTTAGACCAGGGCTTTAGTCATCACCTTCATGCGATTCGATGCGAGTGGATGGAGCGCCTTCGGCGAGAGATAGGTGTTGATGAGAATTGAATAAATTTATCATCAATCAAAATAAGATATATAGAACTCTTGATTGTTGTGTATATATACTATATGTTAATCGTGGTAACTTATGTATGTAGATGTCCGGTGAGAAAGATATGTGGAATAAGAAGGATCGGATCTATACCCCGAGAGCTAATATCAAGGCCAACAAATTGAAATAGAAGCTCACCAGAACCCAAATCGGACGAGGTGGCTATAGTGGAAAACGTAGCATCGGATCCGAAATGGTGGATTTGACGGATAGTGATTCGACACTAAAGTTGAAGCCGCTCAAGCATCAACGGAGATCTGAGGATCCGAGAACAAGGTTTCTACTGTTGGAAAGGTCATGGGAGATTGAGACGTTGCTTAATATCCAGCTGCATCAAGCATTGCTAGCAACAATGGAAGAGCAGGATAAGCTCAAAATTCGAATTGACCAGATGGGAGCCTCAAGCAACACCTCGTGTGCAACTCCGAGAGGTAAGGGAAAAAGAAAGGTAGAAGATCCTGACTTAGGAAAACCTGATAAGAAGAAAGGGAAAAAGATATGTTAAATTTGTGGCCGTGAAGGACATACCTCTCCCCGTTGCCCCAACTATAAGCAAGGTGGATGTTTTAATTATGGAATGGAAGGACATCGAGCGAATGAATGTCCGAGAAAAAGGTTTGGTAAATAAGTAGTATGGGTTATGTTGTGTTTATGTAATGTGTGTGATAAGTAATGAACTATTTTCAACTTTTATGTTGGTCAAGATTTTAAATCCAGACTTTCGTAGTCACAAAGGGATAGTCGTTGATTAAAGCGAGGATGTCTTTGTGTAAATATTCGATAAATGAATATGAATCTAAGTTTGAGAAATGAAACGAGTTTAATACATTAATCTTATGCAATAAGGTTTAAAATGTAAGGTATAATTTATGGTTTTATTTAACCGAGATAATGCCACCAAGACGTCAAACTCGAAACCAAAGGGTAGAAGAATCTACTAATGCTGGAGAACGACAGCCAGAACTGATGCAAAATTTTGCAAACATGGTAGCTCAGGCTATGCATCAGGGAATACCAAATACAGGAACCGGCCAAATGATAATCGCTTGCAAAATTCAAAGACTTCAAAGTAGGACCACGAATTGAGAGGATCACCAACCCTATAGAAGCCCGGACTTGGGTGAACGAGATAGAGAAGGCGTTAGTAATCGCTAAAAAAAGTAGATGAGGGCAAAAGACCGCTTTTGCCACTTATATGATGAAAGGGGAAGCTAACTTTTGGTGGGAGGCAAATAAGACTCGGGCAGGAAAAGAAGAAATTACTTGGGATAGGTTTAAGGATTTATTTTTCAAAAACTATCTCTCTGTTAGTATGCAGTCTAGAATGGAGGTGAGATTCACGGAGTTAAAGCGAGGATAACATGACATTCAAGGAGTATGCCGCAAAATTTAATGAGTTAGCTAGGTTTGCTCCACATCAAGTGGATACAGAGGCTAGGAAGGCAAGGAGATTTGAGTGGGCTTAAAACCCCGGCTCTACAATAAGGTGTCGATCTTGCAAATCAATACTTTTGCAAAGACTCATGGAGAAAGGCTATCATTCTTTGAATAGGGAAGTGAGGCCATGGGCCTCTACCATAAGGAGAAGAAGAATAAAAGCAAGTCGGAAGGAACAATAAAGATAGAAAGTAGTAGTGGGAATAGGGGTGAGAAAAGAATGAGGAATTTTACGAGAAAAAATGCAAGTAAAGCGGGTTGGTATAAAGAAGCATGTAGTGCGATTGGCAAGAATTGTTTGGAAGAATCACTCTGGCGAGTGTCTGGAAGGGCAAGTTTGTATGCTACAAGTGCGGCAAGAGGGTCATATCTCTCCCAACCGCCCCAACTCAAGGATGATCGAGTGGATGTTTTATATGTGGATCGGTATGAGCATAAGGTAAGGCCGGTCCACAAAGGGGGAATGGAGGCAGGGAACGTAACCACGGGGAAGCGGTGGAACGTTAGCAATTTCGAGACCAAACTCAACCAAGAACTCCAACGAAAAGCAACTCAGAGGGTTTACAACATGACGGGTCCGGAGATACGGTGGCACAATTTGGAAACAGAACTCCAAAAAGCTATTTGAATAACTTATATATCTTATATTTACGCTTAATCGAATAGACAAGTGTTATGATGAATAATTAAAGATCGGTTCGATCAAGTATGATCGAGATCTACGTCTGATGATTATATGCTTTGTACCCATTCTCGTATATGAGTTTTAAAAGCGGTGATTAGGGGACGGAATCCTTATAAGGAGGTGAAATGTAATAACCCAGATTTTCTATATAAAATAAATAAGAAATTTTATGATAATTTTTTTTTTTTTAATGAGCGAGACTAAGTGTCAAGTAAAGTGAGCGATAAATGCGAATACATTTATTACTTGAAAAATTAAAAATAATTTTGGAATTATTAATTACCACAAATTATATGGTAATAAATTTACGTAGTAAAAATATTTTTATTAATTATTTTCCATGAAAACATGATTGGAAATAATATATGAAGTGATAATTAGATTTATATAATAAATATTTTATTATATGAATTGTTCAGAATATTTAAGTTAATTATTTTAACTTGATTATTGATGTTGTGTACGAAGAATAAGTCAGACATGAGATCCAAACCCTGGATTGGGATTGTGATCAAGAGATGAGAATAATAATATTATATTATTTTACAGTACCATAATTATGTACTGGGTATGTGCGGACAGATAATATTGAGCAATGACGGTCAATTAGGTCATAACATATTACCGTGCTGTGAAACCCTAATTATTAAACTCAGTTATGGGGTATTTCTGAGTAGTGACTGTGTATATGAAGTTACTGTGAATAAGAATATCGGTAATTAGAAGAAACCCTAATTACTGTTGTACATCGATAATTAGGACAAACCCTAATTATTATAACCCTAACCGGTTGAAATTAAAAACCAGTAATGATTGTATTTAGTAACATACACAGATAATTAAAGAACCACTAATGGTCAATTAGAAACCCTAATTTTAATTACCGGGTTTAATTTCGATGTTATTGTATAAGTGTTTTAATTTACCAAAGGATAGAAGTTAATTGGTAAATTATAAGAATTAAATCTAGTGATGAAATATTACATTTAATTGCCTTGTACAAGATTGCCCATACACTCTTAAACAAAGCCCAACCATCACCCATAACAAATCAGAAGCAAGAATCAAGAATTTTTGGCAAAAAGGGTATAAGAACACTAAACCTAGAAATCCTTTGATTCGATGTTATTTGATACAATTGATTGTTTAAAGTTGCGTAATAGAATGTTAATTGATGATATGGGTTGATAAATCAAAGACCCATAACATCAAAGTGCACGAATTTGAAGATTTAAGCAAGTTGGAAAACCAAGATTACATTATTTTTCACCAAATGTCGAGGCCATAACTCTTTGCTCGATCATGAGTTTTATTCTTCAAAAGTTGTTATGTGTAGCCTGATATGTGGTCTTTAATCTGCAAAAAGAATCAAGTCCATATCATGTATAGATTAGAAGTTATAGATGGTCAAACATGGTTGACCGATCATGATAAACTGTTTTTGGGCAGTCTGTAATGGGGGCATTCTCGTCCACTTTTTTTGCTTTAAAAGGTCTGGACTTTTGATATGTTGTAGTGAACTAAGTTAGGAAGCCATAGGCTTTGGAATGACCTCATTCCGACCTCGGATGAGGGAATTACGGTGATTGGAAGGAAATGTGTCAAAACTGAAAGTAAGCAGCGGGATGTGCTATTCGGGACACTGTTTCGATCAGTTAATGTTTTCAAAACCTTCTGGGCTTTTAGTATGTTATAGTACACCGAATAAGCTTTCCATAGACTCCGAAACGGACTAAATCTGATATCGGAGGAGAGAGTTATGACATTTCAAAGTAGTAGTGTCAAAACTTCCCAACAAGTGCGGTGCAGTCCATTTGAACGGAATTTCTGGACTGATGTGTTCTGAATTTGGAAATGGTCAAAGAATAAAAGTTGTAGCCCCAGAAGTTAGCTTCGCGTGGGCTTAAGAATCGCTCCAAAATGTTTTAAAATGAAAGAGTTATGACTGTTTTAGCGGAAGAGGGTAAAGCTGAAACGAGATTAAAAACTGTTATGAACGTCCACTTTTGACGCACTGTTTGGGCTACCTAATGAACCCGAATTGGGTAATTCGTATTTTTAAAAAATAATCTTACATACCATGTATAACATATCCAAAAATCAGATTAATCGGAGTTATGAGCAATACGTTAGAAAATCGCAAAGTGAGCTATTGAAAAATTAGTATAAACCAAGTCCCACATCGACTAAGTTGAGAACTTCATTTTCTAAACCAATAAATAGAAGGGCTTGGCCTTTGTTTCATTCACCAACAATAAGGCCTCCAATTTTTTTGAGAAAGGCTTTGTTGTGGGAGAACTTTTTATAAAGATCTCCTTAGTTAAATTTTAGGCGTGGAAGTGCGTATTCATTATGTGGAATTAAATATTTAGGGTATATTTCTTATTTAATTTTTGTAATGTTATTATTTTTAATTGTTAGTTAAAGTTTGAATTTTTGAAGTTTAGTTAGTGTTGTTAATAAACTAGTTAGTTTACTATGTTTATTTTGGCTTAGAATTGGTTATGTAAATGAGTTATTTGTGATGACTTTTAATATTTTGTGATGAATTTCATTAATTAATTATTATTAATGATATTAAAGTTATTTAATGATTATATTAAATAATTTAGTTTAAAATGATTTTAATATTATAAAAATCATTTTAAATGAAAATAAGGTATTTAAAATTATTTTAAGTTATAAAATATAACTTTTAATATTTAAATGATAATTTCATTAATAATTAAATATTAATGATATTAAGATAATATTAATGATATTTAGTTTATTTAATAATTATTATTAAATAAATAGTTTAAAAATGGTTTTACTTATTTAAAACCATTTAAAGAGGATATTAAGGATTTAAAAATATTTTAAGTTATAATTAATGACTTTTAATATTTGGATAAATAGTACATTAATATTTAAATATTAATGGTAATTATTTAAAAATGATTTTTATTGTTTTAAAAATCATTTAAGGGTAATATAAATGTTTTAAAAATAGTTTGAGTTATTATAAATAACTTTTATATTTTGGCAATAGTTTCATTAATAGTTTAGTATTAATTAAACTATTAATGATAATGGAATTGTTTAATGTTTAAATCATTTAATTATGATTCCGATAATTGAAAGTTATAGCCAGCCAAACTAGCTGACTTGAGAACCGATTATGAAGTTCTAAATTTGAAGAAGAACACCTATAGTAACAGTTATATCACTATAGGCCCTTTAATGACAGATTTGAATTATTTTAAAATTTTCAATTTACGGAATTTCAAAATGATTAAAAATTAAGATGTCCGATATTTACTGAGATGTTGAGGTATAAAATAAGAGTCTTAGACTCAAGATTTACAAATAAAGTTGTTGTGACGATGCGGCAAAAATGTCGAACCCTATAATAGAAAGAAAAGGTTCTTTGTAAGAGCATGGATGAGATATTTGAAAAATGTATAAAAATATTTCAAGTATAGAATAGGAACTAAAAGTATGATCACTGTGATTATGTGATTAGACTATGTGCTGTCTGTAATAGACAGTACTATGTGTTAAGATATATTGTTCTAATCGAATCTAATGATCCGATTATTGATAGGTTGTGATAAAGAGATAAAACCTAAGTTGAGATTTGTAATCGCCGAATCGAAAAAAGTATCCTATCTTTGCATTTTCTTTATGCAATGGACATGAGTAAGAAGTTTCAGAATTATTCTATTCCTGTACAGAT
This sequence comes from Panax ginseng, assembly GCA_020205605.1. Taxonomy (NCBI): domain Eukaryota; kingdom Viridiplantae; phylum Streptophyta; class Magnoliopsida; order Apiales; family Araliaceae; genus Panax; species Panax ginseng. The sequence continues at coordinate 145,787,939 of CM035128.1, read as the reverse complement.
TATGTACGCTTTGATTATCAACATGTTAGCTCTGATATATATTCTGTTAAGTTGATTTCTAAATGGTTATACAAGTGTCCCCACTTGGATAACCATAGCATTTATTCACATGTTGATATACCTCATCAATTACCCGTATACATATATGTTGAATTACATATTATTGTTGAGCAAGATTAAAACCTTCGGGTTTGGAACTGTGCATGTATGAACATCCCTATATGGGAAGATTTTTGTGCCCAAGGCGGATAGAGTGAGCGATGAATTTACGCTCAAGTTATGTAGTATTGATCAATCTGACAGGTACAACGTGGTGATCACCCTCCGTGCCCTGTAAGCTAGAGCTGCGGTTTGCGGATAGATTTCTGCAAACCTTTTCGAAAATGAAAAGAATGTTCATAGTATGATTCTTAAACCCTATTCATGGGTAGAGCCAGAGCCAAATTTAAATAATTTGGAAGAGATTTGTTATGTGAATTTTTTTATCAGTACAGATTACTTCACAACTTTCGATTCGTTGTAGAAGTGTTATGTAAAGAGAATACTTATATTCTTTTAGCTTATATATATAATTGCTATTACTTGCTGGGCACTCAAATGCTCATCCTTGCTTAAATTAAATGTTTTCAGTTATGTATAAGCAACCTGAAGGCTCAGGCACAAACAAAGGAAAAGGAAAACTGATCGAATAAGTGTGTATCATGAGTTAATGGTTATAGTTGTATTGGTATCTATTCAAGTATTATAAGGAATGTATTTGAAGGTCACGTACCTGGGGAAGTAAACTTTGATGTATGTAAATTAAGTTCAAATGTATTATTATTTTAGTATTATTCAGCTTAAAGAAATGGTATCGTGGAGAACCGAGTTCGGGTTTCAAGTACCTGGATTTGGGGTCGTCACATCACCCACTCGAGCTATAGTGAAGGCCTTCTCGATCTCCTTAATCCAGGTTTACGCAACTATCGGGTCAGTAGTTCTCGCAAACTCTAGGGGGTCCTACACTCTTAAATTCTTTGAAGGTCGTTACTGGGACAGTTTGGGGAACGGGTGGTACGGGTTCGTTTCTTCCCCTCAGAGCTTCTCCCAATAAATCTACCAGTCTCTATATCAGATCTACAGGACCTCTCTCATCATTAACTGACTCTTCTGGGACAGTTATTCTACGTCTGGGCGGCATTTTCTGTATATCAAAATTTTTCACTTTGGTATCTAATTATAATACTTTGACATTACTCAATAGAAAAGAACTACAAGTTTATAACATGTTTCTGAAATAGGATCATTTATATTCATATGCCAAAGGGTTACATTACATGTTCTTTTCTAGCATACTGCTATAAATGATAACACATATCCCCTAATATCACAAAAGATGGGGACATACTAACTTATTACCCCTCTAACATTTTTCAGAAGTTTGGGGGTTTACTATTATCTCACATCTTACACAAAAGGCTGAGATTGCAACAACATATTAATAACACATAAATAAAAATACTACACTAATAAGCTCTTCCCTCTAGACTCAATCTAACATCCCACGCTCAACAGCGCTCTGATATTCTTTGTGTGATGTGTACCACCATGACTCGGCTTATGGTATGCCGGGTCTGTCCTTGCTCAGCTGGGTAGTGATGTACCTCATCTATCAATCTCTCAATGGTCGTGTGAAGAGCATAGCCCATTTGTTCATCTTCCTCCTCTTGCACCGCACCTCATCCTCTAGGTCATCTGCCCTATCATTAGCTTCTTCCCATTTCTCCTAGAAGTGAATTCTATCCATCACCTCCATTTCTAACTGAGTTTGGAGAGCCTCCTTCTCCACCCTCTCACTCAACACCTTCTGTTCTAAATCCTCTAGTTTTCCTGCCACTTCAACATTCCTCGCCACCGCTCGGTGAAACAAAGTTCCCATCTGGATCCCTGCTTCCTTACGGTGATCAATCTCCACGTCCATCTCCTGCATCACTAGTTGCCTCTAATGGTCCTCATCCCTAAACTTCTGGAATGCAAACTCCCTCTCCCTAGCCTCCGCCTCTAGCTCCTCCACTCTACACCCTAACTCCAATATCTGCTCCTCATACTCTCCTAGCATCTGATCCTCAAAAAGTAGCCTCGTCAGAGTCCTCCACAGGCTCGGGCTCCTCCTCCAAAGGCTCCTCTTCAGGGTCAGACTCCACCACTTCCTCATCGTCATCATCAAAAGGGGCTACTACTGAAATAAGGTCTGTTATCAAGGGTGTCTCAAATACTACGTGGATATCACGCGGCTCCTCCTCAACTACTCGGCTAGGTCCTCCCATGTCAGTCATCCTACAGTCACCAACATAAGACAACGAAAACAACGACTCCATCAGAATGTTAAATAAACATAAACTCATTGTATAAAAATGAAGTTACATTTTCATAACATCCTAAGTCTCCCAAGGAAAACTCTACATGAGTTTTATCTCCTTCCTAACTTCTAAGTTCTCCCGAGTTATAATCTAAGGACACTCGCTCCTAAGGTTTATAACTACGGCTTTGATACCAACCTGTGACGCCCCCAAATTTGGACCTCCACTTGGTCACTCAAATTTGGTTCATCACATTCTCATGGTAAAACCATAATAACTAAAATAATGCATACACAACGGAAAATCTACTTTAGAATAATATACAATGATTTATTATAATTATTCCCCCAAGTCTCGCAACCTACAGTGCTTAATAGATTACATAATAATATCTAATAAAGACTTATTACATGATCTTACTTAAGCTTAAACATAGTTTGAAATAGTCTTAATACATCATAATAGACTTTAAACATAAAAAGGACAAGCTAGTCGGTAGCCTTGCCCTTGTTTGTTCCAGAGACACCTCCCTATTCCTCCTTAACTAAAAGGTTTTAAATAAGCAAGGATGAGCACAAATTGCCCAGTAAGTAATATACAACAAGGGTGTAGGATATAATATCACAAGGTTTGAAATATCAAAGTGCCATTTCTAGGATGGTTCAAAGTGTCAGAACAACATCATGAATGAGGGATATGACAATTCAATATAAATCAACAGATATATATGAATTCAACGATTATCAAGGTATCCAATTGAATAAACAATTTATACTGAGTAGTCACTAAGGACTATTGAACTTCCACTAGAGTTACCAATATTAAACTGATAACCCAAAAATATCAAGTACTATAGATCATCAGTCTACAATACTTTACGTTATGCATAACACCACAATAATATTTATTCATGTGTTGGGGTTTCCAACAATATACACTCCCTTTACCAAAAGGGTTGTCCAACTCAGTTTTCAAGATTTCCGCACCAATCAATTGGTTTGGACAGTTTTTATAAACATGCATATAGTCTAGCCGAATCAAATGGCATCGACTCTTTCACAATATTCAAGGACAATACCGATTTTAACATGAATAATAGCTTTTACAAGGGTTTAACATACTAGCTCATTTGAACGAGAAAGTAATGTAACTAGTATTCAAAGGGATAAGCTTACGGTATTTGTCAAATAAAATAATGCAAGGGTTTAGGATACTTGCTCAATATAAATTTGAGTAAGGTTAGAGAAACTTGCCTTAAGCGTAGTTTATCCACGTTAATAAATCAACACTTTCGAATCCTATTTATAGCGTATTATATAATCAAGATATTCATTAGCTAACATAGTCTTTAAATAAGCTCGACACGATTCAAGTATGCACATATGGTACAAAATCAGTTTATAAGTCATTTTGAATCAACTACTTAGTTACTTCACAAGCAAATCAAGAATGCTCAAGGTTAAGACCTCCTACACATGGACTTTTCATTTCAATGCAACACCGACTTATCAACTAGGCATCACTCATATATATATATATATATATATATATATATATATATATATATATATATATATATATATATATACATCGATGGGGTTTTAGATCACATTTAGCATCATAAGCATCACGTGTTTCTTGTCCAAAGATCGAACTTACTATATCGGGATTCCAGATGGCAAGAATTTCCAGGCCATGGCTAAGCTTAGGACCTGTCAACATGCATGCCGATCCTCCAGCCAAGCCAAGATGCATTTTGCCTTTGTGGTTCATGTTCTACTTGCCCAAAACAAATTATACCGATCTATTTGTCGTGTTAAGGGTCTTTTCATCCTCCTAGGTTCCCTTCTAAATTAAACATTTCAACCATTTAAGGCCATTCGAGGTCATGAACTCACAAGGTCTAGCATGCTTGCTTTTTAAACATACAAGATAGTTATAAAACTCATATTAGGCATGCTTGTGTATATTCATAATACATATATGAAACTAACACCGCTTTAGTTTAAAATAGGCTTTGTTCATGCTTTTCTTGAAATGTGCTACACGAGCATGGTATATATATGTTTATACTACATGAGTGAGTCTAAGAATGTCATAAAACATGATCACCAATGTCAGATTCTAGTTTTTAAGGTATCATGACAATATTCATATTCTAAACTTACTAGTGAGTCCAACTTGTTCATGTTTCTTTGCTAATCACTTAAGCATAAGCTAAAGGTTTATTCATGCATGTCTAAGTCACACTAACATGCTTTGCAAAGTCAGAATATACAACATGTAGAAATCATGTAAGTTAGCTTACTAGGCTAAGCTTCTTATTGAAAATATTTCTAACATAAGGCTTAACAAGTTTGATCATGTTCAAAGGACTATGTACACTACAACATGCTCATCTATGTGCAAAATCAGTTATGTATAGCTCACTAGGTTCATAATTTGTAGAACATGATCTTTACATAGTTTGTTTTCAAAACTTAAGGTCCAAATCTCCGTTTAAACCATACGCCTTTGTTAATCATGCAAGTCTAGTCTAAACATACTCACATTGAGTTCATATATCTACATGTACCTCTTTCACATGCTTACATGCTAACTTGAGTCATAATATTTAACTAACATGGATCAGATTGCAAAACCGAACACTCAACTAAACTCGTTGATGATCAGTGCAAATTGCTATTATACCTCAATACAAAATGTGGCTAAGTCATGCTGCCAAGTACCTAGTTCGAGCTAAGAATGCCTTCTTCGCAACTATTGAGCCCAAACACAAAATTTGCTTACGAAATCATTACTAAACATTCATATATCAATTGCAACATGCTTATATGATCATATAACAATTATATGGACGTTACCCAACCTCATTAACATACAATTTCATGAATTTAAGAATTTGAAATTTCAAGACTAAAACTCCATTTTTACAGAGAATGAAAATGGCAACAAGGAAAAAGGAGTTATACCTCTGTAATGTAATGAAAACTTGCTCCAAATGAACTTCTAAGCTCTAGCACGCTTGTATGCTCTCAACCTTACTACTTAGCAAATCTCAGACAACTTCAAGCAACATTTACTAATGAATATGGCTGCTATTTATAGAAGAAGTTTGGGCTGGGCATTGGTGTTACACAAGATGAAAATCCAAAGGGAAATGTAGTAGAACAATGGTTGCTCAAGGGTTGGCCAACCACTCTCAAGATCAGCCATCATCTCCTACACTAGCCTTTTGAAGAATACCTAATATAGCTTTAAATCACTGTTCATGTACTTGGTGACTTTCATTTTGGGACAAAAGGAAAAAAAACTCAGCAATCTAGTTATCTAGGCTTAGTTTGGTCTACTTAATTCCCACAATGAGATCTTAATATACAATTATCACCATATTGGGAATTTCATGGATAAATTATACCCTCACATCATATAGTCCATGTACACTAAATATACACAATAAAATAATGCAGTCAGGTATTATTGTCCGGGTAGTTCCATAATTATCCCTACCACTCATATAACTATATTATATTAATAACTTATTTATTTATAAATAAATTTATTCCTTCCCTTGATTAATTACCACTTAATATAATATAATTTCATAGAACTTAATATATAGTCACACAATGTCACACTACACTATATAGTATAGTTGTATTATTACTCATATGCACATAACTGTCAATATAATATTATTATATTACTAACTTACTCATTTATGTTAAATAAATAATTCCTGCACTTCCTTAATTAATTAGCACCAATGTTAATTAATCCAATCATTGATTAATGTATTTATGGATTTTCATTATTTATCTTTATAATTATTATTATATTTCAAACAATAATAATCACATATTATCATTTAATTACCAAGTAATCAATTCTCTACCACAACCATCATCAATTAATTAATATGACCATTAAGAATTAATATTGGTTATTTGCACACTTTATTCCACAATTTATTAATGTCACACACATCATAGAATTGTTCCATTTAATTTTCAAAGTAGAAAAAATAATTTTTCTCCAATCCGACCAATTGGCGCAAATTGCTTGAGATTTGGTCATTGTTGTCTTGCCTGCCACAGACAATTGCCAAGACTAGTTTAGCTTAAGCCAGTGTCAACCCCTAATGTCATACTCATTTTACACGACATGAATTACTGTCCACACGAGTGTTACTACGTGTCTGCGAGTGTATTGATTACCTATATGAAATCACCTGATCAACACGATTAATCTTCTTGAAATTTAAGTAGGCACACTTAGAAGGGGGGGTTGAATAAGTGTGGGAACAAATGGTGTCACACTTTTGATTCAAAAAAAAATTCTTTTGGATATTCAATGCAGGAGGCTGGATTCTAAATCCTTATAGATTAAAAAGTTAAGAGAAGATGATGAGTTGATGTAAGACTTTCTAAAATGCTTAATTTAGAGACTTAGCCTTTTTCAGAATGTTATTATGTGAAAACAATTTGCTAAATTAGTTTTGTAAATTTATAGATATAGAATGCAGCCTGCTGGATAGATAGCCGAATGATGAGATAATTTAGCACAATAAGCAATCACATGAACACACGGAATTTTTACGTGGTTCAACCCCTATCCTCTATTCCAGTGGCCTAATCCACGTCCAATACCAACTAGTATTGGAGACTCTCTTTATTAATTAACTTTGTTTACAATTAAACCCATTTACAAGACAAGTTTCATAACCTTTGAGTACTTATACTCCCCAAGCACCTTTGCTCCCTCTGCACTTATGCACCCTTAAGCACCTATGCTTCCTTGAACTTGCTTGCAAAACCCCTAATCCAACCCGGATTAGAATCCTTAGACTAACAACTTAGTCTACCACATGTTTAGAGAATTGATCAAATATATGAGAACAAAATAAACTATGATCAAAGCAATAATTATATCAACAATTCAAGGCTCAATTAATATGCAATGATCAATATGAAAGATAAAGATATCACTGATTTAAGCGCATGAGACTTAGTTGAAAATATAGTCAATTTAATTACCCAGCAGCTTGTATGCTTGCACTCAAAATAATAAAATATCTTTCAAGTATATTAGTGTAAAGATTAATCGTAGTGAATAAAGAATAGAAGAGATATCACCAATTTGATGTTCTCAAAGTAGCTGAAAATATAGTCAATAGAATTGCCCAGCAGCTTGTATGCTTGCACTTGAAATAATAGCTTATAAGTATATTAGTGCAAGGATAGAATTCAATGTTCTCCCTTAGCATACCAATGTCTCCATGCATTTTATAGCCTTAATATATTACCGTTGCACTCCAATCAATTTAATCCCTTTAGAAAAACATTATGTTTTAAAGTTGATTTAGGCAATCCTTAATGGCATCAATTAAGGGCAGGATATAATCTTGTTAGTATAAATTATGAAGTGGCGTTAATTAGGAGAATACTATATCACCAAAATCCCTTCCATTTATGCAATCAGTTATACTAACTAATTTGAATATTTAAAGAAGAATTTTATCAAAAAAACTCAATATCTTACAATCCCAAAGATTCTGCCTCCTTATAAAGATATTAAGATCAAGCTATCTCTTTTATATTCATGAACTGCTAGTTGCCCATTTTCAAAGAAATCAGTTTTGATATTCTAGCCGTTGGCCAATTAGAAACGTTGGAGCTAGAGAGAATATAAATACATCAATTTTATTAGATTGATGATATGCTAGTCCATAACTTGATTTATTTATATGAAGAGGATCAAGAACTTTCACCCCACGAACATATGTGAAAGATTTCCTTTGGATGAGCATATCAATTTGGACAACTTTATCAGCACTAAAAAACTTATTATATGGAAGGAAAGTATTTGAATATTCCATACTCCTCCAATTAATAAGTTCCATAATTAATTACTTTCATGATTTATGCCAAACCCAATAATGGAAAATCCATATCCCAAGATTTATGGAAACAATCTTGATTATAGATAATGATCTTTTTAAAACTCATTTGCTAATCAACTCCATCAATTATGGGAAGTATCAATATTAAAAACATATTTCCATATTTTTGAAATCCCAATTTATTTAGATTTGCCCTCACTAATTAGTTTTCCAAAAATTACTACAATAATTGATCCATGCTAATTGATTCTCAAGATATGAATATTTATTTGCTTAATCAATTTTATGAAAAGTTCAATCAATTAATAAATCATGAAAAAAATAATGAATAACTCAATCCTTAGATATATGGTATAAATTTATATAAAGAATCAAAATATATTTTAAATTAATTCCTTTAATTATGGGAATGTTTCAAAATTAGTTTTTCAAAAATTACTCCAATTATTGATCCATGATAATTGATTCTTAAGATATGAAAATTTGATTTACTTAATAAATTTTAAGGAAAGTTCAATCAATTAATAAATCATAGAACACATAATGAATAAATCAATCCCAAGAAATGTGTTATAGATTTATTAAATCCTTTAATTATTGGGAAGGTTTCAAAATTAGCTTTTCAAAAATTACTCCAATTTAATTAATATTTGATCCTTATTAATTTTGAAAGCTTAATTAAGTATTTTCATAATGAATAAATCAATCCCAAGATATGTGCTATAGATTTATTAAATCCTTTAATTATGGGAAGACTTCAAAATTAGCTTTTCAAAAATTACTCCAATTTAATTAATATTTGATCCTTATTAATTTTGAAAGCTTAATTAAATATTTTCATAATTAATCTTTAATTACTTAATCATTTTAATTTATTCCATAATTAATTAATGATGTAATGCAATGCAAATCCTAGAGCCTTGATTGAGAAATAATTAAAGCTAGGATCTTACATTTATTTTCTAATGACTCAAGCAATTCTTCAAGCCTTCATGTCTTCAATCCTTTAATAAGTCAAAGCTTCAAGAATTCTTTTAATATCCTGTAAATGAATGAGTAAACATTTTAGTACAATAGGAAAGTCATCATCAAAACCTAAGGTTGGAATATGACCAAGTCAACACTTCTTAACCCTCGTTTTAATTTGCTTAACGGATTTCCTCCTTTCACATTATGCCACACAAGGCATTTCACAATCCTCATTGTCACTTCACACATCTTAATACGCGTTGATCTAATACGAATTAATTGAATTAACCAACTCACAAAATAATAACACTTTTATTCACAGAAATTTTATTTTCATTAATATATTCATTAAATAATACGTGGAAATTCTCGGGTATTACAATAGGTTTCTGCAAGCTAACCTAAAATCGTGAAGTGAATCTTGGGTCTCGATCAGAAACTATGGATACTGGCATACCATGCAATCTCACAATCTCATTTATGTATACACGAGCAAGACGTTCAAATGAATAAGTTTCTCGTATAGGCAAGAAATGAGCAGACTTAGTTAATCTATCGACAATGAACCAAATTGCATTTATGCCTTGAGAAACCTAGGGAAGACCAGTAACGAAATTCATGTTAATGTGTTTCCACTTCCATTCTGGAATCTCAAGTGGTTGCAATGGACCTTGACACGTTGACAAGTTAAACATCTTGAGATAAACTCTGCGATCTCTCTCTTCATATTGCCCCACCAAAATGTATTTCGAAGATCACGATACATTTTGTTACTTCCAGGATGAACTGAAAACGTTGTGTTGTGTGACTTCATCATGATTTTGTACTTCAAATCAAAGTCATTAGGAACACAAATTCTAGAGTTGACTCGAAGTATTCCTTCTTCATCGATGCTTGCTTCTGGACTAGCACCTTTTTGTAATTTCTTCTTGATACGCTTCAGCTCTTGGTCTGTGGCTTGAACAACTTTAACTTTATCGATTAAAGTCGATTCTATGCATATACTTGACATCATCGCATGTGTCTGCGAAGTCTTCAACTTTATCTTCATATTTTGTAAATCACACAAAATGGACCTTATTGTTGACAGCTTTGCACTCGTTCCCGCATATGATCTTCTACTCAATGCATCAACTACCACGTTCGCTTTTCCAGGATAGTATTAAATGGTATGGTCGTAATCTTTCAATAGCTCGAGCCAACATCGTTACCGCATGTTGAGTTCCTTTTGGGTGAAGAAATATTTGAGGCTTTTATGATCTGAATAGATCTCCACTTTCTCCCCCATATAGGTAGTGCCTCCAGATCTTTAACGCAAAAATGACTGCTGCCAACTCTAGATCATGAGTAGGATAATTCCTCTCATATTCTTTGAGTTGTCGTGAGGCATAGGCTATGAATTTCCAATGATTCATGAGAACACATCCTAAACCTTTGTTTGAAGCATCGCTGTAAATGACAAATTCCTCCGAACCTGATGATATTGTCAAAACAGATGCCGAAATGAGTCTCCTCTTGAGTTCTTTGAAACTCTTCTCACATTCCTAGCTCTATTTGAATTTATATCTTTTTGAGTCAACTGAGTTAATGGAGTAGCGATTCGAGAAAATCCTTTCACGAATCTTGGATAATAACCAGCTAAACCCAAAAAGCTACATATTTCGGTTACTAACTTAGGTTGCTCCCAACTTTGTATTGCTTCAATCTTTGTCGGGTCAACTGATATTCCATACTTCGATACCACGTGCCCAAGAAATGCTACTTCTTCGAGCCAGAACTCGCATTTCTTCAACTTGGCATATAACTTATTTTCACGAAGCTTTTGGAGTATCAGTCTCAAGTGTTGCTCATGATCTTCACAACTTTTGGAATAGATAAGGATGTCATCAATAAAGACAAACACAAAATAATCCAAATATTCCTTGAATACTTGGTTCATCATATCCATAAAGGCTGCAGGAGCATTAGTCAATCCAAAAGACATGACTAGGAATTCATAATGCCCGTACCGAGTTATGAAAGCAGTCTTTGGAATGTCATCATTTTTAATCTTTAACTGATGATATCTGGAATGAAGATCGATTTTTGAGAAGAATTTAGCACCTTGCAACTGGTCAAATAAGTCATTAATGTGAGGTAGTTGGTACCTATTTTTGATGGTGACATGGTTCAACTCTCGATAGTCAATGCAAAGTCACATACTCCCATCTTTCTTTTTTACGAATAAAATAGGAGCACCCCAAGGAGATGTACTAGAACGAATGAAACCAATATCTAACAACTCCTATAGTTGGGTTTTTAACTCCTGAAGTTCAATAGGAGCCATTCGATATGGGGTTTTGGAAATGGGTTTTGTACCGGGTTCAAGGTCAATACAAAATTCAATATCACGCTCTGGGGGTAAGCCAAGAAGTTCTTCTGGAAATACGTCAGGAAATTCACTAACAACATAAATATTATTCAAATTTGACGTATTTTTGTTTAAATCCATGACTTGAGTTAAGAAAGCTTCTCATCCATTTTTTAATAAATGAATGGCTTTATGGCTTGATATGATAGTGATTGACTTTAGGGATTTAGTTGCTTGAATTCGCATAACAGGTTGGTTAGGAATATGAAAACTAACGACCTTACAAAAATAATCAATTTTGGCATGATGAGTAGTTAACCAATCAATCCCTAAAATACATCAAATGCAAGTATCTTTAAAGAGATGAGATCAACAGGTAATGTGATGGTCCCAACTTGAATCAAGCAAGATTTATAAACAATGGGTGTAATTAAAGTCTCTGCTACCGGAGTTTCAACCGATAAGTCAAAATCTAATTTCTCAGGAGTCAAGTTCAAACATTGAGCACATGTAGAAGAGATAAAAGAATGGATAGAACCGGTATCTAATAAGGTATAAACTTCGCAAGAGTTTATGATTAGCTTACCCATGATCACCTCGTTCAGGTTCCTCGCATTTTGGACAGTCACGACAAACGCTCTTCTAGGAACCACCAACTTTAACTTGTCCGGGACAGCCTTTGGAGTCACCATCCCCACTGAACTTGGTTTCGCTACTGGAAAATCTCAAGCTAAATGACCATCATTTCCACAATTATAACACACCTTGAATTTTTATGGGCAGTTTGGGCTAATGTGTCCCTCTTTCCAGCATTTATAACATACGATCGATGGTCGTTCTCTTCCCCTAAAAAAAGTTGATGTTGGTCCTAACGTCTTCACATTGTCATCATTGTACCTTCTCTTTTTGAAATCAACCCCTGACTCGCTTTTTCTATTATCATGTCCACGATTACCACAAAAGTGGTTACCGCTTCATCCGTCATATTTTTCCTCCCCTTGGTTGTCATTGCTCCAGATGGTCGATGCCACCCCGATACAACCACAGTTGTGGTCCCCCGGTTGAACAGACTCATTATCTCACTCTAATAATTGAGCCCTATTCACAGCATTTGAATATAGAAAAAATTGTGAGAAATGAGGTATTAATGAATTTTGGGTTTCAAACCTCTTAGAAACATCCGCGTTATACGTTCCTCATTCTCTACCAAATGAGGTGAAAACCTAGATAACTCCGTGAACTTAGCCTCGTATTAGGACACAGTCATGTTATTCTGTTCCAATCTGATAAACTCTACCTCCTTCAAATGACGAATACTTTCAAGAAAGTACTTATCATTGAATAGTTTGGAACGCTTCCCACGACATATTGAGTGCAGCAGGCTGGGTATGCTTCACAGATTCCCACCAGTAATATGCCTCACCACGGAAAATAAAGGTGGCGAATGGAACCTTCTGTCCTCTGTGCATCCCAAGATATCAAATATCTTGGTAATTTTCTAAACCCACGTTTCCGCCTTGATCGGATCCAGCTTTCCCAAAAACTCTGGCGTTCCTAACTCCTTGAATTGTTTAGCAGTGACCAGCCGTAAGTTGTTATTGTTTCCACTTGCATTTTGAACAGGAGTCTCTCTCGTCTGGTTTTGCATGAACTACAAAAATCTTCTAAACATCCCATCATTCATCGTTTAATTAGTTGTGTTGTTTACAGGAGGAATATTGCCTTCCTGATGCACATTATCCTGGTTGTTGATTGTCAGTGTCTCAATGGTCTCATGTGCTCCATTTCTCATCTAAACATTTTCAGATGTCATTCTCAAATATTGTCACAAAACAAGGGTTAATTAAAAAAATTGACATGCCACATAATATCCCTATATTCTGACCGACCAACAAATAAGCTTATGTAGGACACACTAGCGAAGGATTTATTCATTTCTCCCCTCCTTGTTCTAATCCCAGATCTCCACTAGAGATCATATTCCTAAGCTCTGATACCAACTGTGACGTCCCCAAAATAGGTCCACACAACCCATTTTGAGTTGCCAATTACATGGTACAGAAAACAACTACAACTTCATTATTACAATTGTCGTGCAAAATACGATAACACGTATGATGTGAATTTTATTACAAATATTGTCTTCTAGACAATATCCAAACTCAAATAAAGTCCTCATTACAATTATTGATACACTATTTTACAAAATAATGAGGACTGCTAGAAAAACTGTCTTGAACCATCACTCTACACCCCGACTAGTTCATGTTATATTCTCACATCTTGAGAAGAAAAATGGAACAAAAAGGAAAAGGATGAGCTCTACTGGCCCAGTAAAGAATATTATGACTAAGATAATAAAAAACAAATTATCGTTAGCCTTCAATAAATCAGATAAAATATAATGGACAACAAGTTTAAATCATTATTCACAGCGGAAATAACAATTCATTAGAAGAGTTAAGTAGAGAATGAAGTCTACTATCTTCTATGATTTAAAAGTCTATCATCAATATTTTATCCCTATAACATCAATATACATTTTGAACCAAATATTCATCTTTGCACTACGGGCCAAAGATATTCATTTGTATCACCAGTTGGCCATGTTCATCTCAACACCTGTCCATCTTTGCACTATGGGCTAAAGATATTTATCAGGTAATCAATCATCTTTGCACTGCAGGCCAAAGATATTCAGTTATATTGGACACCCCCAAAATAGGTATACATCACCCATTCTGAGTCGCCAAATACATGGTACAGAATTTAAATACAAACTTCTTTTATACAATATGACAAAAGTGTAGCTGAGAGTTTTAACATGAATATTATCTTCTAGACAATATCCACACTCAATGAAGTCCTCATTACAATTATTATCACACTATTTCATAGAATAGTGAGTACTACTATAGCCACTTATCCTGGACCATCACTCCATTCCCCGACTAGTCCCGGCTACATTCTCAATTTCTGAAGAGAACAATGAAAGCAAAAGGGTGAGCTCAACTAGTTCAGTAAAAAATATTATGACTAAGAAAATGTAGAATAAATTATCATTAGCCTTCAACAGTGTTAAACTAATAAACAACAAGTTTAACTGCAGCGGAACAAGCAATCCATTAGAAGAGTCAAGTAGAGCATGATATCTACTATCTTCTATGATTTAAAAAGTTTATCATCAATTTTATCGCTGAGACTCAGTTCAATAAATAATCCACATCACTGAATTATCCATGCACTACGGGTCAAGGATATTCATTAGTATCACGTCCACGAATTATCCATGCACTACGGGCCAAGGATATTCGTGTAATCACTATAGTCATGATCATGCCAAACAACAATTCATCTTTGCACCCTTGGCCGAAGAGAACGCATGGTTATGATCATACCAACATTTGTCCATCAATGCACTATGGGCCAATGAGGACTTTTACCACATCATTTGTAACATTATGGGTCATGATTATACCGAATAATCCCTGGTCATAATCATACCAATCAACAGTCCATCTATGCACTACGACCAAAGATGACTTTCATCACAATATAAGCATGAGGATGATGACAATGATATAAGAACTCAATTAAATGAAAGCAATGATAAATTTTAAAGATTTATAATTTAATTTATCCAAAATTCAATAATATCCAACTTTTTAACTTGATACCGCTTTGTGGAGTAAAATTCAAGAATAATATCCATGTATCAAAAATAATTTGGACATAAATGAAATCAATTTTTTGGGTGAATAGTATCCCGTGAATAGTACCATGGCATGAAAAGTGCCCTGAATCCCCGAGTGAATAGTAACCGAGTGAATAGGAACCCGTGAAAAGTACTTCGACATAAAAAGTACCTCTAATCCCCGAGTGAATAATATTCGAGTGAATAGTAATCCGTGAATAGTATCTCGGGTGAAAATATTGAAATTTAATAAGAAATTTCAGACCAATACTCCAATGAAACGATACTAGATAAAGCGCAAAGCTCAAAGATATTCTACTAATTTCAGAAATTATAAAAGTAATACTTACCATAGTAAGTTTAGATTTACGAATATCAAAAGAAATAATACCCCTTACGAATACAAAAGAAATAACACTCATTACCTTAATAGAAGACTGGATACTGTAATAGTGAAGTAACAGAATACTCTTCTTCTTTCTCTCTATAGTTTCTCTCTTTATTACTTCTCTTATGAGTCTCAGTGAATTGGTGAGAATGAAAGAAGAATTAAGCTTCTATTTATAGGAGAAATGACTAAATAGTAACTAATTCACGGACGGTCCAGATTGATTTACTATTAAAACGAATGGTCCATATTGATTACTATTAAAACCACAACCGACGGTCTATATTGATTACTATTAAAACCACAACCGACGATCCAGATTGATTTACTATTAAACCATCACCGACGGTCCAAATTGATTTAATATTAAAACCACCACCTACGGTTCAAATTGATTTACTATTAAAATCACCACCGATGGTCCAAATTGATTTACTATTAAAATCACCACCGACGGTTCAGATTGATTTACTATTAAAACCACCACTGATGGTCCAGATTGATTTACTATTAAAACCACCACCGACTGTCCAGATTGATTTACTTATTACACTTTGGTACCCCTAAAGTTTTCCAAGTTTACATTTTCCCCTTTAACTTTTGTAATTCACTTATCTTCAATAAACACATTTTTAATATTTCAACAATTATTCATTATTAATATTATAACTTACAATATTGACAACCAGATCATTTTCAGGTAAGAGGGGGCTTTTCGATAAATATTTTTACTTATTGGCACACAATTAGGTGACCAAACCCCTTTCCTCGACAGAACTTTCTAGACATTATCAATAATGTAAATAATTATATGAATAAATGTGTTTTCTCAATTATTGATTTAATAATATAAAATATTGTGTAGATGATACTGGGACAATAATTGAATCAATAATATGAGATACTATGCAGCAACTACTATTGGAATAATTGAATAAAACTGAGTGACTTCTTATGTAAGCATCAATAATCAGAGATACTGTGCAATACCATGTGCTACTGTGCAACCACGCATATTACTGTACTTTTCTCACCGGATATTTCAATAGTTAACGGTAAAACTTTTGCCGTTATTTTTATAAAAAGTTATTTCGGTCGTTTTCTAACTCCGATAGTTATTCTATTGTGGGGTCCACAAATGATGGTTTCGTCGTACGGATATTCCCCGACAAAAAGAATATTCCCCGAACAAACAAATATTTCCCGACACAACGAATATTTTATATCAACTTGTTTACTTTGTAAAATTTTCACATATCACCCTTAACTTTAACCTTTTATCAATTTAACCATTTACTAAATAGAATAATAATTATAAGAAAATTGAATACTTTCATTTCATAAAATTCAGGGTCTTACAATCTCCCCTCCTTATAAAATTTCGCCCTCAAAATTTATGTACGTACCTGATATGCCGAAGAGGTGAGGATACCTTGTTTAGATTCTAACTCTTGAGGTATAACCTTTTAGCGTAGAGTATATTCCTTCTTATCTAACAGTTTAACAGGTATCTCCTCATATGTTAAATCTTTTGCTATCTCGTCTAGTTCTAATTCAATAATGTTGTTCTGGTCGTCCACATATTTACGTAACATCGATATATGAAAAATGTTATGAACACGCAACATACTTGGCGGTAAAGCAAGTCTATAGGCCACAGTTCCTTCTCGATCACGAATTTCAAATGGGCCAATAAAATCGAGGGTTGAGATTTCCTCTCTTCATCGATTCTTACTTTTAGAATAACGCCTTCTTGCACCTTCTTCTTCACATTCATCAGCTCTGAGTCTGTAGCTTGAGCGACTTTAACTTTATCGATTAAAGTCAGTTCTAATCGTATATTTGTTATCTTTACGTAGGTTCTTAGAGTCTTTAACTCTATCTCCATCCTTTGTAAATCGTACGAAATGGGTCTTTGTGTTAACAATATCGCACTCGTAAACACATACGATATTCTACTCAACGCGACAGCTACCACGTTTGATTTTCCAAGATGATATTGAATGGTATTATCGTAATCTTTCAACAGCTCGAGTCAACATCTTTGGCGCATGTTACGTTCATTTTGGGTGAAAAAATATTTAAGGGTTTTGTATCGGGTTTAAGGTCGATACAAAATTCGATTTCACGCTCTGAGGGTAGGCTAGGAAGTTCTTCGGGAAATACGTCAGGAAATTTATTAACAATAGAAATATCATTCAAATCTGACGTATTTTTGTTTAAATCTGTGACATGGGATAAGAAAGCTTGACATTCGTTTTTCAATAAACGAATAGTTTTATGGCTTGATACGACAGTGATTGACTTTAGTAGTTTGGTTGCTTAAATTCGCATAATAGGTTGGTTAGGAATATGAAAGCTAACCACCTTACAAAAACAATCAATTTTATCATGATGAGTATTTAACTAGTCTATTCCTAAAATTACATCAAAGATAAGATCGACAGGTAACGTGAGGGTATCGATTTGAATCAAATAAGATTAATAAATGGTGGATGTAACGAAGGTTTCTGCTAACGGAGTTTTAACCAATAAGTCAAAGTCTAACTTCTTTGGGGTTAAATTTAAACGTTGAGCGCAAGTAGGAAAAATAAAAGAGGGTAGAACCAGTATCGAATGAGGTATAGACTTCGCAAGAGTTTATGATTAACTTACCCGTGATAACTTCATTCAGGTTCCTCGACAAACGCTCTCACTTAAACTACCAGCTTTGACTTGTCTGGGACATCCTTTCGTGTCACCATCCTAGTTGGACTTGACTTCACCACACGACAAAATTGAGCTAGGTGACCTTCTCTTCTGCAATTAAAACACGCTTTGGGTTTTGGCGTACAATTTAGACGGATGTATCCCTCCTGTCCGCAATTGAAACACGCTTTGGGTTGTTGCGTACAGTTTAGATGGATGTATCCATCATGTCTGCATTTGAAACATACGACCAGTGGTCGTTCTCCTTCCTTCGAAACGGGTGTCAATGCTGCTATCGATGTCTTTTCGTCATTGTTGAATCTTCTCTTCTTAAAGTTCTTCTCACTTAGTTCACCTTTCCTATTATCTTGGTAATGATTACCACCGAAGTGGTTACCATTTCTGGCTTGATAATTTCCTCCACGATGGTTATCGTTATTCTGATAGTCATTTCCATCGGTAAAATTATTATCGTGTTGTTGGTTGTTGCCTGAATTCTAAAAAGCTCCTAAATGTACCATCGTTTGTCATTTGGTCGGTGTTGTTGTTTACACAAGGATTATTGCCTTCATGATGCACATTATCCTGATTATTGATTGGTGGTGACTCAACGGTCTCATGTGCTCCATTGCTTATCTCAACATTTTCATATGCCATTTAATGTCACAAAATAAGGGTTAATTGACATGCGACATATTATCCCTATACTCTGACTGACCAATTAAATAACAAATAAACTTAGGAAGGTCATACTAGCGAAGGAATTACCCGTCTCTCCCCTCCTAGTTCTAGCCTCACATCTCAGTCAGGGATCATATCCCTAAGCTTTGATACCAACTATGACACCCCCAAAATAGGTACACTTCACCCATTCCGAGTCGCCAAATACATGGTACAGAATTTAAATACAAACTTCTTTTATACAATACGACAAAAGCGTAGTTGAGAGTTTTAACACGAATATTGTCTTCTAGACAATATCCATACTCCATGGAGTCCTCATTACAATTATTATCACACTATTTCATAGAATAGTGAGGACTACTATAGCTACTTATCCTGGACCATCACTCCATTCCCCGACTAGTTTGAGCTGCGTTCTTATTTCCTGAAGAGAACAATGAAAACAAAAGGGTGAGCTAAACTAGCCAAATAAGAAATATTATGATTAAGCTAGATAATGTAGAATAAATTATCGTTAGCCTTCAATAGTGTTAAACTAATAAACAACAAGTTTAACTGTAGCTGTACAAACAATCCATTAGAAGAGTCAAGTAGAGCATGATATCTACTATCTTCTATGATTTAAAAAAGTTATCATCAATTTTATCCCGAGACTCACATTTCAATAAATAATCCACATCACTGAATTATCCATGCACTACGGGCCAAGGATATTCATTAGTATCACATCCATGAATTATCCATGCACTACGGGCCAAGGATATTCGTGTAATCACCAATGGTCATGATCATGCCAAACAATAATTCATCTTTGTACCCTTGGCCGAAGAGAACGCATGGTTATGATCATACCAACATCTGTCCATCAATGCACTACGGGCCAATGAGGACTTTTACCACATCATTTGTAACATTATAGGTCATGATTACACCGAATAATCCTTGGTCATAATCATACCAATCGATAGTCCATCTATGCACTATGGCTAAAGATGACTTTCATCACAATATAAGCATGAGGATGATGACAATGAGATAAGAATTCAATTAAATAAAAGCAAGGATAAATTTTAAAGATTTATAATTTAATTTATCCAGAATTCAATAATGTCCAACTTGTCAACCTAATATGCTTTGTGGAGTAAAATTCAAGAATAATATCTACGTATCAAAAATAATTTGGACAGAAATGAAATCAATTTTTTAGGTGAATAGTACCTGGATAAATAGTACCCCATGAATAGTTCTTCGTGAATAGTACCCCAGCATAAAAAGTGCCCCGAATCCCCGAGTGAATAATACCCAAGTAAATAGTAACTTGTGAATAGTACTTTAACATGAAAAGTACACCGAATCCCCGAGTGAATAATATTCGAGTAAATAGTAACCCGTGACTAGTATCTCGGGTGAAAATATTGAAATTTAATAAGAAAGTTCAGACCAATATTGCAATGAAATAATACTAGATAAAGCGTAAAGCTCAAGGATATTCTACTAATTTTAGGAATTATAGAAGCAATACTTACCACAGTAAGTTCAGATTTAAAAATTTCAAAAGAAATAATACCCCTTACGGATACAAAAGAAATTACAACCCTTTCCTTAGTAGAAAACTGGATACTGCAATAGTGAAGTAGCAGAATACTCTTCTTCTTTCTCTCTATAGTTTCTCTCTCTATAGCTTCTCTTGTGAGTCTCAATGAATTGGCGAGAATGAAAGAAGATATAAGCTTCTATTTATAGGAGAAATGACTAAATAGTAACTAATTCACAGATGGTCTAGATTTATTTACTATTAAAATGGATGGTCCATATTGATTACTATTAAAACCACAACCGACGGTCCATATTGATTTACTATTAAAACCACAACTGACGGTCCAGATTGATTTACTATTAAACCACCACCGACGGTTCAAATTGATTTACTATTAAAACCACCACCGACGGTCTGGATTGATTTACTATTAAAACCACCACTGACGGTTTAGATTGATTTACTATTACAACCACCTCCGACGGTCCAAATTGATTAACTATTAAAACCATCACCGACGGTTCAGATTGATTTACTATTAAAACCACCACCGACGGTCCAGATTGATTTACTTATTACACTTTGTTACCCCTAAAGTTTTCCAAGTTTACATTATGTCCCTTTAACTTTTATAATTCACTTATCTTCAGTAAACACATTTTTAATATTTCAAAAATTACTCATCATTAATATTATAACTTATAATATTGACAACAAGATCATTATCAGGTAAGAGGGGGCTTTCCGATAAAGATTTCTCTTGATTAGCGCACAATTAGGTGACTAAACCCCTTTCCTCGACAGAACTTTCTAGACATTGTCAATAATGTAAATAATCATATGAATAAATGTGTTTTCTCAATTATTGATTTAATAATATAAAATATTATGTAGATGATATTGTGACAATAATTGAATCAATAATATGAGATACTATGCAACAACTACTGTTGCAATAATTGAATAAAACTGAGTGACTTCTTACGTAAGCATCAATAATCAGAGATATTGTTCAATACCGTGTGCTACTGTGCAACCACGCATATTATTGTACTTTTATCACCGGATATTTCAACAGTTAACGGTAAAACTTTTGCCATTATTTTTATAAAAAGTTATTTCTGTCTTTCTAACTCCGATAGTTATTCCGTTGTGGGGTCCACCAATGATGGTGTCATTGTACGGATATTCCTCGACAAAAAGAATATTCCCCGACACAAAGAATATTTTATATCAACTTGCTTACTTTGTAAAATTTTCACATATCACCCTTAAATTTAACCTTTTATCAATTTAACCATTTACTAAATAGAATAATAATTATAAAAAAATTGAATACTTTCATTTCATAAAATTTGGGGTCTTACAATCTCCCCTCCTTATGAAATTTCGCCCTCGAAATTTATGTACGTACTTGGTATGCCGTAGAGGTGAGGATACCTTGTTTAGATTATAACTCTTGAGGTATAACCTTTGAGCATAGAGTATATTTCTTCGTATCTAACATTTTAACAAGTATTTACTCATACGTTAAATCTTCTGCTATCTCGTCTAGTTCTAATTCAATAATGTGGTGCGGGTCGTCCACCTATTTATGTAACATTGATATATGAAAAACTTTTTGAACACACGACATACTTGGCGGTAAAGCGTGTCTATAGGCCACAGTTCCTACTCAATCAAGGATTTCAAATGGGCCAATAAAATTGAGGGTTGAGATTTCCTCTCTTCGTCAATTCTAGCTTTTATAATAACGCCTTCTTGCACCTTCTTCTTCACATTCATCAGCTCTGAGTCTGTAGCTTGAGCGGCTTTAACTTTATCAATTAAAGTCAGTTCTAATCATATATTTGTTATCTTTACGTAGGTTCTTGGAGTCTATAACTATATCTCCATCCTTTGTAAGTCATATGAAATGGGTCTTTGTGTTAACAATGTCGCACTCGTAAACGCATAAGATCTTCTACTCAACACGTCAGCTACCATGTTTGTTTTTCCAGGATGATATTGAATGGTATTATCGTAATCTTTTAACAGCTCGAATCAACGTCTTTGGTGCATGTTACGTTTATTTTGGGTGAAAAAATATTTGAGGGTTTTGTATTGGGCTCAAGGTCGATACAAACTTTAATTTCACGATCTGAGGGTACTCCAGGAAGTTCTTCGGGAAATACATCAGAAAATTTATTAACAACAGAAATATCATTCAAATCTGACGTATTTTTTTTTAAATACGTGATATGGGATAAGAAAGCTTGACATCCATTTTTTAATAAACGAATAGCTTTATGGCTTCATATGGCAGTGATTGACTTTAGTGGTTTGGTTGCTTGAATTCGCATAATAGGTTGGTTAGGAATATGAAATCTAACCACCTTATGAAAATAATCAATTTTATCATGATGAGTAGTTAACTAGTCTATTCCTAAAATTATATCAAAGACAAGTATTTTCAATGAGATAAGATCGACAAGTAACGTGACGGTATCGATTTGAATCAAACAAGATTTATAAATGGTGAATGTAACGAAGGTTTCTCTTAACGAAGTTTCAACCAATAAGTCAAAGTCTAACTTATGTGGGGTAAAATTTAAACGTTGAGCGCAAGTAGGAAAAATAAAAGAGTGGGTAGAACCGGTATCGAATAAGGTATAGACTTCGCAAGAGTTTATGATTAACTTTCCCGTGATAACTTCGTTCAGGTTCCTCGACAAACGCTCTCACTTAAAATACCGGCTTTGACTTGTTTGGGACATCCTTTGGCGTCACCATCCCAGTTGGACTTGACTTCACTACACGACAAAATCGAGCTAGGTGACCTTCTCTTTTGCAATTGAAAAACGCTTTGGGTTGCTGCGTACAGTTTAGACGGATGTATCCCTCCTGTCCGTATTTGAAACATACAATTGCTGGTCGTTCTCCTTCCTTCAAAACGGGTGTTGGTGTTGCTATCGATGTCTTTTTGTCATTGTTAAATCTTCTCTTCTTAAAGTTTTTCTCACTTAGTTCACCTTTCCTATTATCTTGGTCATGATTACCACCGAAGTGGTTACCATTTTCGGCATGATAATTTCCTCCACGATGGTTATCGTTGTTCCAATGGTCATTTCCACCGGTACAATTATTATTGTGTTGTTGGTTGTTGCCTGAATTCTAAAAAACTCCTAAACGTACCATCGTTTGTCATTTGGTCGGTGTTGTTGTTTACACGAGGATTATTGCCTTCTTGATGCACATTATCCTGATTATCGATTGGCGGTGACTCAACGGTCTCATGTGCTCCATTGCTTATCTCATCATTTTTATATGCCATTTTACTGTCACAAAACAAGGGTTAATTGACATGCCACATATTATCCCTATACTCTGAATGCCCAATTAAATAACAAATAAACTTAGGTAGGTCATACTAGCGAAGGAATTACCCGTCTCTCCCCTCTTAGTTCTAGCCTCACATGTCAGTCAGGAATCATATCCCTAAGCTTTGATACCAACTGTGACGCCCCCAAAATAGGTATACATCACCAATTCTGATTCGCCAAATACATGGTACAGAATTTAAATACAAACTTCTTTTATACAATATGACAAAAGCGTAGTTAAGAGTTTTAACACGAATATTGTCTCCAAGACAATATCCACACTCAATGGAGTCCTCATTACAATTATTATCACACTATTTTATAGAATATTGAGGACAACTATAGCCACTTATCCTGGACCATCACTCCATTCCCCGACTAGTCCCGGCTACATTTTCATTTCATGAAGAGAACAATGAAAGCAAAAGGGTTAGCTCAACTAGCCCAGTAAGAAATATTATGACTAAGATCATGCATAATAAATTATCGTTAGCCTTCAACAGTGTTAAACTAATAAACAACAAGTTTAACTGTAGCTGTACAAACAATCCATTAGAAGAGTCAAGTAGAGCATGATATCTACTATCTTCTATGATTTAAAAAAGTTATCATCAATTTTATCGCTGAGACTCAGCTCAATAAATAATCCACATCACTGAATTATCCATGCACTACGGGCCAAGGATATTCATTAGTATCACATCCATGAATTATCCATGCACTACGGGCCAAGGATATTCGTGTAATCACCAATGGTCATGATCATGCCAAACAATAATTCATCTTTGTACCCTTGGTCGAAGAGAACACATGGTTACGATCATACCAACATCTGTCCATCAATGCACTATGGGCCAATGAGGACTTTTACCACATCATTTGTAACATTATAGGTCATTATTATACCGAATAATCCTTGTTCATAATCATACCAATCAATAGTCCATCTATGCACTACGGCTAAAGATGACTTTCATCACAATATAAGCATGAGGATGATGACAATGATATAAGAATTCAATTAAATGAAAGCAATGATAAATTTTAAAGATTTATAATTTAATTTATGCAGAATTCAATAATGTCCAACTTGTCAACCTGATACTGCTTTGTGGAGTAAATTCAAGAATAATATCCACGTATCAAAAATAATTTGGACAAAAATGAAATTAATTTTTTGGGTGAATAGTACTTGGGTAAACAGTACCCCGTGAATAGTACTTCATGAATAGTTCTTCGTGAATAGTATCCCGGCATGAAAAGTGCCACGAATCCCCGAGCGAATAATCCCTGAGTGAATAGTAACCAAGTGAATAATAACCCATGAATAGTACTTCGACATGAAAAGTGCCCCGAATCCCCGAGTGAATAATATTTGAGTGAATAGTAACCCGTGAATAGTATCCCGGGTGAAAATATTGAAATTTAATAAGAAAGTTTAGACCAATATTCTAATGAAACGATACTAGATAAAGCACAGAGCTCAAGGATATTCTACTAATTTCAGGAATTATAGAAGCAATACTTACCACAGTAAGTTTATATTTAAAAATATCAAAAGAAAAATACCCCTTACGAATACAAAAGAAATAACACCCCTTACCTTAGTACAAAACTAGACACTGCAATAGTGAAGTAGCAGAATACTTTTCTTCTTTCTCTCTATAGTTTCTCTCTCTATAGCTTCTCTTGTGAGTCTTAGTGAATTGGTGAGAATGAAAGAAGAATTAAGCTTCTATTTATAGGAGAAATGACTAAATAGTAACTAATGCACGGATGGTCCCGATTAATTTACTATTAAAATGAATGGTCCATATTGATTACTATTAAAACCACAACCGACGGTACATATTGATTTACTATTAAAACTGCAACCGACGGTCCAGATTGATTTACCATTAAACCACCACCGACGGTCCAAATTGATTTATTATTAAAACTACCACCAACGGTCCGGATTGATTTACTATTAAAACCACCACCGATGGTTCAGATTGATTTACTATTAAAACCAACACCGACGGTCCAGATTGATTTACTATTAAAGCCACCACCGACGGTTCAGATTGATTTACTATTAAAACCACCACCGATGGTCCAGATTGATTTATAATTAAAGCCACCACCGACGGTTCAGATTGATTTACTATTAAAACCACCACCAACAGTCCAGATTGATTTACTATTAAAACCACCACTGACGGTCCAGATTGATTTACTTATTACACTTTGGTACCCCTAAAGTTTTCCAAATTTACATTATTCCCCTTTAACTTTTGTAATTCACTTATCTTCAATAAACACATTTTAACATTTCAACAAATATTCATCATTAATATTATAACTTACAATATTGACAACTCGATCATTACCAAGTAAGAGCGGGCTTTCCGATAAAGATTTCTCCTTATTGGCGTGCAATTAGCTAACCAAACCCCTTTCCTCGACAGAACTTTCTAAACATTGTCAATAATGTAAATAATCATATGAATAAATGTGTTTTCTCAATTATTGATTTAATAATATAAAATATTATGCAAA
This sequence comes from Panax ginseng, assembly GCA_020205605.1. NCBI lineage: Eukaryota > Viridiplantae > Streptophyta > Magnoliopsida > Apiales > Araliaceae > Panax > Panax ginseng. Next base: position 145,761,485 of record CM035128.1, on the reverse strand, counting down.
TGATACTGTGACAATAATTGAATCAATAATATGAAATACTATGCAGCAACTACTGTTGCAATAATTGAATAAAACTGAGTGACTTCTTACGTAAGCATCAATAATCAGAGTTACTGTGCAATACCATGTTCTACTATGCAACCACGCGTATTACTAGACTTTTATCACCGGATATTTTAAAAGTTAATAGTAAAACTTTTGCCGTTATTTTTATAAAAAGTTATTTCTGTCGTTTTCTAACTCCGACAGTTATTCCGTTGCGAAGTCCACCAATAATGGTGTCATCGTACGGATATTCTCTGACAAAAAGAATATTCTCCGACCAAACGAATATCCCCCGACACAATGAATATTTTATATCAACTTGCTTACTTTGTAAAAATTTTACATTTCATCCTTAACTTTAACCTTTTATCAATTTAATCATTTATTAAATAGAATAATAATTATAAGAAAATTGAATACTTTCATTTCATAAAATTTGGGGTCTTACATATATCACCATTTAGGACTGAGGATGATGAAAATATTTTAAAGAAAACGAATCTAGTGATATAAAAGGACAAAGATTAAGGATTCATACTTTAGTTTATCCAAGTTCAAAAATACTCCATAATAAACAATTATGGAGAAAAATTCAAGAATGAAGATCAAAACATGGATACAATAAAAGATAGTAACCATAATAGATAACTTGGACAAAGAAAAGAAAATTTAATTTTTCTATAAATAGTGTCGTATTCGTGAATAGTGTCGTATACGTGAATAGTAACCCTGACACGAAAAGGTAAAACTTTCACAATAAAATTCATATCAATATTTCGGTATAATGATATTAAAAGAAATAATATCATTTATGAAAAAAATAACATCCCTTACCTCAAAAGAATAGTACTTCTAGCTGAAATATCGGATATAATGCTGAAGGAAACTTGCACTGGTTATCAACTCTCAAAGTATCTAAATACTCACAAAAATACGCTCGATATTATATATAGAGAGAAAACTTCTGATTCTGGTGTGATTTTCAATTCTAACCTAAGCACCCTATTTATAGGAAAATGCTTAGAACACCAAAGCAGAAAATTTAATAAAATATTAATATTTTCAAAAATAATTCCTACGCACACCACATCATTCTCATCAGCACACACAAGTGGGTCCCACCCATATTAAAAATGTTTTTCTTTTAAAAAATATTTATAACTCCAAAAATCAATTATTCTGGAACTTCAATAATTCATAATAAATAACCCTTTTATCAGAAAATTTTGAATCTTATGTCCATTTCGTAGGAAATTTAATTCTCTACAACTTTGTAGAAGAAAAGTTTTCCAAATTCAGAACAGTAAATGACCAAAATCCACATACGGATGATTTTCAACACCTCTATTCTGACAAAATACTGATAAAACACCTCAGGATTAATTCCTTCATTTATATTCACATAAAATAAATATTTCCTTATCATTTTTATCAATAATTAATTATTCACAAATAATATTACAGAATCACAATAATGACAACCGGATCGTTCCCAGGAAAGAGAGGGCTTTTCGACAAAGATTTCTCCGTACTGGCGCGCAATTAGGTGACCAAACCTGTGAGACCCCAGATTTTATGAATAAAGATTTAAATTTCTTGAAATATTTTTTTTTGAATATTATGGTGTGGATTTGATATAATATTGTATTTGTAGGTAATATTTACAAATTTTGCAAAGTAAGCAAGTGGTTATATAATATTCGATTGGTCGATGAATATTCGTTTTAATAGGGAATATTCGTACGATGACACAATCATCGGTGGACCCCACAACAGAAGTATTGTCGTAGTTAAAAAAACAGAATTATCTTTTTATAAAAATAACGGCGAAAGTGTTACTGTTAAAATTGTTGAACTACCCATTAGTAAAAAAGTACGATGTCTGGCGTGGTTGCATAGTAGCACTTATGCGGTATTGATTATTGATGCTTATGTGAGAAGTCACTTTCGGTTATACTCAATTATTGCTACAAAGAATTGTTGCATCATATCTGTTGGAATATTACATGCATGTGAGATTACGCATGACTGGTTACATTCTTTATTATTACATTTGGAATATCACATGCATGCGATTACGCATGACTGGTTCCATTCTTTATTATACATTGGAATATCCTATACATGCGGATTCTGCATGACACAGTTCCATTCTTTATTATTCTATTAGAATAACACATCGAATTACTGCGCTGGTGAATTCTTCTATTATTCCATTCTTTATTATTCTATTGGAATAACCTGTCTATATGGATTACCGCATGCATGGTGAATGATATTTCGTATTCATTCCTTATTAAATTGTGGAAATGATCTGTCTACGTGGATTACCGCATAGCAGGCAAAAATCCATTTTCAGTTTCATATATTCTATTATACTCAGTTGGTTAAAGTTTTGGCTTCTATACTCCATGAAATTAGTAGAATATCCTGGATATTTGCTTTTCATCCAGTATCTTTTCATGGAAACATTCTTTTGAGCATTCTTGAATTTTACTCCACAAATCAGTATCATGTTGACAATTTAGACGTTATTAGTTCCTGGATAAATTAATTTATAAATCTTTAAAATTTATACTTGAACTTGTTTTATTGAATTATTATGTCATTGTCATCATCCTCATGCTTATATTGTATTGAAAGTCATCTTTGGCTTACGTGCATAGATGGACTTGGTATGATTATGACCAGGGATTATTCGGTATAATCATGACCGTAATGTGACGAATGATGTGGTGAAAGTCCTCATTGGCCTATAGTTCATTGATAGACAGTTATTGGTATGATTATGACCAGGGATTATTCAGTATAATCATGACCATTGATGATTACATGAATATCCTTGGCCGTGATGCAAGGATGATTCGATTTTATTTATTAAGCTGAGTCTCAGTGATAAAGTTGATGAAAAACTTTTTAAGTCATAGAAGATAGTAGATTTTATGCTCTACTTGACTCTTCTAATGGATTGCTTATTTTCGTTGCAGTTGTTAATCTAAAACTTGTTGTCTATTGTATTCTATCAGTTGTTATACTATTGAAGGCTAAGGATAATTTATTCTGCATTATCTTAGTCATAATATTTCTTAATAAGCTAGTTGAGCTCACCCTTTCTTTCATTGTTCTCTTCAGGAAATGAGAATATAGCTGGGACGAGTCGGGGAATGGAGTGATGGTCCAGGATAAATGGCTTTAGTAGTCCTCACTATTTTATGGAATAATGTGATAATAATTGTAATGAGGACACCATTGAGTGTGGATATTGTCTAGATGACAATATTCTTGTTTAAACTCTCAGCTATATTTTGTCGTATTTTACACGACAATTGTATAATTAAGTTGTATTTGAATTTATGTACCATATATTTGGCGACCCAAGATGGGTGATGTATACCTGTTTTGGGGGAGTCATAAAACCCCTTTCCTAGATAGAACTTCCTTAGACATTGCCAATAATGTTATTTAATAATATTATTCAAATAATATGAATTATTGATCTAATAATGAGAAATACTGTGCAGTGACAATTATTGAATCAATAATATAAAATATCGACATAGCAATTATTGAATCAATAAAATAAAATATTGAACAATAATTACTGTAACAATTATTGAGTAGTGACTTCTTACGTAAGAATCAATAATTAGAATTATTGTGCAATATCGTGTGCTACTGTGCAACACCGCATATTACTGTATTTTAACCACTGGGTATTCCAACAGTTTTAATGGTAACAACTACGTTGTTATTTATAAAAAAAACTCATACTTGTCGTTTTCTTCATCCGACCGTTTTCCGTTATGAGGCCCACAAATGGCTGCGCCGTCGTACGAATATTCTCCGACAGCAAGAATATTCCATGACCAAACCAATATTCCCCGATAACAATGAGTATTTTATAACCACTTGCTTATTTAAAATATTTGCTCATTTTACTCATAACTAACCACATTAATCAAATCAACCCCTTACTATTTCAAAATAATAAATAGAGGAAATTCCATTTTATTCATAAAAGTTGGGGTCTTACATCAACAGTCTTCCATGAAAAACCTTTATGAGGGGTTTATCTGTAGACTTCTTCTTCTCATTCTTTTCTAGTCATTTGGACAACCAATCAATTAGTAAGGGCCCAAAATTCATCTGTTGCTTCATGACGATTGCAGTCTTGACTCTCAATTGCAGATCGCTAATAGTATCGTGTGTAGTGTATTTACATAAGACACATTTTCCTGTAATCTCAGCCAGGAATTCAAACTCCTTAGGAAACTCCTTCTTCTTCATATCTTTCAGATTTGAATTCCTCCTGTAGCGCATTAACTTCTTGCCTTCTTCAATGTCGACTTCCTCAAGATTTATCAGACCTTGGTTAGGAAACCGTAGACATTGGTTGATATCTGATGCCCTTATCTTCAAACTTATTCCTTTGCTTTTTGTAGATACAAGCCCAGAATCTATCGTTGCATTTGAATAAAATTCCTTCACCAAATCAGCATAAATTGGAGTGTTGGCTTCTAAGATTTCAGAAAACCCAGCGTTCTTTACAAGCTCAAGACTATCTCTGAACTTCTTTTCTAATTTCTCGAACTTCTTAGAACGAAGTTGAATTCCAGTGATAACACGCCAATTTTTCGTTTTAAGGGTTCAAAGTGTATGGGTATTTGATTTCACGGATTTTGTAGGAGATGCTTGAAGGCAATTTGGGTATAGCTCAAGGTTTAATGGATTTTTGGCTTTAAAGAGTATTTAAGGTTCAAAAAGGGAGAAATAGAGGAAGTTGATAAACTTTGATAACTGTTTAGAAATTTTTGAATTTTTCTTTATGACAGTTCCCTCTGACTTTACAAAAACTGTGACGTATTAGAAAGCCATTGGTTGCACGATGCCCAAAAAGAAACTGTAACTCCCCATAAACTGATCAATTTTTTAGTTTTGATTTTCCTTTTAAGAATATGAGCATTACTGCCTTTGGTTGACCATTGACTTCTCTAGTTCGTAGAGTAGCTTGATGAGATAGCTATAGACTCTACGATTTTCTTTATCAACTCAACAATCGTCTTCTGTGACCATTGCTTCAGTAAATGATTCGTTATTAATCTCCAACTGGGAGTTGCATGGTTCATCAACAGCTTGACCTCTTCTGAGGAATTTTCTATACATATACTCTGCATGAGTTCTTACGATGCATTCTATTTCAGCTCTTCTCCTGGGTTAAAGAAGTTCAGAAAGGGCTGGTGTCTTAGTATAAGACTTAGGGCTAGGTTTATCTCTGAGGCGCTTATTAGAAGAGACACTATATAGATTTGGAGGTAAGAATGTCATCACAACAGGCCTTTTTGTCAGAGTTCATTTACCAACTTTGGATATACTTTAATGTTGGTATAATTGAGAGATAGTGGTGTGCTTTTAGGTCTTTAATGTGTATGGTCAGGAGAGTATGTTGGGAAAGTGTTTGTATAGGCTGCAATCGTAGATTCATCATACTCTACGATCAGGTTGTTGATCGTGAGGACTCTACGATTGAGACAGCGAGACTGGCTTGATTATCATTCATAAAGTTTAGGGACTCTATGACCAGGGATTAAAATTAATTTGGTTTATCAACCACAGGGTTTTAGGACTCTATCATTGGGAGAGAGCTGATGGTCATCTTCTAAGTATACTTGTCTACCGAATTTTATGAAATGAAAGTCTTCAATTTTCTTATAATTATTATTTTATTTAGTAAATGGTTAAATTGAGAAAGGGTTAAAGTTAACGGTGATATGTAAAAATTTTGCAAAGTAAGCAAGTTGATATAAAATATTCGTTGTGTTGGGGAATATTCGATTGGTCGGGGAATATTCGTTTTAACAGGGAAAATATTCGTACGACGACACAATCATTGGTGGACCCCACAACGGAGGTACTGTCGTAGTTAGAAAATGACTAAAATATTTTTAAAAAATAATGGCGAAAGTTTTACCGTTAAACTGTTGAACTACCTGGTAGTAAAAATACAGTAATATGCGTGCTTGAATAGTAGCACACGGTATTGATTATTGATGCTTACATGAGAAGTCACTCAATTATACTCAATTATTGCTACAGTAATTGCTGCATAATATCTCTCATATTATTGATTCAATTATTGTCACAGTATCATCTGCATAATATTTATTATTATTAAATCAATAATTGAGATGACATAGTTATTCATATTATTATTTGCAATATTGACGATGTCTAGAAAGTTCTGTCGAGGAGAGGTTTGGTCACCTAATTGCACGCCAATAGGGAGAAATCCTTATCGAAAAGCCCCCTCTTTCCTGGGAATGATTTGGTTGTTAAATATTGTGAGTTATAATATTAATGATGAATAAGTTCGTGTTGATTAAAGATTAAATTGATATTTCCATTTTGTTGGGATTATTAGTGTTATTAGAGATCGACATCTATTCCGATAATAATTGATGTCTGGAGGTTATATTGACCAATCGGGTAATTAATTGAATAAATAAGCAATTAATTATTATTAATTCAGATGCTTATAACTATTTGAGTCACATGATTGTACTATTGATTCACATGATATACTATTAGGGGAAGTGGTGCAAGTTTGATAATACTTGCAGGACTAAATTAAAAATGAAGGAAAAGATGAAGGTATTATACCATAATATTTCGAGCCCCAAAACGTGCAATTATCGAAACTATATTTTCCTATAAATAGAAGCTCATTCTTCATTCATACTCACCAATTCACTAAAACTCACAAGAGCAATTATAGAGGGAAGCTATAGAGAGAGAAGTTATAGAGAGAAAGAAGAGGAGAAGTTTGCTACTTCATTATTCCAGTATCCAGTCTTCTTCTGAGGTAAGGGGTATTATTTATTTCATATTCTAAAGAGATATTATTTTTTTGTATTCGTATGAATATTATTTTCGTTAAATATTCGTAAGGAATATCATCTTCGTTCAATATTCGTAGGAATATTATTTTTGTTCAACAGTCGTAAGGAGTATTATTTCTTTCGTATTCATGAAGAGAGTTATTTTCTTCCAATGCTCGTAAAGGGTTATTATTTCATTCTTTATTATTCTGTTGGAATAACCTGTCTACGTGGACTACCGCATGCATGGTGAAATTCTTCTGTTATTCCATTATTTATTATTCTGTTGGAATAAACTGTCTACGCGGACTACCGCATGCATGATGAATGACCCTTCATATTCATTCTTTATTAAATTATGAAAATGATCTGTCTACGTGGATTACCGCATTGCGGATGAAAATCCATTTGCAGTTTCGTATATTCTATTATACTCGCATGAGATATCCTTTCTTTTGTATTTTCCTTTTATGAGTACTATTCATGAAGTACTATTCACATGTACTATTCATAAAATACTATTCACAAGTACTATTCATAAAGTACTATTCACGGGGTACTATTCCTGAAATACTATTCATGGGGTACTATTCACCCGGATACTATTCACCTGGAGTACTATTCATGACAAAAATTGATTTTTTTCGGTCCAAATCATTTTTGATACAATATCATTCTTGAATTTTACTCCACAAAACAGTATCATGTTGACAATTTGGATATTTTTAAACTCTGGATAAATTTAAAGTCTTTAATATTTATCCTTGATTTCGTTTGATTAATGCTTATATCATTGTCATCATCATCATGCTTATATTGTGATGAAAGTCATCTTTGGCTTACGTGCATAGATGGACTGTTGAATGGTATGATTATGACCAGGGATCATTCGGTATAATCATGACTTGTAATGTTATAAATGATGTGGTAAAAGTCCTCATTGGCCCGTAGTGCATTGATGGACAGTTCTTGGTATGATTATGACCATGAATTATTCGGTATAATCATGACCATTGATGATTACATGAATATCCTTGGCCCGTAGTGCAGGGATGATTCAATGATGTAGTTTATTTATTAAGCTGAGTCTCAGCGATAAAGTTGATGAAAAACTTTTTTAATCATAGAAGATAGTAGATATCATGCTCTACTTGACTCTTCTAATGCATTGCTTATTCCGCTGCAGTTGTTGATCTAAAACTTGTTGTCTATTGTATTCTATCAGTTGTTATACTGTTGAAGGCTAAGGATAATTTATTCTGCATTATCTTAGTCATAATATTTCTTACTGGGCTAGTTGCGCTCACCCTTTGCTTTCATTGTTCTCTTTAGGAAATGAGAATAGAGCTGAGACTAGTCGGGGAATGGAGTGAGGGTTCAGATGGTTGCATTAGTAGTCCTCACTATTCTGTGAAATAGTGTGATAATAAATGTAATGAGGACTCCATTAAGTGTGAATATTGTCTAGATGACAATATTCATATTAAAACTCTAAGATTATGTTTTGTCGTATTTTACACGACAGTTATATAATTAAGTTGTATTTAAATTTTGTACCATATATTTGGCGACTCAAGATGGGTGATGTATACCTATTTTGGGGATGTCACAATTGGTATCAAAGCTTAGGGATATGATCCATGGCTGAGATGTGAGATTAGAACTAAGAGGGGAGAGATGGGTTAATCCTTCGCTAGTATGACCTACCTAAGCTTATGTGTTATTTAATTGGTCAGTCAGAATATAGGGAAAATATGTGGCATGTCAATTAACCCTTGTTTTGTGGCAGTATTTGAAAATGGCATCTGAAAATGTTGAGATCAGCAATGAAGCACATGAGACCGTTGAGTCACCAACAATCAATACCCAGGATAATGTACAACAGGAAGACAATAATCCTCAGGTAAATAACAACACCGATCAGATGATAAACGATGAGATGTTTAGAGGCTTGATGCAATTCGTGCAACATCAGGCGAGAGAGACTCCAGTTCAAAATATTGGTGGAAACACTGGCAACTCTCGGTTGGTAACCGCTAAGCCGTTCAAGGAGCTGGGACCACTGGAGTTTTTGGGAGAGCTAAAACCACTTATGGCAGATACGTGGATAAAGCAGATCACTAAGATATTTGATGTCTTGGGATGCTCCGAGGAGCAAAAGGTTCCCTTTGCCACCTTCATGTTGTGAGGAGAGGCAGATTACTGGTGGGAATCAGTAAAACGTACTCAGTCTGCCACACTAAAGATGTCTTGGTAGAAGTTCTAAGAACTGGTCAACGACAAGTACTTTCCCAAAAGTATTCGTCACATGAAGGAGGTAGAGTTCATCAAGCTGGAGAAAAACAATATGACCGTGTCTCAGTATGAAGCTAAGTTTACCGAGTTGTCCCAGTTTACGTCCCACTTGGTTGATAATGGGGAAAGAATGACGCGGATGTTTCTAAGAGGTTTGAAACCTGAGACACGTCAATACCTCATTTCTCACAAATTGTGTTTGTATTCAAATGTAGTGAATAGGGCTCAGTTATTGGAGCGCAATAATGAGCCAGCCCAACCAAAAGATAACGAGCAAAGACACGATAATAATCGTACCAGTGGCAACGGTCATCGGAACAATGATAACCATTGTGGAGGAAATTATCATGCCAAAAATGGTAACCACTTCGGTGGTAATCATGGCCAAGATAATAGAAGAAATGATTCAAGTGGAAAATTCAAGAAAAGAAGATTTAACGATGATGGGAAGACGTCGACAGCAGCACCAGCACCATTAACAAATTCTAGGGGAGGAGAACGACTGCAAGTTAGGTGCTACAGATGCGAATAGGAGGGACACATAAGTCCAAAATGTTCACAGCCTTCCGAGGTATGTTTTAGTTGTGGAAAAGATGGTCACATAGCTCAATATTGTCCAATAGCGAAATCAAATCCAGCTGGGACGGTGGCACCAAAGGTGGATATGGACAAAACAAAGTCGGTGGTTTCAGGAAGAGTGTTTTTCATGACTTCTCAAAAAGCGAGTAACCCGAACGAAGTTATCACGGGTTAGTTAATCATAAACTCTTGCGAAGTCTATACATTGTTACATATCGGTTCTACCCATTCTTTTATTTCTCCTATTTGCGCTCAAAGTTTAAATTTAACTCCGAAGAAATTAAACTTTGACTTATCTATTGAAACTCTGTTAGGAGAAACCTTTAGTACATGTGTTATCCAAGTCTTGGATGAGAGTCGTAGTTTTTAAATGATATTTCTATCATTAATAAATTTCCTGACGTATTCTCTGAAGAACTTCCTGGCCTACCCCAGAGCGTGACATCGAATTTTGTATTGACCCCAGTACAAAACCCATTTCTAAAACCCTTAAATATTTCTTCAACCAAAATGAACGTATAATGCGCCAAAGACGTGGGCTCGAGCTGTTGAAGATTACGACCATACCATTCAATATTATCGTGGAAAAAGTGAACGTGGTAGGTGATGCATTGAGTAAAAGATCGTATGCGTTTATGATTGTACTGTTGTTAAACACAAAGACCCATTTTATATGACTTACAAATGATAAAGATAGAGTTAAAGACTCTAAGGACCCATGTGATGATGTTAAATAATACGAGTAGAATCAACGTTAACCAATAAAGTTAAAACCGCTCAAGTTACACACCCGGAGCTGATGAATGTGAAGAAGAAGGTTCAAGAAGGCATTATTCTAGAAGCAAGAATCGACGAAGAGAGGAAATCTCAACCCTCGATTTAATTTGGCCATTCGAAATCCTCGATCGAGTAGGAACTGTGGCCTATAGACTCGCTTTACCGCCAAGTATGTCGCGAGTTCATAACGTTTTTTATGTATCGATGTTACGTAAATATGTGGACGACCCGAACCACATTATTGAATTAGAATCGAACGAGATGGCGGAAGATTTAACGTATGAGAAGATACCTGTTAAAATGTTGAATAAGAATGAATATATTCTACGCTCAAAGGTTATACCTCAAGAGTTAGAATTTGACGAGGTATCATCATCTCTTCGACATACCAGGTACGTACGTAAATTTTGAGGGCAAAATTTTATAAGGAGAGGAGATTGTGAGATCCCGAATTTTATGAAATGAAAGTATTAAATTTTCTTATAATTATTATTTTATTTAGTAAATGGTTAAATTGAGAAAGGGTTAAAGTTAAAGGTGATATGTGAAAATTTTGCAAAGTAAGCAAGTTGATATAAAATATTCGTTGTGTCGAGGAATATTCGATTGGTCGGGGAATATTCATACGACGGCACAATCATTGGTGGACCCCACAATGGAGGTACTGTCGTAGTTAGAAAATGACTAAAATATTTTTAAAAAATAATGGCGAAAGTTTTATTGTTAAACTGTTGAACTACCTGGTAGTAAAAGTACAGTAATACGCGTGGTTGCATAGTAGCACACAGTATTGATTATTGATGCTTACATGAGATGTCACTCAGTTATACTCAATTATTGCTACAGTAATTGTTGCATAGTATCTCACATTATTTGATTCAATTATTGTCACAGTATCATCTGCATAATATTTTATATTATTAAATCAATAATTGAGATGACAAAGTTATTCATATTATTATTTTCAATATTAACAATGTCTAGAAAGTTCTGTCAAGGAGAGGTTTGGTCACCTAATTGCGCGATAATGGGGAGAAATCCTTATCGAAAAGCCACCTCTTTCCTAGGAATGATCTGGTTGTTAAATATTATGAGTTATAATATTAATGATGAATAAGTTTGTGACGCCCCCAAAATAGGTATACATCACCCATCTTGGGTCGCCAAATACATGGTACTGAATACAAATATAAACTTAATTATACAACATGAAATTTGAGAGTTTTTTACGAATATTGTCATCTAGACAATATCCAAACTCAAATAGAGTCCTCATTACATTTATTGGCACACCATTTTATAGAATAGTGAAGAATATTGTAACACCATCTCGGGCCATCACTCCATTCCCCGACTAGTTCCGGCTATGTTCTCATTTCTTAAAGAGAACAATGGAAGTAAAAGGGTGAGCTCAACTAGCCCAGTAAGAAATATTATGACTAAGATAATGCAGAATAAGTTATCATTAGCCTTCAACAATGTTAAATTGATAGATATAATTGACAACAAGTTTAACTTCAGCTGAACAAGCAATCCATTAGAAGAGTCAAGTAGAGCAAGATATCTACTATCTTCTATGATTTAAAAAGTTTTTCAACAGTTTTATCGCTGAGACTAATCTTAATAAATAAATCACATCATCGAATCATCCCTGCACTACGGGCCAATGATATTCATGTAATCATCAATGGTCATGATTATACCGAATAATCCATGGTCATAATCATACCAACAACTATCCATCAATGCACTATTGGCCAATGAAGATTTTTACCACATCATTTGTAATATTATGGGTCATGATTATACCGAATGATACCTGATCATAATCATACCAATCAACAGTCCATCTATGCACGTAAGTCAAAGATGACTTTCATAACAATATAAGCATGAGGATGATGACAATGATATAAGCATTAATCAAACAAAATCAAGGATAATTATTAAAGGCTTTAAATTTATCCAGAGTTTAAAAATATCCAAATTGTCAACATGATACTATTTTGTGGAGTAAAATTCAAGAATAATATCCACGTATCAAAATAATTTGGACAAAAAAGAATTAAATTTTTTGGGTGAATAGTACTTTGGGAATAGTACCCCGTGAATAGTAACCCCGGCATGAAAAGTGCCCCGAATACCTGAATGAATAATACTAGAGTGAATAGTAACTGGGTGAATAGTAACCCGTGAATAGTAACTCGTGAATAGTACTCCAGCACGAAAAGTATCCCGAATACCCAAGTGAATAATACTAGAGTGAATAGTAACTGGGTGAATAGTAACCCATGAATAGTAACTCATGAATAGTACTCTGGCATGAAAAGTGCTCCGAATACCCGAGTGATAATACTAGAGTGAATAGTAACTCGTGAATAGTACTCCAGCATGAAAAGTGCCCTGAATACCCGAGAGAATAATACTAGAGTGAATAATAACCGGGTGAATAGTAACTCGTGAATAGTACCCCGGGTGAAAATATTGATATTTAATAAGAAAGTTCAGATTAATATCTAATAAAACGATACTGGATGAAGCGCAAAACTCAAGAATATTCTACTAATTTCAAGGATTATAGAAGCAATACTTACCATAGTAAGTTTGGATTTAAGAATATGAAAAGAAATAACATACGAAACTGTAAATGGATTTTCACCTGTCATAAGGTAAGTAATCCGCGTTGACAGGTTATTCTGACATATTAAAGGATGAATACGAAAAATAGTATTCCTTATGAATACGAAAGAAATAATACCCCTTATCAAATGAAAATAACATCCCTTAAGAATGCAACAAATAATATCCCTTACCTTAGTAGAAGACTGGATACTGCAATAGTGAAGTAGCAAAATACTCTTCTTCTTTCTCTCTATAGTTTCACTCTCTATAGCTTCTCTTGTGAATCTCAGTGAATTGGTGAGAATGAAAGAAGAATTAAGCTTCTATTTATAGGAGAATGGACTAAATAGTAACTAATTCACGAACGATCCAGACTGATTACTATTAAAACCACAACCGACGGTCCAGATTGATTTACTTTTAAAACCACCACCGACGGTCCAAATTGATTTACTTTTAAAACCACCATCAATGGTCCAGATTGATTTACAATTAAAACCACCATCAATGGTCTAGATTGATTTACTATTAAAACCACCACCAATGGTACAGATTGATTTAACTTATTACACTTTAATACTCCTAAAGTTTTCCAAGTTTACATTATTCCCCTCTAACTTTTGTAATTCACTTATCTTTAGTAAACACATTCTTAATACTTTAACAATTATTCATCATTAATATTATAACTCACAATATTTAACAACCAGATCATTCCCAGGAAAGAGGGGGCTTTCCGATAAGGACTTCTCCTTATTGGCGCGCAATTAGGTGACCAAACCTCTCCTCGACAGAACTTTCTAGACATCGTTAATATTGAAAATAATAATATGAATAACTTTGTCATCTCAATTATTGATTTAATAATATAAAATATTATGCAGATGATATTGTGATAATTATTGAATCAAATAATGTGAGATACTATGCAACAATTACTGTAGCAATAATTGAGTATAACTGAGTGACTTCTCACATAAGTATCAATAATCAATATCGTGTGCTACTATGCAACCACGCGTATTCTTCGTACTTTTACCAATAGGGTAGTTTAACGCAGTTTAACGGTAAAACTTCCAAGATTATTTTTTATAAAAGATATTTTTGTCGTTTTCTAACTACGACAATACTTCCGTTGTGGGATCCACCAATGATTGTGTCGTCGTACAAATATTCCCTGACAAAAAGAATATTCCCCGACCAAACGAATATTCCCCGACACAACGAATATTTTATATTAACTTGCTTACTTTGCAAAAAATTTCATATATCACCCTTAACTTTAACCTTTTATCAATTAAACCATTTACTAAATAGAATAATAATTATTAGAAAATTGAATACTTTTATTTCATAAAATTCGGGGTCTTACAATCTCCCCTCCTTATGAAATTACACCCTCAAAATTTACGTACGTACCTGGTATGTCGAAGAGGTGAGGATACCTCGTCTGATTCTAACTCTTTGAGGTATAACCTTTGAGCATAGAATATGCTTCTTCTTATCCAAAATTTTAATAGGTATCTCCTCATATGTTAAATCTTCTGTTATCTCGTCTAGTTCTAATTCAATAATGTGGTTCGGGTCTTTCACATATTTACGTAATATAGATATGTGAAAAATGTTATGAACACGAGACATACTTGGCGGTAAATCAAGTCTATAGGCCACAGTTCCTACTCGGTCAAGGATTTCAAATTGACTAATAAAATTGATGGTTGAGATTTCCTCTCTTCGTCGATTCTTGCTTCTAGAATAACGCCCTATTGAACCTTCTTCTTCACATTCATCAGCTCTAAGTCTGTAGCTTGAGCTGATTTAAATTTATCAATTAAAGTTGGTTCATTCGCTATCTTCACGTAGGTTGTTGGAGTCTTTAACTCTATCTCCATCTTTTGTAAGTCGTACGAGATGGGTCTTTGTGTTAACAATATCGCACTCGTAAATGCATACGATCTTCCACTCAACACGTTCGCTCTCCCACTATGATATTGAATTGTATGGTCGTAATCTTCAACAGCTCAAGCCAATATCTTCGGCTCATGTTACATTCGTTTTGGGTGAAAAAAATATTTGAGGGATTTGTATCGGGTTCAAGGTCGATACAAAATTTAATTTCATGCTCTGGGGGTAGCTAGAAAGTTCTTCAGGGAATACGTCAGGATATTTATTAACAATAGAAATATCATTCAAATCTGACGTGTTTTTGTTTAAATCTGTAACATGAGCTAAGAAAACTTGACATCCATTTTTCAATAAACAAATAGCTTTATGGCTTAAGATGACAGTGATTGACTTTAGTGGTTTGGTTGTTTGAATTCGCATAATAGGATGGTTAGGAATATGAAAGCTAACAACCTTACGAAAATAATCAATTTTAGCATAATGAGTAGTTAACCAACAAATTCCTAAAATCACCTCTAATGCAAGTATTTTCGAAGAGATAAAATCGACAGGTAATGTGAAAGTGTCAATTTGAATCAAGCAATATTTATAAACAGTGGAGGTAACAAAGGTTTCTCCTAACGGAGTTTCAACCAATAAGTCAAAATCTAATTTCTGCGTAGTTAAATTTAAACGTTGAGCGCAAGTACGAGAAATAAAAGAGTGGGTAGAACCAGTATCGAATAAGGTATAGACTTGAAAGAATTTATAATTAACTAACTTGAAGTACTAACCGTTAAGGTTACTCATTTTTCGAAGTCATGAAAATGCTCTTCCAAAAAACCGTAGACTTTGTTTTGTCCGTATCCGCCTTTGGTGCCACCGTCCCAGCTGGACTTGATTTCGCTACAGGACAAAATCGAGCTATGTGACCGTCTTTTCCATAACTAAAACATACCTTGGAAGGCTATGGACAGTTTGAACTTATATGTTCCTCCTCTCTGCATCTGTAGCATCTAACTGGCGGTTGTTCTCCTCCCCTAGAATTTGTTGCTGTTGTTATTGATGTTGCTGGTGCTGACGTCTTCCCATCATCATTAAATCTTCTCTTCTTGAAATTTCCACTTGAATCATTTCTTCTATTATCTTGGCCATGATTACCACCGAAGTGGTTACCATTTCTGGCATGTTTATTCCCTCTACGTTTATTGTCACCGCTTTGATGACTGCTACCACTGGTATTATCGACTTGCCGGCTGCGTTCTCTTGGTTAGGTTGACTCATTATCGCGCTTGAATAACTGAGCCCTATTTACAACATCTGAATACAAACACAGTTTATGAGAAATGAGGTATTGACGTATTTTGGGTCTCAAACCTCGTAGAAACATTCGTGTCATTCTCTCCTCATTATCAACCAAATGGGATGCGAACCGGGATAACTTAACAAACTTATCCTCGTACTACGACACGGTAATATTATTTTGCTCCAACTTGATAAACTCCACCTCCTTCATGTGACGAATACTTTCAGGAAAGTACTTGTCATTGAACAGCTCTTGGAACTTCTCCCAAGACATTTTGAGTCTGCAGGTCGAGTACGCTTCTTGATTCCCACCATGTCTGCTTTCTCTCTCAACATGAAGGCGGCAAATGGAACCTTTTGCTCCTTGGAGCATCCCAAGACATCAAATATCTTGGTGATCTGCTTTATCCACGTCTCTACCTTAAGTGGTTTTGGCTCTCCCCAAAACTCTGATGGTCCCAGCTCCTTGAATTGTTTAGCGGTGACTATTTGTGAGTTGCCAGTGTGTCCACCTGCATTTTGAACAGGAGCCGCTCTCGCCTGATGTTGCATGAATTTCATGAAGCCTATGAACATCCCATTGTTCATCATTTGATCGGTGTTGTTGTTTACCTGAGGATTATTATTTTTCTGTTGCACATTATCCTGGGTATTGATCGTTGGTGACTCAACGGTCTCATGTGCTTCATTGCTTATCTCGACATTTTCAAATGCCATTTTCAAACACTGCCACAAAACAAGGGTTAATTGACATGCCACATATTATCCTATATCTCGTGAACCAATTAAATATCTAATAAACTTAGGTAGGTCATACTAGCGAAGGAATTCCCCGTCTCTCCCCTCCTAGTTCTTGTCTCACATCTTAGCCAGGGATCATATCCCTAAGCTTTGATACCAACTATGACGTCCCCAAAATATGTATACATCACCCATCTTGGGTTGCCAAATACATGGTACTGAATAAAAATAAAAAACTTAATTATACAACATTAGCTGAGAGTTTTTGCACGAATATTGTCATCTAGACAATATCCAAACTCAAATAGAGTCCTCATTACATTTATTGGCACACTATTTTATAGAATAGTGAGGACTACTGTAACACCATCTCGGGCCATCACTCCGTTCCCAGACTAGTTAAATCCGGCTATGTTCTCATTTCCTGAAGAGAACAATGGAAGTAAAAGGGTGAGCTCAACTAGCCCAGTAAGAAATATTATAACTAAGATAATACAGAATAAGTTATCATTAGCCTTTAACAATGTTAAATTGATAGATATAATAGACAACAAGTTTAACTGCAGCAGAACAAGCAATCCATTAGAAGAGTCAAGTAGAGCAAGATATCTATTATCTTCTATGATTTAAAAAGTTTTTCAACAGTTTTATCGCTGAGACTCAGCTTAATAAATAAACCACATCATTGAATCATCCATGCACTACGGGCCAAGGATATTCATGTAATCATCAATGGTCATAATTATACCGAATAATCTCTGGTCATAATCATACCAACAACTATCCATCAATGCACTACAGGCCAATGAGGATTTTTACCACATCATTTGTAATATTACATGTCATGATTATACCGAATGATACCTGGTCATAATCATACCAATCAATAGTCTATCTATGCACGTAAGCCAAAGATGACTTTCATTACAATATAAGCATGAGGATGATGACAATGATATAAGCATTAATCAAACAAAATCAAGGATAATTATTAAAGACTTTAAATTTATCCAGAGTTTAAAAATATCCAAATTGTCAACATGATACTGCTTCGTGGAGTAAAATTCAAGATAATATCCACGTATCAAAATAATTTGGACAAAAAAGAAATAAAATTTTCAGGTGAATAGTACTTCGGGAATAGTACCCCATGAATAGTAACCCTGACATGAAAAGTGCCCCGAATACCCGAGTGAATAATACTAGAGGGAATAGTAACCGAGTGAATAGTAACCCCACACGAAAAGTACCCCGAATACCCGAGTGAATAATACTAGAGTGAATAGTAACCGGGTGAATAGTAACCCATGAATAGTAACTCGTGAATAGTACTCTGGCATGAAAAATGCCCCGAATACCCGAGTGAATAATACTAGAGTGAATAGTAATCGGGTGAATAGTAATATGTAAATAGTAACTCGTGAATAGTACTCCGGCAAGCAAAGTGCCCTGGATACCCGAGTGAATAATACTAGAGGGAATAGTAACCGGGTGAAGAGTAACTCGTGAATAGTATCCCGGGTGAAAATATTGATATTTAATAAGAAAGTTCAGATCAATATTCTAATAAAACGATACTGGATGAAGCACAAAACTCAAGAATATTCCACTAATTTCAAGGATTATAGAAGCAATACTTACCATAGTAAGTTTGGATTTAAGAATATGAAAAGAAATAACATACGAAACTGCAAATGAATTTTCACCTATTTCATACGGTACGTAATCCGTGTAGACAGTTTATTCTGACATATTAAAGGATGAATACGAAAAATAGTATTCCTTATGAATACAAAAGAAATAATACCCCTTATCAAACAAAAATAACATCCCTTACGAATGCAACAAATAATATCCCTTACCTTAGTCGAAGACTGGATACTGCAATAGTGAAGTAGCAAAATACACTTCTTCTTTCTCTCTATAGTTTCTCTCTCTATAGCTTCTCTTGTGAATCTCAGTGAATTAGTGTGACGCCCCCAAAATAGGTCCAATCCACCCAACCTATTCTGAGTCGCCAAATATATGGTACAGAAATAACTACAACTTTATTATTATAATTGTCATGCAAAATACAACAACACATATACTGTGAGTTTAAATGCCAACTGTGACTCTGGACACCAACTTGTGTCAGCACCTCACATTGATACATTACATAAAGGTACAATCAATAAATGTTTTAGAAATTAAAATCTTTAGATAATGCTCAAGAAAACCTTCGTACATAGGAGGCCATGCATCTAAGTTATAATAGATATCATATGACTCGAGAATTATTCTTGGTTGACCCAATAGACCCCAAAGAAAAATGAGAAGATTACTATCATGTTCTTTCCAATGGTGAGTCTTCTCTTGACATATAAATATCTCCACTGTCTGCAATTGAAAATTATATTTTAACCAAACTCCAAGATTATATAGGTAGTGCTCGTAAATATAATCGGCAAGTGAATGTGCACAACCATGTCTTATGATAACACAAAGTCGTAGGTCATTAGACATCTTATATTAGAGTGGCAAAATACCCTTCCAAAGTTGGGTTCACCTTACCCTATTGTTGTTCACCAAAATTAATTATTAAGTGATGTATAATATACGACACACACATCTTAGGTCCTCAATACAATTATATATTGTATGTCATGCCGTTTTATAATGTGTTGAGAAACTTTGACAGTCTCAAACCATCACACTATTCCCCTATTATCCCCGCTCGACCCAGCTACACTCTTATTACCTGAAAGGAATTATAAAGCAAAAGGGTGAGCACAAATAGCCCAGTAAAGAATATCATAACTAAAGATAATTAAATTATCAATAGCCTTCGTCAGTAATAAATCAGAGATTTAGAACATATGGTAGATGATAAAACTTTTCAACAATAGTTGCAGCGGAACGAGCAATCCATTAGAAGAGTCAAATAGACCATTATCTTCTCCATGTTAAAAGTCCACCAACAATGTTTTAACCCTGTAACATCAATCAACAGTTCATGTCCATAGTCATGTGAATAACTCATAATCATAATTGTAGTTCTAAATTCCTCTTCTCATCCAAGACGAAGATAATTTTCATCACCCGTCTTTGCCTGAAACATCAAAGATCATGGTTATACCAAATCACAGTTCCTGTTCATAATCATACTAACAAATTCATCTTTGCACTACGGGCCAATGATATTCATTAACAGTTCATCTTTGCACTACATGCCAAATATATTCAACAAGAGGTCATCTTTGCACTACAGGCCAAAGATATTCAACAACAGATCATCTTTGCACTACAGGCCAAAGAGATCAATCAACAATTCTTCTTTGCACTACAGGCCAAAGGCATACAACTGTAAAACCAATAAACAACAGTCCATCTATGCACTACGGGCCAAAGATGACTTTCATCATAATATAAGCATGAGGATCATAACAAGGATATAAAGAATCAATCACATGAGATAAAGGATAAATTTTTAAAGACTTTAACAATTTAATTTATCCGAATTCAATAATATCAAATTATCAACATGAATCTTTGCTTTGTGGAGTAAAATTCAAGAATAATATTATATCAAAAATGATTTGAAAAGAAATAATATTTCAACGAATATTTAACGAAGATAATAACATTATTCATTATATTATAAACTCCATTTAATATTATTCATTATATAATAACATTAAATTTATTTTTTAATATTATTAATCATTAAATAAAATTTTAAATCAATGATTTCATAACAACTTAATCCAAATGTTATATATCACTTAAAAATCTTATAATCTAATTTTATTAATATTACCATAATATTTTAATCATTTCTTAAACTTATAAACAATTTATTTTAATTGTTTACACTTTACTAATTAATGCATTTAATCATCCTAAAATGTCAAACTCATAAGATTTCATCACCAATAACCAAAACTCTCATCAAAAATCTGCATATACCTTATATAGGATTTTTAAGCCATAAAATCCTATTTTTCATTTTTCTTACTTTACATAACATATTTAATTCATTTACTCATAACTAGTCCATTTTCATGAAAATACCAAATCAGGTCCCCAAAATTTTCTTTTAAGGATTTAGCGAATATAGTCCCATATTGAACATATATTTTTCTCAGAATTTTTAAAATTCATTTACTATTTTTCATATGGCCAAAACTGTCGAATATTTAGACATTTATCATAAACTGTACTTTTGTCCAAAAATTCTGAAATTTACAAAGTATACATCTATTATGTACATGTATTCCCAATAACAATTTCACCAATTTTAGAGTTAACCACAAGGAGTTATAAGGGTTTACTTTTAAAATAGTCTTTTCTCATAAAATTCATAACTCCTAATCTATACATCCAAAAATCGCCATTTTTGGACACAATCTAGAAAACTCATCGAATTATCTTTTCAAATTTTTCGTGATTTTTGAGGGTGGAAAAATTACGAAACTGAAAAACATAATAACCACTGACAAATCCCTTTACCTCAAAATAGCAGTATTTACGATTGGAATATCGGATGTAAAGTCAAAAAAACTTACCTTTGAATAGAAATTCTCAAAGTATCTAAATACTCACAAAAATACACTCGATAATATAGAGAAAAAACTTATGTTTCTAATGTGATTTTTAATTCTAACTTAAGCGCTTTATTTATAGAAAATGCTAGAAACGTCAAAGGAGACTAAATTAATAAAATAATATATAATTTTTCTAAGCATGCTTCATTGGAAAATTAGCGACCCACCATAATTGAAACTTAATTAAGGCACATTTTATAAACAAATGACAAAAGGGGGCCCACCCATTTTTCATAAAAACATTTAATTTTCAAAAATTCAATCATTCATAATAAATAGCCCTTTTATCAGAAAAATATGAATTTTATGTCCATTCCATACGAAATCAAATTCTCTATAACTTTGTAGCTTTAAGGTTTTCCAAACTCCAAACAGAAAATATCCGAAATCTACAAACGGACTATTTTCAATACCTCATAAAATTCATAACAAATCATACGTTAATTTTTAACGGTTCAAAATTTGTGGACATATACTCAACTTATATATGTATAACATATCCAAAAATCATAACGATCCAACGGTCGGATTAAAATTATAACTCACGCAATAGAGAACTTTAAGAACACTGATTTGATTTTTAATACCTCCATTCCGACAAAAATACTGATAAAACACATCAACATTAATTCCTTCAATTATATCCACATAAAAATAAATATTTCCTTCATTTATATCTACATAAAATAAATATTTCTTTATCATATAAATCAATAAATAATTATTCACAAATAATATTACAGAATCACAATAATGACAACCAGGCCGTTCCCAGGAAAGATGGGGCTTTCCGATAAGGATATCTCCTTACTGGCGCGTAATTAGGTGGCCAAATCTCTCCTTCATAGAACTTTCTAGACATTGCCAATAATGCTATCTAATAATATTATTCAAATAATATGAATTATTGATATGATAATGGGAAATATTGTGCAATGACAATTATTGAAACAACAATAATATAAAATATCAACGCATCAATTATTGAACCAATACAATAAAATATTGAACAATAATTACTGTAATAATTATTGAGTAGTGCCTTCAAATGTAAGAATCAATAATTCAAAAATACTGTGCAATACCATGTGTTATTGTGCAACCATGCGTATTACTGTATTTTAACCACTAGGTAATCCAACAGTGTTAACGGTAACAATTACGTCGTTATTTATAAAAACTCAAACTTGTCGTTTTCTTCATCCGACAGTTATTCTTTTATGGGGCCCACAAATGGTTGCACCGTCGTACAAATATTTCCAAACAACAAGAATATTCCACGACCAAACGAATATTTCCCGACAACAATGAGTATTTTATAACCACTTGCTTATTTTAAAAAAATTTATATATATCACCCTTAACTTTAAACTTTTATCAATTTAACCATTTACTGAATAATAATTATAAGAAAAATTGACTACTTTTATTTCATAAAATTTGGGCTCTTACAATCTCCCCTCCTTATGAAATTCCGTCCCCAAAATTTATGTACCTGGTATTTCAAAGAGTTGAGAATACCTTGCTTTCATTTCAGATTCCATCTTCCATGTCATCATGATTTCTCCATTGCTCATCTCGTGTATTTCAGATATCATTCTAGAATACAGCTTCAAAACAAGGGTTAATTGAACAAATTAACATATCACATAATATCCATATATTATGACCGACCAAAAAATATGCTTAGGTAGGACACACTAGCGAAGGATTTGACTCGTCTCTCCCTTCCTAGTTCTATTCCCCGATCTCCGCCATAGACCATATCCCTAAGCTCTGATACCAACTATGATGCCCCCAAAATAGGTCCAATCCACCCAACCTATTCTGAGTCACCAAATACATAGTACAGAAATAACTACAACTTTATTATTATAATGGTCGTGCAAAATACAACAACACATATACTGTGAGTTTAAATGCCAACTGTGACTCTGGACACCAACTTGTGTCAGCACCTCACATTGATTTATTACATAAAGGTACAGTCAATAACTATTTTAGAAATTAAAATCTTTAGAAAATGCTCAAGAAAACCTTCGTACATAGGAGGGCATGCATCTAAATTTTAATAGATATCATATGACTCGAGAATTATTCTTGGTTGACCCAATAGACCCCAAAGAAAAATGAGAAGATTACTATTATGTTCATTCCAATGTTGAGTCTTCTCTTGACATATAACTATCTTCATTGTCTACAATTGAAAATTATATTTCAACAAAACTCCAAGATTATATAGGTAGTGCTCGTAAATATAATCGACAAGTGGATGTGCACAACCTTGTCTTATGATAACACGAAGTCGTAGGTCATTAGACATCTTGTATGATAGTGGCAAAACACCCTTCCAAAGTTGGGTTCACCTCACCCTATTGTTGTTCACCAAAATCAATTATTAAGTGATGTATAATATACGACACACGCTTCTTAGGTCCTCAATACAATTATATATTGTATGTCATGTCGTTTTATAATGTGTTGAGAAACTTTGACAGTCTCGGACCATCACATTATTCCCCTATTATCCCCGCTCGACCCAGCTACACTCTTATTACCTGAAAGGAATTGTGAAGCAAAAGTGTGAACACAAATAGCCTAGTACAGAATATCATAACAAAAGATAATTAAATTATCAATAGCCTTCGTCAGTAATAAATCAAAGATTTAGAACATATGGTAGATGATAAAACTTTTTAACCATAGTTGCAGCGAAACGAGCAATCCATTAGAAGAGTCAAATATACCATAAAGTCAATTATCTTCTCCATGTTAAAAGTTCACCAACAATGTTTTAACCCTGTAACATCAATCAACAGTTCTTGTCCACAGTTATGTGAATAACTCATAATCATAATTGTAGTTCTAAATACCTCTTCTCATCCAAGACGAAGATAATTTTCATCACCGTCTTTACACCGAAACATCAAAGATCATGGTTATACCAAATCACGCTTTCATGTTCATAATCATACTAACAAATTCATTTTTTGCACTCTGGCGAAGATATTCATTAAAAGTTCATCTTTGCACTACAAACCAACGATATTCAACAACAGGTCATCTTTGCACTACAGGCCAAAGATATTCAATAACAGGTCATCTTTCCACTACAGGCCTAAGATATTCAACAACAAATCATCTTTACACTACAGGCCAAAGATATCAATCAACAGCTTCTTCTTTTTTGCCTTTATGCCAAAGGCATACAACTGTAAAATCAATAAACAACAGTCCATCTATGCACTACAGGCCAAAGATGACTTTCATCACAATATAAGCATGAGGATCATGTCAAGGATATAAAGAATCAATCACATGAGATAAAGAATAAATTTTTAAAGACTTTAACAATTTAATTTATTCAAAATTCAATAATATCCAAATTGTCAACATGATACTACTTTGTGGAGTAAAATTCAAGAATAATATTATATCAAAAATGATTTGAACAGAAATAATATTTCAAAGAATATTTAACGAAGATAATAACATTATTCATTATGTTATAAACTCCATTTAATAATATTCATTATATAATAACATTAAATTCATTTAAAAATATTATTAATCATTAAATAATATTTTAAATCAATGATTTCATAACAACTTAATCCAAATGTTATATATTACTTAAAAATCTTATAATCTAATTTTATTAATATTACCACAATATTTTAATCATTTCTTAAACTTATAAATAATTTATTTTAATTGTTTACACTTTACTAATTAATGCATTTAATCATCCTAAAATGCCAAACTCATACGATTTCATCACCAATAATCAAAACTCTCATCAAAAATCTGCATATACCTTATATAGGATTTTCAAGCCATAAAATCCTATTTTTCAATTTTCTTACTTTACATAACATATTTAATTCATTTACTCGTAACTAGTCCATTTTCATAAAAAAAAATACCAAATCAGTCCCCGAAAATTTTCTTTTCTGGGATTTAGCATAATATAGTCCCATATTGAACATATATTTTTCTCAGAATTTTTAAAATTCATTTACTATTTTTCATATGGCCAAAACTGCCGAATATTTAGACATTTATCATAAACTGTACTTTTGTCCAAAAATTCTAAAATTTACAGAGTATACATCTATTATGTACATGTATTCATAATAAAAATTTCACCAATTTTGGAGTTAACCACAAGGAGTTATAAGGGTTTACTTTTAAAATAGTCTTTTCTCATAAAATTCATAACTCCTAATCTATACATCCAAAAATCGCCATTTTTGGACACAATCTAAAAAACTCATCGAATTATCTTTTCAAATTTTTCCAGGATTTTTTGAGGGTCGGAAAAATTACGAAACTGAAAAACATAATAACCCTTACAATCCCTTACCTCAAAATAGCAGTATTTCTGATTGGAATATCGGATGTAAAGTCGAAGAAAACTTACACTGAATAGAAATTCTCAAAGTATCTAAATACTCACAAAAATACACTCGATAATATAGAGAGAGAAAACTTATGTTTCTAATGTGATTTTTAATTCTAACTTAAGCGCCTATTTATAGAAAATGCTAGAACGTCAAAGGAGACTAAATTAATAAAATAATATATAATTTTTTCTCGCATGCTTCATTGGAAAATTAGCGACCCACCATAATTGAAACTTAATTCGGCACATTTTATAAACAAATGACAAAAGTGGGGCCCACCCATTTTTTCATAAAAACATTTAATTTTCAAAAATTCAATCATTCATAATAAATAGCCCTTTTATCAGAAAAATATGAATTTTATGTCCATTCCATACGAAATCAAATTCTCTATAACTTTGTAGCTTTAAGGTTTTCCAAACTCCAAACAGAAAATATCTGAAATCCACAAACGGACTATTTTCAATACCTCATAAAATTCATAACAAATCATACGTTAATTTTTAACGGTTCAAAATTTGTGGACATATACTCAACTTATATATGTATAACATATCCAAAAATCATAACGATCCAACGGTGGGATTAAAATTATAACTCACTTGATAGAGAACTTTAAGAACAACGATTTGATTTTAATACCTCCATTCCGGCAAAAATAATTGATAAAACACATCAACATTAATTCCTTCAATTATATCCACATAAAAATAAATATTTCCTTCATTTATATCTACATAAAATAAATATTTCCTTATCATATAAATCAATAAATAATTATTCACAAATAATATTACAGAATCACAATAATGACAACCAGGCCGTTCCCAGGAAAGATGGGGCTTTCCGATAAGGATATCTCCTTATTGGCGCGTAATTAGGTCACCAAATCTCTCCTTGATATTACATGTCATGATTATACCGAATGATACCTGGTCATAATCATACCAATCAATAGTCCATCTATGCACGTAAGCCAAAGATGACTTTCATCACAATATAAGCATGAGGATGATGACAATGATATAAGCATTAATCAAACAAAATCAAGGATAATTATTAAAGACTTTAAATTTATCCAGAGTTTAAAAATATCCAAATTATCAACATGATACTGCTTCGTGGAGTAAAATTCAAGATAATATCCACGTATCAAAATAATTTGGACGTAAAAGAAATAAAATTTTCAAATTGAATAGTACTTGAGAATAGTACCCCATGAATAAGTAACCACGACATGAAAAGTGCCCCCGAATACTAGAGTGAATAATACTAGAGGAATAATGCTAGGGTGAATAGTAACCTGTGAATAGTACTCCCACACGAAAAGTGCCCCCAATACCCGAGTGAATAATACTAGAGTGAATAGTAACTGGGTGAATAGTAACTCGTGAATAGTACTTTGGCATGAAAAATGCCCCGAATATCCGAGTGAATAATAGTAGAGTGAATAGTAACTGGGTGAATAGTAATATGTAAATAGTAACTCGTGAATAGTACTCCGGCAAGCAAAGTGCCCTGGATACCCGAGTGAATAATACTAGAGGGAATAGTAACCGGGTGAAGAGTAACTCGTGAATAGTATCCCGGGTGAAAATATTGATATTTAATAAGAAAGTTCAGATCAATATTCTAATAAAACGATACTGGATGAAGCACAAAACCCAAGAATATTCCACTAATTTCAAGGATTATAGAAGCAATACTTACCATAGTAAGTTTGGATTTAAGAATATGAAAAGAAATAACATAAGAAACTGCAAATGAATTTTAACCTATTTCATACGGTACGTAATCCGCATAGACAGTTTATTCTGACATATTAAAGGATGAATACGAAAAATAGTATTCCTTATGAATACAAAAGAAATAATACCCCTTATCAAACGAAAATAACATCCCTTACGAATGCAACAAATAATATCCCTTACCTTAGTAGAAGACTGGATACTGCAATAGTGAAGTAGCAAAATACTCTTCATCTTTCTCACTATAGTTTCTCTCTCTATAGCTTCTCTTGTGAATCTCAGTGAATTAGTGTGACGCCCCCAAAATAGGTCCAATCCACCCAACCTATTCTGAGTCGCCAAATATATGGTACAGAAATAACTATAACTTTATTATTATAATTGTCATGCAAAATACAACAACACATATACTGTGAGTTTAAATGCCAACTGTGACTCTGGACACCAACTTGTGTCAGCACCTCACATTGATACATTACATAAAGGTACAATCAATAACTGTTTTAGAAATTAAAATCTTTAGATAATGCTCAAGAAAACCTTCGTACATAGGAGGCCATGCATCTAAGTTATAATAGATATCATATGACTCGAGAATTATTCTTGGTTGACCCAATAGACCCCAAAGAAAAATGAGAAGATTACTATCATGTTCTTTCCAATGGTGAGTCTTCTCTTACGACATATAAATATCTCCACATGCGCAATTGAAAATTATATTTTAACCAAACTCCAAGATTATATAGGTAGTGCTCGTAAATATAATCGGCAAGTGAATGTGCACAACCATGTCTTATGATAACACAAAGTCGTAGGTCATTAGACATCTTATATTATAGTGGCAAAATACCCTTCCAAAGTTGGGTTCACCTTACCCTATTGTTGTTCACCAAAATCAATTATTAAGTGATGTATAATATACGACACACACATCTTAGGTCCTCAATACAATTATATATTGTATGTCATGCCGTTTTATAATGTGTTGAGAAACTTTGACAGTCTCGGACCATCACACTATTCCCCTATTATCCCCGCTCGACCCAGCTACACTCTTATTACTTGTAAGGAATTATAAAGCAAAAGGGTGAGCACAAATAGCCCAGTAAAGAATATCATAACTAAAGATAATTAAATTATCAATAGCCTTCGTCAGTAATAAATCAGAGATTTAGAACATATGGTAGATGATAAAACTTTTCAACAATAGTTAGTTCGGTAAATGAACGAAGCAATCCATTAGAAGAGTCAAATAGACCATTATCTTCTCCATGTTAAAAGTCCACCAACAATGTTTTAACCCTGTAACATCAATCAACAGTTCATGTCCATAGTCATGTGAATAACTCATAATCATAATTGTAGTTCTAAATTCCTCTTCTCATCCAAGATGAAGATAATTTTCATCACCCGTCTTTACCTGAAACATCAAAGATCATGGTTATACCAAATCACAGTTCCTATTCATAATCATACTAACAAATTCATCTTTTACTACTACGCCCAATGATATTCATTAACAGTTCATCTTTGCACTACATGCCAAATATATTCAACAAGAGGTCATCTTTGCACTACAGGCCAAAGATATTCAACAACAGATCATCTTTGCACTACAGGCCAAAGATATCAATCAACAATTCTTCTTTGCACTACAGGCCAAAGGCATACAACTGTAAAACCAATAAACAACAGTCCATCTATGCACTACGGGCCAAAGATGACTTTCATCATAATATAAGCATGAGGATCATAACAAGGATATAAAGAATCAATCACATGAGATAAAGGATAAATTTTTAAAGACTTTAACAATTTAATTTATCCAGAATTCAATAATATCCAAATTATCAACATGATACTGCTTTGTGGAGTAAAATTCAAGAATAATATTATATCAAAAATGATTTGAAAAGAAATAATATTTCAACGAATATTTAACGAAGATAATAACATTATTCATTATATTATAAACTCCATTTAATATTATTCATTATATAATAACATTAAATTTATTTTTAATATTATTAATCATTAAATAAAATTTTAAATCAATGATTTCATAACAACTTAATCCAAATGTTATATATCACTTAAAAATCTTATAATCTAATTTTATTAATATTACCATAATATTTTAATCATTTCTTAAACTTATAAACAATTTATTTTAATTGTTTACACTTTACTAATTAATGCATTTAATCATCCTAAAATGTCAAACTCATAAGATTTCATCACCAATAACCAAAACTCTCATCAAAAATCTGCATATACCTTATATAGGATTTTTAAGCCATAAAATCCTATTTTTCATTTTTCTTACTTTACATAACATATTTAATTCATTTACTCATAACTAGTCCATTTTCATGAAAAATACCAAATCAGTCCCCAAAAATTTTCTTTTCTGGGATTTAGCAGAATATAGTCCCATATTGAACATATATTTTTCTCAGAATTTTTAAAATTCATTTACTATTTTTCATATGGCCAAAAATGTCGAATATTTAGACATTTATCATAAACTGTACTTTTGTCCAAAAATTCTGAAATTTACAAAGTATACATCTATTATGTACATGTATTCCCAATAACAATTTCACCAATTTTAGAGTTAACCACAAGGAGTTATAAGGGTTTACTTTTAAAATAGTCTTTTCTCATAAAATTCATAACTCCTAATCTATACATCCAAAAATCGCCATTTTTGGACACAATCTAGAAAACTCATCGAATTATCTTTTCAAATTTTTCCAGGATTTTTTGAGGGTCGGAAAAATTACGAAACTGAAAAACATAATAACCCTTACAATCCCTTACCTCAAAATAGCAGTATTTCTGATTGGAATATCGGATGTAAAGTCGAAGAAAACTTACACTGAATAGAAATTCTCAAAGTATCTAAATACTCACAAAAATACACTCGATAATATAGAGAGAGAAAACTTATGTTTCTAATGTGATTTTTAATTCTAACTTAAGCGCCTATTTATAGAAAATGCTAGAACGTCAAAGGAGACTAAATTAATAAAATAATATATAATTTTTTCTACGCATGCTTCATTGGAAAATTAGCAGCCCACCATAATTGAAACTTAATTCGACACATTTTATAAACAAATGACAAAAGTGGGGCCCACCCATTTTTTCATAAAAACATTTAATTTTCAAAAATTCAATCATTCATAATAAATAGCTCTTTTATCAGAAAAATATGAATTTTATGTCCATTCCATACGAAATCAAATTCTCTACAACTTTGTAGCTTTAAGGTTTTCCAAACTCCAAACAGAAAATATCCGAAATCTACAAACGGACTATTTTCAATACCTCATAAAATTCATAACAAATCATACGTTAATTTTTAACGGTTCAAAATTTGTGGACATATACTCAACTTATATATGTATAACATATCCAAAAATCATAACGATCCAACGGTCGGATTAAAATTATAACTGACGCAATAGAGAACTTTAAGAACACTGATTTGATTTTTAATACCTCCATTCAGACAAAAATCTTGATAAAACACATCAACATTAATTCCTTCAATTATATCCACATAAAATAAATATTTCCTTCATTTATATCTACATAAAATAAATATTTCCTTATCATATAAATCAATAAATAATTATTCACAAATAATATTACAGAATCACAATAATGACAACCAGGCCGTTCCCAGGAAAGATGGGGTTTTCCGATAAGGATTTCTCCTTACTGGCGCGTAATTAGGTGGCCAAATCTCTCCTTGATAGAACTTTCTAGACATTGCCAATAATGCTATCTAATAATATTATTCAAATAATATGAATTATTGATATGATAATGGGAAATATTGTGCAATGACAATTATTGAAACAACAATAATATAAAATATCAACGCATCAATTATTGAACCAATACAATAAAATATTAAACAATAATTCTTTGTAATAATTATTGAGTAGTGCCTTCAAATGTAAGAATCAATAATTCAAAAATACTGCATGCGATACCATGTTCTTTATGCGAACCATGCGTATTCATCGTATTTTAACCACTAGGTAATCCAACGATGTTAATTGTAACAATTACGTCGTTATTTATAAAAACTCAAACTTGTCGTTTTCTTCATCCGATGCTTATTCTTTTATAGGGCCCCCTAAAATGGTTTGCAAAATCATCGTGCAAATATTTCCAAACAAGAATATTCCACGACCAAACGAATATTTCCCGACAACAATGAGTATTTTATAACCACTTGCTTATTTTTAAAAAAATTATATATATCACCCTTAACTTTAAACTTTTATCAATTTAACCATTTACTGAATAATAATTATAAGAAAAATTGACTACTTTTATTTCATAAAAATTGGGCTCTTACAATCTCCCCTCCTTATGAAATTCCGTCCCCAAAATTTATGTACCTGGTATTTCAAAGAGTTGAGAATACCTTGCTTTCATTTCAGATTCCATCTTCCATGTCATCATGATTTCTCCATTGCTCATCTCGTGTATTTCAGATATCATTCTAGAATACAGCTTCAAAACAAGGGTTAATTGAACAAATTAACATATCACATAATATCCATATATTATGACCGACCAACAAATATGCTTAGGTAGGACACACTAGCGAAGGATTTGACTCGTCTCTCCCTTCCTAGTTCTATTCCCCGATCTCCGCCATAGACCATATCCCTAAGCTCTGATACCAACTATGATGCCCCCAAAATAGGTCCAATCCACCCAACTTATTCTGAGTCACCAAATACAAAGTACAGAAATAACTACAACTTTATTATTATAATTGTCGTGCAAAATACAACAACACATATACTGTGAGTTTAAATGCCAACTGTGACTCTGGACACCAACTTGTGTCAGCACCTCACATTGATTTATTACATAAAGGTACAGTCAATAACTATTTTAGAAATTAAAATCTTTAGAAAATGCTCAAGAAAACCTTCGTATATAGGAGGGCATGCATCTAAATTTTAATAGATATCATATGACTCGAGAATTATTCTTGGTTGATTAATAGACCCCAAAAGCGCGAGAAGATTACTATTATGTTCATTCCAATGTTGAGTCTTCTCTTGACATATAAATCGCCTTCATTATGCGCAATTGAAAATTATATTTCAACAAAACTCCAAGATTATATAGGTAGTGCTAAATAAATATAATCGACATAGTGGATGTGTACAACCCTGTCTTATGATAACACGAAGTCGTAGGTCATTAGACATCTTGTATGATAGTGGCAAAACACCTTCCAAAGTTGGGTTCACCTCACCCTATTGTTGTTCACCAAAATCAATTATTAAGTGACGTATAATATCGACTAACAACTTCTTAGGTCCTCAATACAATTATATATTGTATGTAATGCCGTTTTATAATGTGTTGAGAAACTTTGACAGTCTCGGACCATCACATTATTCCCCTATTATCCCCGCTCGACCCAGCTACACTCTTATTACCTGAAAGGAATTGTGAAACAAAAGTGTGAACACAAATAGCCTAGTACAGAATATCATAACTAAAGATAATTAAATTATCAATAGCCTTCGTCAGTAATAAATCAAAGATTTAGAACATATGGTAGATGATAAAACTTTTTAACCATAGTTGCAGCGAAACGAGCAATCCATTAGAAGAGTCAAATAGACCATAAAGTCTATTATCTTCTCCATGTTAAAAGTTCACCAACAATGTTTTAACCCTGTAACATCAATCAACAGTTCTTGTCCACAGTTATCTGAATAACTCATAATCATAATTGTAGTTCTAAATACCTCTTCTCATCCAAGACGAAGATAATTTTCATCACCCGTCTTTACCTGAAACATCAAAAATCATGGTTATACCAAATCACAGTTCATGTTCATAATCATACTAACAAATTCATCTTTGCACTACAGGCCAAAGATATTCATTAACAGTTCATCTTTGCACTACAAGCCAACGATATTCAACAACAGGTCATCTTTGCACTACAGGCCAAAGATATTCAATAACAGGTCATCTTTCCACTACAGGCCTAAGATATTCAACAACAAATCATCTTTGCACTACAGGCCAAAGATATCAATCAACAGTTCTTCTTTGCACTACATGCCAAAGGCATACAAAAATCATAATGTAAGACCAAAATTTTTTAAATAAAAAGGAATTTCCTTTATTTATTATTTTGAAATAGTAAAGGTGGATTTGATTAATGTGGTTAGTTATGGGTAAAATCATAAATATTTTAAATAAGCAAGTGGTGATATAATATTCATTATTGTTAGGAGAATATTAGTTTGGTGGTGGAATATTAAATCTTTGTCGGGAATATTAAATGCGACCCAGTAGCGACCATGTGTGGGCCCCATAACGGAAAGCGATTGGAGGAAAAAAGCGACAAAAATAAGTTGTTTAAAAATAACAGGCGTAGTTATTCACAGTTTACCTTTGTTGGAATACCCGTGGTTAAAACACGATGTCTGGCGTTATTGCCGCATTATGCACGGGTATTGCACCAATTATTGATTCTTACGTGAAGGCACTACTTCGATAATGGTTCTGATAATTCTTTATTCGATATTTTATTTTATTGATTCAATAATTCTTTGCGTTGATATTTTATATTCTTTGTTGTTTGATAATTGTCATTACGATTATTTTTCATTATCGAACCAATAATTCATATTATCTAAATAATATTATTAGATAACATTATTGGCAATGTCTAGAAAGTTACATCTAAGGAGAGGTTTGGTCACCTAATTGCGGCGGTGAGGAGAAATTCTTATTGGAAAGCCCCTCTTTCTGAGGAGGCTGCTGGTTGTCAATATTGTGATTACGTAATATTATTTGTGAATAATTAATTATTGATTCATATGATGAGGAAAATATTGATTTTATGTGGATATAGATGGAGAAAATTTTTATAGTGACAATTGTTGAAAATTAATATTTTATTTTTTTTGATAAAATAATTCATTTAAATATATTATTTTAATAATATATTAACGATGATATTTTCTACGATGAATGTGGGATATATGAGTATATGTGGAGGAGGTATTTTTGTTACCAAAAATGTTTAAAACATATTAAACATGTCGGTGGACCCCATTTATTGGTGAAATTTGATTATAGCTTGTAAAATCGCCCATTTGTGGATTTGGTCAATTTTGTTTTGGAATTTGGAAAAACTTTCTTACGTAAAGTTGTAGAAATTGAATTTCCTATAAAAACTAGCGAGATTTGAATTTTTACGGCAAAAGGGCTATTTATTGTGAATTATTGAAGTTAGAAAGCTCAAAAATAATTGATTTTTGGAAGTTTAAAATAATTTAAATAAGAAAAACGTTTTTTTAAATGTTTTGGGCATCTTTAACATGTGTTGATGGCTGAGATCAGATTGTCTAGATGGGCGTAGAAAATTTATTAAATATATTAATATTATATTAAATTTTACGCTTTGGTGTTCTAGCGATTTCTATAAATAGGTCTTGGGTTAGAATTGAAAATCACACGAAACTAAGTTTTCTCTCTCTATATTATCGGCGTATTCTTGTGAGTATTTTGAGTATACTTTGAGTATTGCTATCGGTGCAAGTTCAAGTCATAGCTTTATATCAGGTGTTTCATTAGAAATCTTGTCTTTTCGAGGTAAGGGATGTTATTTTCTTCTCGAATGATATTATTTCTTGAATATCATTATCTTTGAAATATTGGTTGGAACTTTTTATCAAATTTGGAACTTTTTCATGTCGGGTTCTATTCATGAGTTCTATTCATTCATGAGTTCTTATTCACGAGTTACTATTCACGAGTATTATTCACGAAGCGTGAAGATGTTTTTTGTGAAATTTCTATCTTTTGGTGTCGGAGTTACTATTCACGTATACGGCACTATTCACGTATACGACACTATTCACGAATACGGCACTATTCATCGAAAAATGAAATTTCTTCTTTTTGTCCAAAATATCTATTATGGATACTAGCTTTGATTGTATCCATGTTTTGATCATTCTTGAATTTTACACCACTATGATTATTTTTGAGGTATTTTTGGACGTGGATAAAACAAAATACGAATCCTTAATCCTTAATCCTTGTCATTTTGTTTCCTTTGGATTCGTTTCTTTAAAAATATTTTTCATCATCCTCGGTCTTAAATGATGATATTATTGAATATCTTTGGCACATAGTGCAAGATGAATGATTTATGATGAATATCTTTGGCTGTGATGAGATTTATGATGAATATCTTTGGCACGTAGATGAATGATTTCGATGAATATCTTTGGCCGTAGTGCAAGATGAGCAGTGTTTAGATGAACATGACCATTGGGTGAATGTCCTTGGCACATAGTGCGAGGATGAATATATGATTCGGATATATATTGATTGATGTTACGAGGGATAAAAATATTGATGATGAACTTTAAAATTCATTCATAGATATTTGTAGATTTCATCCTCTCTTAACTCTTCTACATGAATTAATATTTTCATTGCGAATATTGATTTAAAACTTGTTGTCTATTGTATTCTATTATATTTTTCCTGTTGAAGACTAACGATAATTTGTTGTATATTATCTTAGTCATAATATTCTTCTTTTGGGCTAGTCGAGCTCACCCTTTTCCTTTTTGTTCCATTTTTCTTCTCGGGAGGCGAGAATATAGCGAGTACGAGTCGGGGTATGGAATGAAAGTTCTAGGGAGAGTTGTTTAGTAGTCCTCACCATTGTTGTAAAATAATGTATCAATAATTATGATGAGGATTTATTTGTATGTGGATATTGTCAGATGGCAATATCTATATTTAAACTCACAGATTTTACTATTGTAATAATAAAGTTGTAGTTGTTTACATACCATGTATTGACAACTCGAATGGGTGATGTAGACCTATTTTGGGGGTGTCACGGTTGGTATCGAGCTTAGGGATATGATCTCTGGCGGAGATCGGGAATAGAACTAGGAGGGAGGCAGGTAAATCCTTGTTAGTGTGTCCTACTAGCTTATTTGTTAGTTGGTTAGTATATAGGGATATTATGTGATATATTGATTTCCTTAATTAACCCTTGTTTTATGTGATGTTTGAGAATGTCGTGAGAATATTAATGATTGGAGTGAATGAGGCCGTGGAGATGCTGTGCTTGCCCAGCGAGGAGAGCGTCTGCAGCAGTGGCAATGTACCTCCTGTAAACAACACCACTGAAAGAGATGATAAGCAGCGGGATGTTTAGAAGCTTTTTGCGATTCATGCAAAATCGAATGAGGAGACTAGATGTTCAAAACATAGGAGGAAATGATGATAGCAATTCACGGGTTGTCACAATGATGCAGCGAGTTCAAAGAGTTGGGACCACGAATTTAAGGAAAAGCTGATCCGATCATGGCGGAAACATGGGTCAAAAGCAAATCACCAAGATATTCGATGTCTTGGGATGCGGAGAAGAACAAAAGGTTCCATTCGCCACCTTTATGTTAGTGGCGGCGAAGCGGACTCTTGGTGGGATGCGTGAAGCGTACCATCCATTGCGCTTCGGCATGTCTTGGGAGAGCGTTTGAAACTATTTAATGACAAATACTTTCACGAAAGTGTTAAATCATATGAAAGAAGTGGAGTTTATTAGGCGGAAGCGAGAACAACATGGCGGTGTCTCGGTGTGAAGCGAAGTTTGCGGAGTTGTCGAGTTTTGCACCTCATTTGGTGGAAAATGAGGAGCGAATGAGCGTATATTTTTACGAGGGTCTAAAACCGAGATTCGACAATATCTTATCTCTCATAAATTTTCTTTATATTCGGATGTTGTAAGCGAGGCTCAATTATTAGGCGTGATACTTGAGTATGTTCAATGGGGACCACAACCGAGGTCATATCGGTGGCGGCGATCATCAAAGCGATGATAACCGGTGGGGAGGAAAATACTACGGACAAAGCGGTAACCACTCGGGTGGTAATCGTGGCCATGATAATAGGAGAGGTGACTCAGTGGACATTTCAAGAAGAGAAGGTTCAACAATAACCATGTGAAGGCGTCGGCGCCCGGTAACAATGGTTCGAGGGAGGAGAAGCGACCACCGGTCGTATCTTTATAAATCACGGGAAGAGGACATATCGGTCAAAGCGCCCTAGCAGTTCGGTATGCTATAATTGTGGAAAGGAAGGACATATAGCTCGAGAGTGTCTGCAGTAGCGAAACCAAGTCCAGTGAGGATGGTGACTCGAAAGGATGTCCCGGAAAAAAGTCAAAATCAGCGGTTCTAGAAGAAGCGTTTGTCGTGGCCAAATCAAAATCGAGGAACCCGAGCGAGTTTAGCAGGGTTAGTTAATTATAAATTCTTGCGAAGTTTATACCTTACTGAATCTGGGTTCTACCCATTCTTTTATCTCTCTTTGCTTGCGCTCAGCGTTTGAATTTGACTACGGAGAAATTAGACTTTGACTTTCTCTGGAGACTCAGTTAAGAGAAACTTTTATTACATCCGTTGTTTAGAAATCTTGCTTGATTCGAGTTGGCACTATCACATTACACATTAACCTTATTTCTATAGAGATATTTGTTTTTGATGTGATTTTAAGGTTAACTACTCATCATGCCAAAATTGATTGCTTTACGTAAGGTTGTTAGTTTTCATATTCTTAAGCAACTTTTTATTGAATTCAACAACCAAACCATTGAAGTCAAACTCTTTCATATTAAATTATAAAGCCATTTGTTTATTGAAAAGCGAATGTCAAGCTTTCTTAGTCCATGTTATGGATTTGAATAAAGACACGTCGATTTGAATAATATTCTGTTGTTATTGATTTTTCTGGCGTATTTCTGAAAGAATTTCTTGGCCTACTCCCGGGCGTGATATTGAATTTGTATCGACTTTAAATCCGGTACAAAACCCATTTCTAAAATCTCATATCGAATGGCTCTATTGAACTTGAGTTAAAAACCAAGCTGTGAAAGTTGATACGAGAGCCTCTGTCTGGTGACTTCCTTTGTGGAATGCTGCAAAAGCCGGACTCTCCGTAGGGGACACCATATTAGATGCGATAGTAAAGCGATAGGTGTCATTGTAACGTCTTATCCAAGATTGGGATGTGAGTCACGATTGAGAACAACCTAAATCGGTAATCGAAATATGTAGCTTTCTAGAAGCTTAGTTGGTTATTATCGGAGATTCGTTGAAGGATATTCTCGAATCGCTATTCCATTAACTGGTGACTCGTAGAGATACAAAATTCGAATGGAGCAAAGAATGTGGGAAGAGCTTGAAGAACTCGAGGGAGACTCATTTAACACATGTTACGACCATGCCATCTGGAAAAAAGCGAGCGTGGTAGGCGGCGTGTTGAGTAGAAGATCGTATACAAAAATCTGAGTGCGATATTGTCAAAAACTAATTTCATATAATTTACAAATAATAGAGATGGAGATGAAAACTCTAGGTACCCACGTGATGATATCTGAGTATAATCGACTTTAATCGATAAAGTTAAAGTTATTCAAGCTACACACGGGTGATGAATTTGAAGAAGGAGGTCTGAAGTTGTTATTTCAAAAGCGAGAATCGGTGAGGTGAGGAAAACTCAAACCTTGATTTATTAATCCATTTGAAATTCTCGATCGAATAGGAAGCTGTGGCCTATAGACTCGTTTTACCGCCAAGTATGGCGGCGTGTTCATAACGTTTTTCACGTGTCGATGTTACGTAAATATGTGGACGACCGAACCACGTCATTGAGTTAGAACCGGGACAAGATAGCCAGAAGACTTAACGTCTGAGGAGGTACTGTCAAGATCTTGGATAGGAAAGAACATGTCCTATGTCTGGGGGTTATACCACAAGTTAAAGTTTTGTGGAGAAACCATGCTATTGAGGAAATAACACAGGGAGTTGGAAAGCGAAAATGAAAGCGAGTATTTTCATCTTTTGACACACAGTGCGTCGTCGTCGATTTAGGAACGAAATTTCATAAGGAGGGAGGTTGTAAGACCAGAAATTTTTTAAATAAAAGGAATTTCCTTTATTTATTATTTTGAAATAGTAAGGGTGGATTTGATTAATGTGGTTAGTTATGGGTAAAATCATAAAATATTTTAAATAAGCAGTGGTGATATAATATTCATTATTGTGGAGAATATTAGTTTGGTGTCGTGGAATATTAAATCTTTGTCGGAAATATTAAATGCGGCCAGTAGCGACCATGTGTGGGCCCCATAACGGAAAGCGATTGGAGGAAGAAAAATGAACAAAAATAAGTTGTTTAAAAATAGCAGGCGTGGTTATTCTGGTTTACCTTTGTTGGAATACCGGTGGTTAAAACACGATGTCTGGCGTTATTGCCTGATGCTTTACGGTATTGCACCATTATTGATTCTTACGTACGAAGAAGGCACTACTCTCGATAATGGTTACGATAATTCTTTATTCGATATTTTATTTTATTGATTCAATAATTCTTTGCGTTGATATTTTATATTCTTTGTTGTTTGATAATTGTCATTACGATATTTTTCATTATCGAACCAATAATTCATATTATCTGAATAATATTATTAGATAACATTATTGGCAATGTCTAGAAAGTTCTATCTAAGGAGAGGTTTGGTCACCTAATTGCGCGCCAGTAAGGAGAAATTCTTATTGGAAAGCCCCTCTTTCACAGGCGCACACGTTGTCAATATTGTGATTACATAATATTATTTGTGAATAATTAATTATTGATTCATATGATGAGGAAAATATTGATTTTATGTGGATATAGATGGAGAAAATTTTTATAGTGACAATTGTTGAAAATTAATATTTTATCTTTTTTTGATAAAATAATTCATTTAAATATATTATTTTAATAATATATTAACGATGATATTTTTACGATGAATGTGGGATATATGAGTATATGTGGAGGAGGAGTATTTTTGTTACCAAAATGTTTAAAACATATTAAACATGTCGGTGGACCCCATTTATTATTTGAAATTTGATTATAGCTTTGTAAAATCGCCCATTTGTGGATTTGGTCAATTTACATTTGGAATTTGGAAAAACTTTCTTACGTAAAGTTGTAGAAATTGAATTTCCTATAAAAACTTCATGAGATTTGAATTTTACGGCAAAAGGGCTATTTATTGTGAATTATTGAAGTTAGAAGCTCAAAATAATTGATTTTTGGAAGTTTAAAATAATTTAAATAAGAAAAACGTTTTTAAATGTTTTTGGGCATCTTTAACATGTGTTGATGGCTGAGATCAGATTGTCTAGATGGGCGTAGAAATTTATTAAATATATTAATATTATATTAAATTTTACGCTTTGGTGTTCTAGCGATTTCTATAAATAGGTGCTTGGGTTAGAATTGAAAATCACACGAAACTGAAGTTTTCTCTCTCTATATTATCGGCGTATTCTTGTGAGTATTTTGAGTATACTTTGAGTATTGCTATCTGGTGCAAGTTCAAGTCATAGCCTATATCAGGTGTTTTTACTAAATCTTGTCTTTTCGAGGTAAGGGATGTTATTTTCTTCTCAAATGATATTATTTCTTCAATATCATTATCTTTGAAATATTAGTTGGAACTTTTTATCAAATTTGGAACTTTTTCATGTCGGGTTACTTATTCATGAGTTCTTATTCATGAGTTACTATTCATGAGTTACTATTCACGAGTTACTATTCACGAGTACTATTCACGAAGCGTGAAGATGTTTTTGTGAAATTTCTATCTTTTGGTGTCGAGATTTACTATTCACGTATCGGCCTTTATTCACGTATCTGACACTATTCACGAATCGGCACTTATTCATAAAAAATGAAATTTCTTCTTTTTGTCCAAAATATCTATTATGGATACTAGCTTTGATTGTATCCATGTTTTGATCATTCTTGAATTTTACACCACTATGATTATTTTTTTGAAAGGTATTTTTGGGCGTGGATAAAACAAAGTCACGAATCCTTAATCCTTAATCCTTGTCATTTTGTTTCCTTTGGATTCGTTTCTTTAAAAATATTTTTCATCATCCTCGGTCTTAAATGATGATATTATTGAATATCTTTGGCACATAGTGCAAAGATGAATGATTTATGATGAATATCTTTGGCACGTGTAGTGCAAAGATGATTGATTTCGATGAATATCTTTGGCTGTAGTGCAAAGATGAATGATTTCGATGAATATCTTTGGCCGTAGTGCAAAGATGAGCAGTGTTTAGATGAACATGACCAAGGTGGTGAATGTCCTTGGCACATAGTGCGAGGATGAATATATGATTCGAGGATATATATTGATTGATGTTACGAGGATAAAAATATTGATGATGAATTTTTAAATTCATAGATATTTGTAGATTTCATCCTCTACGTAACTCTTACATGAATTAATATTTTCATTGCGAATATTGATTTAAAACTTGTTGTCTATTGTATTCTATTATATTTTTCCTGTTGAAGACTAACGATAATTTGTTGTATATTATCTTAGTCATAATATTCTTCTTTTGGGCTAGTCGAGCTCACCCTTTTCCTTTTTTAGTTCCATTTTTGTATCTTCTCGGGGCAGGCGAGAATATAAGCGATGTACTCGAGTCGGGGTGTCACGGTTGGTGGAATGAAAGTTCTAGGAGAGTTGTTTAGTAGTCCTCACCATTGTTGTAAAATAATGTATCAATAATTATGATGAGGATTTATTTGTATGTGGATATTGTCTAGATGGCAATATCGTATTTAAACTCACATTTTTGGGATTTATTGTAATAATAAAGTTGTAGTTGTTTTAAAATTGCATTTTTTGACACAATCTAGAAAACTCATCAAATTATCATTTCAAATTTTTCCGGATTTTTTGAGGGTCGGAAAAATACTAAACGAATGAAAAACATAATAACCTTTGAATCCCTTACCTCAAAAGAGCGGTATTTACATCGGAATATCGGATGTAAAAGTCGAAGAAAACTTACACCTAATAGAAATTCTCAAAGTATCTAAATACTCACAAAAATACACTCGATAATATAGAGAGAGAAAACTTATATTTCTGGTGTGATTTTCAATTCTAATTTAAGCGCCTATTTATAGAAAATGCTAGAACGCCAAAGGAGACTAAATTAATAAAATAATATATAATTTTTTCTACGCATGCTTCATTGGAAAATTAGCAGCCCACCATAATTGAAACTTAATTCAGCATATTTTATCAACAAATGACAAAAGTGGGGCCCACCCATTTTTTAATAAAAACATTTAATTTCCGAAACTTCAATAATTCATAATAAATAGCCCTTTTATCCAAAAAATACGAATTTTATGTCCATTCCATACGAAATCGAATTCTCTACAACTTTGTAGCTTTAAGTTTTTCCAAATTCAAAACAGAAAATATCCAAAATCCACAAATGGACTATTTTTAATACCTCATAAAATTCATAACAAATCATACATTAATTTTTAACGGTTCAAAATTTGTGGACATATACTCAACTTATATATGTATAACATATCCAAAAATCACAACGATCCAACGGTCGGATTAAAATTATAACTCACGTAATAGAGCTTTAAGAACATTGATTTGATTTTTAATACCTCCATTCCAACAAAAATACTGGTAAAACACATCAACATTAATTCCTTCAATTATATCCACATAAAAATAAATATTTACTTCATTTATATCCATATAAAATAAAGATTTCCTTATCATATAAATCATTAAATAATTATTCACAAATAATATTACAGAACCACAATAATGACAACCAGGCCGTTCCCAGGAAAGATGGGACTTTCCGATAAGGATTTCT
Source organism: Panax ginseng (assembly GCA_020205605.1). Classification (NCBI taxonomy): domain Eukaryota; kingdom Viridiplantae; phylum Streptophyta; class Magnoliopsida; order Apiales; family Araliaceae; genus Panax; species Panax ginseng. The sequence goes on along the minus strand of CM035128.1, from coordinate 145,717,810 downwards.
CCTTACTGGCGCGTAATTAGGTCACCAAATCTCTCCTTGATAGAACTTTCTAGACATTGCCAATAATGCTATCTAATAATATTATTCAAATAATATGAATTATTCATATAATAATGGGAAATATTGTGCAATGACAATTATTGAAACAACAATAATATAAAATATCAACGCATCAATTATTGAACCAATACAATAAAATATTGAACAATAATTACTGTAACAATTATTGAGTAGTGCCTTCATACGTAAGAATCAATAATTCAAAAATACTGTGCAATACCGTGTGCTACTATGCAACCACGCGATATTCAGATTTTTTACCACTAGTAATCCAACGATGTTAAGCGGTAACAATTACGTCGTTATTTATAAAAACTCAAACTTGTCATTTTCTTCATCCGACAGTTATTCTTTTATGTGGCCCACAAATGGTTGCACCGTCGTACAAATATTTCCAAACAACAAGAATATTCCACGACCAAACGAATATTCCCCGACAACAATGAGTATTTTATAACCACTTGCTTATTTTAAAAAAATTTATATATATCACCCTTAACTTTAAACTTTTATCAATTTAACCATTTACTGAATAATAATTATAAGAAAAATTGACTACTTTTATTTCATAAAATTCGGGGTCTTACAATATCCCCTCCTTATGAAATTTCGTTCCCGAAATTTACGTACCTGGTATTTCAAAGAGTTGAGAATACCTTGCTTTCATTTCAGATTCCATCTTCCATGTCATCATGATTTCTCCATTGCTCATCTCGTGTATTTCAGATATCATTCTAGAATACAGCTTCAAAACAATGGTTAATTGAACAAATTAACATATCACATAATATCCCTATTTTTTGATCGACCAACAAATATGCTTAGGTCATGTGACGCCCCCAAAATAGGTATACATCACCCATCTTGAGTCGCCAAATACATGATACAGAATACAAATACAATCTTTAATATACAACAAGAAAGCTGTGAGTTTTAATACAAATATTGTCTTCTAGACAATATCCACTCTCAGAATAAGTCCTCATTACATTTATTATCACACTATTTAACAGAATAGTGAGGACTACTAATACTATCATCTGGACCGTCTCTCCGCTTCCCGACTAGTCCCGCCACGTTCTCATTTCACGAAGAGAAATAATGTGAATGAAAGGGTGAGCTCAACTAGCCTAGTAAGAAATATTATGACTAAGATAATGCAGAATAAATTATCATTAGTCTTCAACAATGTTAACCTGATAAAATACAATAGACATCAAGTTTAACTGCAACAGAACAAGCAATCCATTAAAAGAGTCAAATCTACTATCTTTTATGATTTAAATAGATTTTTCATCACTTTTATCGCTGAGACTCAGCTTAATAAATAAACCACATCATCCCTGCACTACGGCCAATGATATTCATTAGTATCACGACCACAAATTATCCATGCACTATGGGCCAAGGATATTCGTGTATTCATTAACGGTCCTGATCATGCCATAAAACAATTCATCTTTGCTCCCTTGGCCGAAGAGAATCCATAGCCATAATCATACCAAAAATTGTCCATCAATGCACTACGGGCCAATGAGGACTTTTTCCACATCATTTGTAACATTACAGTCATGATTATACTGAATAATCCCTGGTCATAATCATACCAAGTCCATCTATGCACTACAGGCCACATATGACTTTCAACATAATATAAACATGAGGATGATGACAATGATATAAGAATTCAATAAAAACAAGTTCAAGAATTAATTTATCCAAAAACTAATAACGTCCAAATTGTCAACATGATACTTCTTTGTAGAGTAAAATTCAAGAATTCTTAGAAGAATATTTCCATGAGAAGATACTTGATGAAGCGCAAATATCAAGGATATTCCACTAATTTCATGGAGTATAGATGTCAAAATTTTAACCAACTGAGTATAATAAAGAATGGAATAACAAAAGAAATCACCATGCATGCGGTACTTCACATAGACAAAGTTATTCCAATGTAATAATAAATAATGAAACCGGGTCGAGCGAATAATACGCACCGGACGTGATATTCCAACAAAATAATAAAGAATAGAATAACAACGAAATCACCATGCATGCGGTATTGATGTATAAAAGTTATTCCAATGTAATAATAAATAACGGAACCAGGTCAGAGCGAAATTCGCACCGACGGGATGTTCCAACAGAATAATAAAGAATGGAATAACAACAGAAATCACCATGCATGCGGTATTTCAGATGATGAGTTATTCCAACGAATAATAAATAACGGAACCCAGTCCCACGAAAAAGCATGCATGACGGATATTCAAATGTAATAATAAAGATTTTAACCAGTCCCGCCAGAACGCATGAGCATGTGATATTCCAAATGTAATAATAAAGAATGGAATAATGTAAGAATTTCACCAAGTATAGGGTAGATCACATGATACAAAGTTATTCCAATGAATAATAAATAATGGAATAATGTGTTCTCTTCATGAATACGAAAGAAATAATACCCCTCACTTTATAAAGAAGAAATTGGATATAGAAGTAGTGAAGTAGCAGAATACTTTTCTTCTTTCTCTCTATAGTTTCTCTCTCTAGAGTTTCAGTGAATTCATAAGAAATAATGAAGGAATGAGCTTCTATTTATAGAAGAATGGACTGCATAGTAACTAATTCATGAACGGTCCAGATTGATTTACTTTTAATCGGACGGTCCATATTGAAACCAAAATCTTTTTAATAAAATATAATATATTCTATTTATAATCTAATAAAACGAATAACTTTATAAAAGTATTTTGTTTTATATAAAAAGACTTTACTATGCAAAATACTATGCATAATAGAATATAATATATTCTATTTATAGAAAAACTTTATAAAAGTATTATGTTTTATATAAAAAGTATTCTGTTTTATTACATTAATAATACTAATAAAACAAAACTTATATATATAATATATATATATATATATAGCAATCAACAATAATTGAATCAAATAACGTGAGATACTATGCAGCAACTACTGTAGCAATAATTGAACAAAACTGAGTGACTTCTCATGTAAGCATCAATAATCAAAACAGTGTGCTACAATGCAACCACACGTATTACTGTACTTTTACTACCGAGTAGTTCAACAGTATTAACGGTAAAACTTCCGCTGTTAATTTTATAAAAATATTTTTGTAGTTTTCTCCATCCGACAATAATTCCGTTATGGGGTCCACCAATGATTGTGCCATCGTACGAATATTCCCTGACTAATCGAATATAATATAACAACTTGCATACTTTGCAAAGTTTATAAATATTACCCACAACTATAACATTATATTAAATCCACTGTGACGCCCCCAAAATGGGTATACAACACCCATTCTGAGTTGCCAAATACATGGTACAGAAAGCAAACTACAACTTTAATAATACAATTGTCGTGCAAAATACGACAACACATACTATGAGTTTAAATACAAATATTGTCTTCTAGACAATATCCACACTCAAATAAATCCTCATTACAATTATTCAAATACTATTTTACAGAAATAATGAGGACTGCTAAAACATCTTTCTAGAACCATCACTCCATACCCCACTAGATCCTCGCTATGTTCTCACCTCTCGAGAAGAAAAATGGAACAAAAGGAAAAGGGTTAGCTCAACTAGCCCAATAAAGAATATTATGACTAAGATAATATACAACAAATTATCGTTAGTCCTCAACGAGCAAAAAATCGATAGAATATAATAGACAACAAGTTTTAGATCAATATTCTGCAGCGAAAATAGCAATCCATTAGAAGAGTCAAGTAGAGAATGAGTTCTACTATCTTCTAAGATTTAAAAGTCCATCATCAATATTTTATCCATGTAACAACAATCAATATACATCTTTAATCAAATATTCATCTTTGCACTACAGGCCAAAGATATTCATTTGTATCACCAGTTGGTCATGTTCATCTCAACACCTGTTCATCTTTGCACTACGGGCCAAAGATATTCATTAGTTAATATATCATTCATCTTTGCACTACAGGCTAAAGATATTCAATAATATCATCATTAAAGACCGAGGATGATGAAAAACATTTTAGAGAACGAATTCAAAAGGAGATGAAGGACAAATATTAGGGATTAGTATTACGGTTTATCCAAGATCACTAATACTTCATAATAACAAATTTTGAAGCAGAATTCAAAAATAACGATCAAAACATGGATACAATCAAAGATAGTAGCCAAAATAGATATATTGGACAAAAAGGAAAATTTTTATTTTTTGGTGAATAGTGCTGTATTCGTGAATAGTGTCATATACGTGAATAGTGCTGTATACGTGAATAGTAACCCCGACACAAAAAGTTGCAAATTTGATTAAAAAGTTCACCAATATTTTGGCATAATGATATTGAAGAAAATAACAACCCTTACCTCAAAATAACGGTACTTCTGATCGGAATATCGGATAGAAAACCGAAGGAAACTTGTACCGAACAGCAACTCTCAAAGTATCAAAATACTCACAAAAATACGCTCGAGAATCTAGAGAGAAAGAAAACTTATTTCTGGTGTGATTTTCAATTCTAACCTAAGCGTCTATTTATAAGAAAATGCTAGAACGCCATAGGAGACTAAAATAATAAATTAATATTATTTATTCTCATTTTTTCTACGCATGCTTTGAAAGCCATCAGCCCCTCATTTCTGAAATTTCAGCAGCCCACATGTTATTAATACCAACCAAAAGTGGGTCCCACCCATAAATTTAATAAAAATCATTTTATTTTTCAAAACTTCAACAATTCATAGAAAATAGCATATTTATCAGAAAAATACAAATTATATGTCCATTTCGTATGAAATCGAATTCTCTACAACTTTGTAGCTTTGAGTTTTTCCAAATTCTAAACAAAAAATATCTGAAATCCATAAACGGGTGATTTTTAATACTTCCCTTCCGACAAAATACTGATAAAACACCTCAGCATTAATTTCTTCCATTATATCCACATAAAATAAATATATCCATCAATTATATCAAATAAATATTTCCTTAAAAAAATAAACCAATAATTAATTATTCACAAATAATATTACAGAATCACACTTATGACAACCAGGCAGTTCCCAGGAAAGAGGGGGCTTTCCAATAAGGATTTCTTCTTACTGACGCGCAATTAGGTGACCAAACCTCTCCTTGATAGAACTTTCTAGACATTGCCAATAATGCTATCTAATAATATTATTCAAATAATATGAATTATTGATCTGATAATGGGAAATATTGTGCAATGACAATTGTTGAAACAACAATAATATAAACTATCAACGCAGTAATTATTGAATCAATAAAATAAAATATTGAACAGTAACTACTGTAACAATTACTGAGTAGTGCCTTCTTACGTACAAATCAATAATTTAATAATCTTTGTGCAATATCGTAATGCTAACAACAACCATGCGACATCAGATTTTAACCACGAGTATTCCAACGGTGTTAATATGAATAACTACACTAGCTTATTTATAAAAACTCATACTTTGTCGCTTTTTCTTCATCCGAAGCGCTTATTCATTATGAGCCCCACGAATGGTCATCTTGTGCATTTAATATTCCCGACAAAAAAAAGAATATTCCACGACCAAAAGAATATTCCCCGACAAAAATGAATATTTTATAACCACTTGCTTAATTTGTAAAATTTGCACATTTCACCCATAACCAAAGCATTATATCAAATTAACACCTTATTAATTTAGAATAGAGAAAAATTTAATTTTATTTACAATAAGTTGGGGTCTTACAACCTCCCCTCCTTATAAAATTTCATCCTCGAAATTGACGTACGTACCTGGTGTTTCGAACAGGTGAAGGTACCTCGCTTTTATTTCTGATTCCAACTCCCAGGTCATTTCCTCAATAGCATGGTTCCTCCACAAAGCCTTAACTTGTGGTATAACCTTGGTACATAGGACATGCTCTTTCCTATCCAAGATCTTAACAGGTACCTCCTCATACGTTAAATCTTCGGCTATCTCGTCTGGTTCTAACGCAATAATGTGGTTTGGGTCTTTCACATATTTACGCAGCATAGATATGTGGAAAACATTGTGAACATGAGACATACTTGGAGGTAACGCGAGTCTATAGGCCACATTTCCTATTCGGTCAAGAATCTCAAATGGACCAACAAACCTTGGATTGAGCTTTCCTCTCTTTCCAAATCTTGTAACTCCCTTCCATGGAGCAATACGTAATAATACATGATCCCCAATATTAAATTCCACGTCCTTTTTGATGAAGATCAAGATAACTCTTTTTGTCGATGTTGTGAGGTTTGAATCGTTGTCGAATCATTTGGATCTTTACGTAGTCATGCGTACTAATTACGGTCCCAACAACGTTGCTTCTCCCACCTCGTCCCAAAGATAATTTGGAGAATGACACTTTCGCCATCATACAACACCTCGAACGGAGCCATGCCTATACTTGCTTGATAACTGTTGTTGTAAGAGAATTCCACCAGTGGCAAGTACTTATCCCAACTTCCTTTAAAATCTAGGACATAGAGTCTTAATAGATCTTCAAGGGTTTGAATAGTCCTTTCCGATTGCCTGTCCGTTTGAGGATGGTATGCTGAACTGAATCATAAATCCGTGCCCATAGCTTTCTGTAGGCTAACCCAAAATCTTGAAGTGAATCTTGGGTCACGATCCGAAACTATGGATACTGACATGCCATGCAATCTCACAATCTCATTCACGTACATACGAGCAAGACGTTAAAGGGAATAAGTCTCACGTATAGGCAAGAAATGAGCAGACTTGGTTAATCTTTCAACAATAACCCAAATCGCATCTATGCCTTAAGAAACCTTGGGAAGACCCGTAACGAAATCCATAGTAATGTGTTCCCACTTCCATTCCGGAATTTCAAGTGGTTGCAATGGACCTTTTGGTATTTGATGCTCCGCCTTTACACGTTGACAAGTTAAACACCTCGAGATAAACTTCGCGATCTCTCTCTTCATATTGTTCCACCAAAATGTATGTCGAATATTATGATACATTTTGGTACTCCCAGGATGGATTACAAACGGGGTGTTGTGTGCCTCCATCATGATTCTATGCTTCAATTCAGAATCGTTAGCAACGCAAAGTCTAGAGTTGAATCGAAGTATTCCTTCTTCATCAATTCTTGCTTCTGGAATAACACCTTCTTGCACTTTCTTCTTCATACGCATCAGCCCCAGGTCCATAGCTTGAGCACCTTTAACTTTATCGATTAAAGTTGGTTCTACTCGTATATTCGCCATCATCACGTGTGTCCCTGGAGTCTTTAATTCTATCTCCATCCTTTGCAAGTCATACAAAATGGGCCTTTGCGTTGACAACATCACACTCGTACTCGCATATGATCTTCTACTCAATGCGTCAGCTACTACGTTCGCTTTTCCAGGATGATATTGAATAGTGTGATCGTAATCTTTCAATAGCTCAATAAGTAGGCATTCTTATATGTTGAGTTCTTTTTGGGTGAAGAAATATTTGAGGCTTTTATGGTCCGTATAAATCTCCACTTTCTCCCCATACGGTAGTGTCTCCAAATTTTCAACGCGAATAATCATCAAGCTAACTCCGCATCATGAGTAGGATAATTCCTCTCATATTCTTTGAGTTGTCATGAGGCATAGGCCATGACTTTCCCATGTTGCATGAGAACACATCCTAACCCTTTGCACGAAGCATCGTTTGAGATAACAAATCCATCCGAACCGGATGGTATTGCTGCAGCAGTGCTTAAAAATGAGTCTCCTCTTGAGCTCTTGGAAACTCTTCTTGCATTCCTCGCTCCATACAAATTTTGTATCTTTCTGAGTCAATTGAGTTAACGGAGTAGCGATTCGAGAAAATCTTTCCACGAATCTTCGATAATAACTAGCTAAGCCCAGAAAGCTGTGTACTTCGGTCACCGACTTCGGTTGCTCCCAACTTTGTATTGCTTCAATCTTCGTTGGGTCAAAAGATACTCCATGTTTTGACACCACGTGCCCAAGAATGCTACTTCCTCAAGCCGTAAACTCGTGCATTTCTTGACTTGGCATAAAGCTTGTTTTCACGAAGCCTTTCAAGTATCGACTTCAAATGGTGCTCATGATCTTCACGGCTTTTGGAATAGATGAGGATGTCATCAATAAAGACAACAACGAACCGATCCAAATATTCCTTGAATACACGGTTCATCATATCCATGAAAGCGGCGGGAGCATTAGTCAATCCAAAAGACATGACTAAGAATTCATAATGCCGTCATCGAGGTTACGGCGCGCTTTGGAATATCCTCATTTTAATCTTCACCGATGATATCCGAATGAAGATCGATCTTTGAAAAGAATTTTGCTCCTTGCAATCGGTCGAACAGTCATCAATGCGAGGTAACGGATACCTATTCTTGATGGTGACATGGTTTAATTCTCGATGAGTCAATACAAAGTCGCATACTCCCATCTTTCTTCTTTACGAATAAAACAGAGCACCCCAAGGAGATGTACTAGGGCCGAATGAAACCGATGTCTAATAACTCCACAGTTGGACTTTTAACTCCCGAAGTTCAATAGGAGCCATTCGATATGGGGTTTTAGAAATGGGTTTTGTGCGGTTCAAGGTCAATAAAGAATTCAACATCACGTTCTGGGGGTAGACCGGGAAGTTCTTCAGGAAATACATCAGGAAATTCTCTAACAACAGAAATATTATTCAAATCTGACTTGTCTTTATTCAAATCCATAATATGGGCTAAGAAAGCTTGACATCCGTTTTTCAATAAACGAATAGCTTTGTGACTTGATATGACAGTGACTGATTTTAGTGGTTTAGTTGTTTGAATTCGTATGACAGATTGGTTAGGAATATGAAAACTAACAACCTTACGAAAACAATCAATTTTGGCATGATGAGTGGTTAACCAATCAATTCCTAAAATCACATCAAAAGCAAGTATCTTTAAAGAGATAAGATCAACAGGTAATGTGATAGTGCCAACTTGGATTAAGCAAGATTTATAAACTGTAGATGTAATGAAGGTTTCACCCAATGGAGTTTCAATAGATAAGTCAAAGTCCAATTTCTCCAGAGTCAAGTTTAAACGTTGAGCACAAGCAGGAGAGATAAAAGAATGGGTAGAACCGGTATCTAGTAAGGTATAAACTTCGCAAGAATTCAAGATTAGCTTACTCGTGATCACCTTGTTCGGGTTCCTCACGTTTTTGCCAGTTACGACAAACGCTCTAATAGGAACTGCTGATTTTAACTTATCCGGGACAGCCTTTGGAGTCACCATCCCTGCTGAACTTGGTTTTGCTACAGAGCAGTCTCGAGCTATATGGCCCTCCTTTCCATAGTTATAACATACCTTGGATTGTTGTGGGCCAGTTTGGGGTGATATGTCCCTCTTTCCGCATTTGTAACATCTAATCGGCGGCCGATCTCCTCCCCAGAATTTGTTGTTGGTCTTTGGTCTTCATCTTGATGTCTTTTCGTCATTGTTGAATCTCCTCTTTCTGAAATTTCCACTTGACTCACCTCTCCTATTATCATGGCCATGATTACCCCACGAGTGGTTACTGCCTTTTTCCTTATTTTTCCCTCCTCATTTGGTTATCATCACCGACGATCATGTTGTCCTTAGTGTATGACCACAGTTGTGGTCCCTCGGTTGAGTATACTCATTATCTCGCTCTAATAATTGAGCCCTGTTGACAACATCTAAATATAGAGAAAATTTATGAGAGATAAGGTATTGACGAATCTCGGGTTTTAAACCTCTCAGAAACATTCGCATCATACGTTCCTCATTTTCTACCAAATGAGGTGCAAACCTAGATAACTCCGTGAACTTTGCCTCGTACTGAGACACCGTCATGTTGTTCTATTCCAGTCTAATAAACTCTACCTCCTTCATATGATGAATACTTTCGAAAGTACTTTTCATTGAATAGTTTAAAATCTTTCCCAAGACATGTTGAGTGCGGTGGTCAGTACGCTTACATGATTCCCACCAATAATCTGCCTCTCCACAGAACATAAAGGTGGTGAATGGAACCTTCTGTTCCTCCGTGCATCCCAAGACATCGAATATCTTAGTAATTTGCTTGACCCATGTTTCCGCCTTAATTGGATCGGGCTTTCCCCAGAAATCTGGTGGTCCCAACTCCTTGAACTGCTTGGTTGTGACAGACCGCGCGTTGCCATCATTTCCACCCGTATTTTGTACACGAGTCTCCCTTGTCTGATTTTGCATGAACTGCAAAAAGCTCCTAAACATTCCATCATTCATCGTTTGCTCGGTAGTGTTGTTTACAGGAGGAATATTGCCTTCCTTTTGCACGTTCTCTTAGTTTGTGACTAAAGGTTGTTCCACAGTCTCATACACTCCATTGTTAACGTTCTTAGCAGCCATTCTTAAATACTGCCATAAAATAAGGGTTAATTAAACAAATTAACATATCACATAATATCCCTATATTATGACCGACCAACAAATAAGCTTAAATAGGACACACTAGCGAAGGATTTACTCATCTCTCCCCTCCTAGTTCTATTCCCCGAAATCCGCCAAAGACCATATCCCTAAGCTTTGATACCAACTGTGACACCCCCAAAATGGGTATACAACAACCATTCTGAGTCAACAAATACATGGTACAGAAAGAAAACTACAACTTCAATAATACAATTGTCGTGCAAAATATGACAACACATACTATGAGTTTAAATACAAATATTGTCTTATAGACAATATCCACACTCAAATAAATCCTCATTACAATTATTCAAACACTATTTTACAGAAATAGTGAGGACTGCTAACACATCTTTCTAGAACCATCACTCCATACCCCGATTAGATCCTGCTATGTTCTCACCTCCTGAAAAGAAAAATGGAACAAAAAGGAAAAGAGTGAGCTCAACTAGCCCAGTAAAGAATATTATGACTAAGATAATATACAACAAATTATCGTTAGTCCTCAACAAGGAAAAATCTAATAGAATATAATAGACAACAAGTTTTAGATCAATATTCTGCAGCGGAAATAGCAATCCATTAGAAGAGTCAAGTAGAGAATGAGTTCTACTATCTTCTAAGATTTAAAAATCCATAATCAATAATTTATCCCTGTAACAACAATCAATATACATCTTTAATCGAATATTCATTTTCGCACTACAGGCCAAAGATATTCATTTGTATCACCAGTTGGTCATGTTCATCTCAACACCTGTTCATCTTTGCACTATGGGCCAAAGATATTCATCGATTAATATATCATTCATCTTTTTTTTGACAGCCAAAGATATTCAATAATATCATCATTAAGGATGAAGATGATGAAAAATATTTTAGAGAACGAATCCAAAGAGATGTAAGGACAAATATTAGGGATTCGTGTTACAATTTATCCAAGATCACTAATACTTCATAATAACAAATTTTGAATCAGAATTCAAAAATAACGATCAAAACATGGATACAATCAAAGATAGTAGCCAAAATAGACATCTTGGACAAAAAGGAAAATTTTTATTTTTCGGTTAATAGTGTCGTATTCGTGAATAGTGCCGTATACGTGAATAGTGCCGTATACATGAATAGTAACCCCGACACAAAAAGTTTTACATTTGATTAAAAAGTTCACCAATATTTCGGCATAATGATATTGAAGAAAATAATATCATTTAAGAAGAAAATAACACCCCTTACCTCAAAATAACGGTACTTTTGATCGGAATATCGGATAGAAAATTTGAAGGAAACTTATGTAGAACAACAACTCTCAAAGTATTAAAATACTCACAAAAATACGCTCGAGAATCTAGAGAGAAAGAAAACTTGTTTCTGGTGTGATTTTCAATTCTAACCTAAGCGTCTATTTATAGGAAAATGCTAGAACGCCATAGGAGACTAAAATAATAAATTAATATTATTTATTCTCATTTTTTCTATGCATGCTTTGAAAGCCATCAGCCCCTCATTTCTGAAATTTCAGCAGCCCACATGTTATTAACACCAACCAAAAGTGGGTCCCACCCATAAATTTAATAAAAATTATTTTATTTTCCGAAACTTCAACAATTCATAGAAAATAGCCCGTTTATTAGAAAAATACGAATTTTATGTCCATTTCACATGAAATCAAATTCTCTACAACTTTGTAGCTTTGAGTTTTTCCAAATTCTAAACAAAAATTATCTGAAATCCATAAACGGGTGATTTTTAATACTTCCCTTCCGACAAAATACTGATAAAATACCTCAGCATTAATTCCTTCAATTATATCCACATAAAATAAATATATCCATCAATTATATCAAATAAATATTTCCTTATCATATAAACCAATAATTAATTATTCACAAATAATATTACAGAATCACACTTATGACAACCAGGCGGTTTCCTGAGAAAGAGGGGCTTTCCAATAAGGATTTCTCCTTCTTGACGCCAGCAATTAGGTGACCAAACCTCTCCTTGATGTAACTTTCTAGACATTGCCAATAATGCTATCTAATAATATTATTCAAATAATATGAATTATTGATCCGATAATGGGAAATCTTGTCAATGACAATTGTTGAAACAACAATAATATAAACTATCAACGCAACAATTATTGAATCAATAAAATAAAATCTCGAACAGCGAAACTACTCAGTAACAATTCTTGAGTAGTGCCTTCTTACGTCATTTAATCAATAATTCAATAATCTTGTGCAATACCGTGTAGTGCTATTGTGCAACCACGCCAGACATCAGATTTTTAACCACCGGTATTCCAACGATTAATTTAATAACTACGTTGTTATTTATAAAAACTCATACTTTGTCATTTTCTTCATCCGCGGTTATTCTACATTATGAGCCCCATGAATGGTCGTGTGCCGTCGTTTAATATTCCCAAACAAAAGAATATTCCATGACCAAAAGAATATTCCCCGACAAAAATGAATATTTTATAACCACTTGCTTATTTTGTAAAATTTGCATATTTCACCCATAACCAAAGCATTATATCAAATTAACACCTTATTAATTTAGAATAATGAATAGAGGAAAATTTAATTTTATTTATAATAAGTTGGGGTCTTACATCCACACCATAATATTCAAAAAAAAATTCGAGAAATTTAGATCTTTATTCGTAAAATTTGGAATTTTATAATCTCCCTTCCTTATGAAATTTCGCCCTCGAAATTTACGTAGGTACCTGGTATGCCTAACAGATGAGGACACTTCGTCAGATTCCAGCTCTTGAGGTATAACCTTTGAGTGTTGAATACATTCCAGGATTTTAACAGGTACATTTTCGTACGTTAAATTATCTGCTATCTCGTCCGGTTCTAAATCAATAATGTGGTTTGGGTCGTCCACATATTTACGTAACATCGATATATGAAAAACGTTATGAATACTCGACATACTTGGCGGTAAAACGAGTCTATAGGCCACAGTTCCTACTCGATCAAGGATTTCAAATGAGTCAATAAAATCGAGGGTTGAGATTTCCTCTCTTCATCGATTCTTTCTTCTAGAATAACGCCCTCTTGAACCTTCTTTTTCACATTCATCAGCTCTGAGTATTTAGCTTGAGCGGCTTTAAATTTATCGATTAAAGTCGATTCTACTCGTATATCCTTTATCTTCACGTAGGTTCGTATATTCACACTCATAAACGCATACGATCTTCTACTCAACGCATCAGCTACCACATTCGTTTTTCCCACGATGGTATTGAATGGTACGATCGTAATCTTCAACAGCTCGAGTCAACGTCTTTGGCGCATGTTACGTTCATTTTAGTTGAAGAAATATTTAAGGGTTTTAGAAATGGGGTTTTGTATTGGGGTCAGTACAAAATTCGATTTCACGCTCTGGGGTAGGCCAAGAAGTCTTCAGAAATACATTAAGAAATTTATTAACAATAGAAATATCATTCACAACTGTGACTCTCATCCAAGACTTGGATAACACGTCACATTGATACATATCAACTTGCCAACGTTATTCACAACGTCCCCTACAGAAAGTTTGGCTTCGGTGCATTCCACACAAGGAAGTTAACAACGAAAGGACCGGGGCTCTTTACTTACGGCTTGATATGACAATGATTGACTTTAGTGGTTTGGTTGCTTGAATTCGCATAACAGGTTGGTTAGGAATATGAAAGCTAACAACCTTATTAAAAATATGATGAGTAGTTAACCAATCGATTCCTAAAATCACATCAAAGGTAAATATTTTCAAAGAGATAAGATCGATAGGTAACGTGAAAGTGTTGATTTGAACAAGATTTATAAATAGTGGAGGTAACGAAGGTTTCTCCCAACTGAGTTTAAACAGATATATCAAAGTCTAACTTCTTCAGAGTTAACTTCAAACATTGAACACAACTAGGTGAAATAAAAGAGTGAGTAGAATCGGTATCTAACACGGTATAGACTTCGCAAGAGTTTATGACTAACATACCCGTGATAATTTTATTCAAGTTCCTCGTCACGAAAAAAAACGCTCTCTCTTAAACTACCGGCTTTGGCTTGTCTGGGACATCCTTTGGCATCACTATCCCAGCTGGACTTGACTTTACCATACGATAAAATCGAGTTAGGTGACCTTCTCTTCCGCAATTAAAACACGCTTTGGATTGCTACATACAGTTTGGACAGATGTGTCCCTCCTGTCCGCATTTGAAACATACGACTGGTGGTCGTTCTTCTTCCTTTGAAACGGGTGCTGGTGCCGACGTCTTCACATCATTGTTGAACCTTCTCTTCTTGAAATGTCCATTCTTATTGTTTTGGCCATGATTACCACCGAAGTGGTTACCATTTCTGGCATGTTGATTCCCTCCATGCTTATTGTCACCGCTTTGATGACTGTTATCACCGGTAATATCATTTTTTCGGATGCTCTATTTTAGTTGGGTTGACTCATTATCGCGCTCCAATAACTGACCCCTATTAACAAGATCTGAATACAAACACAGTTTATGAGAGATAAGATATTAACGTATCTCAGGTTTTAAACCTCTTAGAAATATTCGCGTCATTCTCTCTTCATTATCAACAAAATGAGACGCAAAATCGGGACAACTCGGCAAACTTGGCTTCGTACTGCGACACGGTCATGTTGTTTTGCTCCAACTTGATAAACTCCACCTCCTTCATGTGACGAATACTTTCGTGAAAGTACTTGTCATTGAATGACTCTTAGAACTTCTCCCAAGACATCTTGAGTGCGTCGTCATTTAGAGTGCGTTTACGATTCCCACTAGTAATCGCCTCTTTCATGCAAACATAAAGGTGGCGAATGGAACCTTTTGCTCCTCGAGCATCCCAAGACATCAAATATCTTGGTGATCCGCTTTTAACCACATCTCTACCTTAAGTGGTTCCGCTTTCCCAAAAACTCCGGTGGTCCCAAATCCTTAAATCGCTTAGCGGTGACCAACCGTAATGACATTGTTTCCACTGCATTATGAGCAGAGTCTCTCTCGTTTGGTGTTGCATGAATTATAAAAAGCTCCTAAACGTACCGTCGTTCGTCATTTGATCAGTGTTGTTATTTACAGGAGGATTATCGCCTTCCTGATGCACATTATCCTGATTATTGATCTGTGGAGACTCAACGGTCTCCTGTGCTCCATTGATGTTCTCAACATTCTCGGATGCCATTTTCAAACACTGCCACAAAACAAGGGTTAATTAACATATCAAATATTATCCCTATACTCTGACCGACCAATTAAATATCAAATAGACATAGGTAGGTCATACTAGCGAAGGAATTCCCCGTCTCTCCCTTCCTAGTTCTTGTCTCACATCTCAGCCAGGGATTATATCCCTAACCTTTGATACCAACTGTGACGCCCCCAGAAATAGGTATACATTACCCATCTTGAGTCGCCAAATACATGGTACAGAATAAAAATACAATCTTTAATATACAACAAGAAAGTTATGAGTTTTAATATAAATATTGTCTTCTAGACAATATCCACTCTCAGAATAAGTCCTCATTACATTTATTGTCACACTATTTAACAGAATAGTGAGGAATACTAATACTATCATCTCGACCGCCACCCGCTTCCTGATTAGTCCCGCCACGTTCTCATTTCTGAAGAGAAACGGTGAAGGAAAGGTGAGCTCAACTAGCCCAATAAGAAATATTATGACTAAGATAATGCAAAATAAATTATCATTAATCTTCAACAATGTTAAACTGATAAAATACAATAGACATCAAGTTTAATCAAGAGAGAGCATAATCCATTAAAAGAGTCAAGTAGAATAAAATCTACTATCTTTTATGATTTAAATAGGTTTTCATCACTTTTATCATTGAGACTCGACAAATAAATAATCCACATCATCCACACTTTACTGCTGAGATATTCATTAGTATCACGACCACAAATTATCTATGCACTCACGGGCCAAGGATATTCGTGTATTCATCAACGGTCCTGATCATGCCATAAAACAATTCATCTTTGCTCCCTTGGCCGAAGAGAATCCATAGCCATAATCATACCAAAATTGTCCATCAATGCACTACGGCGAATGAGGACTTTTTCCACATCATTTGTAACATTACTACTATGATTATACCGAATAATCCTGGTCATAATCATACCATGTCCATCTATGCACTACAGGCCACAGATTACTTTCAACATAATATAAACATGAGGATGATGACAATGATATAAGAATTCAATAAAAACAAGTTCAAGAATTAATTTACCCAGGAACTAATAACGTCCAAATTGTCAACATGATACTTCTTTGTAGAGTAAAATTCAAGAATGCTCAGAAGAATATTTCCATGAGAAGATACATGAAGCGCAAATATCAAGGATATTCCACTAATTTCATGGAGTATAGAAGTCAAAACTTTAACCAACTGAGTATAATAAAGAATGGAATAACAAAAGAAATCACCATGCATGTGGTACTTTGCATGTACATATTATTCCAATAGAATAATAAATAACGGAACCGGTCGGTAATATCTGCAACCGGCAGTGATATTCCAACGAAATAATAAAGAATAGAATAACAACAAAATCACCATGCATGCAGATTACTTGGCATGACAAAGTTATTCCAATGAGAATAATAAATAACGGAACCAAAGTCGGTGAAATTACATTCGCGCCGACGGGATGTTCCAATGAATAATAAAGAATGGAATAACAACGTAAATCACAATACATGCGGTACTTTGCATGCATAGGCAGGTTATTCCAATGAATAATAAATAACGGAACCCAGTCCAAAGTAGTAAAAAGCATGACATGTGATATTCCAATGAGAATAATAAAGACGGAACCGGTCCTTAAACGTAAATTGGCAGACGGTGATATTTCAACAAAATAATAAAGAATGGAATAACAGAATAATTTCACCAAGTATAGGGTAGACCGCGTATACAGGTTATTCCAACAGAATAATAAATAATGTAATAACAGAAGTTCTCTTCATGAATACGAAAGAAATAATACCCCTTACCTTATAAAGAAGAAATTGGATATAGAAGTAGTGAAGTAGCAGAATACTTTTCTTCTCTCTCTCTAAAGTTTCAGTGAATTTGTAAGAACTAATGAAGGAATGGGCTTCTATTTATAGAAGAATGGACTGCATAGTAACTAATTCATGAACGGTCCAGATTGATTTACTTTTAATCGGACAGTCCAGATTTAAAGCAAAATCTTTTTAATAAAATATAATATATTCTATTTATAATCTAATAAAACGAATAACTTTATAAAAGTATTACATTTTATATAAAAAAAAATTTACTATGCAAAACACTATACACAGCACTATGCAACACTATCATAATAAAATATAATATATTCTATTTATAGAATAACTTTATAAGAGTATTACATTTTATATAAAAAGATTTTACTATGCAAAACACTATGCATAATAGAATATAATATATTCTATTTATAGAATAACTTTATAAAAGTATTATGTTTTATATAAAAGTATTACATTTTATTACATTAATAATACTAATAAAACAAAACTTATATATATAACAATCAACAATAATTGAATCAAATAATGTGAGATACTATGTCGTGAATCTTGTAGTAATAATTGAACAAAATTTAGTGACTTCTCATGTATAGCATCAATAATCAATACTGGTATTACTTATATACACCACATGTATTCTTGTACTTTTTACTACCGAAAGTAGTTCAACGGTATTAAAGGTAAAACTTCCATGTTATTTTCATAAAAATATTTTTTCGTCGTTCTCAATCCGATGAATAATTCCGTTAATAGGGTCCACCAATGATTGTGTCGTCGTCACGAATATTCCCCAACACAAAGAATATTCCCCGACCAATCGAATATAATATAACAACTTGCATACTTTGCAAAATTTATAAATATTACCCACAACTATAATATTATATTAAATCCACACCATAATATTCAAAAAAAATCGACAAATTTAAATCTTTATTCGTAAAATTTGGGATTTTACAGGTAGGACACACTAGCGAAGGATATTACTCGTCTCTCCCCTCCTAGTTCTATTCCCCGATCTCCGCCAGAGACCATATCCCTAAGCTCTGATACCAATTATGACGCCCCCAAAATAGGACTAATCCACCCAACCTATTCTGAATCGCCAAATACATAGTACAGAAATAACTACAACTTTATTATTATAATTGTCGTTCAAAATACAACAACACATATACTGTGAGTTTAAATGCCAACTGTGACTCTGGACACCAACTTATGTCAGCACCTCACATGTATTCATTACATAAAGGTATAGTCAATAACTATTTTAGAAAATAAAATCTTTGGAAAATGCTCAAAAAAACCTTTGTACATAGGACGACATGCATCTAAGTTATAATAGATATCATATGTGTCGATAATTATTCTTGGTTGACCCAATAGACCCCAAAGAAAAACAAGAAGATTACTATCATATTCTTTCCAATGGTGAGCCTTCTCTTGACATATAATTATCTCCACTGTTTGTAATTGAAAATTATATTTCAACCAAACTCCAAGATTATATAGGTAGTGCTCGTAAATATAATCGGCAAGTGGATGTGCACAACCCTGTCTTATGATAAAATGAAGTCGTAGGTCATTAGACATCTTGTATGATAGTAGCAAAACACCCTTCCAAAGTTGGGTTCACCTCACCCTATTGTTGTTCACCAAATCAATTATTAAGTGACGTATAATATACGACACACGCATCTTAGGTCCTCAATACAATTATATATTGTATGTCATGTCATTTTATAATGTGTTGAGAAACTTTGACAGTCTCGGACCATCACATTATTCCCCTATTATCCCCGCTCGACCCAGCTACACTCTTATTACCTGAAAGGAATTGTGAAGCAAAAGTGTGAGCACAAATAGCCCAGTACAGAATATCATAACTAAAGAAAATTAAATTATCAATAGCCTTCGTCAGTAATAAATCAGAGATTTAGAACATATGGTAGATGATAAAACTTTTCAACCATAGTCTATTATCTTCTCCATGTTAAAAGTCCACCAACAATGTTTTAACCCTATAACATCAATCAATAGTTCCTGTCCACAGTCATGTGAATAACTCATAATCATAATTTTAGTTCTAAATTCCTCCTCTCATCCAAGACGAAGATAATTTTCATCACCCATCTTTACCTGAAACATCAAAGATCATGGTTATACCAAATCACAGTTCCTATTCATAATCATACTAACAAATTCATCTTTGCACTACGGGCCAGAGATATTCATTAACAGTTCATCTTTGCACTAAAGGCTAAAGATATTCATTAACAGTTCATCTTTACATGACATGCCAACGATATTCAACAACAAGTCATCTTTGCACTACAGGCCAAAGATATTCAACAACAGGTCATCTTTGTACTACAGGCCTAAGATATTCAACAACAGGTCATCTTTGCTACTCTGAGCCAAAGATATCAATCAATCAGTTCTTCTTTGCACTTCTGAGCAAAGGCATACAATCATAAAACCAATAAACAACAAATTCATATATGCACTACGGGCCAAAGATGACTTTCATCACAATATAAGCATGAGGATCATGACAAGGATATAAAGAATTAATCACATGAGATAAAGGATAAATTTTTAAAGACTTTAATAATTTAATTTATCCAGAATTCAATATTATCCAAATTGTCAACATGATACTGCTTTGTGGAGTAAAATTCAAAAATAATATTATATCAAAAATGATTTGAACAGAAATAATATTTCAATGAATATTTAACGAAGATAATAACATTATTCATTATATTATAAACTCCATTTAATATTATTCATTATATAATAACATTAAATTCATTTACTAATATTATTAATCATTAAATAAAATTTTAAATCAATGATTTCATAACAACTTAATCCAGATGTTATAAATCATTTAATAATCTCATAATCTAATTTTATTAATATTACCACAATATTTTAATCATTTTTAAAACTTATAAACAGTTTATTTTAATTGTTTACACTTTACTAATTAATGCATTTAATCATCCTAAAATGCCAAACTCATAAGATTTCATCACCAATAACCAAAACTCTCATTAAAAATCTGCATATACCTTATATAGGATTCTCAAGCCATAAAATTCTATTTTCCAATTTTCTTACTTCACATAACATATTTAATTCATTTACTCATAACTAGTCCATTTTCATAAAAAATACCAAATCAGTCCCCGAAAATTTTCTTTTCTAGGATTTAGCAGAATATAGTATCATATTGAACATATATTTTTCTCAGAATTTTTAAAATTCATTTACTATTTTTCATATGGCCAAAACTGTCGAATATTTAGACATTTATCATAAACTGTACTTTTGTCCCAAAATTCCGAAATTTACAAAGTATACATCTATTATATACATGTATTTCCAATAAAAATTTCACCAATTTTGGAGTTAACCACAAGGAGTTATAAGGGTTTACTTTTAAAATAGTCTTTTCCCATAAAATTCATAGCTTCTAATCTATAAATCCAAAAATCGCCATTTTTGGACTCAATCTAGAAAACTCATCAAATTATCATTTTAAATTTTTTCAGGATTTTTTGAGGGTCAAAAAAATTACCAAACTGAAAAACATAATAACCCTTACAATCCCTTACCTCAAAAGAGTATTATTTCTTACTGGAATATCGAATGTAAAGTCGAAGGAAACTTGCACTGAATAGAAATTCTCAAAGTATCTAAATACTCACAAAAATACGCTCGATAATATAGAGAGAGAAAACTTATATTTCTGGTGTGATTTTCAATTATAAGTTAAGCGCATATTTATAAGAAAATGCTAGAACGCCAAAGGAGACTAAATTAATAAAATAATATATGATTTTTTCTATGCATGCTTCATTGGAAAATTAGCAGCCCACCATAATTGAAACTTAATTCAGCATATTTTATCAACAAATGACAAAAGTGGGGCCCACCCATTTTTTAATAAAAATATTTAATTTCTGAAACTTCAATAATTCATAATAAATAGCCCTTTTATCAGAAAAATACGAATTTTATGTCCATTCCATACAAAATCGAATTCTCTACAACTTTGTAGCTTTAAGGTTTTTCAAATTCCAAACAAAAAATATCCGAAATTCACAAACGGATTATTTTAAATACCTCATAAAATTCATAACAAATCATACGTTAATTTTTAACGGTTCAAAATTTGTGGACATATACTTAACTTATATATGTATAACATATTCAAAAATCACAACGATCCAACGGTCGGATTAAAATGATAACTCACGCAATAGAGCTTTAAGAACACTGATTTGATTTTTAATACCTCCATTCCGACAAAAATACTGATAAAATACCTCAATATTAATTCCTTCAATTATATCCACATAAAAATAAATATTTCCTTCATTTATATCCACATAAAATAAATATTTTTTTATCATATAAATCAATAAATAAATACTCACAAATAATATTACGATCACAATAATGATGACCAGGTAGTTTCCTTGGAAAGGGGCTTTCAGATAAGGATTTCTCCTTCTTGGCGCAATTAGGTGACCAAATCTCTCCTTGACAGAACTTTCTAGACATTGCCATTAATGTTATCTAATAATATTATTCAAATAATATGAATTATTGACATGATAATGGAAAATACTGTGCAATGACAATTATTGAAACAACGATAATATAAAATATCAACGCAGCAATTATTGAACCAATACAATAAAATATTGAACAGTAATTACTGTAACAATTATTGAGTAGTGCCTTCATACGTAAGAATCAATAGTTCAAAATATTGTAACAATCTTGTGTACTTCTTATGCGACCACGCCAGACATCTTGTATTTTAACCACTGGAGTAATCCAACAGTGTTAACGGTAATAATTATGTCATTATTTATAAAAACTCAAACTTGTCATTTTTTTCATCCGACAATTATTCTGTTATGGGGCCCACAAATGGTTGTGCCGTCGTACGAATATTCCCCGACAACAAGAATATTCCACGACCAAACGAATATTCTCCGACAACAATGAGTATTTTATAACCACTTGCTTATTTTAAAAAAAATTATATATATCACCCTTAACTTTAAACTTTTATCAATTTAACCATTTACTGAATAATAATTATAAGAAAAATTGACTACTTTTATTTCATAATATTCGGGGTCTTACAATTGGTGAGAATGAAAGAAGAATTAAACTTCTATTTATAGGAGAATGGACTAAATAGTAACTAATTCAAGAACGGTCCAAATTGATTCACTATTAGAACGGACGATCCATATTGATTACTATTAAAACCACAACCGACTGTCCAGATTGATTTACTTTTAAAACCACCACCGACGGTCCAGATTGATTTACTTTTAAAACCACCATCAATGGTCCAGATTGATTTACTATTAAAACCACCATCAATGGTCCAATTAATTTACTATTAAAACCACCACTAATGGCCCAGATTGATTTAACATATTAAACTTTTGTACTCCTAAAGTTTTCAAAGTTTGCATTATTCCCCTCTAACTTTTGTAATTCACTTATCTTCAGTAAACACATTCTTAATACTTCAACAATTATTCATCATTAATATTATAACTCACAATATTTAACAACCAGATCATTCCCAGGAAAAGAGGGGGCTTTTCGATAAGGATTTCTCCTTATTGGCGCGCAATTAGGTGACCAAACATCTCCTCAACAGAACTTTCTAGACATCGTTAATATTGAAAATAATAATATGAATAACTTTGTCGTCTCAATTATTGATTTAATAATATAAAATATTATGAAGATGATATTGTGACAATAATTGAATTAAATAACATGAGATACTATGCAACAATTACTGTACTAATAATTGAGTATAACTGAGTGACTTCTCAGGTAAGCATCAATAATCAATACTGTGTGCTACTGTACAACCACGCGTATTACTGTACTTTTACCATCGGGTAGTTCAACAGTTTAACGGTAAAACATCCGCCATTATTTTTATAAAAGATATTTCTGTCGTTTTTTAACTACGATGATACTTAGTTAATGGGATTCACCATGATTGTACTGCATCGTCGATTTAATATTCCCGACAAAAGAATATTCCCCGACCAAACGAATACTCCCCGTCACAACGAATATTTTATATTAACTTGCTTACTTTGTAAAAAATTTCACATATCACCCTTAACTTTAACCTTTTATCAATTAAACCATTTACTAAATAGAATAATAATTATTAGAAAATTGAATACTTTTATTTCATAAAATTCGGGGTCTTACAAAGTTCGTGTTGATTAAAGATGAAATTGATATTTACATTATGTTGGGATTATTAGTGTTAGTGGAAATCGACATCTATTCCGATAATAATTGATGTCTGGAGGTTATATTGACCAATCGGGTAATTAATCAAATAAATGAGCAATTAATTGTTATTAATTCGCATGCTTATAACTATTTGAGTCACATGATTGTACTGTTGATTCACATGATATACTATTAGGGAAAGTGGTGCAAGTTTGATAATACTTTTAGGACTAAATTAAAAATGAAGAAAAAGATGAAGGTATTATACTGTAATATTTCGAGCCCCAAAATGTGCAATTATCGAAACTATATTTTCCTATAAATAGAAGCTCATTCTTCTTTCATTCTCACCAATTCACTAAGACTCACAAGAGAAATTATAGAGAGAAACTATAGAGAGAGAAGTTATAGAGAGAAAGAAGAAGAGAAGTCTGCTACTTCACTATTCCAGTATCCAGTCTTCTTCTAAGGTAAGGGATATTATTTATTTCATATTCTGAAGAGATATTATTTTTTTGTATTCGTATGAATATTATTTTAGTTCAATATTCGTAAGGAATATCATCTTCGTTCAATATTCGTAGGAATATTATTTTCGTTCAATAGTCGTAAGGGGTATTATTTCTTTCATATTCATGAAGAGAGTTATTTTCTTTCAATACTCGTAAGGGTTGTTATTCCATTCTTTATTATTCTGTTGGAATAACTTTGTCTACACTGGACTCTCTGCATGCATGGTGAAATTCTTACATTATTCCATTCTTTATTATTCTGCTTTGAATAACTTTGCTCTACGCGGACTACCGCATGCATGGTGAATGACCCTTCGTATTCATTCTTTATTAAATTGTGGAAATGATCTGTTTACGTGGATTACCGTATTGCGGATGAAACTCCATTTGCAGTTTCGTATATTCTATTATACTCGTATGAGATATCCTTTCTTCTGTACTCATCATGGAATATCGTTTTCTTTTGTATTTTCCTTTTATGAGTACTATTCATGAAGTACTATTCACATGTACTATTCACAAAGTACTATTCATAAAATATTATTCATGAGTACTATTCATAAAATACTATTCACGGGGTACTAATCCTGAAGTACTATTAATAGGATACTATTCACTCGGGTACTATTCACCCAAAATACTATTCATGACAAAAATTAATTTCTTTTCGGTCCAAATCATTTTTGATACAATATTATTCTTGAATTTTACTCCACAAAGCAGTATCATGTTGACAATTTGGATATTTTTGAACTCTGGATAAATTTAAAATCTTTAATATTTATCCTTGTTTTCATTTGATTAATGCTTATATCATTGTCATCATCCTCATGCTCATATTGTGATGAAAGTCATCTTTGGCTTACGTGCATAGATGGACTATTGATTGGTATGATTATGACCAGGGATCATTCGGTATAATCATGACCCATAATGTTATAAATGATGTGGTCAAAGTCCTCATTGGCCTGTAGTGCATTGATGGACAGTTATTGGTATGATTATGACCAGGGATTATTCAGTATAATCATGACCATTGATGATTACATGAATATCCTTGGCCCGTAGTGCAGGGATGATTCGATGATGTAGTTTATTTATTAAGCTGAGTCTCAGCGATAAAGTTGATGAAAAACTTTCTAATGTAGGGTTTCGACACAGAAACGCACATCGAAAATAGAACAATTTAAAGCAATTTCTGAAACCCTAAACAGGATCCATGCGAAAATAATTAATTCAGTGGTTAGAAATTATACCGAATATGAAAATGTTACTAATTGATGCGCTTCGAATCTCACTTTGCAATCCAAACGAATCGCGCCTTCTACGGTTTCATACGAGCATGCGAACCATCGTGCGATCTGCGATGGCAATCTGGCTCGCGATACTAGCCAAAAAAAGGAATGGATTTTAGAATTGCTTTCTCTAGTCTCTCTCTAAGAAGCGGCTAGGGTTATGATGTTATAATATTACCTAAGTGGCTACTATATCATATATATATAGTAGTTAAAAAGGATTAATCAAAATGTATTTTAATAAAATCCGAATTTATATATATATATATATATATATATATATATATATATATATATATAAATTAAGTCTTACTTAATTAATATACATATATACAAATTATCCTTTTAATTTAAATTAAATGATTTAAATACTATTAATCATATTAATATATTTAAATCCTTGAAATTTAAATTAATTCCATTTTAAATTACGTTCTATGTGTGTGACCCTATAGGTTATTATTACGTTGGCAATAATTTTAAAATTATATTATAAAATTATAAACAGTGAGCGGCATCTAGTAATGCATCACTGCTACCCAAGTAATAATAAGATCGATGATTCGATACAACCTTTCGTGACCAATGTTTCAATGTAATTTAATCCTTTTAACCTTAATATCCTGTATTAAACTTGAGTCATGGAATGTGTCATACTCTTCATAATTTAATCTGAGTTTTCTTGATCAATCAGCAGACTATATGAAACAAATCACTATTTGAGCATGGCCATGCATTTCATAGTCCTACTCAATCAAGAGGCCTATGGATATCATCCCTAATATATAGGAGGGTTAAATTCCATCTAGATCACTCATATTCCTCACATGATTCATGATGTACCCAATAATCACCTTTATAGTCCACCCTATTAAAGGTGACATTTGATGATATCAAAGTACATAAATTCCCGTGTAGTAATATAGTGATTTCGGTTTGAGGAGGACCATTACATCATTATCACTATGAGAATTTCTAATGACACTTAGCATAATGCTCCACATAAAATTCTCATGGTGGAGTGCATCCGATTACATCGTTCTCTAACATGTACCTATACATTGACTTAATATCTCATATATTTATGACCAATGAGATTTGGTCATCAATCGATCCACATACTAGTCTCAATGCATCAATGTTGTCCCATCAACAATGATACTCGACTAGGGACATTTAAGAACAATGATACTAATTGTAATTATATAATCTCATGTTCAAGTCACATACTTGAAACCATATAATTTGTATCACTATTCTAAGGAATTTTATTGTGTTAACAATTATATAACGCAGTAAATAAAACCATAATAAAATCATTCATTTATTCAATCAAATATAATATCAAAACGTTAAGCAATTATATCAAATAATTGGCCTCTAGGGCATAAACTCTAACATTTAAATCATAAAAGATAGTAGATATCATGCTCTACTTGACTCTTCTAATGGATTTCTTATTCCGCTACAGTTGTTGATCTAAAACATGTTGTCTATTGTATTCTATCAGTTGTTATACTCTTGAAGGCTAAGGATAATTTATTCTGCATTATCTTAGTCATAATATTTCTTACTGGGCTAGTTGATCTCACCCTTTGCTTTCATTGTTCTCTTCAGGAAATGAGAATATAGCTGGGACTAGTCGGGGAACGGAGTGACAGTTCAGATGGTTGCATTAGTAGTCCTCACTATTCTTTGAAATAGTGTGATAATAAATGTAATGGGGACTCCATTGAGTGTGGATATTGTCAAGATGAGAATATTCGTATTAAAACTCTTAGATTATGTTTTGTCGTATTTTACAAGATAGTTGTATAATTAAGTTGTATTTAAATTTTGTACCATGTATTTGGCGACTCAAGATGGGTGATGTATTCCTATTTTGGGGGCGTCACAATACTGGAGTACTTTGCTGATTCATACAAACTTTGATAGATGTGTACTGATGCTCTGTGAACTGATTATTAGAGATACGAGGGAGGATGGACTGTCTCTTGAGCTCGTCTCTGAAGTTGGTAATGAATTCCACTTCATCTCCTTCATCTTCTTTGTCGTGCAGCTTCATCAATTTTTTGTCTACTCTTTCCTGAGTATCAGGGTCAGCTGCCTTCATAGTTTGAGAGATTTGTGAGATTCAGCTTCAATGTGTTCCTTACTCAATTTGAGCATTGCTATTCTTAGTAGATCATTGCTCCCCCATAGTTGATACTTCCATCTTAGAAGAAAATGGACTAGCTTCAGTGTATACATCTTTGTACGGGTGCCTTGCCCTTCTCCCTCTAGTTGGAATCTTCTGAGCTGATATGATATTTTCATAGTTGAATCAGCTCCATTATATCATAGAGAACTTACTTTGAAAACTGATTACTCCACGATCTGCTAACTAGACACTACGAACGTAGGTTCTTATCATCTAGACTTTTAGCATATGTTGTACTCATAGAGTTTCCACTCTACAACTTATTCTTCACCATCATCGTCAGATGGTCATGAATATGATCTTTCTTCTTGATCCCCGTGAGTATGGATGTTAGGATCCCATGATATGCTCATTAAACTTCTTTGACTTCGGAGACACACTGTCTTCAGATGAGAGCTCTGGCCTTGAATGTTCTTTGAATGGGAGCATAGCTGAGGGATTTTGATGTTCTAGCTTGGTAGGAGCTTGGTAACTAAACTTTAGCCTTTCTTAGTTATGGTTAGATAACATCAGGTACCTGCAGGTTAAGTGATTTTCTATTTTGGTACCCATTTTGATTTGGGTCCTGCTAGGTTAGTTTTATCAATAGCCCTAGTCATTCAGACCTTTTGGATTTCTACAATGTATGAAAATTTAGCATTAACAATCATGAAGCATGTATACATGTAAATGATAACAGTTATAAAACATGATTGTGAGTATGTGTATAAATTAAGAAATCTTGATATGTTAAACCTTTTCTTTGGTTGAATCACTTTTTACTTTTACTATGTTTATAGATTTTTAACTTTCATAGAGTGGGGATCAGCTCTATAGTTTTCATCCAGTTGGTTCGTGGAGTTGATCAATCTTTAGGAACCTTCGAGATACAACTGTAGTGTTGATCACACTCTATGTTTTATCAAAAGACAAAAAACATTGAACTGTATGAATTTCTTTCTCATGAAGAGAGTGATCTTTTGATAAAGCACTGTTATAGCACATAAGGTGATGCAATATGATGTCTGTATAGTGATGAGTATACATATCTTCCCACTATCAGTCTTTTGACAATTAGTTGTCATGTTTATTTGCACAATGATATAAGGCATTGTTGTGCACATCTTTATATTGTCAATACTAGCAACAATTATTTCTCAATGTGGCTTTAGTTTAATCAAGCAGAGTCATTGAATTATGATCAGATGAAAGTCTTGGCATCTCAAATTCTTTGAAGCTCTTGAACTTTAAGGTACGAATTCATGGATCTTGTTGATAGTACATTTGAAGAATTTCTCTAATTCCTTCATTAAAGATGTAGATCACTGATTAACTTCGGTTTAGCTTTAGATTTTTCTAAGGGTTATATTTCTTTCACTCATGGATCAACAGGAATTGTAACAGGTGGATATATATATTTGCCTGCAAAAGAAATTTTCAACTTATTAGCTCATCTTCACTCATGAGTGACTTACATGTAAAACTGAGCTTAGAACTTATTAGTGCCATGGATCAAACTTAAAGCGTTAGCTTTTGAATACAATGTGAGAACCTACTTTGCTACCAATTGTTAGTTCCCGGGGGTCAACAATAGATATAGAAAGGGGGTTGAATAGATCCTTTAAAACTTTCTTTTCTCTTTTGCCTAGTTCAGTGATAACTAGATAATGAATAGTAGAATTAATTCATGCACAGCGAAATAGATTAAGACCCCCTTCAAGAATATAACATTAAATACAGTTCTAGTGATAGATTAGTTGCAAGCAGATATAGCAGTTATAGTACTTAATGTAAATGAAATAAAGTAAAAGATATAAAGTAAATGACACCAGAGGTTTTTAAGTGGTTTAGAGACTGAACACTCCTAATCCACTCTTCTACTTCCACGAGCAGGGATTCCACTAAGGATTTGATCAACTTCGAATCACTAAGATTCCTTTAAGACCAACAGCCTTGGAACACTAGTTCACTAAGAAATCTTCAAGACCAGCAGCCTTGGAAACTATAGACTAAGCCCAGCAAACTTAGAATCTCATATACCCTCTGGTACTCAGCAAGCCCGATAGACTTGACTTTGGTTTAGTCACTAAGACAAGGACCCTGCAGGCCCTAGTTACTTGATTGTTTGTTTGTTGTTTGTTGTTGTTAAGCTGCTAAGATGACATTCAGCTTGTTCATCTTCTAGTACTTAGCAGCTTCTTGTGATCATTGGGCATTCAGCTTTGGTGTTTGATCGCATCTAATGCTAAGATGTACGTTCAGCTTGACATCTTGTTGGTACTTAGCAGTCTGACTCATCCTTTGGTGCTGTTGTTCTTTGTTATTAATGCTTGTCTTCATCTGATATTCAATATTGCACACCATCACCATTGAGGTACTGCTAAGTCTTTGTATATCAGCTTGACTTCTTTGGGTACTTAGCATTCCTTGAACACTGGTTGTCTTATGCATAAATTCGGTTCTGTATCCTCTTCTCTTTAGTTCGGTGTTTTCATGGTGAGACGTAGACTGGCTCAAGTATTCTGCTTTTTGATCTGCCACTCAAGTTATTGTCTTCTTGGCCTTCTGGGTGACACCCCCAAAATAGGTATACATCACCCATCTTGGGTCGCTAAATACATGGTACTAAATAAAAATACAAACTTAATTATACAACATGAGCTGAGAGTTTTTACACGAATATTATCTTCTAGACAATATCTAAACTCAAATGGAGTCCTCATTACATTTATTGTCACAATATTTTATAGAATAATGAGGACTACTATAACACCATCTCGGACCATCACTCCGTTCCCTGACTAGTTCTGGCTATGTTGCCATTTCCTGAAGAGACCAATGGAAGTAAAAGGGTGAGCTCAACTAGCCCAATAAGAAATATTATGACTAAGATAATGTAGAATAAGTTATTATTAGCCTTCAACAATGTTAAACTGATTGAATATAATAGACAACAAGTTTAACTACAGCGGAACAAGTAATCCATTAGAAGAGTCAAATAGAGCATGACATCTACTATCTTCTATGATTTAAAAAGTTTATCGTTAACTTTATCACTGGGACTCAGCTTAATAAATAAATCACATCGTCGAATCATCCCTGCACTACGGGCCAAGAATGTTCATTAGTATCACGTCCACAAATTATTCCTGCACTATGGGCTAAGAATATTTGTGTAATCATCAATGGTCATGATCATACCGAATTATCCCTGGTCATAATCATATCAATCAATAGTCCATCTATGCACGTAAGCCAAAGATGACTTTCATCATAATATAAGCATGAGGATGATGACAATGATATAAAAATTCAATTAAAAGAAAGCAAAGGATAAATTTTTAAAGATTTATAATTTAATTTATCCAGAATTCAATAATGTCCAAATTGTCAACATGATACTGCTTTGTGGAGTAAAATTCAAGAATAATATCCATGTATCAAAAATAATTTGGACAGAAAAGAAATAAATTTTTTGGTGAATAGTACCCCATGAATAGTACCCTGTGAATAGTACTTCGAGAATAGTACCCCGTGAATAGTACCCCCGACATGAAAAGTGCCCCGAATACCTGAGTGAACAATATTTAAGTGAATAGTAACTGGGTGAATAGTAACCCCGGCATAAAAAGTGCCCCGAATACCCGAGTGAATAATATTCTAGTGAATAGTAACTAGGTGAATAGTAACTCGTAAATAGTACTCCGGGTGAAAATATTAATATTTAATAAGAAAGTTCATATCAATAATTCAATGAAATGATACTAGATGAAGCGCAAAACTCAAGGATATTCCACTAATTTCAAGGATTATAGAAACAATACTTACCATAGTAAGTTTAGATTTAAGAATATGAAAAGAAATAACATACTGAAATCAAATGGATTTTCACACATCATACGATCGTAATTGGCGTGAGCAAAGTTATTACGACATATTAAAGGATGAATACAAAAATAGTATTCCTTATGAATACGAAAAGAAATAATACCCTTACCTTAGTAGAAAATGGATCTTTGTAATAGTGAAGTAGCGAGAATACTCTTCTTCTTGCTCTTTATAGTTTCTCTCTCTATAGTGTCTCTTGTGAATCTCAGTGAATTGGTGAGAATGAAAGAAGAATTAAGATTCTATTTATAGGAGAATGGACTAAATAGTAACTGATTAATGAATGGTCCAGATTGATTTATTATTAAAACGGATGGTTCATATTGATTACTATTAAAACCACAACCGACGGTCTAGATTGATTTACTTTTAAAACCACCACCGACGGTCCAAATTGATTTACTTTTAAAACCACCACCGACTGTCCAAATTGATTTACTATTAAAACCACCATCAATGGTCCAGATTGATTTACTATTAAAACCACCATCAATGGTCTAGATTGATTTACTATTACAACCACCATCAATGGTC
The DNA here is from genome assembly GCA_020205605.1 of Panax ginseng. Lineage (NCBI taxonomy): Eukaryota > Viridiplantae > Streptophyta > Magnoliopsida > Apiales > Araliaceae > Panax > Panax ginseng. The sequence goes on along the minus strand of CM035128.1, from coordinate 145,685,457 downwards.
CAGATTGATTAACTATTAAAACCACCATCAATGGTCCAGATTGGTTTACTATTACAACCACCATCAATGGTCCAAATTGATTAACTATTAAAACCACCATCAATAGTCCAGATTGGTTATCTATTAAAACCACCATCGACGGTCCATAAAATTAGTAAATCTTCCCATGGAATACTAAGTCAAACTTACAAAATAAGCCTCATAACAATCCCTATATTTATATCAAAAATTGAATAAATATTTACCATAAATTATTTATCTTTAATAAACACATTTTTAATCTATTAAAGATTATTCATCATTAATATTATAACTCACAATATTTAACAACGAGATCATTCCCAGGAAAGGGGGCTTTCTGATAAGGATTTCTCCTATTGGCGCAATTAGGTGACTAAACCTCTCCTCGATAGAACTTTTTAGACATCGTCAATATTGCAAATAATAATATGAATAACTTTGTCGTCTCAATTATTGATTTAATAATATAAAATATTAATCTTGTGACAATAATTGAATCAAATAACGTGAGATACTATCAAAGAATTCTTTATGCAATAGTTGAGTATAATCGAGTGACTTCTCGTGTAAGTATCAATAATCAATACTGGTAGTCTTACTATACAACCACGCGTATTCATCGTACTTTCTACCACCGGGGTAGTTCAACGGTTTAACGATAAAACTTTAATTATTATTTTTATAAAAAGATATTTCTATCATTTTTTAACTATGACAATACTTTCGTTGTGGGGTCCACCAATGATTGTGTTGTCGTACGAATATTCCCTGTTAAAACGAATATTCCCCGACCAATCGAATATTCCCCGACACAACGAATATTTTATATCAACTTGCTTACTTTGTAAAATTTTCAAATATTACCCACAACTATTACATTATATCATATCCACACCATAATATTCAAAAATATATTTCGAGAAAAATTATTCTTTATTCATATAAGTTGGGGTCTTACATTCTGGCTCTCAGTACAGATGTCACTTCGTTGTCATACTCCTTTGTATAGAGTGAAGCTTTATCATTGTAGAACTCTCATTAGTTGTGCTTCACTCTTCTATGGTGATCTCACTCTCTTGGAGAACTTTTCTATTAAGCTCTATATGACTTTTATCATTTAAAGTCAACAACTTCTTCTTCTTTGAAGCTTCGGCTTTTTATAGATTCATCTATTATCTTCTCGTTAAAATATAGTCGTTGGAAGTATTTCATTGAAAAGCTTTCTCTGAAGCATTTAATGCTGCAAGGATCCTGAGGACTTTGATGTAGACATGCTCGGTTGATGTGACAACACCTTTTTGACTTGACTAACACAACAGTCTGATTTCTTACCTAACACTTATGTGAAGTCGCTTTCAGTCACACTAGTTGGGAGATACCTTTATGCTTCCTTTAGGTTCTTCGATTTAGATCAAGGATGTTGGCGAGAGTACATTGGGAATCTCAATCAGCAACGTTCTCATTTCAGTCTTTAAGGTTGAACATCGCTAAGTCTCGATAACCACATAAATGAGCTCTACGATCGCGATGCTGACGTTCATTTGCTCGATCGTTGTTTATTTGTGAATATTGTGGATTGACTTAACTCTGACCCTTCTTCGATTTCTAGAGAGCTTTGTGATTTGACATTGTTGTATCATCTTGTGCTTCGCTCTTGTAGTCTGTTCTACAATCATGTTGGTCTTGCCTTGCTTCAAGAACTAATGGATTGGCTGACTGCCTAAGTTGTTTGGTATGTGTGCCTCTTTTGATTAGTTATGTTATGCTTCCTTGACTTTCTGCCTTTTGATCTCTTGATCATTCTTTATGGTGAGGCTGAGTATAGACAATCCTCTTCGTTTGTCCTTTATATGTTTACCCTTGTCTTTATAGGTGATTCATTAGACCCTGCTTCTAATTTGCAGACTCTACGATCGTTATAGCCTACACTACGATCGTTATCTTCTGATGGGAGTTGAGTTCTAGGGTTGTGCTACTCAGTTGCAGTTAAGTATACGTTCAAAAGAACTGAGTAGTTGCGCAAGCTTTTTTTTCTCAATCGTAGAGTTTGGACGTTAAGTGTTCTGAGCTTTTTCGTCCTTGTTTTTCTTTAAATCTTTATCTGATTTGCTTGTGAAAGATCTTTTGAAATGTTTCTGTTGAAGGCATCTGTTGTAGCATTTAATGCTTCAGACATTTCTGAGCACTGATGTTGACTTCTTGGAAATCTGTTATTCTATCGTCTGGCCCACTGACACAGTAGACTGCTACCTCACCTAACACCTGAAAAGGCATTTTTAGTAGGCATGCAATCCTTTCCTTAGCTTCTTCTATATGTTTCTTCGATACATACTAAGAATGAGTGTTGGATTATTGGAATTCCCAAAATGTCAACGTCTATAAGCCATTCTTCATTTGTTATACTTCCTCCTTCATTAAATAGACGAAACTTGATGCTTCTGATGCTGACTGGTGAGACACCATGATTATTGTCTTTGTATCACGATCGTTGTGTCTTGTCATGCTCGTGCTTGATTTAGCCTTGATCGAATAGAACACTACGATTTCTCTTAAGCTCTGATTGACTACGATCTGTACTTGCTTCTTTTGCATACTCCACGATTTTAAGAGCTGACTGCGATTCTTGACTTGGATCGGTAAGCGCTCGGAATACCTTCACGATTCTGAGTGTGTCTTCCAATACAGACTACGATTCTGAAGCAACTTTTTTGATATTACACGATTCTTCTTTGGCTTCTGCAATCTCTCAACTGTCTTGACAGACTACGATTCTGTTGAGTCCTATCTATTACATTTCAAAATAGATCATCCTAATAGTTTTGATCTTTCTTCTACACATTCATTTACAGAATGATAAACATTAAGCACAGATCAACCTAAAATATTTAATTATTTCAGTCTAAGTCCTTGTCCATATTGTCTATCATCTATTAAGGACTTTACAACTTTTATCAATGCAGACATATTTGCATATTCATTCATAAACTTCATCATCTCCATCATCAAATTATATGAATGAAGGAATAATCATTCACATGCATATTCCTAACAACTTTTATAACAAAACTAGTAATTACATGAAAAAAGATTAAAAAAAAAGAAAGATTGAGATGAAATATTAAATATTACAAATAATAGAATATTTACAAAATAGCTAATGTTAATTTAAACTTCAATTTTGTTAATATGAAAAATGTCGTATGTCAAACATTTTAAGTAAGCTACTTTAAATTGTATCTTTTAGAGTCTAGGAGTTAATCTTAATAATATTACATTTAATATGTGCTTGATCGAAATAAACTTAAAGCTCGTGATCTTATTTGGGCTGAGCTTAAACAAACTTATCATAGCCCGAATCAAGCTCGAACTCGAGCCCAATAATTTTAAATTGAGTAAAATACAGTGACACCCTTTCTAGATAATCATAATAACACTCACATCCCCTCTAATTTTTTAAGTAACAGGTAGTACCACTGCAAGTTTTTAGAGTTGACTAAATAGATAAAATTGCATATTTACCCATGTATGTTTTCATTTTAATTCCTGAATAATATATATGTTTAATTATCCTTTTTAATACAATACATTTCAATTATAGTTTTATTTGTAATTAAGACTATCGCATTCAAATAATTTAATTTAATTAACACATATTTTTGGATAAGTGATACAAATATTAAGAATTTTAAATTAAACTATTAATGGAGGTTTTCTAATTAAAGTGAGTGAGTATGTTAATAGTTTAGTTTTTGGTGTTTAACAACAAAAATAATTATTTGAATTCTTAGTTTCATATTATGATTTTTATATGTTAAATTTTCTCGAGTATATGTCAAAATTTGGGATATTTATAACTTTAATTATATTTTTAGTATACTGATTGGTGTTGTTTTTACAAATATTGAATAAAAAATATAATAATATTTATTACTACCTCTATCCTATTAAAAGAAATTTTTTAATATATTTTTTCTTTTTTGAGTAATAACATTTGTCATTTTTATTGTAAATAATTATGCTTAAGAGTTACTTATGTTTAGTTTAATATTTGAGAAAAATAATTAATATAATTTTTAATAGTTTTTATATGAATATTAATATTCATTATGTAATAATAACTTTATTTTACGTAAATTTTAATATTTGGGAAATATAATTATATTTGTATTAATTTGTCTTTATTATGCTTATTAAAATTTTACTTTTTAATTACAAAATATATATTTGAATGTATATTACGTAAATTTTAATCTTTAAGAAATTTAATTAGCAAAAAGTGTATGACTTTATTTTCTTGATAAAATAAATATTTATTAATTTTTGAGAAATATGTTATTTATTAATGCACAAATTCTTAATTTAATTAATTAGATCAAGTTAAGTAAAAATTATGACATATAAATTTATATTTAGTGGATATATTAAACATTATAACTTGAAGGGTATATTAGACATTATATTAAAAATATTTTTGAATATTAGTTGGTCAACCACACTAGGGATAGTCAATATTACATATTATAAACTAGAGGGGTACTGACTGTTACTTAAAAAACTAGAAGGGTGGTGAATGTTATTATATTTATCTAGAGGGGGTATCAATGTATTTTACTCTTTTAAATTTTAATGTCTATTCACAAAGTCCGATTGATAGGCCTAGAAATAACTGAGAAAAATTCATTGTCATCCAAAAATTCAAAAGACACTCCTTCCTCATACCTCGTAACTATGTCATTTCTTAATAAGTTAGTAATATTTTTTGAAGGATATTAGTATTTGACTATATCTAAAGAGTAGGGATTCAGCAGTGAAGAATCGCCGATTCGGGAGAGGCAAAATTCATCTTGATTCAACTGTGAGATTTGGCCAATGCCGAAACATTGAATCTTGATCAAAATTCTCTTATCAGATATATGTTCTTGTTCATGAGGGTTAGATTCGGTGTATGTTCATGAGGGAGATTCGTGAAGGGAATCTAATTTGTATTCATTTGGGGTTGAGCATATTGGAAATCGAAATACATATAATTAAATAAAATAAGGCTTGACAGTAATTCCATGTCTTATATTTAATTGGGACATTGTATGGTGGAAGGATTGAATTGTACGGTTAATATTTACTCAAATGTTCTTTTATGATTAATGTTGAAATCTATAATATCTGGAAAGTCGTTGATCGCTAAGGAGGCTTATCCTTATTGTAGAATAAATATTATTTAATTAAATAAATTAATAATTTAATTCTAAATTAAAAATAAAGTTATTTATTTTTTATTTAGAATATAATGAAGTCTGGGATGTCTTATTTCATTCTGCACATGCTACTTCTTTATACAGTTTTTTTTTCATTCTATTTTTTCTCAAAAATATTTTAAGTCAGTTATAACCTTCATGTAATAGGAAAAATATTTGAATACAGTATTATAATAATATTAATTATAAATGTTTTTTGATGTTAAATGTTAATTGATTTATTATGATAACTAATATAGAACTCCCTCCCTTCCAAATTATAACATTATTATTGAATTTTGAAAGTTAATTTGAGACATTTCAAACTCAAAATTAATAAGATTTGTTAGGAATTAAGAAACAAGAAATCTTATAATTAATAGTACTTTTTAGATAGTTTCCATTATTCATCATTCCATTGATTAAATTAATTGAATCTATATCATTTCGAGTTTGAAAATGTTTCATATTAACTTCAAAAATTCAATAATGATCTTATATATTTGAAAGTGTGTGACCATTAACCAGTTTATAGTTATTTATTTGGTGTTGTCAGATTTCTCACATATATTATATACTAGTAATTACTCGTTCCTGAAGGCACGACGTAACAAAAAATTAAATTAAAATTCAAAAAATACTACATTACCTAAATTCTTTTTGCAACCTAAAATAACTTACAATCACACATAACAATTATCGTAATTCTACACACCACCACAATAATTAATTTTCCTTTAAAAATAGATATACTGAAAAATCTAAACATGTCTACAAAACATATAAATCATCAATAACAATTTTCATAATTCACTATACCACCACAATAACAATGATTATTATTATTATTATTGTTGTAATAATTATAATAATATTTTTGTTATTTTTATTTTTATTATTATTGTTGTTATTATTACTACTATTATCATAATTATTAGTATAATTATTACAATTATTATTATTATAATAATTATTATTATAATTAAAATAATAATTATTATTATAATTATAATTATTGTTGTTGTTATTATTATTATTGTTATTATTATCATTATTATTGTTGTTATTATTGTTGTTGTAAGACCCCAACTTTTATGAATAAAATGAAAATTTCTCTATTTATTATTTTGAAATAATAAGGGGTTGATTTGATTAATGTGTTTAGTTATGAGTAAAATGAGCAAATATTTTAAATAAGCAAGTGGTTATAAAATACTCATTGTTGTCGAGGAATATTCTTATTATCGGGGAATATTCGTACGATAACGGAAAATGGTCGGATGAAGAAAATGATAAGTATGAGTTTTTTTATAAATAACGGCGTAGTTGTTACCGTTAAAACTGTTAGAATACCCGGTGGTTAAAATACAGTAATACGCCGTGTTGCACAGTAGCATACGGTATTGCACAATAATTCTAATTATTGATTCTTACGTAAGAAGTCACTACTCAATAATTGTTACAGTAATTATTGTTCAATATTTTATTTTATTGATTCAATAATTGTTATGTTGATATTTTATAGTATTGATTCTATAATTGTCACTGTACAGTATTTTCCATTATCAGATCAATAATTATTATTTGAATAATATTATTAGATAGCATTATTGACAATGTCTAAGGAAGTTTTGTCTAGGAAAGGGGTTTGGTCACCTAATTGCACGCCAGTAAGGAGAAATCCTTATCGGAAAGCCCCCTTTCCTGGGAACGACTTGGTTGTCATTATTGTGATTCTGTAATATTATTTGTGAATAATTAATTATTGATTTATATGATAAGGAAATATTTATTTCATGTGGATATAAATGATGGAATTAATGCTGAGGTGTTTTATCAATATTTTGTCGGAATAGAGGTGTTGAAAATCAACCGTATGTGGATTTCGGTCATTTTCTGTTTAGAATTTGGAAAAACTTTCTTCTACAAAGTTGTAGAGAATTAAATTTCCTATGAAATGGATATAAGATTCTAATTTTTCTGATAAAATGGCTATTTATTATGAATTATTGAAGTTCCAGAATAATTGATTTTTGGAGTTATAAATATTTTTTAAAAGAAAAATATTTTTAATGTGGGTGAGACTCACTTGCGTGTGCTGATGAGAATGATGTGGTGTGCTTAGGAATTATTTTTGAAAATATTAATATTTTATTAAAGTTTTTGCTTTGGTGTTCTAAGCATTTTCCTATAAATGGGGTGCTTAGGTTAGAATTGAAAATCACACCAGAATCAGAAGTTTTCTCTCTCTATAATATCGAGCGTATTTTTGTGAGTATTTAGATACTTTGAGAGTTGATAAGCAGTGCAAGTTTCCTTCAGCATTATATCCGATATTTCAACCAGAAGTACTATTCTTTTGAGGTAAGGGATGTTACTTTTTTCATAAATGATATTATTTCTTTTAATATCATTATACTAAAATATTGATATGAATTTTATTGTAAAAGTTTTATTTTTTCGTGTCGGGATTACTATTCACGTATACAACATTATTCACGTATACAGCACTATTCATGAATACGACACTATTCATAGAAAAATTAAATTTTTTTTTATTTGTCCAAGTTGTCTATTATAGTTACTATCTTTGATTGTATCCATGTTTTCATCTTCATTCTTGAATTTTGCTCACAATTGTTTATTATGGAGTATTTTTGAACTTGGATAAATTAAAGTACGATTCCCTAAGCTTTGTCATTTTATATCACTGGATTCATTTTCTTTAAAATATTTTCACCATCCTCAGTCCTAAATGGTGATATAACTGAATATCTTTGGCCTGTAGTGCAAAAATAAATGATTACCTGATGAATATCTTGGGCTCGTAGTGCAAAGATGGACAGGTGTTGAGATGAACATGACCAACTGGTGATACAAATGAATATCTTTGGCCCGTAGTGCAAAGATGAATATTTGGTTCAAGATGTATATTGATTGATGTCACATGGATAAAATATTGATGATGGAATTTTAAATCATAAAAGATAGTAGACTTCATTCTCTACTTAACTCTTCTAATGAATTGTTATTTTCGCTGCAAATATTGATCTAAACTTATTTTCCATTATATTTTATCTAATTTATTGAAGGCTAACGATAATTTGTTTTTCATTATCTTAGTTATAATATTCTTTACTGGGTTAGTTGAGCTCATCCTTTTCCTTTTTGTTTCATTTTTTTCTCAGGAGGCAAGAATAAAGCGGGAACTAGTCGGGGTGTAGAGTGATGGTTCAAAACAGTTGTTCTAGCAGTCCTCACTATTTTGTAAAATAGTGTATCAATAATTGCTTTATTTGAGTTTGGATATTGTCTAGAAGATAATATTTGTATTAAAACTCACAACATATGTGTTGTCGTATTTTGCATGACAATTGTAATAATGAAGTTGTAGTTATTTTCTGTATCATGTATTTGGCGACTCAGAATGGGTTATGTGGACCTATTATGGGGACGTCACATCTATTACCTTAGCAAAAGATTCAGCATAAGTGAGCACAAGTACAACTTGATTGAGAAAACTTGTTGTTCATTAGCATGGGCTTCCATGAGATTACATCATTATCTCCATGGTCACACAACCCATCTTATCTCCTGCATGGATCCTCTCAAGTACGTATTCAGCAAACCTATGTTTAATTGTTGACTGTCCAAATGGACATTGATCCTCTAGCAATTTGACATCATCTACGTGACTTAAAAGTCTATCAAAGGTCAAGGAATTGCGAATCAACTAGTCGTCGCACCTTCAGGGGATTTCAAACCTTTGGAAATATATTTCCCCGATGAAAGGGTAATAACAATTCAGCAACACCATCAAGACAATGCAACCCAACTATGGAGAATGTATTTCGATGGAGCTGTAAACATGGAAGCTGTCGGAGCTGGAGCAGTTCTAGTATCCATTTCGGGAGAGTAGTATCCTGTTGCCATCAAATTGCAGTTTGTCAACACCAACAACACAGCTGAGTATGAAAGTTGTTTCATGGGGTTGAAACTAGCCTAATCCATGGGCGTTAAACGGTTAACTATCTTTGGATATTCTGAACTAGTTATCAAACAAACCACTAGAATCTATCACACCAAAGAATTACATTTTCTGCCTTACCATCGGCAAGTTATCCAGATGGCTTCAGAGTTTGAAGAGATATCATTCCTCCACATTCCTCAGAACAAAAATGACTTTGATAATGCACTAGCAACTTTGGTCTCCTTGATCAACATCCTTGACAAGAAAGACATGCCAAATATTTGCCTACCAAAAGGCTCCAGCCTACGGGAATTACATTGGAGAAGTAGATAATGAACTGCCTCCCATCCAACACCCTTGGTATCAGGATATCAAGGAGTATTTATGAGATGGACCTACACCTACTGAGGGGATTCAAGCTGAAAGAAAGCGGATTCATCGAATGGGCATGAAATTCTATTTAAGCGGAGACGCACTCTACAAAAGAGATGCAGGACTAGGCTTGCTAAGATGCCTAGACAAAAACCAAGCTGAGAGGCTGATGGATGAAATCCATAGTGGAGTATGTGGCCCACACATGATCGGCCCTCTACTTGTTAAGAAAATCCTAAGAACAGGGCATTATTGGCTCTCTCTTAAGGCTGAATGTGATGATCACGTCAAGAGATGTTACCAATGCCAGATTTATGGGAATGTTATCCACTCCCCTCCAAGGGAGCTCCACAATATGAATTCGCCCTGGCCCCTCTCAATGTGGGGAATGGACGTGATCGGGCCCATCGAACCCAAAGTTAGTAATGGTCATCGGTTTATCTTCACCATGATCGATTACTTCATGAAGTGGGTAGAAGCAGCCTCCTCCCCAAGGTTACTAAAGAGGTGATCATTGGTTTCATCAGAAATAATGTCATTTGTCGATATGGACAACCAGAGGTGATTGTATCAAACAATGCCAAAAACCTCAACAACCAAATAATGGAGGAACTATGCAGTAAATTCCACATCAAACATCTCAACTCTGTCATCTATTGTCCAAAGATGAATGGTGTTGTTGAAGAGGCTAATAAAAATATCAAAAAAATCATGCAAAAGATGTCCGCTAATCACAAAGGATGGCCTAACCTGTTACCTCTGACTCTATTAGCCTATAGAACGTTAATGCACACTTCCAATGGGGAAACCCCCAACTCATTAACCTATGGCATAGAAGCAGTGCTCCCCATAGAGGTGGAAATGGAATCCCTAAGAGTGTTGATAGACGCTCAGCTACTTGAAGACCAATGGTTACAAGATCGGTACCACCAATTGTCTCTAATATATGAAAGGCGGGCCGCAACCATCTTCCATGGTCAGTTATACCAACAGAGGATCGCTAGATACTACAACAAGAAAGTCCGGCTATGGTAGTTCAAAGAACATGACTTGGTCTTGAAGAAGGTCCTTAACAATCAAGATAAATCTAAAGGAAAATTAGCCCCAAACTAGGAAGGCCCGTTTGTTTTTCAAGGAGGTATTGACTGGAGGAGCCCTCAGATCACAAGAGATGGATGGTGAAGAATTTCCCCAACTCATCAACTCGGACACCGTGAAATGGTACTATGTCAGAAGTTACCTGCAAACCAGCATCCTGGTTTTGGATCATCAGATCCATCAGTCAATTCAGGTTTTCAAAACCTTTCTCACTACATACATCTTTTAACCTTTTTACGCTAGGTTGGAGAAACATACACCTTTCACCACATCGGTTTGTCCCATCAAGGGAGAACTACGTAGACCTGATCTCCCCAATATATGTGAGTACATAGGCAGCCATTTTTATGGTCTGATCTAACTACAGAAAAAACAAAAAAAAAATCTCTACACCCTTCAACATACAACTTTCAACCTTTTCACGCTAGGTTTGAACTACGGAGACCTGATTTCCCCCTTCTCAATGGGAGTATGTAGGAAACCATTCGCGGTGCGGTCTCACCCCTACCAAAAACATAAAACCTTGTTATACGGTACTGGGATCATCTTTCCACTTCCTAACCAAACCATAAGAGATGGAACTACCTGATTTCCCCAATACACGAGAATACATTGGCGACCATCTATGGTGCGGTTAAACCACACCTCATCGGCTTAGACCAAAAGGATGGAACTACTTGGTCTCCCCACACAAATGGGAGAAAAATTAGCGACCATTTAAGCTGCGATTGAATCCTCAAAGAGAAACATCAATCCATAAGAGATGGAACTACCTGGTCTCCTCCATACAAGGGAGTACCGGTGACCATCTGTGGGACGGTCAACCTTAGAGAGGAAAGCCATAATTCTTTTCATAACCACATTCAGAACCAAGTCCCAAGACACCAAAGGGTAGGGGAATACAAAGATCAACAATCCATTCTGAAAGATCCTGAGGCATTTCAATGTCCATCCATCAAGGAGGAGTTTAGAATACATCAAGATCACAAGCCTTGGAGAAAAGACAACTATCAAGCAAGTAACAAGGCATAACTAAAAGGGAAGTGAATCAAAACATATTTCCTTGCCATATAATATTGTTTAATATATAGAATGTGTCCTGTACATGACAAAAATGGCTAACCTAGTCTATGCAGGAAAATCAAAGCTAATCTACAAACCAGTGGATAAACGAGCCATCAAGTCTAACATGACATCCCTCTCAAAAGATGGAGGTAACTCTATGAGCTCCTGCCTTAAGGTATCCACACGAGCCAAGAGATCTACGACCATCCACGTGGTGCTACTATGCTCATCAATAAATGTACTCATATCTGTAATGATGTCAGCAATATGAGATCTCAATGCAGTATTATCTATAGTTGCAGCATCTCGGGCAGCTAGAGCACTATCCCGCTCAATAACAACTATATCCCTCGATGATCGAGCCTCATCTTTCTCAGCAACAATGGTATCCCTGTGAGAGAGAGCATCATCTCTCTCAACCAAAGCGGCATCTCTACTAGAAAGAGCTGTCAAGATCAAGGCCCTAGCCTGATCCCTCTCAAACATCATCATATCTAAACTATGCTCTTAATATTCTACAGAATGTGGAGTCACAGTAGCAGGAATATCGGGGGAATCAACTAGAGCTGCTGACAACCCAGCAAAGCTCATCCTCAGTGGGAGAATCAGGGTCCTCCATAGGCTGCCCACAATCAGAATCAGCACTCGACTCTGAGGATACAACCCTAGCCAATGCAATCTCTACCTCCAATGATGCAGAATACTCTGCAGAATGACCTGGATGGCTAGTAGAGAAGTCAGCCCTCTAACGCTGGGTCCAGCATGTATAAATCCTAGACAAATCCTCTGCTGATAGAAGTTAAGATGACAAACGCTGAACCAATGCCCCGTCAAAGGGATGAACATCCTGAAACTGGTCAAACTATGCCATCATAGCAAGGGGATGATGTGTGGTCACACCCCTCATACCAACCAGGGGAAGATAATCCATGTTAGATGTATGAGTGATAAAGATGTAGGGAGAACTGAGCCCTAAACATGGTAATATATCAAACGGATCCTCAATCCCTGATAAGAAATTCGACCAAGAAGCTGCTTCTGCACGCTCCGCCGACTGAAAGGAGTATGACATGGCTATCTCATGGGAAAAACAATACCCATGCCGTCGGAAAGTGCGAATTAGACATAAGTGTGTCATAAAGCACACGTACAATAAGACCAAATTTCCTGTAAACACCCCCATATAATGGGTATGACAATATATGGCTGACCTCAAGGTCTCTGCCACAATCATCGATAAGATAGTATGTCCCTCCCGGAGAGCACACACTACCATAAGCACGCCGATGTCCAAGTGGTCCATGTACAGATAAGTCACTACACACATCAAGAGTACATCTACTCGAGCTACACGCCAATCATCCTCTGAAGTGGTGAAATCCGCGGAGTGCCGCATATAACTGTCCAAGGACCCAAATCTGTCTATCAAAAAACTCATGGACACTACATGCCCCAAGGAGATCTCATCCATGGAAATAATGCGTCTCAAACTTGTGAGGGTCATAAACTGCTGGCTCATATCTCTGACAGCCATCCGATCGCAAGGCCTATCTAACGAAAAGTTTGTAAGATGCTCGTACTCCTCTAAAGTGGGAGTCAACTCCTGGGTCTTAAACCCAAACACATGCCTATCAAGTACCCAATGCTCCAGCATGCCCTCTACAAAGCCCAATGGAACCTGAAACATCATGAGGGTCATAGAGTGACGCAATAGCTGATCAACTGTCACCTAATCCAGGGAGGACAAACTGTCATATCACATTCTCAAAGCAGATGCCACCAATTCTGGTGGGGTATGTTCAATCCGGCTAACTATCGATAAAGACATTTGTAGGGCCGTATCATAAGACCATCCACGGTTCAATGTTAAACTCATCTTTAGAAATGCATGTCCATAAACATAATGTATGCATGATAAAAAATAGATGACAATATGATTTAGGGAATGGAAAATAGTATACATATATTCCTAAGTACATCATCATCTAAATACATCATCTCTGTGTATAACTGAAAAATACAAGGAAATGGGGCACAACCGCCCAACAACTAACAGAGGCCTATCAAAAGATATAACAAGAATGGGGCACAGCTGCCCAATATTTAATAGAGGCCTATCAAAAGATATAGCTAGAAATGCATCAAAAAAAGTTAATAGTGTTGATGTCCACATCATCTAACCTATCCATCTGATGTAACTCCTCCTAAGTCACTGAATCTCTGCCAGTAGGGATATTAGGCCGATACAATGGAGGATATGCACCGATAAAACCATCTGAATATGGGCCAGCCCCAGAGCTGGAAGGATCAAAAGTATCCGCCTCGGAAGGATCTCTACATAAATGTCGGATAAAGAAATGTGTCCAACAAAACTGCGGGTCTACATATCAATCATTGGTATTCGCCCAAACATAGGGTTTACAAAACTGATGATCAAAGCTGCTGAAAGCTACCCTTGGCAATACCTCATAAAGGTCTGATGCCATCACAAGGTTGTAATTGCAATCAAAACCATGCATCTCTCCAAAAATCTATCCCCAACAAAGATTTCATACATCCTTAACCGTTGAAGAACATTTCAGCAAAGATCAGGCAGCCCTGATATCATCAGCTATTGGCAAGTAAATCCAGCGAAGCATCGGAGGTGGTCCGATGATGTTAGTTATTGAAGGACATTTCAGCGAAGGTCAAGCTGTAAAACCCCAAATTTTACGAAAAAAGATTTAATTTCTTGAATTATTTTTTTAAATATTATGGTGTGGATTTGATATAATGTTATAGTGGTGGGTAATATTTACAAATTTTGCAAAGTAAGCAAGTGTTTATATAATATTCGATTGGTCGGGGAATATTCTTTTTGTTGGAGAATATCCGTACGACGGTACAATCATTGGTGAACCCCACAACGGAAGTATTGTCGTAGTTAGAAAATGACAGAATTATATTTTTATAAAAATAACGACGAAAGTGTTACCGTTAAAACTTTTGAACTACCCGATAGTAAAAGTACAATAATACGCGTGGTTGCATAGTAGCACACAGTATTGATTATTGATGCTTACGTAAGAAGTCACTCAGTTATACTCAAGTATTGCTATAGTAATTGCTGCATCATATCTCTCATATTATTGATTCAATTATTGTCACAGTATCATCTGCATAATATGTTATATTATTAAATCAATAATTGAGACGACAAAGTTTTCATATTATTATTTGCAATATTGACATTGTCTAGAAGTTCTATCAAGGAGAGGTTTGGTCACCTAATTGCGCGCCAATAAGGAGAAATCCTTATCGGAAAGCCCCCTATTTCCTGGGAACGACCTGGTTGTTAAATATTGTGAATTATAATATTAATGATGAATAAGATTGGGTTGATTAAAGATGAAATTGATAGTTCCATTGTGTTGGAATTATTAGTGTTAGTGAAAATCGATATTTATTCTGATGATAATTGATGTCTGGGGGTTATATTGATAAATCGGGTAATTAATCGGATAAATGAGCAATTAATTGCTACTAATTCACATGCTTATATAACTATTTGTTCACATGTGTGTACTATTGAATCACATTCTTGTACTATTAAGGGAGTTGGTGCAAGATTGATAATACTTGCATGACTAAGTTAAAAATGGAGGTATAGATGGAGGTACTATACTGTAATTTGTATTTTCACATGATTATAACTATTGATTCACATGATTGAACTATTGATTCACATTATTTACTGTAAAACCCCAAATTTTTTGATTAAAGATTTAATTTTCTCAAAATATTTTTTTGAATATTATGGTGTGGATTTGATATAATATTATAGTTGTGGGTAGTATTTATAAATTTAAAATTTATTCTTAAACTTGTTTTATTAAATTATTATGTCATTATCATCATCCTCATGCTTATATTGTATTGAAAGTCATCTTTGGCTTACGTGCATAGATGAACTTGGTATGATTATGACTAGGGATTATTCGGTATAATCATGACCGTAATGTGACGAATGATGTGGTGAAAGTCCTCATTGGCACATAGTTTATTGATGAGATAGTTGTTGGTATGATTATGACCAGGATTATTCTAGATAATCATGACCATTGATGATTACATGAATATCCTTGGCGTGATGCGGGATGATTCAATTTTATTTATTAAGTCGAGTCTCACCGATGATAAAGTTGATGAAAATCTTTTTAAATCATAGAAGATAGTAGATTTTATGCTCTACTTGACTCTTCTAATGGATTGCTTATTTCCGCTGCAGTTGTTGATCTAAAATTTGTTGTCTGTTGTATTCTATCAGTTGTTATACTATTGAAGGCTAACGATAATTTATTCTACATTATCTTAGTCATAATATTTCTTACTGGGATAGTTGAGCTCACCATTTCTTTCGTTGTTCTCTTCAGGAAATGAGAATATAGCTGGGACGAGTCGGGGAATGGAGTGATGGTCCAGGATAAATGGCTTTAGTAGTCCTCACTATTCTACGGAAAAATGTGATAATAATTGTAATGAGGACTTCATTGAGAGCGGATATTGTCTAGAAGGCAATATTCTTGTTTAAACTCTCGGTTATGTTTTGTCGTATATTACACGACGTTTGTATAATTAAGTTTGTATTTGTATTTTGTACCATGTATTTGGCGACTCTCAAGATGGGTGATGTATACCTGTTTTGGGGGCATCACAATTGGTATCAAAGCTTAGGGATATGATCCCTGGCTGATATGTGAGACAAGAACTGGGAGGGGAGAGACGGGGAATTCCTTCGCTAGTATGACCTACCTAAGTTTATTTGATATTTAATTGGTCGGTCAGAGTATAGGGATAATATGTGATATGTTAATTAACCCTTATTTTGTGATAGTGTTTGAAAATGGCATCTGAAAATATTGAGATAAGCAATAGAGCAAAATAATATGACCGTATCGCATGATGCGAGAGAGCTAAGTTTCATGAGTTATCCCGTTTGCATCCCATTTGGTCGATAATGAGGAGCGAATGACGCGAATGTTTCTAAGAGGTTTGAAACCCGATATACGTCAATACCTCATTTCTCATAAACTTTGTTTATATTCGGATGTTGTGAATAGGGCTCGATTATTGGAGCGCCGATCGATCTTTGAGTTAAGACAACCAAAAGGTAACGACCAACAACACGATAATAATCGTGCAAATGGCAACGACCATCGGAACAATGATGACCATCGTGGGGGAAATTATCATGCCAAGAATGGTAACCACTTTGGTGGTAATCATGGTCAAGATAATAGAAGTGGAAATTTCAAGAAGAGAAGGTCATTTAGCTCGATTTTATCGTATAGTGAAGTCAAGTCCAGCTGGGACGGTGGCACCAAAGGCGGATACGGACAAAATAAAGTCGGTGGTTTCAAGGAGAGCGTTTTTCGTGACTTCTCAAAAAGTGAGTAACCCGAACAAAGTTAGCATAGGTTAGTTAATTATAAATTTTTGCGAAGTCTATACCTTATTAGGTACCGGTTCTACCCATTCTTTTATCTCTCTTGCTTGCGTTCAACGTTTAAATTTGACTCCGGAAAAGTTAGACTTTGACTTATCTGTTGAAACTCCATTAGGAGAAACCTTCATTACATGTGTTATCCAAGTCTTGGATGAGAGTCACAGTTTTGAATGATATTTCTATTGTTAATAAATTTCCTGACGTATTCTTGAAGACTTCTTAGCCTACCCCAGAACGTGAAATCGAATTTTGTATTGACCCCAGTACAAAACCCATTTCTTCAACCCTTAAATATTTCTTCACCCAAAACGAACGTATAATGCGCCAAAGACGATGGCTCGAGCTATTGAAGGTTACAACCATTCAATATCATCGTGGAAGAGCGAACGTGGTAGCTGACGCGTTGAGTAGAAGATCGTTTGCGTTTACAAGTGCGATGTTGTTAACACAAAAACCCATTTTGTATAACTTACAAATGATGAAGATAGAGTTAAAGACTCTAGGGACCCACGTGAAGATAACGAATATACGAGTAGAATCAACTTTAATTGATAAAGTTAAAGCCGCTCAAGCTACACACCCGAATCTGATGAATGTGAAGAAGAAGGTTCAAGAGGGCGTTATTCTAGAAGCAAGAATCGATAAAGAGAGGAAATCTCAACCCTAGATTTTATTGGCCCATTTGAAATCCTCGATCGAATAGGAACTGTGGCCTATAGACTCGTTTTACTGCCAAATATGTTGCGTGTTCATAACGTTTATCACATATCGATGTTACGTAAATATGTGGACGACCCAAACCACATTATTGATTTAGAACCGAACGAGATAGCGAAAGATTGAACGTATGAAGATGTGCCTGTTAAAATCTTGGAATATATTTTACGCTAAAAGTTTATACCTCAAGAGTTAGAATCTGACGAGGTATCCTCATCTGTTCGGCATACCAGGTACGTACATAAATTTCGAGGGCGAAATTTCATAAGTAAGGGAGATTGTAAAACCCCAAATTTTACGAATAAAGATTTAATTTCTTGAATTATTTTTTTGAATATTATGGTGTGGATTTGATATAATATTATAGTGGTGGGTAATATTTACAAATTTTGCAAAGTAAGCAAGTGGTTATATAATATTCGATTGGTCGGGGAATATTCTTTTTGTCGAGGAATATCCGTACGACAGCACAATCATTGGTGGACCCCACAACGGAAGTATTGTCGTAGTTAGAAAATGACAGAATTATTTTTTTATAAAAATAATGGCGAAAGAATTACCGTTAAAACTGTTGAACTGCCCAGTAGTAAAAGTACAGTAATACGCGTGGTTGCATAGTAGCACACAGTATTGATTATTGATGCTTACGTAAGAAGTCACTCAGTTATACTCAATTATTGCTACAGTAATTGTTGCATCATATCTCTCATATTATTGATTCGATTATTGTCACAGTATCATCTGCATAATATGTTATATTATTAAATCAATAATTGAGATGACAAAATTATTTATATTATTAAATTGCAATATTTACAATGTCTAGAAGTTCTGTCAAGGAGAGGTTTGTTCATCTAAATGCGCGCCAATAAGGAGAAATCCTTATCGGGAAGCCCCTCTTCCTTGAAGCGACACGGTTGTTAAATATTATGAGTTATAATATTAATGATGAATAAGTTCGTGTTGATTAAAGATAAAATTGATAGTTCCATTGTGTTGGAATTATTAGTGTTAGTGGAAATCGACATTTATTTTGATATTAATTGATGTCTGGAAGTTTTACTGACCAGTCGGGTAATTAATTAGATAAATGAGCAATTAATTGCTATTAATTCACATGATTATAACTATTTGTTCACATATGTGTACTATTGAAACACATTCTTGTACTATTAGGGGAGTCGGTGCAAGATTGATAATACTTGCATGACTAAGTTAAAAATGGAGGTATAGATGGAGGTACTATACTGTAATTCGTATTCTCACATGATTATAACTATTGATTCACATGATTGAACTATTGATTCACATTATTTATTGTAAAACCCCAAATTTTTTGATTAAAGATTTAATTTTCTCGAAATATTTTTTTGAATATTATGGTGTGGATTTGGTATAATATTATAGTTGTGGGTAGTATTTATAAATTTTACAAAGTATGCAAGTTGTTATAAAATATTTTTTTCCAGGGAATATCCGTACGACGGCACAATCATTGGTGGACCCCACAACGAAAGTATTGTCGTAGTTAGAAAAAGGCAGAATTATCTTTTTATAAAAATAACGGCGAGTGTTATCGTTAAAACTATTGAACTACTCGGTAGTAAAAGTATAGTAATACGCATGGTTGCATAGAAGCACACGGTATTGATTATTGATGCTTATGTAAGAAGTCACTCAGTTATACTCAATTATTGCTACAGTAATTGCTGCATCATATCTCTCATATTATTGATTCAATTATTGTCACAGTATTATCTGCATAATATGTTATATTATTAAATCAATAATTGAGACGACAAAGTTATTTATATTACTAAATTTCAATATTTACAATGTCTAAAAGTTCTGTCAAGGAGAGGTTTGGTCATCTAATTGCGCGCCAATAAGGAGAAATCCTTATCGGAATGCCCCCTCTTTCCTGGGAAGGACCTAGTTGTTAAATATTGGGAGTTATAATATTAATGATGAATAAGTTCGTGTTGATTAAAGATGAATTTAATAGTTCCATTATGTTGGGATTATTAGCGTTAGTAGAAATCGACATCTATTCCGATGATAATTGATGTCTGGGGGTTATATTGATAAATTGGGTAATTAATCAGATAAATGAGCAATTAATTGCTACTAATTCACATGCTTATAAAACTATTTGTTCACATGTGTGTACTATTGAGTCACATTCACTTACTATTAGGGGAGTTGATGCAAGATTGATAATACTTGCATGACTAAGTTAAAATTGGAGGTATAGATGGAGGTACTATACTGTAATTCGTATTTTCACATGATTATAACTATTGATTCACATGATTGAACTATTGAATGACATTATTTACTATTAGGGGAGGTGGTGCAAGTTTGATAATACTTGCAGGACTAAATTAAAAATGAAGAAAAAGAGGGAGGTATTGTACTGTAATATTTTGAGCCCCAAAACGTGCAATTATCGAAACTATATTTTCCTATAAATAGAAACTCATTCTTCCTTCATTTCTAACTAATTCACTAAAGCTATAGAGCAATTATTATAGAGAGAAATTATAGAGAGAAAGAAGAAGAAATGTCTGCTACCTCTCTATTCCAAAGATCCACTTTTTATTCTAAGGTAAGGGGTATTATTTCTTTCAGATTCACATGAAGAGAGCTTCATTTATTCCATTCTTTATTATTATGTTGGAATAACTTTGTCTCATCACCAAGTACCGCATACATGGTGAAATTTTTCTATTATTCCATTCTTTATTATTACATTGGAATATCCTGCCTGTCTTGGCACCGCATACATGGTGAAATTTTTCTATTATTCCATTCTTTATTATTCATTTGGAATATCCTCATCATGCATGACGATTACACTAGACCTGGTTCCATTCTTTATTATTCTGTTGGAATAACCTGTCTGTGCGGTCTATAGCATACATGGTGAATTCTTTGTTATTCCATTCTTTATTATTCTATTGGAATATCATGTCTGTGCGGTTTACGCATAACCTGGTTCCATTCTTTATTATTTTGTTGGAATATCCTGTCTGTGCGGTTTACGCATGACCTGGTTCCATTCTTTATTATTCTGTTGAGAATAACCTCTCTGTGCGGTCTATCGCATGCATGGTGAATTCTTCTGTTAGTCCATTCTTTATTATTATGTTAAAATAACATGTCTATATGGATTACCGCATGCATGGTGAATAATCCTTTGTATTTATATGAATAGTATTTTCATTCAAAAGGGGTTTCTGCCAGGGGCAGTTTCATAATTTTTCTGACCCTCAAAAATTCTGAAAAAATTTGAAATGATAATTTGATGAGTTTTCTATATTGTGTCCAAAGATTACGATTTTTGGATGTATAGATTAAGAGTTATGCATTTTATGAGAAAAGACTATTTTAAAAGTAAACCCTTAAAACTCCTTGTGGTTAACTCCAAAATTGGTAAAATTTTTATTGGAAGTATATGTATATAACAGGAGTATACCCTGTAAATTTCGGAATTTTTGGACAAAAGTACAATTTATGATAAATGTTTAAATATTCGGCAATTTTGACTATATGAAAAATAGTAAATTAATTTTAAAATTTTCAAAAAAAATATATGTTCAATATGGGACTATATTTTGCTAAATCCCAGAAAAGAAATATTTTTGGGACTGATTTGGTATTTTTCATGAAAATAAACTAGTTATGAGTAAATGAATTAAATATGTTATGTGAAGTAACAAAATTGGAAAATAGGATTTTATGGCTTGAGAATCCTATCTGGGGTATATCTGATTTTTGATGAGGATTTGATCATTGGTGATGAAATCTTATGAGTATGGCATTTTTGAATGATTAAATGCATTATTTGGTAAAGTGTAAATAATTGAAATAAATTGTTTATAAGTTTAAGAAGTGATTAAAATATTGTTATAATATTAATAATATTAGATGATAAGTTTATTAAGTGATTGATAATATTTGGATAAATTTAAAGTCTTTAATATTTATCCTTGTTTTCATTTGATTAATGCTTATATTATTGTCATCATTCTCATGCTTATATTGTGATGAAAGTCATCTTTGGCTTACGTGCAGAGATGGACTTGGTATGATTATGACCAGGGATTATTCGGTATAATTATGACCGTAATGTAACGAATGATGTGGTAAAAGTCCTCATTAACATAGTTCATTGGTGGACGATTGTTGGTATGATTATGACTAGGGATTATTCGGTATAATCATGACCATTGATGATTACATGAATATCCTTGGCCGTAGTAATGCGGGGATGATGTGGTTTATTTATTAAAATTTGAGTCTCGTGATAAAGTTGATGAAATCTTTTAAATCATAGAAGATAGTAGATTTTATGCTCTACTTGACTCTTCTAATGGATTGCTTATTCCGTTGCAGTTGTTGATCTAAAACTTGTTGTCTATTATATTATATCAGTTGTTATACTATTGAAGGCTAAGGATAATTTATTATGCATTATCTTAGTCATAATATTTCTTACTGGGCTAGTTGAGCTCACCCTTTCTTTCACCGTTCTCTTGAAAATGAGAATATAAATTTGGACTAGTCGGGGAATGGAGTGATGATCCGAGATGATAGCATTAGTAGTCCTCACTATTCTATTAAATAGTGTGACAATAAATGTAATGAGGACTCCATTGAGTGTGGATATTGTCTATATTACAATATTCTTATTAAAACTCTTAGATTATGTTTTGTCGTATTTTACACGACTGTTGTATAATTAAGTTGTATTTGAATTTTGTACCATGTAAGTGACGACCCCAGGATGGGTGATGTATACACTGCTGCAGGGCGTCATACTTAATATCAAAGCTTAGGATAAGATCCCCGGCCGAGATGTGAGAGACAAGAACTAGGAGGGAGAGAGAGGGAATTCCTTCGCTAGTATGACCTACCTAAGTTTATTTGGTATTTAATTGGTCAGTCAGAGTATAGGGATAATATGTGATATGTCAATTAACCCTTGTTTTGTGACAGTGATTGAAAATGGCATCTGAAAATGTTGAGATAAGCAATGGAGCAAAATAATATGACCGTATCGTAATACAAGGCTAAGTTTGCAGAGTTATCCCGGTTTACATCCCATTTGGTCGATAATGAGGAGCGAATGACACGAATGTTCCTAAGAGGTTTGAAAGCCGATATACGTCAATACCTCATTTCTCATAAACTTTGTTTATATTCAGATGTTGTGAGTAGGGCTCAGTTATTGGAGCGCGATAATGAGTTAGCACAACCAAAAGGTAACGACCAACAACACGATAATAATCGTCATGCAGTGTAATTAACGTCGAAACAATGATGACCATTGTGGGGGAAATTATCATGCCAAGAATGGTAACCACTTCAGTGGTAATCGTGGCCAAGATAATAGGAGTATAAATTTCAAGAAGAGGAGATTCAACAATGATGGAAAGATGTCTGCACCAGCACCTATTGTTAAGGAAGGAGAACGACCGTCGGTTGTATGTTACAAATGCGGAGGGGAGGGACATATCAGTCCAAACTGCGTGATGCAGTCCAAAGCATGTTACAATTGTGGAAAACAAGGTCACCTAGCCCGATTTTGTCGTGCACCAAAGTCAAGTCCAGCTGGGACGGTGGCACCAAAGGCAGATACGAACAAAACAAAGTCGGTGATTTCAGGAATAGCATTTTTCGTGACTTCTCAAAAAGCGAGTAACCCAAACGAAGTTAGCACAGGTTACTTAATTATAAATTTTTGCGAAGTATATACCTTATTAGATACCGGTTCTACCCATTCTTTTATCTCTCTTGCTTGCGTTCAACGTTTAAATTTGACTCCGAAGAAGTTAGACTTTGACTTATCTGTTGAAACTCCGTTAGGAGAAACCTTCATTACATGTGTTATCCATGTCTTGGATGAGAGTCACAGTTTTGAATGATATTTCTATTGTTAATAAATTTCCTGACGTATTCTTGAAGACTTCTTAGCCTACCCTAGAGCGTGAAATCGAATTTTGTATTGACCCCAATACAAAACCCATTTCTAAAATCCTCAAATATTTTTCTTCACCCAAAACGAACGTAACGTGCGCCAAAGACGTTGGCTTGAGCTGTTGAAGATTACGATCGTACCATTCAATACCATCATCGGGAAAGCGAACGTGGTAGTGCGTGTTGAGTAAGATCGATGTGTCGTTTATGAGTGTGAAGTTGTTAACACAAAGACTAATTTCGTATAACTTACAAATGATGAAGATAGAGTTAAAGACTCTAGGGACCCATGTAAAGATAACGAATATACGAGTAGAATTGACTTTAATCGATAAAGTTAAAGTTGCTCAAGCTACAGACCCGGAGCTGATGAATATGAAGAAGAAGGTTCAGGAGGGCGTTATTCTGAAAACAAGAATCGATGAAGAGAGGAAATCTCAACTCTTGATTTTATTGGCCCATTTGAAATCCTTGATCGAGTAAGAACTGTGGCCTATAGACTCGTTTTACCGCCAAGTATGTCACGTGTTCATAACGTTTTTCACGTATCGATGTTACGTAAATATGTGGATGACCCGAACCACGTTATTAAATTAAAACTAGATGAGATAGCAGAAGATTTAACGTATGAGGAGATACGTGTTAAAATCTTGGATAAGAAGGATCATATTCGACACTCAAAGGTTATACCTCAAGAGTTGGAATATGAAATGAAGTCAAGGTATCCTCACCTCTTCGGCATACCAAGTACGTACGTAAATTTCGAGGGCGAAATTTCATAAGGAGGGGAGATTGTAAAACCCCAAATTTTTCGAATAAAGATTTAATTTTCTCAAAATATTTTTTTGAATATTATGGTGTGGATTTGATATAATATTATAGTTGTGGGTAGTATTTATAAATTTTACAAAGTATGCAAGATGTTATAAAATATTCCTTTTGTCGGGGAATATCACTACGACGGCACAATCATTGGTGGACCCCACAACGGAAGTATTGTCGTAGTTAGAAAACGACAGATTATCTTTTTGTAAAAATAACGGCGAGTGTTACCGTTAAAACTGTTGAACTACTCGGTAGTAAAAGTAAAATAATATGCATGGTTGCATAGTAGCACACGGTATTGATTATTGATGCTTATGTAAGAAGTCACTCAGTTATACTCAATTATTGCTACAGTAATTGTTGCATCATATCTCTCATATTATTGATTCAATTATTATCACAATATCATCTGCATAATATGTTATATTATTAAATCAATAATTGAGACGACAAAGTTATTTATATTATTAAATTACAATATTTACAATGTCTAGAAGTTCTGTCAAGGAGAGGTTTGGTCATCTAATTGTGCACCAATAAGGAGAAATCCTTATCGGAAAGCTCCCTCTTTCCTGGGAACGACCTGATTGTTAAATATTGTGAGTTATAATATTAATGATGAATAAGTTTGTGTTGATTAAAGATGAATTTGATAGTTCCATTATGTTGGGATTATTAGTGTTAGTAGAATCGACATTTATTCTGATGATAATTGATGTTTGGGGGTTATATTGATAAATCGGGTAATTAATCGGATAAATAAGCAATTAATTGCTACTAATTCACATGTTTATATAACTATTTGTTCACATGTGTGTACTATTGAGTCACATTCACTTACTATTAGGGGAGTTGGTGCAATATTGATAATACTTGCATGACTAAGTTAAAAATGGAGGTTTAGATGGAGGTACTATACTGTAATTCGTATTTTAACATGATTATAACTATTGATTCACAAGATTGAACTATTGAATCACATTATTTACTATTAGGGGAGGTGGTGCAAGTTTGATAATACTTGTAGGACTAAATTAAAAATGAAGAAAAAGGGGGAGGTATTATACTGTAATATTTTGAGCCTCAAAACGTGCAATTATCGAAACTATATTTTCCTATAAATAGAAGCTCATTCTTTCTTAATTTCTCACTAATTCACTAAAGCTATAGAGCAATTATTATAGAGAGAAAGAAAAAGAGAAGTCTGCTACCTCTCTATTCTAGTATCCAGCTTTATTCTAAGATAAGGGGTATTATTTCTTTCGTATTCATGAAGAGAGCTTCTGTTATTCCATTCTTTATTATTATGTTGGAATAACTTTGTCTATCAAGTAATCTAGTATACATGGTAAAATTCTTACATTATTCCATTCTTTATTATTACAGTAGGAATATCCGGTACATCTGGATTCGCTTAGACTTGGTTCCATTTCTTATTATTACATTAGAATAACTTTTCTGCAATGCGGTCTATCGCATGCATGGTGAATTCTTTATTTTTCCATTCTTTATTATTACATTAGAATATCCCCATGCATGCGGTTTCGCATGACCTGGTTCCATTCTTTATTATTCTATTGGAATATCCTGTATGTGCGGTTTACGCATGACCTGGTTCCATTCTTTATTATTCTGTTGAGAATAACCTCTCTGTGCGGTCTATCGCATGCATGGTGAATTCTTCTGTTAGTCCATTCTTTATTATTATGTTGGAATAACCTGTCTATGTGGATTACCGCATGCATGGTGAATGATCCTTTGTATTCATATGAATAGTATTTTCATTCAAGAGGGGTTTCTACCAGGGGCAGTTTTGTAATTTTTCTGACTCAAAAATTCTGAAAAAATTTGAAATGATAATTTGATGAGTTTTCTATATTGTGTCCAAAGATGGCGATTTTTTGATGTATAGATTAAGAGTTATGGATTTTATGAGAAAAAACTATTTTAAAAGTAAACCCTTATAACTCCTTGTGGTTAACTCCAAAATTGGTGAAATTTTTATTGGAAGTACATGTATATAACAGGAGTATACCCTGTAAATTTCGGAATTTTTGGACAAAAGTACAATTTATGATAAATGTCTAAATATTCGATAGTTTTGGCCATATGAAAAATAGTAAATTAATTTTAAAAATTTTGAGAAAAATATATGTTTAATATGGGACTATATTCTGCTAAATCCTAGAAAAGAAATATTTTTGGGACTAATTTGGTATTTTTCATAAAAATGAACTAGTTATGAGTAAATGAATTAAATATGTTATGTGAAGTAACAAAATTAAAAAATAGGATTTTATGGCTTGGGAATCCTATATAGGGTGTATGGAGATTTTTTATTAGGGATTTGATTATTGGTGATGAAATCTTATGAGTATGGCCTTTTTGAATAATTAAATGCATTATTTAGTAAAGTGTAAACAATTGAAATAAATTGTTTATAAATTTAAGAAGTGATTAAAATATTGTTATAATATTAATAATATTAGATGATGAGTTTATTAAGTGATTGATAATATTTGGATAAATTTAAAGTCTTTAATATTTATCCTTGTTTTCGTTTGATTAATGCTTATATTATTGTCATCGTCTTCATGCTTATATTGTGATAAAAGTCATCTTTGGCTTACGTGCAGAGATGGACTTGGTATGATTATAACCAGGGATTATTCGGTATAATCATGACCGTAATGTAACGAATGATGTGGTAAAAGTTCTCATTGGCCTGTAGTTCATTGGTGGACAGTTATTGGTATGATTATGACTAGGGATTATTTGGTATAATCATGACCATTGATGACTACATGAATATCCTTGGCCGTGGTGCATGGATGATGTGGTTTATTTATTAAGCTGAGTCTCAGCGATAAAGTTGATGGAAATCTTTTTAAATCATAGAAGATAATAGATTTTATGCTCTACTTGACTCTTCTAATGGATTGCTTATTCTGTTACAGTTGTTGATCTAAAACTTGTTGTCTATTATATATTACATCGTTGTTATATCTTTGTTGAAGGCTAAGGATAATTTATTACGCATTATCTTAGTCATACTATTTCTTACTGAGCTGGTTGAGCTCACCCTTTCTTTCACTGTTCTCTTCAGGAAATGAGAATATAGCTGGGACTAGTCGGAGAACGGAGTGATGGTCCAGATGATAGCATTAGTAGTCCTCACTATTCTGTTAAATAGTGTGACAATAAATGTAATGAGGACTCCATTGAGTGTGGATATTGTCTAGATGACAATATTCTTATTAAAACTCTTAGATTATGTTTTGTCATATTTTACACGACTGTTGTATAATTAAGTTGTATTTGAATTTTGTACCATGTAAGTGGAGACCCAAGATGAGTGATGTATACCTGTTTTGGGGGCGTCACAATTATTATTAGGGGAGGTGGTGCAAGTTTGATAATACTTGCAGGACTAAATTAAAAATAAAAGAAAAGTTGAAGGTATTATACTGTAATATTTCGAGCCCCAAAACGTGCAATTATCGAAACTATATTTTCCTATAAATAGAAGCTCATTCTTCCTTCATTTCTCACCAATTCACTAAAGCTATATAGCAATTATTATAGAGAGAAATTATAGAGAGAAAGAAGAAGAGAAGTCTGCTACCTCACTATTCCAGTATCAAGTTTTTTCTAGGGTAAAGGGTATTATTTCTTTCGTATTCATGAAAAGAGCTATTGTTATTCCATTCCTTATTATTACATTTAGAATAATCAGTATCACGGGACTCTAGTATATACATGGTGAAATTCTTCTGTTATTCCATTCTTTATTATTATGTTGGAATAACTTTGTCTATGCAATCTGCATACATGGTAAAATTCTTTTATTATTCCATTCTTTATTATTACATTGGAATATCCTATCGGTCTGCAATTACGCTTTGACTTGCTTTTCGTTCTTTATTATTACATTGGAATATCCTATCGGTTAAATTACTTTAACTTTGGTTCCGTTTCTTTATTATTATGTTGGAATATCACATGCATCTGCGATCTATCATCATGCGCATGGTGAATTCTTACATTATTCCATTCTTTATTATTATGTTGGAATAATGCATCTATGTGGATTACCATATGCATGGTGAATGATCCTTTATATTCATTCCTTGTTAAATTATAGAAATGATGCATGTCACGTGGATTCTTTGCATGGCGGGTAAAAATCCATTTCATAGTTTATAATTTTTTGACCTCAAAAATTGCGGAAAGTTATAATAAAAGCATTGGACTGATGAAAATCATGGGTATATGTAGTATTAGTAAGTGTTATGATGAGTTATTATGTGAAAACATGAAAGTTCTTAGAAATCACAAAGAGTTGAAAATCAGATTTTGGTGAAAATGGAACATGAAATTTAATTGACCATATCTCCTATTATATTTCGAATTTTTGAGTGTGGTCAAGTTCTAGAGTTAGATATATGAGTTTTCTAACTTATCCAAGTGGAATCACTGGAAAAGGTGCTATAGATTTTCGTGTGGACTGATTTTAGCAAAGGAGTCAAAAACTGCAAAGTACCAAAAAAGCTACTACCCAGAAATTTAAAAGGGCATTTTAGGCCACTTAGTTTGTGAAATAAATTTCGGCCTTTTGAGACAAAAATATATGGTATAAAATACCTACTGTCCAAAAATTAGCTCATTCCGACTTAAAATGAGCAAGTTATGACAATTTCAATATTTAGGTTTTTCTGACGAAAAACGCTATAACCGGAGTTCTATAACTCCGATGACCATGAAATTTAAACTGGAAGCTCACGTTAACATGTGTAAGATCCTGCCAAGATTTGGGAATTTTTGGAGTTAAACTTGAGGTAGCTAATTTTTTAAGGAATTAATTAGAAATTGATTTTTAAAAAATACTTAAGGGATTTGAAAAATTATAAAAAAAATACTTGTTGTGTATGAAATATATGTATATATGTTTGTACAAAGGATAGAAAAATAATAAGTTGATTTGGTAATTTTTCATGAAAATGGTTTAGTTACAAACATATGAGTTAAATATGTTATGTGAAGTTGAAAAATTGATAAATAGGATTTTATGGCTTGGAAATCCTATATAAGGTATATGCAGATTTTTGATGAGGGATTTGATCATTGGTGATGAAATCTTATGAGTATGGCATTTTTGAATGATTAAATGCATTATTTGGTAAAGTGTAAACAATTAAATTAAATTGTTTATAAGTTTAAGAAATTATTAAAATATTGTTATAATATTAACAATATTAGATTATGAGTTTATTAAGTGATTGATAATATTTGGATAAATTTAAAGTCTTTAATATTTATCCTTGTTTTCGTTTGATTAATGCTTATAATATTGTCATCATTCTCATGCTTATATCGTGATGAAAGTCATCTTTGGCTTACATGCATAGATGGACTTGGTATGATTATGACCAGGGATTATTCGGTATAATCATGACCGTAATGTGACGAATGATGTGCTAAAAGTCCTCATTGGCCCGTAGTGCATTGATGGACAGTTGTTGGTATGATTATGACTAGGGGTTATTTGGTATAATCATGACCATTGATGACTACATGAATATCCTTGGTCGTGGTGCAGGGATGATGTGGTTTATTTATTAAGCTGAGTCTCAGCGATAAAGTTGATGAAAAACTTTTTAAATCATAAAAGATAGTAGATATTATGCTCTACTTGACTCTTCTAATGGATTGCTTATTTCCGCTGCAGTTGTTGATCTAAAACTTGTTGTCTATTGTATTCTATCAGTTGTTATACTATTGAAGGCTAAGGATAATTTATTCTGCATTATCTTAGTCATAATATTTCTTACTGGGCTAGTTGAGCTCACCTTTTCTTTCATTGTTCTCTTCAGGAAATGAGAATATAGCTGGGACGAGTCGGGGAATGGAGTGATGGTCCAGGATAAATAGCTTTAGTAGTCCTCAGTATTCTACGAAATAATGTGGTAATAATTATAATGAGGACTCCATTAAGAGTGGATATTCTTTAGAAGGCAATATTCGTGTTTAAACTCTCGGTTATGTTTTATCGTATATTACACGACATTTGTATAATTAAGTTTGTATTTGTATTTTGTACCATGTATTTGGCGACTCAAAATGGGTGATGTATACCTGTTTTGGGGGCATCACACAAGCAATCTTGACAATATCAGTCGTTGGCAAGTAAATCCAACGAAGCATTGGAGGTGGTCCGATAATGTTAGCCATTGACGAACATTTCAACGAAGGTCAAGTAGCCTTGACATTATCATTCGTTGGCAAGTAACTCCAACGAAGCATCGGAGGTGATCCGATGATGTTAGTCGTTGAAGCACATTTCAGCAAAGATCAGGCAGCCCTGATATCATCAGTTGTTGGCAAGTAAATCCAGATAAGCATTAGAGGTGGTCCGACGATTTTAGCCGTTGAAGGACATTTCAATGAAGTTCAGGAAGCCCTGACTGTACCAACCGTTGGCAGTAACTCCAACGAAGCGTTAGAAAGACCTGATGAGGCAAACCGTGGAAAACCATCCTCATCGTGGAGGACCGATGATGGAATTTTTTATACAGATCCTTGGTAAACAAAGCACAATTCCTCAAAAGTCTCTCGTACATGAGAAGGACATCTTCGGGGGAAACCCTGCACAAAGGATTAAGGACTTTGGTGATAACCCCAATGTCAACATCCTGTGGTCTCTATCATGGAGGTTCCTATGAGCTTTGGAAACTATCGGTTGAGTAAACATCCAAGCAGTTCATCAGGTTCATTAGTGATAACTCCACCCCCCAATAGAAGCGATTAGAGTACACAGTGATCACATCCCGTTAGAAAAATAGTCCAATAACATTCATTGCATTTGCATCATGCTGCATTACATTGCATTATGATTATCTTGTCACATTTCAAGTGTCTAGTGATCTTTATCCTATTCATGCCATTACATTGCATGAATATGATAAAGAGGGGCATCTCTAGACACTCAAAATTTTGCATTCCTATTACTAACCTTGTAGGAGGGCAAAAGCGTCTTCTAGAGATAACCCTGGAAGTCAACTCAGCTCAACCACAGAGATAACCCTGAGAGATGCAGTTTTAATCTTGGAGAAAACCCTGAGATACTCAGTTCTAACCCTGGAGACAACCCCGGGATACTCAGTTCCAACCTCAGAGACAACCTCGAGGCACTCAGTTACAACCCTGGAGAAAACCCCAGGAGGTCAGGCACACCTCAGAGATAACCCTGAGGACATTCAGCATCCACAACAACCCAATCTCAGAGATAACCCTGAGCAACAACTGCTACATCTGCGCAAAGCTGGAGATAACCCCAGTGAGGGGTAAAATTATCATTTTGCCACCTCGATACTACATTCACATCGTCTCAGCATCATTCAAACCAACACTACATACAAGGTGTCCCATAAGAACCATAACTAAAACCCCGAGTGACTACTACACAAGACAGCACACTGGATAGAATTTGAAGACTTGAAGATTTGGTCATGGACTCATCTTCCCAGCTTCGTACAACCTCTAATCCCATGTCATTGTGTAGCTCTGGACAACAACATTCCAAAAAGGTATAGCACGCCTTAATTAGATGTCTGAATTAAAATTTATGAAGGTTCGAGCGGATAACACGTAGCCAAAGTGCATGTAATTCAAGACGATGGAACCCACTTGGCCCAGGGCACCCCGGAAAGCCACAAGTGGACCCGCGGCTGCCACGGGTAGACCCGTGGCCATCTGGTTTTTAAATATAAGCTCTTGGCAGCTCATTTAAAAAAACAAAAGAGAAAAAGAGAGAAAACTCTATCCATTTCAGCCTGTAAACACTTCTAGAGTGCTCTAAACTTAGTAATTCTTCTTTTTAATGATGAATGTTATTAAAAAATTATTTTGAGAAGCCATGTGAATTGAGATAAATAGAGGGGATTTTTATGAAGTATTTGTTGTAAATTTGTTTATTATATGGACCCCCACATACCCATTTTTCAAAATCATCGGGAGAAAGTTATCTCAATTTGGTCATAGGTAGAGTACTATTGTTGTTATATATATATATATATATATATATATATATATATATATATAAGTTTTGTTTTATATGCAAAATAGAATATATTATATTTTATTATGAATAGTATTTATATAGTTAAATCAGAAAAAAAAAATCAGACAAATTCGATTTCGCCCGTGATCCTTTTTACTATGCGTCCGTTTCTAAATAGTAGATATCATGCTCTACTTGACTCTTCTAATGGATTGCTTGTTCCACTGCAGTTAAACTTGTTGTTTATTGTATTCTATCAGTTTAACACTGTTGAAGGCTAACGATAATTTATTCTGCATTATCTTAGTCATAATATTTCTTATTGAGCTAGTTGAGCTCACCCTTTTGCTTTCATTGTTCTCTTCAGGAAATGAGAACGTAGCCGGGACTAGTCGGGGAATGGAGTGACAGTACAAGATGGTGGTTATAGTAGTCCTCACTATTTTATAAAATATTATGATAATAATTGTAATGAGGACTCCATTTGAGTTTGGATATTGTCTAGAAGACAATATTTGTGTTAAAACTCTTAGCTCATATTGTATAATTAAGTTTGTATTTGTATTTTGTACGATATATTTGGTGACTCAGAATGGGTTATGTATACCTATTTTGGGAGCATCACAGTTGGTATCAAAGCTTAGGGATATGATCCCTGGCTGAGATGTGAGACTAGAACTAGGATAGGAGAGACAAGTAAATCCTTCACTAGTATGACCTACCTAAGCTTATTTTTTATTTAATTGGTCGGTCAGAATATAAGAATAATATGTGGCATGTGACGCCCCCAAAATAGGTCCACACAACCCATTCTGAGTCGCTTAATACATGGTACAAAAAACAACTACAACTTCATTACTACAATTGTCGTGCAAAATATGACAACACATATGTTGTGAGTTTAAATACAAATATTGTCTTCTTGACAATATCCAAACTCAAATAAGTTCTCATTACAATTATTGATTCACTATTTTACAAAATAGTGAGGACTGCTAAAACAACTGTCTTGAACCATCACTCAATACCCCGACTAGTTCCTATATTCTCGTCTCCTGAGAAGAAAAATAGAACAAAAAGGAAAATGATGAGCTCAACTAGCCTAGTAAAAAATATTATGACTAAGATAATGAAAAAAATTACCGTTAACCTTCAATAAATCAAAAAAAATATAATGGACAGCAAGTTTAGATCAATATTCATAGCGAAAATAATAATTCAATAGTAGAGAATGAAGTCTACTATCTTCTATAATTTAAAAGTCTATCATCAATATTTTTTCCCTGTAACATCAATCAATATACATCTTGAACCAAATATTCATCTTTGCACTACGAGCCAAAGATATTCATTTGTATCACTAGTTGGTCATGTTCATCTCAACCTGTGTCCATCTTTGCACTACAGGCCAAAGATATTCAGTTATATCACCATTTAGGACTAAGGATGATAAAAAATATTTTAAAGAAAACGAATCCAGTGAGATAAAAGGATAAAGATTAGGGATTCGTACTTTAGTTTATCCAAGTTCAAACATACTCCATAATAAACAATTGTGGAGCAAAATTCAAGAATGAAGATCAAAACATGGATACAATCAAAGATAGTAACCATAATAAACAACTTGGTCAAAGAAATTAATTTTTTCTGTGAATAGTGTCGTATACGTGAATAGTTACCCCCGACACGAAAAGGTAAAAAATTTATAATAAAATTCATATCAATATTTCGGTATAATGATATTAAAAGAAATAATATCATTTATAAAAAAATAATATCCTTTACCTCAAAAGAATAGTACTTCTAACTGAAATATCAAATATAATGCTGAAGGAAACTTGTACTGAATAGTAACACTCAAAGTATTTAAATACTCACAAAAATACGCTCGATATTATAGAGAGAGAAACTTTAGATTCTGGTGTGATTTTCAATTCTAACCTAAGCACCCTATTTATAGGAAAATGCTTAGAACGTCAAAGCAGAAAATTTAATAAAATAATATTTTATAAACAAAATTTTCACGCCAACCCTTGACCAAATTCAACAGCACACCAGTGGGGCCCACCAACACAAAAAATATTTTTCTTTTAAAAAATATTTATAACTCCAAAAATCAATTATTCCGGAACTTCAATAATTCATAATAAATATCCTTTTATCAGAAAAATTCAAATCTTATGTCCATTCCATAGGAAATTTAATTCTCTACAACTTTGTAGAAGAAAGTATTTCTAAATTCTAAACGAAAAATGAACGAAATCCACATACTGATGATTTTCAACACCTCAATTCCGACAAAATACTGATAAAACACCTCAGCATTAATTCCTTCATTTATATCCACATGAAATAAATATTTCCTTATCATATAAATCAATAATTAATTATTCACAAATAATATTACAGAATCACAATAATGACAACCAAGTCGTTCCCAGGAAAGAGGGGGCTTTCCGATAAGAATTTCTCCTTACTGGCGCGCAATTAGGTGACCAAACCCCTTTCCTAGACAAAACTTCCTTAGACATTGTCAATAATGCTATCTAATAATATTATTCAAATAATATGAATTATTGATATGATAATTAGAAATACTGTGCAGTGATAATTATTGAATCAATAATATAAAATATCAACGTAGCAATTATTGAATCAATAAAATAAAATATTGAACAGTAATTACTGTAACAATTATTGAGTAGTGACTTCTTACGTAAGAATCAATAATTTGTGCAATACTGTGTGCTACTGTGAAATATCGCGTATTACTATATTTAACCACCGGGTATTCCAACAGTTTTAACGGTAACCGTTACGCCATTATTATTAAAAAAACTCATTCGTGTCATTTTCTTCATCCGACAGTTTTCCGTTATGGGGCCCACAAATGGTTGCGCCGTCGTATGAATATTCCCCGACAACTAAAATATTCCACGACCAAACGAATATTCCCTGACAATAATGAATATTTTATAACCACTTGCTTATTTAAAATATTTGCGCATTTTACCCATAAATAACCATATTAATCGAATCAACTCCTTACTATTACAAAATAATAAATAGAGAAAATTCTATTTTATTCATAAAAGTTGGGGTCTTACAACCTCCCTTAAAACGCCCCCAAATTCAAGTACTTGAAACCCGAACTCGGTGCTTTATGATACCATTTCTATGAGCGGAAATAATACTATTAATAATAACAATAATATGACTATCAAACTTAACTTACAATTATCAGAGTCTAATCCCAAGTACGCAACCTTTAGTACATTCATTACAATAAATGATAATAATAAATATCATTATTTTAATAAAGTCATACTATTACATAGAATACCATAACACTTATTCTGTTTGCTTTCCTTTTTCCCTTGTTCTTGATTGAACCTTCTGGTTGTTCACACTTAGCTGAAAATATTTAAATTAAGCAAGGATGAGCATTTGAGTGCCCAGCAAGTAATAGCAATTATAAATATTAGCTGAAAGAAGTAAATATTTTCTTTGTACGACACTTCTACAACGAATCAACAGTTGTGAAGTAAGTTGAACCAATAATAACAATATATTTATTCTATATCAAATTTTTGAAACTACGTCTTGTTATAATCGGAGATTAGTCGACAGACTATGAACATTATTTTTAATTTTTGATAAGGTTTAGCAGAACTTCATCCGCAAACTGTCATAACTTACGGGTGCGAGGGTGTACATCCCATGTGCCCTGTATTGATCAATACTACATGTAAGAACGATATTATCGTTCATCTTTTCCGCCTAGGGCGCATAAAAGTTTTTCTATATTCGGAATGTTCATACTTAGTCGGGAATCCAAACCAAAGCAATTTGATTGGATACAATAAAGTTTTATCATGTTAAACGATATTTCTAAATTTGTGTCTAGTTGGGTTAAATAGCTTAGACGGTTTTTAATTAATATATACATATCAGAGATCGATAGGTGTGTATTAACATATAATTAAATAAAATAATTATCCAAGTGAGGACACTTGTATAACCATATTTAAAAATTAACGAATAGAATAAATATCTAAATTATACAATAATACTGTACTGATAAATAATGATCGGATACATAATCGATAACAATAGAGTTATTATTTTGGCACAATGATAATATAATTCTGAAACTTTCATACTTATATCCATTGCATAAAGTAAATACAAAGGTAGGATACTTGCCTGGTCTACTACTTACAGTTACGCAACTTAGTTTTATCTTTTATATAGCAACCTATCATTAATAAGATCATTCATTCGATTAGAATATTATATCGTAACACATAATACTGCTCATTGCAATCAACACATAACCTAATCACATTATCACATAACTATATTAGTCATTGGATCACAAACAAACACATATCTAGTCCAGTTATCTAAGTCCAGATCAATTTCTGAAACATGTCGGCGTTGTGAGACCCCGAATTTTATGAAATAAAAGTATTCAATTTTTCTATTTTGGTAAATAGTTAAATTGATAAATGTTTAAAATTAAGGGTAATATGTGAAAATTTTTTAAAGTAAGCAAGTTGATATAAAATATTCGTTGTGTAGGGAAATATTCGATTAGTCGGTGAAATTCTTCTATTATTCCATTATTTATTATTACATTGGAATAACTTTTGTATATCTGTGAGCTACCCTATACTTGGTAAAATTCTTACATTATTTCATTCTTTATTATTACATTGGAATATCACATGCATGCATTTCTACGCCGGGACTGGTTCCGTCTTTATTATTACATTGGAATATCCTGTTTGTCGCGTTTCTGTGGGACTGATTCCATTATTTATTATTCATTTGGAATAACTTTGTCATATGACGTCATCGCGTGCATGGTGATTTACATTGTTATATCATTCTTTATTTTTACATTTGGAATATCACATCGGTCGTATTATGCACGACTCGGTTCCGTTCTTTATTATTACATTAGAATATCTTGTCGGTCTGGATTACGCTTTGACTGGTTCCGTTTCTTTATTATTACATTAAGAATAACTTTGTCATCTTGATCTATCGCACGCGTGATGAATTTTTCTGTTGTTCCATTCTTTATTATTCTGTTGGAATAACCTGTATATGTGGATTACCACATGCATGGTGAATGATCCTTTATATTCATTCTTTATTAAATTGTGGAAATGATCTGTTTACGTTGATTATGATGAAAGTCATAATAAAAGCATTGGACTGATGAAAATCATGAGTATATGTAGTATTAGTAAGTGTTATGATGAGTTATGTTGGTTATTATGTGAAAACATAAATGTTTCTTAGAAATCACAAAGGGTTGAAAAATCAGATTTTGGTAAAAAATAAAACATGAAATTCAATTGACCATATCTCCTATTATATTTCGAATTTTTGAGTGTGGTCAAGTTCTAGAGTTAGATCTATGAGTTTCCTAACTTATCCAAGTGGAATCACTGGAAAAAGTGTTATAGATTTTCGTGTGGACTGATTTTAGCGAAGGAGTCAAAAACTGCCAATTTTGAAAAAACTACTGCCTAGGTTTTGAAAAGGGCATTTTTGTCCACTTAATTTATGAGAAAAAATCCGGCCTTTTGGGACA
Source organism: Panax ginseng (assembly GCA_020205605.1). NCBI lineage: Eukaryota > Viridiplantae > Streptophyta > Magnoliopsida > Apiales > Araliaceae > Panax > Panax ginseng. The sequence continues at coordinate 145,647,024 of CM035128.1, read as the reverse complement.
TGAAAGTATATGGTATAAGGTACCTCCTGTCCAAAAATGAGCTCATTCCGACTGAAAATGAGCAAGTTATGACCATTTCAATATTTAGGTTTTTAAAATGAAAAAACGCTTATAACCGGAGTTCTATAACTCAGATGACCATGAAATTTAAACTGGAAGCTCACGTTAACATGTGTAAGATCCTCGCCAAGATTTGGTAATTTACGAGTTAACCTTGAAGTAAGCTAATTTCTTAAGGAATTAATTAGAAATTGATTTTTGAAAAATAGTAAATGAATTTTAAAAATTCAGAAAAATATATATTCATTATGGGACTATATTACGCTAAATCCTTAAATGAAATATTTTACGACTGATTTGTTATTTTTCATAAAAATGGTTTAGTTACAAACATATGAGTTAAATATGTTATGTGAAGTAACAAAGTTGAAAAATAGGATTTTATGGCTTGGAAATCCTATATAAGATATATGCATATTTTTGATGAGGATTTAATCATTGGTGATGAAATCTTATGAGTATAACATTTTGAATGATTAAATGTATTATTTGGTAAAGTGTAAACAATTGAAATAAATTGTTTATAAGTTTAAGAAGTGATTAAAATATTGTTATGATATTAATAATATTAGATTATAAGTGGTTGATAATATTTGGATAAATTTAAAGTCTTTAATATTTATCTTAGTTTTTGTTTGATTAATACATATATCATTGTCATCATCCTCATGTATATATTATGTTGAAAGTCATCTGTGGCCTGTAGTGCATAGATGGACTTGGTATGATTATGACCAGGGATTATTCGGTATAATCATGACCGTAATGTTACAAATGATGTGGAAAAAGTCCTCATTGGTCGTAGTGCGTTGATGGACAGTTTTTGGTATGATTATGGCTATGGATTCTCTTCGGCCAAGGGTGCAAAGATGAATTATTTTATGGCATGATCAGGACCGTTGATGAAAACACGATTATCTTTGGCTCGTAGTTCATGGATAATTCGTGGTCGTGATACTAAAAGAATATCTTTGGCCTATAGTGTGACACCCCCAAAATAGGTATACATCACCTATTCTGAGTCGCCAAATACATGGTACAGAATACAAACACAATCTTTAATATACAACAAGAAAGCTGAGAGTTTTAATACAAATATTATCTTCTAGACAATATCCACTCTCAGAATAAGTCCTCATTACATTTATTGTCACACTATTTAATAGAATAGTGAGGACTACTAATACTATCATCTCGATGAGTCACTCCGCTCCACGACTAGTCCCACCACGTTCTCATTTCACGAAAGAGAACGGTGAAAGAAAGGGTGAGCTCAACTAGCCCAAGATAGAAATATTATGACTAAGATAATGCGAGAATAAATTATCATTAGTCTTCAATAATGTTAAACGATAAAATACAATAGGCATCAAGTTTAAGCGCAGCGGAACATGCAATCCATTAAAAGAGTCAAGTAGAGAATAAAATCTACTATCTTTTATGATTTAAAAGGTTTTTCATCACTTTTATCATTTGGACTCGACAATAAATAATCCACATTATCCACACTTTTCTGACCAAGGATATTCATTAGTATCACAACCACAAATTATCCATACACTTTCTAGCGGGCCGAGGATATTTGTGTATTCATCAATGGTCATGATCATGCCAACAATCGTCCATCAATGCACTACGACCAATGAGGACTTTTACCACATCATTTGTAACATTACGGTCATGATTACAAAGAATAATCCACAGTGCATAATCATACCAAGTCCATCTATGCACTTAAGTGCCACGAGATGACTTTCAACAAAATATAAATATGAGGATGATGACAATGATATAAGAATTCAATAAAACAAGTTCAAGAATTAATTTATTCAGAACTAATAACGTCCAAATTGTCAACATGATACTTCTTTGTAGAGTAAAATTTAAGAAAGCTCATAAGAATATTTCCACGAAAAGATACTGGATGAAGCGCAAATATCAAGGATATTCCACCAATTTCATGGAGTATAGAAGTCAAAACTTTAACCAACTTAGTATAATAAAGAATGGAATAACAAAAGAAATCGCCATGCATGCGGTGCTTGGCATGAGCAGTTATTCCAATGAATAATAAATAACGGAATCAGTGCAGCGTAAAAGCGCATGCATGTGATATTCAACGAGAATAATAAAGACGGAACCGAGTCCTGTAAAACGCATGCATACAAGATGTTCCAAAGAATAATAAAGATGGAACCCGGTCGTCCCAGTAAGCGCGCATGATGTGATATTCCAGCGAGAATAATAAAAGGCGGAACCAGTCCGTAAGAAAAAGCATGACGAGGATATTCAAGCGAGAATAATAAAGAATGGAATAACAGAAGTTCTCTTCATGAATATGAAAAAAAATACCCCTTACTTTATAAAGAAGAGTACTCCGACGGTAGGGCGGGGATATACTTGAAGAAACTTGCATTACGCTCAAAGCTTTCTTAAATGGTAAAGAAAGACGCTCAAGATTATAGAAGAAGAGTTCTCTCTACAGTTTCTCTCTCTAGAGTTTCATTGAATTAAATAAAAAATAATGAAGGAATGAGCTTCTATTTATAGAAGAATGGGTGAATAATAACTAATCCATGAAATGTCCAGATTGATTTACTTTTAAACGGACGGTCCAGATTGGTTTATTATAAAATATAAAAAAAATTTAAATAAAATATAAAATATAATATATATTATATATTATATATATATATATATATATATATAAGTTCACGGGTTATCACCCCTGACTTCATTTAATCAACCCATGCCCATTTTGTCAAACTTGTACATATATATATATATATATATATATATATATATATATATATATATATACATATACAATTATTACACTACCCACCATAAAAACAACTCCCGTGAAAACATCAGCCAACTTCCTGCTTCAATTTCAAACATGGGCCCCATAGTGGGCCCTCACCTTTTATTATATTAAATAATTTTCTACCGATTATTTTGAAAAATGGGTAAATGGGGGTCCATAAAATAAGCAAAATTTACATCAAATACTTCATAAAAATCCCCTCAACATTTTTAATAACATTTATTATCATTATTATAATTCACAATATTAATCGACCAGGTCATTCCCAGGAGAGAGGGGGTTCCAATAAGGATTTCTCCCTATTGGGGCGCAATTAGGTGACCAAACCTCTCATTGGCAGAACTTCTAGACATCGTTAATATTGCAAATAATAATATTAATAACTCTGTCATCTCAATTATTGATTTAATAATATATAAAATATCGACAATAATTGAATCAATTAACGTGAGATACTATGCAACAATTCTTTGAGCGATAATTGAACAAAACCGAGTGACTTCTCACGTAAGCATCAATAATCAATACCGTGTGCTACTATGCAACCACGCCAGATTCTTCGTACTTTAACAAGGTTGTTTTAATAGTTAACAGTAAAACTTTCGTAGTTATTTTCATAAAAATATTTTTGTCGCTTTTCTCGATCCGGCAATAATTCCGTTATTAAGGGTGCACTTAATGATTGTCTTGATTATTTAATATTCCCATGTTAAAACGAATATTCCCCAGGCCAATCGAATATTATATAACTACTTGCGTCTTGTGCAAAATTTATAAATATTACTCATAACTATAATAATATATCAAATTCAAAAAAAGATAATTATAGAAAATTCATCTTTATTCATAAAAGTTGGGGTCTTACAATCTCCCATTCTTATGAAATTTCGCCCGGGTACGTACCTGGTATGTCGAAGAGGTAAGGATACCTTGATTTCATTTCATATTCTAACTCCCAGGTCATTTCCTCAATATTGTGGTTCCTCCATAAAACTTTAACTTGAGGTATAACCTTGGAGCGTAGAATATGTTCCTTCTTATCCAAGATTTGAACAGGAACCTCTTCATACGTTAAATCTTCCGCTATTTTGTCCTGTTCTAACTCAATAATGTGGTTCGAGTCTTTCACATATTTACATAACATGGATATATGAAAAATGTTATGAACACGAGACATACTTGGCGGTAAAGCGAGTCTATAGGCTACAGTCCCTACTCGATCGAGGATTAAAAATGGGCCAATGAATCGAGGATTGAGCTTTCCTCTCTTTCTAAATCTCGTAACTCCTTTCCATGGAGCAACACGTAACAACACATGATCTCCAATATCGAATTCCACGTCCTTTCGATGAAGATCAGCATAACTCTTTTATTTGGTCTTGTGGAGGTTTTATCGTTCTTAGGATCGTTTGTATCTTTTCCGTAGTCATACGTATTAACTCTGGTCCCAACAACGTTGCTTCACCCACCTCATCCCAAAGACATCTTTGAAGGCGACACTTTCTTCCATACAACGCTTCAAATGGAGCCATGCCAATGCTTGCTTGATAACTATTATTGTAGGAAAACTCCACTAATGGTAAGAACTTGTCCCAACTTCCTTGAAGTTAAGGACACGAGTCTTTATAAATCTTCAAGAGTTTGAATAGTCCTCTCGATTGTCCGTCCGCTTTGAGGATGATATCTTTGAACTAAATCGTAAATCTGCTTGTAGCTTTTTGTAAACTAACCCAAAATCGTGAAGTGAATCTTGGGTCTCGATCAGAAACTATGGATACTGGCATACCATGCAATCTTACAACCTCGTTTATGTACATACGAGCAAGACGTTCAAGTGTATAAGTTTCTCGTATAGGTAAGAAATGAGCAAACTTGGTAAAAGTCAACTGTTGACTTTTTTGACCAAAAAGTCAACCTCGATAAATTTTGTGTTTATAGTCTATTTTTACTAATTTCATCGTTCTGGACTCAAATATCACGTCCGCATCTCTAAATTCAACTCCGAACTCAAATTCAATTTTTAATAACATTCATCATTAATATTATAACTCACAATATTTAACAACCGGTCGTTCCTGTGAAAGGGGGCTTTCCGATAAGGATTTCTCTTATTATTGGCGCCTTGATTAGGTGACCAAACCTCTCCTTGATAGAACTTCTAGACATTGTCAATATTGCAAATAATAATATGAATAACTTTGTCATCTCAATTATTGATTTAATAATATAGAAAATATTATGTAGATGATATTGTGACAATAATTGAATCAATAATATGAGAGATATGATGCAGCAATTATTGTAGCAATAATTGAGTATAACTGAGTGACTTCTCACATAAGTATCAATAATCAATACCGTGTGCTACTATGCACGTAAGCCAGAGATATACAACTGTAAAACCAATAATCAACAGTTCATCTATGCATGTAAGCCAAAGATGACTTTAATCACAATATAAGCATGACGATGATGACAATGACATAATAATTCAATAAAACAAGTTCAATGATAAATTTTAAAGATTTATAATTTAATTTATCCAAAAATCAATAACGTCCCAAATTGTCAATATGATAATCGCTTTGTGGAGTAAAATTCAAGAATAATATTCATGTACCAAAAATAATTTGGATGAGGAAAAGAAATATATTTTTTGGGTGAATAGTACCTCGACACGAAAAAGTGCCTCAAATACCGAAAGTGCATGATACTAGAGTGAATAGTAACCCATGAATAGTTACTTTCGTGGATAGTACTCCGGCACAAAAAGTGCCACGAATACCCGAGTGAATAATACTAGAGTGAATAGTAACAAGGGTGAATATTAACAAGTGAATAGTAACTCGTAAAAGAAAAATACCAAAGAAAATGATATTCCATGATTTAGTACAAAAGAAATGATATCTCATACGAGTATAATAGAATATACTGAAGCTGCAAATGGATTTTCACCCGTACGTGCAGTAATCCACGTGAACATATCATTTCCATAATTTAATAAAGAATGAATACGAAGGATCATTCACCATGCATCTGATAATCCAAATAGACAAAGTTATTCCAATGAATAATAAAGAATGGAATAACAACGAAATCACCGAGCATACGATGAGATCATCGCGCGATGACGTTATTCCAACGAGAATAATAAAGAATGGAATAATGAAAGAATTTCACCATGTATGCGGTGCCTTCGCATGAACAAGTTATTCCAACATAATAATAAAGAATGAAATAACAACCTTTACAAGTATTGAAAATAAAATAACTCTTCATGAATACAAAAGATTAATACCCCTTACCTCAGAAGAAAATAAGATACTGGAATAGTGAGATAGCAAACTTCTCTTCTTCTCTCTATATAATTTCTCTCTATAACAATTGCTCTATAGCTTTAGTGAATTGGTGAGAAATGAGCGAAGAATGAGCTTCTATTTATAGGAAAATATAGTTTCGATAATTGCACGCTTTGGGGCTCAAAATATTACAAGATAATACCTCCCTCTTTTTTTAATTTTTAATTTAGTCCCGCAAGTATTATCAAACTTGCACCACCTCCCCTAATAGTAAATAATGTGAATCAATAGTTCAATCATGTGAATCAATAGTTATAATCATGTGAAAATACTGAATTACAAGATATAGTACCTCCATCTATACCTCCATTTTCAACTTAGTCATGCAAGTATTATCAATCTTACACCAACTCTCCTAATAGTATAAGAATGTGAATCAATAGTACACACATGTGAACAAATAGTTATAATCATGTGAATTAATAGCAATTAATTGCTCATTTATCCGATTAATTACCCGACTAGTCAGTATAACTTCTAGATATCAATTAATATCGAAATAAATGTCAATTTCCACTAACACTAATAATCCCAACACAATGGAAATATTTTTCTCAAAAATTTCAATTTTGAAATTTCAAAGTTTGACTTTTTCAAAAAAGTCAACTGTTGACTTTTTTGACCAAAAAGTCAACCCCGATAAATTTTGTGTTTATAGTCTATTTTTACTAATTTCATCATTCTTGACTCAAATATCACGTCCGCATCTCTAAATTCAACTCCGAACTCAAATTCAATTTTTAATAACATTCATCATTAATATTATAACTCACAATATTTAACAACCAAAATTCTCCTAAGAAAGAGGGGGTTTCCGATAAGGATTTCTCCTTATTAGTAGCAATTAGGTGACTAAACATCTCCTTGATAGAACTTCTAGACATTGTCAATATTGCAAATAATAATATGAATAACTTTGTCGTCTCAATTATTGATTTAATAATATAGAAAATATTATGTAGATGATATTGTGACAATAATTGAATCAATAATATGAGAGATATGATGCGACAATTTATTGTAGCAATAATTGAGTATAAGCGAGTGACTTCTCACATAAGTATCAATAATCAATACTGTGTTCTACTATATCAACCACGCCAGTATTACTATACTTTTATCACCGATTATTTTATGACAACTTTCTTACTTTAAAAATTTCAAATATCACCCTTAACTTTAAACTTTTATCAATTTATCTATTTACCAAAATAGAAAAATTGAATACTTTTATTTCATAAAATTTGGGATCTCACATTATAGCTTAAAGGTCATCCCACCTAAGGTTTCTAACCTAAAGCTCGATACCATGATGTAATGCCCCCAAATTCGGGTACTTGAAACCCGAAATCGGTGCTTTACGATATCATTTCTATGAGCGGAAATAATACTATTAATAATAACAATAATATGAATATAAAACTTAACTTACAATTATCAGAGTCTAATCCCAAGTACGCAACAGTTACTACATTCATTATAATACATGATAATAATAAATATCATTATTTTAATAAAGTCATAATATTACATAGATACTATAACACTTATTCTGTTTGCTTTTCTTTTTCCCTTGTTCTTGACCGAACCGTCTGGTTGTTCAAACTTAGCTGAAAACATTTAAATTAAGCAAGGATGAGCATTTGAGTGCCCAACAATTAATAGCAATTATAAATATTAGCTGAAAGAAGTAAATGTTATCTTTGTACGAAACTTCTACAATGAATCAACAGTTGTGAAGTAAGCTGAACCAATAATAACAATATATTTATTCTATATCAAAATTTTGAAACTACGTACTGACTATAACTGGAGATTAGTCGACAGACTATGAATATTATTTTTAATTTTTGATAAGGTTTAGCAGAACTTCATCCGCAAACCGTTATAACTTACGGGCGCGAGGGTGTACATCCCATGTGCCCTGTATTTATCAATACTACATGCAAGAACGATATTATCGTTCATCTTTTACTCCTTGGTAGCGTAAAAGTTTTCTCATATTCGGGATGTTCATACTTAGTCGGGAATCCAAACCAAAACAATTTGATTGGATACAGTAAAATTTTATCATGTTCAACGATATTTCTAAATTTGTGTCTAGCTGGGTCAAATAGCTTAGACGGCTTTTAATTAATATATACATATTAGAGATCGATAGGTGTGTATTAACATATGATTAAATATAATGATTATCCAAGTGAGGACACTTTTATAACCATATTTAGAAATTAACGAATAGAATAAATATATAAATTATACAATAATATTGCACTGATAAATAATGATCGGATACATAATCGATAAAAATAGAGTTATTGTTCTGGCACAATGATAATATAATTCTGAAACTTTCTTACTTATATCCATTACATAAAGTAAATACAAAGGTAGGATACTTGCCTGGTTTGCTGCTTACAATTACGTAACTTAGTTTTATCTTTTATATAGCAACCTATCATTAATAAGATCATTCGCTCGATTAGAATATTATATCGTCACACATATCTAATTCATTTCAGCGATTGAAGACATAACCTAATCACATTGTCACATAACTATATCGGTCATTGGATCACAAACAAACACGTATCTAGTCCAGTTATCTAAGTCTAGATCAATTTAAAACATGCAAGCATCTTAAAGCGTCTTATATCTTTATCAATAATTAACGAGTCTAAGACTTTATACCGAAGTTCAATAGATGTAAATATCAATTAATACGATTTTTCATAGACTTATAATAATTTTTAAATAATTATTATAATTTATCATAAATTTTTAAACACTTTGGAATCATTATTAAATGATTTAAATATTAAATAATTCTATTATCTTTAATATTTAATTAATATTAAACTATTAATAAAACTATTGCCAAAATATTAAAGTTATTTATAATAACTTAAAATATTTTTAAAGTATTACTATTACCCTTAAATAATTTTTAAAATATTTAAAATCATTTTTAAATAATTATCATTAATACTTAAATTTTAATGCTCTATTTACCTAAATAGTAAAAGTCATTAATTATAACTTAAAATATTTTAATTCATTTGTATCCTTTTTAAATGATTTTAAATAAATAAATCATTTTTAAACTATTTATTTAATATAATTATTAAATAAATCAAATATTATTTAATATTAAATAATTAATGAATTTTACCTTTAAATATTGAAAGTTATATTTTATAACTTCAAATATTTTTAAACACCTTAGTTTCATTTAAAATGATTTTTTATATTATTAAAATCATTTTTAACCTAATTTATTTAATATAATTATTAAATAAATCTAATATCATTAATATTAAAAAATTAATATTTTCATGATAAAATATCAAAAGTTATATTTTATAACTTAAAATATTTTTATAACCTTTAAATCATTTTTATATAATTTTAAATTATTAATTCTATTTTTCATAATTTATTTAATACATTTATTAAATAACTTAATTATCATTAATATTAATTTATTAATAAAATTTATCACAAAATATTAAAAGTCATTAAAAATAACTTAAAATATTTTCTTATACCATAATATAATTTTAAATGATTTTTCAAGTATTAAAATCATTTTTAAATAATTTATTTAATATAATAACTAATTAAATTAATTACCATTAATATTCCAAAATATTAAATATTTATGAAATATTTTCAAAATTTTTAAAAACTAATTTTTAGGCTTTAAAATAATTTTTAGTAATTTATTTTGTATTTTTAATAATTAAAAACTATTTTTTTTTCTATTTATTTAATAAAATAATTATTTTCAGAAATTAATTGTCGCTATAGGTGTTCTTGAGCTGTTCCTGAGTCTGCCCACAAACCCATGTCAGTCACAAGAGTGATATGTTTGACCAAATCTAGATCTATGTTCCAGTTGCATACAGGACTTGTAATGGTATCAAGATTATAGTATTTAAGTAATACTACATACACTAACTTTCGGATCATGGCCAAACAACAACATCATAGAGATCGAAGCCTTCAAATATCATGTCGGAGGTCATCAAGTATGTCTTTTCATGAACAATCTGGTTTTCAGTTGTTCTTGAGCAGAATCGGTCAACTTAGTTTGACCATCCATTACGTTCAGTATATTTGAGTTTTAAGGGATCTAAATGCATGTATCCATAGTACACATAACATACAACAACTTAGATATAACAACATAAACAAACGACTTAACATCTGATAGATTCGATGAAGATCGAAGATAACTCTTTTATCGGTCTTGTGAGGTTTTTTATACGTTCTTGGGATCGTTTGTATCTTTTCCGTAGTCATACGTACTAACTCTGGTCCCAACAACGTTGCTTCACCCACCTCATCCCAGTATACTGGAGAACGACACTTTTTTCCATACAACGCTTCAAATGGAGCCATGTCAATGCTTGCTTGATAACTATTGTTGTAGGAAAACTCCACTAATGGTAAGAACTTGTCCCAACTTCCCTTGAAGTTAAGGACACAGAGTCTTAATAAATCTTCAAGAGTTTGAATAGTCCTCTCTGATTGTCCGTCCGTTTGAGGATGATATGCTGAACTAAATCGTAAATCTGCGCCCATAGCTTTTTGTAAACTAACCCAAAATCGTGAAGTGAATCTTGGGTCTCGATCAGAAACTATGGATACTGGCATACCATGCAATCTTACAACCTCGCTTATGTACATACGAATGAAGAGGCGTTCAAGTGTATAAGTTTCTCGTATAGGTAAGAAATGAGCAAACTTGGTCAATTTATCAACAATGACCCAAATTGCATCTATGCCTTGAGAAACCTTGGGAAGACCAGTAACGAAATCCATGGTAATGTGCTCCCACTTCCATTCTATAATTTCAAGTGGTTGCAATGGACCTTTTGGTACTTGATGCTCCGTCTTGACTCGTTGAAACGTTAAACACCTTGAGATAAACAGCGCTATCTCCCTCTTCATATTGCCCCACCAAAATGTATGTAGAAGATCATGATACATTTTGGTACTCCTAGGATGGATTGCAAACGATGTGTTGTGCGCCTCCATCATGATTTTATACTTTAACTCAGGGTCGTTAGGAACACAAAGTCTGGAGTTGACTCAAAGTATTCCTTCTTCATCGATTCTTGCTTCCGGCATAGCACCTTCTTGTACTTTCTTCCTCATATGCATCGACTCTAGTTACGTAGCTTGAAAGCAACTTTAACTTTATCGATTAAAGTCTGGTTCTACTCAGATATTTGCCATCATCACGTGGGTCCCTAGAGTCTTTATCTCTATCTCCATCCTTTGCAAGTCATACAAAATGGGCCTTTGCGTTGACAATATCGCTTTTCGTGCCGCATATGATCTTCTTCTACTCAATGCGTCACCTACCACGTTTGCTTTTTTCGGGATGATATTGGATGGTATGATCATAATCTTTCAACAGTTCAAGCCAACGTCGTTGTCGCATGTTGAGTTCCTTTTGAGTAAAGAAATATTTGAGGCTTTTATGATCCGTAAAGATCTCCACTTTCTTCCCATACAAGTAATGCCTCCAAATTTTAAGTGTGAAGATAGATAATTTGTCGAACTCTAGATCATGAGTAGGATAATTCCTCTCATATTCTTTGAGTTGTCGAGAGGCATAGGCTATGAGTTTCCCATGTTGCATGAGAACACATCCTAACCCTTTGCCTGAAGCATCACTGTAGAATGACAAATCCCTCCGAGCCAGATGGTATTGTTAAAACAGGTGCTGAAATGAGTCTTCTCTTGAGTTCTTGAAAACTCTTCTCACATTCCTCACTCCAACCGAATTTTGTATCTTTCCGAGTCAGCTGAGTTAATGGAGTAGCGATTCGAGAAAATCCTTCTACGAATCTCCGATAATAACTAGCTAATCCGAGAAAGCTACGTACTTCAGTCACTGTTTTAGGTTGTTCCCAGCTTTGAATGACTTCAATCTTTGCCAGGTCAACAGATATTCCATGACTTGATACCACGTGCCCAAGAAATGCTACTTCCTCAAGCCAGAACTCGCATTTCTTCAACTTGGCATAAAGCTAATATTCACGAAGCTTTTGGAGTATCAACCTCAAGTGTTGCTCATGATCTTCACGGTTTTTGGAATAAATAAGGATGTCATCAATAAAGACGACCACAAAGTGATCCAAATATTTCTTGAATACTCGGTTCATCATATCCATGAAAGCGCAGGGAGCATTAGTCAATCTTCTCGTGTCCCTTTGGAGACTTGAAATATTTCTTTGTTGTACTTTATATGGCATGTAATAATTTAAGTATGAATATTGTCGTATTATATATCGTTACAATATTTGTATTGAAACTCACAATATATATATGTAAATGGTATTTTTACACGACAGTTGTATAAATGGAGTTTATAATTAATTTTTGTACCATGTATTTGGCAACTCAAGATGGGTGATGTATACCTATTTTAGGGGCGTCACAGGTGTGCCGACATCTTTATCAATAATTAACGAGTCTAAGACTTTATACTGATGTTCAATAGATGTAAATATCAGTCATACGATTTTTCATAGTCTTATAATAATTTTTAAATAATTATTATAATTTATCATAAATTTTCAAACACCGAAATCATTATTAAATAATTTAAATATTAAATAATTCTATTATCATTAATATTTAATTAATATTAAACTATTAATAAAACCATTGCCAAAATATTAAAGTTATTTATAATAACTTAAAATATTTTAAAAGTATTACTATTATCCTTAAATGATTTTTAAAACATTTAAAATCATTTTAAATAATTAGCATTAATACTTAAATATTAATGCTTTATTTACCAAAATATTAAAAGTCATTATTATAACTTAAAATATTTTTAATTCATTTATATCCTTTTTAAATGATTTTTAAATAAATAAACTATTTTTAAACTATTTATTTAATATAACTATTAAATAAATCAAATATCATTTAATATTAAATAATTAATAAATTTTACCTTTAAATATTGAAAGTTATATTTTATAACTTAAAATATTTTTAAACACCTTAGTTTCATTTAAAATGATTTTTATAATATTAAAATTATTTTTAACCTAATTTATTTAATATAATTATTAAATAAATCTAATATCATTAATATTAAAAATTAATATTTTTCATGACAAAATATCAAAAGTTATATTTTATAACTTAAAATATTTTTATAACCTTTAAATCATTTTTATATAATTTTTAAATCATTAATTTTATTTTTCATAATTTATTTAATATATTTATTAAATAACTTAATTATAATTAATATTAATTTATTAATGAAATTCATCACAAAATATTAAAAGTCATTAAAAATAACTTAAAATATTTTCTTATACCATAATATAATTTTAAATAATTTTTCAAGTATTAAAATCATTTTTAAATAATTTATTTAATATAATAACTAATTAAATTAATTACCATTAATATTCCAAAAATGTTAAATATTTATGAAATATTTTCAAAATTATTAAAAACTAATTTTTAGGCTTTAAAATAATTTTAGTAATTTATTTTGTATTTTTAATAATTAAAAACTATTTTTTTTCTATTTATTTAATAAAATAAATTATTTTCAGAAATTAACTGTCGCTATAGGTGTTCTTGAGCTGTTCTTGAGTCTGCCTAGAAACCCATGTCAGTCACAAGAGTGATATGTTTTACGAAATCTAGATCTATGTTCCAGTTGCATACAGGACTTGTAATGGTATCAAGATTATAGTATTTATGTAATACTACATACACTAACTCAGATCATGGCCAAACAACAACATCATAGAGAGATCGAAGCCTTCAAATATCATGTCAGAGACTGTTCTTCATTTCTGGGTTTTCCAGAAATGAAGAACAGTACAAAGGTGCTACTTTGGATCCTTGTAACATGCATACTGAGCTTTCTTTGTGTGATATAAAGGTTCAAATATGTAGTATAGATGTCAGTGTACAATTATATAACCCGAAATAAACTTAAAAATATTACCAAAAGAAAATCAAGGCTTCAATAAAGTACTTAGCAGTGTATGCGTCTTCATGAAACAATCTGGGTTTTCAGATTGTTTTTCACGCAGATGAATCGGTCAACTTAGTTTGACCATCCATTACGCTTCAAGATATTTGAGTTTTAAGGGATCTAAAGGCATGCATCCATAGTACACATAACATACAACAACTTAGATATAACAACATAAACAACGACTTAACATCCGATGATTCATGCTTTGCAAAATCATATCGAACCACGGATAAAGATTTTTTCGGGTTACCCAGATTTCATATATGTCATGGTAGGTCAAGGATTTTTGACCATCAATAACATAAAATCATGCATGATCCGGACTTGATTCAAGTTCCGTATCAAAGCTCATATAACATACTACACGCTTCAAACATTTAAACAACAAAAACACATAACAGATCGAAATTTATAGGATTCCGACATTTGTTGTCGAGCCACTTTTTAAATTTTTTCCAAATTTTGAAAATCATCACTTTTGAGCACATAGATGTTCGGATCTACAAGATACCAACCCGGATCATCAATATCTACTACATATAACATGTTTTAACACAAAATCTAACATCTAACATATCATTAAGGATCGATTTCTAAGGTTAGATTTAATACCTCACTTTGATCTATCTCAGATTTGGGCTTCTCGATCCATTAGTGGAATTCGTGAGGCTTGATTTGGGAGTGATATACTACTATATTTCTTAGGTTAGAGAGAGAGAGAGAGGGTCTTGGATGAGTGTGGTGATCAAATGAGCTTAATAAGTAATTTCTCTCTCTCAAGCTATATATATTATGTTATATTGCATACGTGGGCGATACATACGAATTCTTTTTGAGTTTCTTTAAGTCACAATGTCAAATAAGTTGGTCACCAACTCCTAGATTTGGTAGGATTTGCAAGCAAGCTTAATAAAGAATACAAAAGGGCATTATGGACAATTAACTTGTGATTTTAAGAGCATTCTTGTCATATTGGCTAACCCTTAGGGTTTAACCCTAAAGTTTGACACAAAAAATTTGTAGAATTTTCTAATTAGGGTTTGTACAAAAATTTAGTGTCTTAAAATTTGTAATTAGGGTTTCCTTAATTAGATTAGGTTTCTAATTACATTAGACTTGAAATTAGATTTAAATATTCACTAATTAACATTAAGCTTGCTTAATTAGCGATTAAGGTTCCTATTTAGCAAATTAGGGTTCCCTAATTAACAATTATAATTCAAACACTTGTTATTAATCACCTTACCACAATTTTTTATCAATTGTAAACTCCGGTTTGAGTTTTAAAATAGGGTTTATCCTAGTAATATTAGGGTTTTAGTCATGTTACATAAAAATTATTTCACACATTAACATTACACACATACAGTACATATTTATAGCATTAAAAAATAATTAATATTATATTAATATTCTCATTCCTTGATCAAAATTCGAAATTAGGGTTTGAATTCCATATCTGATTTATCTTACATAAATAACATTATTAATTAAGTTAAAAATAGTTAACTTAACTAATCAAATAAATTCATATAATGTAATAAAATAATTATTATAATAATTCTATAATCATTTCATATATTATTTAAATAATATATAATCATATTTTCATGGAAAATAATTAATAAAAATATTTCTACTATAAAAGTAATTATTATAAGAATATAATTTATAATGATCAATAATTCTAAAATAAAATTATTCGTAATTATTCATGTAATAAATAAATTTTATATTTATCAAATAAATTCATACACATTATCTTACACGTATTATCACCTTGAAAATAATAAATAAATAAATAAAAATTTATATGCAAAATTTCTGATTTAATTATATAGAAAATATCGGGTTATATATTACATTCAACCTCCTTTATAAAGATTCCGTCCCCGGAATCACCGTTTTAAAACTTATACATACAAGGGTACATAGCATACAAAGTCATCGCAAGTAGATCTTGATCATAATTGATCGAACTGATATTTAACTATTCAGCATAAAGCTTATCTATCTGATTAAACGGAAATTTGATTTCTAATAGAACTCAAATTCCTCCTTCAAAATTTTTTTATAAAATAATTTATTATATATAAGAAAATCATATATAAGAAAATAAAAGTTATACGAATAATACCTGTATTTGCATCCCTATCTGCCACAGTATTTTGAATAGTCATGTTGAAGACTCTTGCGGTTTATACGAGTGGAACCGACTTTAATCGATAAAGTTAAAGCTGCTCAAGCTACAGACCTGGAGCTGATGCGTATGAGGAAGAAAGTGCAAGAAGGTGCTATTTCAGAAACAAGAATCGATGAAGAAGGAATAGTTCGAGTCAACTCCAGACTTTGTGTTCCTAACGATTCTGACTTAAAGTATAAAATCATAATGGAGGCGCACAACACACCGTTTGCAATCCATCTTGGGAGTACCAAAATGTATCGTGATCTTCGACATACATTTTGGTGGAGCAATATGAAGAGAGAGATAGCAGAGTTTATCTCAAGGTGTCTAACTTGTCAACGAGTCAAGGCGGAGCATTAAGTGTCAAAAGGTCCATTGCAACCACTTAAAAATTCCAGAATAGAAGTGGGAGCACATTACCATGGATTTCGTTACTGGTCTTTCCAAGGTTTCTCAAGGCATAGATGCGATTTAGGTCATTGTTCATACATTGACCAAGTCTGCTCATTTCTTACCAATACGAGAAACTTATACACTTGAACGCCTTGCTAGTATGTATATAAATGAGATTGTAAGATTGCATGGTATGCCAGTATCCATAGTTTCTGATCGAGACCCAAGATTCACTTCAAGATTTTGGGTTAGTTTGCAAAAAGCTATGGGCACGAATTTACGATTTAGTTCGGCATATCATCCTCAAACGGATGGGCAGTTAGAAAGGACTATTCATACTCTTGAAGATTTATTAAGACTCTATGTCCTTGACTTCAAGGGAAGTTGGGACAAATTCTTACCATTGGTGGAGTTTTCCTACAACAATAGTTATCAAGCAAGTATTGGCATGGCTCCATTTGAGGCGTTGTATAGAAGAAAGTGTCGTTCTCCAGTATGCTGGGATGAGGTGGGTGAAGCAACATTGTTGGGACCGGATTTGGTACGTATGACTACGGAAAAGATTCAAACGATCCGACAACGTATAAAAACCTCACAAGATTGACAAAAGAGTTATGATGATCTTCATCGAAAGGACGTGTAATTCAATATTGGAGATCATGTGTTGTTACGTGTTGCTCCATGGAAAGGAGTTACAAGATTTGGAAAGAGAGAAAAGCTCAATCCTCGATTCATTGACCCATTTATAATCCTCGAACGAGTAGAAACTGTGGCCTATAGACTCGCCTTGCCGTCAAGTATGTCTCGTGTTCATAAAGTTTTCCACATATCTATGTTACGTAAATATGTGAAAGACCCGAACCACATTATTGAATTAGAACCAGACGAGATAGAGGAAGGTTTAACGTATGAAGAGGTACATGTTAAAATCTTGGATAAGAAGGATCATATTCTACACTCTAAAGTTATACCTCGAGTCAAAGTTTTGTGGAGAAACCACGATGTTGAGGAAATGACCTAGGAGTTAGAATCTGAAATGAAATCAAGGTATCCTCACCTCTTCGACTACCAGGTACACACCCTAATTTCGAGGACGAAATTTCATAAGAAGGGGAGGTTGTAAGACCCCAACTTTTATGAATAAAGAATAATTTTCTCGAAATATATTTTTGAATATTATGGTGTGGATTTGATATAATGTTATAGTTGTGGGTAATATTTAAAAATTTTGCAAAGTAAGCAAGTGGTTAATATTCGATTGGTCAGGGAATATTCGTTTTAATAGAGAATATTCGTACGACTGCACAATCATTAGAGGACCCCACAACGGAAGTATTGTCGTAGTTAGAAAACGACATAGTTATCTTTTTATAAAAATAACGGCGGAAGTGTTACCATTAAAACTGTTGAACTACCTGATAGTAAAAGTACAGTAATACGCGTGATTGCATAATAGCACACGATATTGGTTATTGATGCTTACTTGAGAAGTTACTCAGTTATACTCAATTATTACTACAGTAATTGCTGCATCATATCACTATCATAAAATACTAAATAGATAACACTTAAATCACAACGTTTTTATAAAAAAACATTATAGTATTTTTTTATAATATTTTTTAATAAAAAATTATAAATATATATAAAAAAACGTTATCTATTTAAATGAGCATATTTTGATTTTAAACTAGATAACGTTTTTTTCTTAAAACGTTTTTTTCTCAAAACGTTATCTATCTTAAAAAAACACGGAGCAAAAAAAACACGCGTGAAAACTTAAAATTAAAAAGATACTATTTCTCGGTGCTTTCACAATGGCCCCGACTATCATTTTTTCTCTGCTATCTCCGATTCAGACCTGCCCGCCCAAACGCATAAACCTCTTCCTTTTCCAATCGGCAACTCTAATCTTTTTCTTTCCAGTTGAATTTCTCAGCCATGCTCTTTTCTTCCTATGGTTATTGGCTGTAACCCTAGAAAATTGGGCTTTCTTCCCAACTGATACGGAATTGTTTCTCTCTTTTCGGCCCCTCACATCTCAGCCCCTCTTTTCCTGCGGTGGCGGTTGGGAGGAAAATGGGGGACGTGATAAGGCAGTACGTGAAGAAAGAAGTGAAAGCGACAGTGGTGTTTTGTTTCGGTGGGACGGTTTTGGGCGTACGGCCGTCGCCGGTGGTAGCGGCGTTCAGCTCGAGGGGGCCCAATGTGGTGACACGGCAGATCTTGAAGCCAGTTGTGATTGGGACTGGAGTAAACATCTTGGCCGGATGGTCTGAGGCTGTTGGACCCACTGGGTTTTGCTAAGGTTTGCTTAGGTTTTGCTAAGGTTTGTGATGTTTTAGAATCTTTTGAGTTAACTTTTTTTTTAATTTTGTTGATTTTGAGTGACGAATTAAATGAATTACCTTGTGTAGGCACTTACTGAGGAAGCTAAAGCAAGATATGAAAAGGCTATATTTAAAGTAATTGATTTGGTGAGTTTGAGTGGTTGATTTTTTATGTTTTTGTTTAGTTAATTGATGCAGGTGAATTGTAATTTTGATGTTACTAATTAATTGAATGATTGGATGATTAATAGGATGATTATGCTCTTGAGCATGATGATTATGAAACCAAATTGAAGAAAGAATATTTGGCATTTTTCTTCTTAGCTACGTGAGTCTAATTATCTGCCACTTGGATCACTAAAACAAATTCACTATAAGCATTCGAAGGCTTGTATGTACCCATTTTTTTAAGTTTGATTTTGCTGTTGGTGATATGTAGTTATGGAGACGGTGAACCAACGAACAATGCAGCAAGATTCTATAAGTAGTTTACAGAGGTAAGAAACTGTGAAATTTTATAAGTAGTTTTAAGTGGTGTCATTTTATACTAACATCAACAAAGATGGGACCTTTTTATGGAACATAAAAAATTGCAAATGGGATTTTTTTTGTTGTGGGACGGAGGGAGTATATGATTTTTGATTATTTGTATATGAGTTTGATTTTTTGATTATGTGGTTATTATCATTTTTATGGTTAATTGTTCTCGTTCTATGTTGCTCTGAAACTATGAAATTTATGGTGGTGCATTGGTTTTGATGTCTGAAAAAACAAATAGTTGACTAGTTAGTTAGTGATTGTAATGCTGTAAATTGTTGTAATGGTTTGTTTATTTCTTAATTTGTACTGCCGTATAGCTGTTTCATATGTTATGATGTGTTAAAGTCCTCAAGAGTATATTGGAATAAAAAAATGTTGGTTTTGAGTAATGCTATGGTTCTGTTTATCCACATTCGAAGGATACTAAGGCTTGCTTATTTTATCCTCGAACTGTATCCTTACTTCTTAGGTAGTTCTATGTTGTTTCGTGGCTTTATAGACAATGTTTTACTGGTCCAATTATTATTTTTTCAATAATTTTATAAATACTCTTCAGTTTCTTATTTAATTTTTTGTACTCATTTCTTTCATTGTTTATGTTATGTATACAATCTTTTGGATTGCCCTTTGTTATTGAACCGTTATTTGTGGACACCAATACCTTGTTTTACATTGCAGCCTTCTCCAACATCTTTCAATGAGGTGTTTCAGTGCATGTTTGACTACATTGACAGACTTTTCGTGATGGTGCGACCTCGAAAGCTGCTATATATGGCTATTGGTGGGTGAAAGGTTAAAATTTCTTTGTATTTAATGGAAGTTGATGAAATTCCTTTTGTGTTTTTGATTGTAATTACCTGGATCCTGTTGTAGATGGTGTTGCCCCAAGGGCTAAAATGAATCAGCAGCGATCTAGGCGTTTCAGACCAGCCAAAGATGCAGCAGATGCAGTGAGTACCTCTTGTATATGTTTCTTGTGCAACTTACTACCTTCTAGATACGGTTTGTGACTCCTTTTTTCTAGGCAGCCGAAGAGGAAAGGTTGAGGGAGGAGTTTGAGAAAGAAGGCAGAAAGCTTCCTCCGAAACAGGAATCAAAAGTATGTGATTCTAATGTTATCACTCCCGGGACCGAGTTTATGGCTGTGTTATCAATTTCTCTGCAGTACTATGTCCATTGTAGACTGAACAATGACCCTGGATGGAAATCTGTGAAGGTATTATTGATCTCAACTACACATTTGATTTCCATTAAGTGCTCAAGTTTTTATTATATCCTAGCTTATGTAAACCTATAATTGTGGACTTGGTCATCGGTGTGCGAATTGGTTAAGGAATAGCATTCTATGTGTTGCTTATCATTCTATTCTTTTGAAGGTTATACTTTCTGATGCAAATGTTCCTGGTGAAGGGGAGCACAAAATTATGTCTTATATTCGTATCCAAAGAAATCTTCCTGGATTTGATCCAAATACACGCCACTGCCTGTATGGTTTTATGTGCTGAGGTCATGTTTATTTAATCTTTAACTGATTTCTAGATGTGTTATACAGAAGATCACACTATAAATTGTTAAATTTACTACACATTGCTGAATGCTATTAGCTTATTCATTGTCATAGATACTTGTGATCTCTTATGCGTTCAATTATTTACATTTAGTTGTTATTCTGCTAAATGCGCTGAGTGTATTGTATGCCTCCAGTGTACTTGTGCATGGCCCATGCTATGAATGTGGAAAACCAGTAGCTTTTTTCGAATGATATTCATTTCGTTACTATTCGATGATGATGGGCATGAAGGTGTTTGAATCTAGTTCCAGCTGGAATTTAGGGTGAACTGAATCATATGTTTGTTTTATTCTTTGAATCTGAGTGATGATCTGATTCCTGTTACTTTTAGAAGAATTGTGATTTATCCAAAGCTATACATAGAAATAAATTTTATAATTGAATGTGGCCACTGTTCATTCTATTTGCAGTTTGCACCCTATATTTTTGTTTTTGACTCTTTAGGGTTATCTGAATTGCACAAAACTGTCTTGAATCTTGCATCAGTTTTGATATTTAATTTTTGTCTATTTCAGGGAATTTCTTATTTTCTTTCTGAAATTTCTATGGACCAGCAAGGGATTATATGCGTAATAATCCAGTTCATGTAACTGATAAAATCATTGACCAGTTTCCTCTGCTATATATATAACTCTTGCTTTGTTTGTAGGCTCCACCCGTTGAACGTTTCTTGCACGACTTGCTTCAATATGCGTTGGGTGTTCTGCACATTGTTACATTAGTACCCTACAGCCGCAAACTAATAGTGAATGCTACTCTGAGCAATGATCGTGTAGGGATAACAGTCATTTTGGATGCAGCAAATGGTGCTGGTTATGTTGAACCTGAGGTTAAGGTTCTTGTAAACTTTTGACTTTATTTTGTTGGATCCCACAACCGGACCTTTAGTGCAATTATTATGCTTCCAGTCTCACCTGATACCGGCTTATGTCTGATAGCTATTTATCTTAATTTGCCAGATTATTCAGCCAACACTTAGTTTGCTGGTAAATCTTGTTTGTCCTCCACCATCAATCAGTAATAAACCACCTCTACTTACTCAACGTCAACAATCTATAGTCCAAACTTCAAATGGTCCTACGGTGGAAATGAGGGACAGAAATGCATAACGGAATATCACAGACCGAACCGTTCACATGCCCAGCCAGAATGAACTGAGAGAGCGGAATGCGGATATGAGTGGCATAGAACGGGGCAGCTCGGCGGTATTCAGCACAACATCTTCTAGTAATACTTCACAAACACCTGTGTCAATATTAACTTCGGGATTAGCTTACCCCTCTGACTAACCTATTTCCATGTTCCCAAATCTTGTAAGTCCATTTAACTGACCTTCATATATACTTCTGTTAATTTTAGAGTGTTTTGAGTTGTTGGCTTATTGCTATATGTATCATGTCATTATAAATGTCTTGCTGGAACATTAAGTGTTGATGTGTCGCTCTGCAGTGCTGGTGCTGGTGCAGGTGCAGGTGCAGGTGCAGGTGCAGGTGCAGGTGCAGGTGCAGGTGCAGGTGCTCCAACATCTTGTGCTGCGGTTATTCCAAAACTGACAATGACAGTAAGAGCCATGTTGAGAGCAGCTGCTAGCTTAATGCCCTCCAGCATATATGGATATATTTTGGTATATATTTTGTGGATGTAGTAATTTAAAACTGTAAACGAATGGTATTATTGGGATGTATTTTGAATGGTTGATACATTTTGACTATATATCATGGCATTAGTATATTACAGGTGCATTGGTAATATATGTGAACATTTTTTTTTTCTTTTTTATCTACAACATTTAAAAAACGTCTGATATACTAAACAATATTTTTATCCAAAAAACGTTGTGGAATCATACCTTCTACAACGTTTTTAAGCATATGCTAATTTTTGAAAAATAAATCTACAACGTTTTTTTTTAAAAAACGTTGTGTATTGTGCTTAACTATAATGTTTTAAAAATGTTGTGTAAGGGTGTCAAATAGATAACACCCTTAACCACGACGTTTTTTTGACAGAAATTACAACGTTTTTTTCGCGTTGTCTATTTACTATTTTGTAGTAGTGTATCTTTTATATTATTGATTCGATTATTGTCACAGTATCATCTGCATAATATGTTATATTATTAAATCAATAATTGCGATGACAAAATTATTTATATAATTAAATTGCAATATTTATAATGTCTAGAAGTTCTGTCAAGGAGAGGTTTGATCATCTAATTGTACACCAATAAGGAGAAATCCTTATCGGAAAGCCCCCTTTTTCCTTGGAACGACCTGATTGTTAAATATTATGAGTTATAATATTAATGATGAATAAGTTCGTGTTGATTAAAGATGAAATTGATAGTTTCATTGTGTTGGAATTATTAGTGTTAGTGAAAATCGACATTTATTCCGATATTAATTGATATCTGGAAGTTTTACTGAGCAGTCGGGTAATTAATCAGATAAATGAGCAATTAATTACTATTAATTCACATGATTATAATTATTTGTTCACATGTGTGTACTATTGATTCACATTCTTGTACTATTTGTTATAACTATTGATTCACATGATTGAACTATTGATTCACATTATTTACTATTAGGGGAGGTGGTGCAAGTTTGATAATACTTGCAGGACTAAATTAAAAATGAAAGAAAAGTTGAAGGTATTGTACTGTAATATTTCGAGCCCCAAAACATACAATTATCGAAACTATATTTTTCTATAAATAGAAGTTCATTCTTCCTTCATTTCCCACCAATTCACTAAAGCTTTAGAGCAATTATTATAGAGAGAAATTATAGAGAGGAAGAAGAAGAGAAGTCTGCTATCTCACTATTCTAATATCCAGTTTCTTCTAAGGTAAGGGGTATTATTCTTTCGTATTCATGAAGAGAGTTATTTTCTTTCAATACTCGTAAGAGTTGTTATTCTATTCTTTATTATTATGTTGGAATAACTTTTGCCTACATGCAAGCACCGCATACATGGTGAGAAATTCTTCTATTATTCCATTCTTTATTATTACGTTGGAATAACTCAGATGTCTGATCTATCGCATGCTTGGTGAATTCTTGTTGTTATTCCATTCTTTATTATTCTGTTGGAACATCCCATCTGCATCTTTGATTCTGCATGACTGGTTCCATTCTTTATTATTATGTTGGAACATCCCGCTGCGTGGATTACGCATGACTGATTTCATTCTTTATTATTCATTGGAACATCCTCGTCATGCGGGATTACGCGTGACACCGTACCATTCTTTATTATTCTCATTGGGAATAACTCCGTCATGCATGCGGTCTATCGCATGCACTCGGTGAATTCTTCATTATTCCATTCTTTATTATTATGTTGGAACAACTGCTTATGTGGATTATCGCATGCATGGTGAATGATCCTTCGTATTCATTCCTTATTAAATTGTGGAAATGATCTCATCTCACGTGGATTACCGCATGACGGGCAAAAAATGCATTTACTGCTTTCATATATTCTATTATACTCGATTGATTAAAGTTTTGGCTTCTATACTCCATGAAATTAGTAGAATATCCTGGATATTTAAGGCTTCATCCAGTATCTTTTCATGGGAATATTCTTCTGAGCATTCTTGAATTTTACTTCACAAAGAAGTATCATGTTGACAATTTGGACGTTATTGATTTCTGGATAAACTAAAATTTTAAATCTTTAAAATTTATCCTTGAACTTGTTTTATTGAATTATTATGTCATTATCATCATCCTCATGCTTATATTATGATGAAAGTCATCTTTGGCTTACGTGCATAGATGGACTTGGTATGATTATGACCAGGAATTATTCGGTATAATCATGACCTGTAATGTTATAAATGATATAGTAAAAGTCCTCAATGGCCTGTAGTGCATTGATGGATAGTTTTTGGTATGATTATGACCAGGGATTATTCGGTATAGTCATGACCATTGATGATTTAATGAATATCCTTGGCTCGTAGTGCAGGGATGACTCGATGATGTGGTTTATTTATTAAGCTTAGTCTCAGCGATAAAAATTGATGAAAATATTTTAAATCATAGAAGATAGTAGATATAATGCTCTACTTGACTTTTCTAATGGATTGCTTATTCCGCTGCAGTTAAACTTGATGTCTATTATATTTTATCAGTTTAACATTGTTGAAGACTAATGATAATTTATTCTGCATTATCTTAGTCATAATATTTCTTACTGGGCTAGTTGAGCTCACCCTTTTGCTTTCATTGTTCTCTTCAGGAAATGAGAACGTAGCCTGGACTAGTCGGGGAACAGAGTGATGGTCCGAGATGGTGTATTAGTAGTCATCACTATTCTATAAAATAGTGTGACAATAAATGTAATGAGGACTCTATTTGAGAGTGGATAATGTCTAGAATGCAACATTCCTGTTTAAACTCTCAGTTATGTTTTGTCGTATATTACATGACGGTTGTATAATTAAGTTTGTATTTGTATTCTGTACCATGTATTTGGCGACTCAAGATGGGTGATGTATACTTATTTTGGGGGCGTTACAGTTAGTATCAAGGCTTAGGGATATGATTCCTGGCTTAGATGTGAGACAAGAACTAGGAGGGGAGAGACGGGAAATTCCTTCGCTAGTATGACCTACTTAAGTTTATTTGGTATTTAATTGGTCGGTCAGAGTATATGGATAATATGTGATATGATAATTAACCCTTGTTTTATGGCAGTATTTGAAAATGGCATCCGAAAATATTGAGATAAGCAATGAAGCACATGAGACCGTTGAGTCACCACAGATTAATACCCACGATAATGTGCAACAGAAAGACAATAATCTCAGGTAAACAACAACGATCAAATGATGAACGATGGGATGTTCAGAGGTTTTATGCAATTCATGCAACATCAGACGAAGATGGCTCTTGTCCAAAATGCAGGTGGAAACACTGATAACTCTTGGACAGTCACCGCTAAGCAGTTCAAGGAGCTGGGACCACCGGAGTTTTTTGGAGAGCTAAAACCACTTAAGGTAGAGACATGGATAAAGCAGATCAACAAGATATTTGATGTCTTGGGATGCTCCGAGGAGCAAAAAGTTCCCTTTGCCACCTTCATGTTATGCGAAAGCAGGCATTCTTCGTGGAAATCAGTAAAGCGTACTCAACCTGCCGCACTGAAGATGTCTTGGGAGAAGTTCTAAGAACTTTTCAACGAAAAGTACTTTCCTGAAAGTATTCGTCACATGAAGGAGGTAGAGTTCATCAAGCTTGAGCAAAATAATATGACCGTGGCACAGTACGAAGCTAAGTTTGTCGAGTTGTCTCGGTTTGCGTCCCACTTAGTTGATAATGAGGAGAAAATGACGCGGATGTTTCTAAGAGGTTTGAAACCCGAGATACGTCAATACCTTATCTCTCATAAACGTGGTTTGTATTCGAGATGTTGTGAATAGGGCTCAGTTATTGGAGCGCGATAATGAGTCAACCCAACCAAGAGAGAGCAGCCGACAAGTCGATAATACCAGTGATAGAAGTCATCGAAGCGGTGACAACAAACGTGGAGGGAATCAACATGCCAGAAATGGTAATCACTTCGGTGGTAATCATGGCCATGACAATAAGAGTGGACATTTCAAGAAGAGGAGATTCAATAATGATGGAAAGACGTCAGCACCAACACCTGTTGTTAAGGAAGGAGAACGACCATCGGTCGTATGTTACAAATATGGAGGGGAAGGACACATAAGTCCAAAATACACGATGCAGTCCAAAACATGTTAAAAATGTGGAAAAAAAGGTCACCTAGCCCAATTTTGTTATGCACCAAAGTCAAGTCCAGCTGGGATGGAGGCATCAAAGGGTGTCCCAGACAAGACAAAACCGGTAGTTCAAGGGAGAGCGTTTGTCGTAACCTCCCAAAAAGCAAGGAATCCGAACGAGGTGATCACGGGTAAACTAATCATAAACTCTAGCGAAGTTTATACTTTATTTGATACCGGTTCTATCCATTCCTTTATTTCTCCTACTTGCGCTCAACGTTTAAATTTAACTCCGGAGAAATTAGACTTTGAGTTATCTGTTGAAACTCCGTTGGGAGAAACCTTCATTACATCCACGGTTTATAAGTCTTGTTTGATTCAAATCGGTAACCGCACGTTACTTGTCGAACTTATTTCCTTGAAAATACTTGCATTTAATGTGATTTTAGGGATTGATTGGTTAACTACTCATCATGCTAAAATCGATTATTTTCATAAGGTTGTTAACTTTCATATTCCTAACCAACCTATTATGCGAATTCAAGCAACCAAACCACTAAAATCAATCACTGTCATATCAAGTCATAAAGCTATTCGTTTATTGAAAAACGGATGTCAAGCTTTCTTAGCCCATGTCACGGATTTAAATAAAAATACGTCAGATTTGAATGATATTTTTATTGTTAATAAATTTCCTAACGTATTCCCTGAAGAACTTCCTGGCCTACCCCCAGAGTGTGAAATTGAATTTTGTATCGACCTTGAATCTAGTACAAAACCCATTTCCAAAGCCCCATATCGAATGACTCTATTGAACTTCGTGAGTTAAAACCCAACTACGAGAATTGTTAGACATCGGTTTCATTCATCCTAAGACGTCTCCTTGGGGTGCTCCCATTACTATTCATGAAGAAGAAAGATGGAAGTATGCGACTTTGTATTGATTATCGGGAGTTGAATCATGTCACCATCAAAAATAAGTACCCGTTTCCTCGCATTGATGACCTGTTTGACCAATTACAAGGAGCCAAATTCTTTTCAAAGATTGATCTTCGTTCCGGATATCTTCAGTTGAAGATTAAAACTGATGACATTCCAAAGACTACTTTCAAAACTCGGTACGGGCATTATGAATTCCTAGTCATGCCTTTTGGATTGACTAATGCTCCTGCTGCCTTCATGGACATGATGAACCTATTATTCAAGGAATATTTGAATCACTTTGTGGTCGTCTTTATTGATGACATCCTCATATACTCCAAAACCCGTGAAGACCATGAGCAACACTTGAGGCTGATACTTCAAAGGCTTTGTGAAAACAAGCTTTATGCCAAGTTGAAGAAATGTGAGTTCTGGCTTGAGGAAGTTGCATTCCTTGGGCACGTGATATCAAATCATGGAATATCTGTTGACCCAGCGAAGATTGAAGCAATTCAAAGCTGGGAGCAACCAAAGTCAGTGACCGAAGTACGTAGCTTTCTCGGCTTAGCTGGTTATTATCAGAGATTCGTGGAAGGATTTTCTCGAATCGCTATTCCATTAACTTAGCTGACTTGAAAAGATACAAAGTTCGGTTGGAGTGAGGAATGTGAAAAGAGTTTTTAAGAAATCAAGAGGAGACTCATTTCAGCACCTTTTCTGACAATACCATCTAGCTCGGAGGGATTTGTCATCTACAGTGATGCTTCAGGCAAAGGGTTAGGATGTGTTCTCATACAACATGGGAAAGTCATAGCCTATGCCTCACGATAACTCAAAGAATATGATAGGAATTATCCTACCCATGATCTAGAGTTGGCAACAGTCGTTTTTGCGCTTAAGATTTGGAGGCATTACCTGTATGGAGAGAAGGTGGAGATCTATACGGATCATAAAAGCCTCAAATATATCTTCACTCAAAAGGAACTTAACATGCGTTAACGACGATGGCTTGAGTTGTTGAAAGATTATGATCATACCATCCTGGAAAAATGAACGTAGTTGCTGACGCATTGAGTAGAAGATTATATGCGGGTACAAGTGCAATATTGTCAACGCAAAGGCCCATTTTGTATGACTTAGAAAGGATGGAAATAGAGTTAAAGACTCCAGGGACCCATGTGATGATGGTGAATATACGAGTGGAACCGACTTTAATCGATAAAGTTAAAGTCGCTTTCAAAGCTACTGACACGGAGCCGATGCGTATGAGGAAAGAAAGTGCAAGAAGGTGCTATTTGAAGCAAGAATCGATAAAGAAGGAATACTTGAGTCAACTCCACTTTGTGTTCCTAACGATTACGACTTGAAGTATAAAATCATGATGGAGGCGCACAACACACCGTTTGCAATCCATCCTGGGAGTACCAAAATGTATCGTGATCTTTGACATACATTTTGGTGGAGCAATATGAAGAGAGAGATAGCGGGGTTTATCTCAAGGTGTCTAACTTGTCAACGAGTTAAGGTAGAGCATCAAGTGCCAAAAGGTCCATTGCAACCACTTGAAATTCTAGAATGGAAGTGGGAGCACATTACCATGGATTTCGTTACTGGTCTTCCCATGGTTTCTCAAGGCATAGATGCGATTTGGGTCATTGTTGATAGATTGACCAAGTCTGCTCATTTCTTACCAATACGAGAAACTTATACACTTGAACGTCTTGCTAGTATGTATATAAACGAGATTGTAAGATTGCATGGTATGCCAGTATCCATAGTTTCTGATTGAGACCCAAGATTCACTTCAAGATTTTGGGTTAGTTTGCAAAAAGCTATGGGCCGGATTTACGATTTAGTTTGGCATATCGTCCTCAAACGGATGGGCAGTCGAAAAGGACTATTCAAACTCTTAAAGATTTATTAAGACTTTGTGTCCTTGACTTCAAGGGAAGTTGGGACAAGTTCTTACCATTGGTGGAGTTTTCGTACAACAATAGTTATCAAACAAGTATTGGCATGGCTCTATTTGAGGCGTTGTATGGAAGAAAGTGTCATTCTCCAGTATGCTGGGATGAGTTGGGTGAAGCAACATTGCTGGGACCGATTTGGTACGTATGACTACGAAAAAGATTCAAACGATCCGACAACGTATAAAAACCTCACAAG
The DNA here is from genome assembly GCA_020205605.1 of Panax ginseng. Lineage (NCBI taxonomy): Eukaryota > Viridiplantae > Streptophyta > Magnoliopsida > Apiales > Araliaceae > Panax > Panax ginseng. The sequence goes on along the minus strand of CM035128.1, from coordinate 145,616,898 downwards.
ATCGACAAAAGAGTTATGCTGATATTCATCGAAAGGATGTGTAATTCAATATTGGAGATCATGTGTTGTTACGTGTTGCTCCATGGAAAGGAGTTACGAAATTTGGAAAGAGAGGAAAGCTCAATCCTCAATTCATTGGCCCATTTATAATCCTCAAACGAGTAGGAACTGTGGCCTATAGACTCGCCTTACCGCCAAGGATGTCTCATGTTCATAATGTTTTCCACATATCTATGTTACGTAAATATATGAAAGACCTGAACCACATTATTGAATTAGAACCAGACGAGATAGAGGAAGATTTAACGTATGAAGAGGTACCTGTTAAAATCTTGGATAAGAAGGATCATATTCTACACTCTAAAGTTATACCTCAAGTCAAAGTTTTGTGGAGAAACCACGATGTTGAGGAAATGACCTGAGAGTTAGAATCTGAAATGAAATCAAGGTATCCTCACCTCTTCGACATACTAGGTACGCACCCTAATTTCGAGGATGAAATTTTATAAGAAGGGGAGGTTGTAAGACCCCAACTTTTATGAATAAAGAATAATTTTCTCGAAATATATTTTTGAATATTATGGTGTGGATTTGATATAATGTTATAGTTGTGGGTAATATTTAAAAATTTTGCAAAGTAAGCAAGTGGTTATATAATATTCGATTGGTCGGGGAATATTCGTTTTAACAGAGAATATTCGTTTGACGGCACAATCATTGGTGGACCCCACAACGGAAGTATTGTCATAGTTAGAAAATGACATAGTTATCTTTTTATAAAAATAATGGCGGAAGTGTTACCATTAAAACTGTTGAACTACCCGGTAGTAAAAGTATAGTAATACGCGTGATTGCATAGTAGCACACAATATTGGTTATTGATGCTTACGTGAGAAGTCACTCAGTTATACTCAATTATTGCTACAGTAATTGTTGCATCATATCTCTCATATTATTGATTCGATTATTGTCACAGTATCATCTGCATAATATGTTATATTATTAAATCAATAATTGAGATGACAAAATTATTTATATTATTAAATTGCAATATTTACAATGTCTAGAAGTTCTGTCAAGGAGAGGTTTGTTCATCTAAATGCGCGCCAATAAGGAGAAATCCTTATCGGAAAGCCCACTCTTTCCTTGGAACGACCTGGTTGTTAAATATTATGAGTTATAATATTAATGATGAATAAGTTCGTGTTGATTAAAGATAAAATTGATAGTTCCATTGTGTTGGAATTATTAGTGTTAGTGGAAATCGACATTTATTTTGATATTAATTGATGTCTGGAAGTTTTACTGACCAGTCGGGTAATTAATTAGATAAATGAGCAATTAATTGCTATTAATTCACATGATTATAACTATTTGTTCACATATGTGTACTATTAAATCACATTCTTGTACTATTAGGGGAGTCGGTGCAAGATTGATAATACTTGCATGACTAAGTTAAAAATGGAGGTATAGATGGAGGTACTATACTGTAATTCGTATTTTCACATGATTATAACTATTGATTCACATGATTGAACTATTGATTCACATTATTTACTATTAGGGGAGGTGGTGCAAGTTTGATAATACTTGCAGGACTAAATTAAAAATGAAAGAAAAGTTGAAGGTATTGTACTATAATATTTCGAGCCCCAAAACGTGCAATTATTGAAACTATATTTTCCTATAAATAGAAGCTCATTCTTCCTTCATTTCTCACCAATTCACTAAAGCTTTTGAGCAATTATTATAGATAGAAATTATAGAGATAAAGAAGAAGAGAAGTCTGCTACTTCACTATTCCAATATCCAGTTTCTTTTAAGGTAAGGGGTATTATTCTTTCGTATTCATGAAGAGAGTTATTTTCTTTCAATACTCGTAAGAGTTGTTATGACATTCTTTATTATTATGTTGGAATAACCTGTCTATGTGAACTACCGCATACATGGTGAAATTCTTCTGTTGTTCCATTCTTTATTATTCTGTTGGAATAACCTGTCTGTGCGGTCTATCGCATGCCTGGTGAATTCTGTTGTTATTTCATTCTTTATTATTCTATTGGAACATCCTGTCTCTGCAGATTACGCATGACCTGGTTCCATTCTTTATTATTCTGTTGGAACATCGTGTCTGTACGGATTACGCATGACCTGGTTCCATTCTTTATTATTCTGTTGGTAATAACCTGTCTGTGCGGTCTATTGCATGCCTGGTGAATTCTTCTATTATTCCATTCTTTATTATTCTGTTGGAATAACCTGTCTATGTGGATTACCGCATGCACGGTGAATGATCCTTCGTATTCATTCCTTATTAAATTATAGAAATGATCTGTCTACGTGGATTACCGCATGGCGGGCGAAAATCCATTTGCAGTTTTATATATTCTATTATACTTAGTTGGTTAAAGTTTTGGCTTCTATACTCCATGAAATTAGTAGAATATCCTGGATATTTGCGCTTCATCCAGTATCTTTTCATGAGAATATTCTTCTGAGCATTCTTGAATTTTACTCCACAAAGAAGTATCATGTTGACAATTTGGACATTATTGATTTCTGGATAAACTAAAATTTTAAATCTTTAAAATTTATCCTTGAACTTGTTTTATTGAATTATTATGTCATTGTCATCATCCTCATGTTTATATTGTGGTGAAAGTCATCTTTGGCTTACGTGCATAGATGGACTTGGTATGATTATGACCAGGGATTATTCGGTATAGTCATGACCATTGATGATTTAATGAATATCCTTGGCCCGTAGTGTAGGGATGACTCGATGATGTGGTTTATTTATTAAAATTTGAGTCTCAAATGATAAAAATTGATGAAAACATTTTAAATCATAGAAGATAGTAGATATCATGCTCTACTTGACTCTTCTAATGGATTTCTTATTCCGCTACAGTTAAACTTGATGTCTATTGTATTTTATCAGTTTAACATTGTTGAACACTAATGATAATTTATTCTGCATTATCTTAGTCATAATATTTCTTACTGGGCTAGTTGAGCTCACTCTTTTGCTTTCATTGTTCTCTTCAGGAAATGAGAACGTAACCGAGACTAGTCGGGGAACGGAGTGATGGTCCGAGATGGTGTATTAGTAGTCCTCACTATTCTATAAAATAGTGTGACAATAAATGTAATGAGGACTTTATTTGAGAGTGGATATTGTCTAGAAGGCAACATTCCTGTTTAAACTCTCAGTTATGTTTTGTCGTATATTACACGACGGTTGTATAATTAAGTTTGTATTTGTATTCTGTACCATGTATTTGGCGACTCAAGATGGGTGATGTATACCTATTTTAGGGGCGTCACATTGAGCATCCATATTCGCCAAATTCTGTATCAGGTCTGGTAGTCCTCCAACATTGTTGACAGGTTCTTCTGTCCTTTGGTTTCGTTTTTGTGACATCCCCAAATCTAGGTACTTCATTCCCACAAGATTTGGTGCTCACTATCCGTACAATCATACTATCTACCCAAAGAAAATAATATTTAAACCATAAATCCTCCCTTTAAAAAGGGTTACATCATTTAATCCAAAAATATCCCAGGTTGTCTAACCTTAAAACATCATTCTAATGCGGAAATAAATTATTACATTACATCATTATATAAAAGTCTATCATCAAGTTTAAAAGTCTAATATCATAACAATAATCATAATTACAAGTTTTCATCACTTGTACATTTTTTCCTTTCCTTTGCTAGTTGAAGGCTCATCTACCTTCTCAACTTTAGCTGCAATGAGTGTATAAATATGCAAGAGTGAGCAAAACTATTGCTCACTGGATATAACAATGAATCAATAGGAGAATAATAATAACAACTGCCAATGAATAGGCTCATCAAAACTAAATAGTACTCTATCAATGATAATCGAAAACTGGAATCCAAAATATGGAATATATCTAACTGAGGGTCATAAGACCATGAACTATGTCCACAATTGCGAGTAATCTTTCAACTCCAACTTTAACAAATCATAAGACTATAAGGACTCCTCGTCTTGGGGATCGTTATTCGTACAATGTATTGTGCACAACATTTTAACGCTTACGCTGTAAGTTATCCCCTAATAATAATAATAGGGTTGTTCATCTCAGTATTTAGAGTACAAGTTCGCACAAAAGAAAGTTTGGTTTGGATAAGCTTTCAAGGGTAATTTGAAGTTTAACGAACATCAACTAGAGGACTAGTTGAATCAATAGTGTTTGATAACACAACAGTTGTTTAATAACGACATAAAATAGAACAATTGAGAATCATAAGTGAACTAATTATACATATTAAACTCATGCTTGAAACAACTATAGAGTATAAGTATTCAACAAAATGAATAAAATGGTAAACCTTTTTGCTTGAACAATAAATAAGCTAAGGTTAGAGTCTTATAATATTAGAAATGAAATTACAAAATGTATGATAACTGATAGCAAGCTGAAAACTAAAACTTGCCCAACATGGTATTAACTCATGCAAAGAATTTAAAACAGTTCAATAATAAATACGGGAGTTCAAAACTGCGTTCATTATACAAGAATAGAACTTAAGAAACTTGCTTAACTATAAACAAGTTAGAATGGATCAATCAAATGAGAATTTCAAATAACATTAGAGTTAAAGTTTGCTCGAATGAATTTTAGGAACAATTGACTTATTCAATAACAGTTAAGATAAAAAGCTCGCTCAATCAAAAGAATAAAGTTACACAATGTAATAATAGAACTAACTCAACGAAAGTGTAGAGTTAGAAAACTTTCTCAATGTAAAAAGATAGGGTTTAGAAACTTGCCTGGAGCGTAAGCTATAAAATTAAACCCACGATCACCTACATATAATTTTAGAACCACAATACCTATTAGATATGCTAACATACCAAAACATGTACACTTCTATCTAAACTTATCATTGAAGCACAAGTCTTTCATTACCACTTACATTTCAGAAATTCCAAGTGTTATACTTCGTAACAATTATCTAACGTTCATTGTGTATACTAAGTTATCACATAACGCGTTCTCGATTTACTAATCAATTTTGCAACTTTGCACTTACTAACCACAATTCACTATGTTATGTTAACCTTAACATTACACATTTAACATGCTAACATAATTTCAGACCATGTTATGATGCTTTCCCAAGTCTGCAGTAATAGCAGAAACTAGAATCTCAAACCGAGGTATGGCAGCAATTGCCATACAAAGGTTTAGACCCACAAGCTATATTCTTGCCATTTTTTTTTTAGCATCACGCAATTGCCAAGTGCGGCCTCGAACAGAAACAGAGAAGGCTAATGAACAGTATCCGACTTTAGCCCAACAAACACAAATTTCACCCACCAAACAATGATAATAACATGTAAAAATGGTATAGAACTATCACAAACATGTTTATGGACATATTCCACTAATTAAAACAATTTAACAACAATTTAAGCTAGGTTAATTTCTCAAATTTTAAGTTTTCATGAAAAATTCCATTTTCTTTACATCCTTTACAAAATTCTTCACTGTAATCTCTGTACTTGGCCAAATCACCTCATTCAAATTACGTTATGATCGTTTCTTAATGAATTACCATATACAAGACTCAATTTACAGTTTAACATATGAATTGGCCATCAAAATTGGTACTTACATGAGCCATATGAAAAAAATACATACAAACATACACTGTCAAAAATTTTCTTCTTCTGTAAACCGAAATTAGCATACAATTATTGTTTAAACATAATATTTAATCATTATAAACACATGTAATCATCATAACTAATTCGAGAACATCAATTCTAAACATATAAAATTCACAGAGTATAAAAATTATTATCGTAAAACTCATATATGTATATATATATATATATATAGTTATGTAAACATACCTTCAATTAGCGTGTAATTCTTGCTACGATCACTGGAATATGCTCACGTTCTCTCTCAAATTCTCTCAAGTAATTCTCTCTAAAACCTCTTCTTTTCTTTTTCTGTGTAGTTTTTTTTTTCTTAGGCTTAGGCATAGACCATATAGATTATATGTAATGTTAAACTAAAACCAACGCTCACCTTTCAAATATAAAAACTGACATTATACTAATTGCCCTTAATGAATTATCAGTTACTAAAATTATATATATATATTATTTATTTTATTTAAATTCAAAAATTAGAAAACCAAAAGTCATAAGGCTTTGTTTGGCAAAATCCTTTAATTTTTAAAGAATTAATATATTAAGCCTTATTTGGCAAAAACTAAATTAAACCCTTTTTAATTTATTTTAATAAATACTTTAATTTATAATCATATATTATTTATTTGAATTTCCATATCCAACATCGACCCACTAAATTAATCACATACTATATTTTAATTAAATATAGCATTTTAGCAAATATCACAAAATTATAATTTTCATTATAACTTTATTTAATAATCTAATATACCATTTCAAATTATTAAATCAAAACAACAATATAACATCTTATGTTATACTACAATTCTCTAAATTATAAATTAAGTTAATTTAGAATATTCTCTAATAAATTTAGATTCATAAATATTTACTAACAACCATCACATCAATAAAATATTTATTTTCTCAATTCAACAATAGACACATCAAATAAATATTTATATTATTAAATAAATATTTAATATTACACTTTGAAATTTCGGATCGTTACAGTTTTCGTCTTGGCAGCATTATTTGATTAAATAAAATCATAATATCTTTCATTGACTTACCTTCTATGTCTTAGGGTATACCCATAACGCGAAATTTTCTACTCAAAATAGTCATGTATTCAAAATATTAGATTTCGAAAACTTGGTTTACTGAATTAACCAGTGTTCCGATAAATAATTACTATCTTTATACAAACTTATTTCATTAATCCAACATAGATTCATATTCATAGCACTTGGCATATCATAACACATACTGCTTTAAACATCTGCTATCCCTTTGTGACACAAAAGTCGGAATTCGATACCACAACTTATACGAAAGTTAATAATATTACCTTATACAGACATACCTATCATATACATAACATAGAATCATACATATTCAAGTAATACTAATACTACTTATTTCTTATGCCTTCGCTAAGGATCAATTGCTTAGTATTCTATATATTCCCATCATCCTCCATAATCCATTCACACCTAACTATACCAAGTTCGTCAAACTTACCACACATTATGAGTTTAAGAACTCACCACAAACATATGAGTTTAAGAACTCGAGCTTGACCTTATATTCTTTAACTATACTCTACCTATCAGTTATACTATCGTTTCTGGGTCTGGTACTATATTTTTCCAGTATAATGACCTCATTATGGTTGCTTTCAATGTGAGCCTCTATTTCAGTTATTTACTTTGATATTAGCTCGGTTATGAAGGTTGACTCCTTCTTTATAATCTGAGGGTATCCTAATCCTTTTCCACCTGACATCTACACACACATAAATTATCCTGATTAGCATATATTATATACACATAACAAATAATATTTTTATATATAAGTTATCTTTTATTTTGTTTGATGATGAATTAATTCAATTCATCTCCTTTTAAAATCTATTTGAGTTATCTGCATTTTTAACGTTTCCCTCTGTCCTAAGGTTATATGTGACGCCCCCAAAACAGGTATACATCACCCATCTTAGGTCGCCAGATATCACACTACAGAACTCAAATACAACTTAATTAATGCAACTGTCGTCCAAAATACGACAAAACATAGCTGAGAGTTTAAACACGAATATTGCCTTCTAGACAATATCCACTCTCAATGGAGTCCTCATTACAATTATTATCACACTATTTTATAAAAATAGTAAGGACTACTATAGCCACCATCTCGGACCGTCAATCCGTTTCCTGACTCGTCCCAGCTATATTCTCATTTCCTGAAGAGAACATTAAAAGAAAAGGGTGAGCTCAACTAGCCCAGTAAGAAATATTATGACTAAGATAATGCAGAATAAATTATCCTTAGCCTTCAACAGTGTTAAACTGATAAAATACAATAAACATCAAGTTTAACTGCAGCGAAATAAGCAATCCATTAGAAGAGTCAAGTAGAACATAATATCTACTATCTCCTCTAGATTAAAAGTCCATCGTTAATATTTCATTCATGTAATACTCATCAACAGTTCTTTGTTATACCCAAGACAAAAAGAACTATCATCACATGTCTTCACCTGAACCACCAAAGATTATAATTAAATCCACAATTTATTTTTATAATCATGTAAATCAACAGTTTCTTTTTGCCACAAAGGCTTAATAGAACGTTTACTCAATATCCTTCCCCCAAAGGCTAAAGATATTCAAATTTAATAACAATGATCATACCAATCAGTTGTCTACCTTTGCACTACGGGCCAAAGATATTCAACTATAAAACCAATGGTCATGATCATACCAATCAATTGTCTGTGAGTGCACTACGGCCAAAGACATTCAACTGTTAACTAATGGTCATGATCCTGCCAATCATATCATCGAATTATCCATGCACTACGGGCCAAGGATATTCGTTATTATCACCAGTGATTATGATCATGTCATACACCTATCCATCTTTGCACGTAAGCCAGAGATATACAACTGTAAAAACCAATAATCAACAGTCCATCTGTGCACGTAAGCCAAAGATGACTTTAATCACTATATAAGCATGAGGATGATGACAATGACATAATAATTCAATAAAACAAGTTAAAGGATAAATTTTAAAGATTTATAATTTAATTTATCCAGAAATCAATAACGTCCAAATTGTCAACATGATACTGCTTTGTGGAGTAAAATTCAAGAATAATATTCATGTACCAAAAATAATTTGGACAGAAAAGAAATATATTTTTTGGGTGAGTAGTACCCCGTGAATAGTACTTTGGGAATAGTACCCCGTGAATAGTATCCCGGCACGAAAAGTGCCTCAAATACCTGAGTGAATGATACTAAAGTGAATAGTAATCGGGTGAATAGTAACCCGTGAATAGTTACTCGTGAATAGTACTCCGGCACAAAAAGTGCCCCAAATACCCGAGTGAATAATACTAGAGTGAATAGTAATCGGGTGAATAGTAACTCGTGAATAGTAACTCGTAAAAGAAAAATACCAAAGAAAATGATATTCCACAACGAGTACAAAAGAAATGATATCTCATACGAGTATAATAGAATATACGAAACTGCAAATGGATTTTCACCCGCCATGCGGTAATCTACGTAGACAAATCATTTCCATAATTTAATAAATAATGAATACGAAGGATCATTCACCATGCATGCGGTAATCAACATAGACAGGTTATTCCAACAGAATAATAAAGAATGGAATAACAACAGAAATCACCAGGCATACGATAGACCGCATGCATGAAAGTTATTCCAATGGAATAATAAAGAATGGAATAACAGAAGAATTTCACCATGTATGCGGTACTTCGCATAGACAAGTTATTCCAACATAATAATAAAGAATGAAATAACAACCCTTACAAGTATTGAAAGAAAATAACTCTCTTCATGAATACAAAAGGTTAATACCCCTTACCTCAGAAGAAAACTAGATACTGGAATAGTGAGGTAACAGACTTCTCTTCTTCTTTCTCTCTACAATTTCTCTCTATAATAATTGCTCTAAAGCTTTAGTGAATTGGTGAGAAATGAAGAAAGAATAAGCTTCTATTTACAGAAAAATATAGTTTTGATAATTGCACATTTTGGGGCTTGAAATATTACAGTATAATACCTCCCTCTTTTTCTTTATTTTTAATTTAGTCCTGCAAGTATTATCAAACTTGCACCACCTCCCCTAATAGTAAATAATGTGAATCAATAGTTCAATCATGTGAATCAATAGTTATAATCATGTGAAAATCACAATTACGAAGATAGTACCTCCATCTATACCTCTATTTTTAACTTAGTCATGCAAGTATTATCAATTTTGCACCAACTCCCCTAATAGTACAAGAATGTGAATCAATAGTACACACATGTGAACAAATAGTTATAATCATGTAAATTAATAGTAATTAATTGCTCATTTATCCGATCAATTACCCGACTAGTCAGTATAACTTCCAGACATCAATTAATATCGAAATAAATGTCGATTTCCACCAACACTAACAATCCCAACACAATGAAAATATTTTTCTCAAAAATTTCATTTTTGAAATTTTGAAGTTTGATTATTTCCAAAAAAGTCAACTGTTGACTTTTTTGACTAAAAAGTCAACCCCGACAAATTTTGTGTTTATAGTCTATTTCTACTAATTTCATCGTTTTAGACTCAAATATCACGTCCGCATCTCCAAATTCAACTCCGAACTCAAATTTGATTTTTAATAACATTCATCATTAATATTATAACTCACAATATTTAACAACCAGGTCATTCCCAGGAAAGAGGAGGCTTTCCGATAAGGATTTCTCCTTATTGGCACGCAATTAGGTGACCAAACCTCTCCTTGACAGAACTTCTAGACATTGTCAATATTGCAAATAATAATATGAATAACTTTGTCATCTCAATTATTGATTTAATAATATATAAAATATTATGCAGATAATACTGTGACAAAATAATTGAATCAATAATATGAGAGATATGATGCAGCAATTATTGTAACAATAATTGAGTATAACTGAGTGACTTCTCACATAAGCATCAATAATCAATATCGTGTGCTAATATGCAACCACGCGTATTACTGTACTTTTATCACCGATTATTTTATGACAACTTTCTTAATTTAAAAAAGTTCAAATATCACCCTTAACTTTAAAATTTATCAATTTAACTATTTACCAAAATAGAAAAATTGAATACTTTTATTTCATAAAATTCGGGATCTCACAATCTCCCATTCTTATGAAATTTCGCCCTCAAAATTTACGTACGTACCAGGTATGTCGAAGAGATGAAAATACCTTGCTTTCTTTTCGGATTGTACCTTCCCGGTTATTTCCTCTCTATCATGATTTTCCTATTTCTCATCTCCTGTATTTCAGATATCATTCTAGAATATAGTTTCAAAATAAGAGTTAATTGACATGCCACATATTATCCCTATATTCTGACCGACCAATTAAATAACAAGTAACTTAGGTAGGTCATACTAGGGAAGGAATTACCTGACTCTCCCCTCCTAGTTCTTGTCTCACATCTCAGCCAGGGATCATATCCCTAAGCTTTGATACCAACTGTGACGCTCCCAAAATAAGTATACATCACCCATCTTGGGTCGCTAGATATCACACTACAGAACTCAAATACAACTTAATTAATGCAACTAACGTGCAAAATACGACAAAACATAGCTGAGAGTTTAAACACGAATATTGCCTTCTAGACAATATCCACTCTCAATGGAGTCCTCATTATAATTATTATCACACTATTTTATAAAAATAGTGAGAACTACTATAGCCACCATCTCAGACCGTCAATCCGTTCCCTGACTCGTCCCAGCTATATTCTCATTTTCTGAAGAGAACAGTGAAAGAAAAGGGTGAGCTCAACTAGCCCAGTAAGAAATATTATGACTAAGATAATGCAGAATAAATTATCCTTAGCCTTCAACAGTGTTAAATTGATAAAATATAATAAACATCAAGTTTAACTGCAGCGGAATAAGCAATCCATTAGAAGAGTCAAGTAGAACATAATGTCTACTAACTCCTCTAGATTAAAAGTCCATCGTTAATATTTCATTCATGTAATACTCATCAACAGTTCTTTGTTATACCCAAGACAAAAAGAACTATCATCACATGTCTTCACCTAAACCACCAAAGATTATAATTAAATCCATAATTCATTTTTATAATCATGTAAATCAATAGTTTCTCTTTGCCACAAAGGCTTAATAGAACGTTTACTCAATATCCTTACCCCAAAGGCTAAAGATATTCAAATATAATAACAATGATCATACCAATCAGTTGTCTACCTTTGCACTACGGGCCAAAGATATTCAACTATAAAACCAATGGTCATGATCATACCAATCAATTGTCTGTTAGTGCACTACGGCCAAAGACATTCAACTGTTAACTAATGGTCATGATCCTGCCAATCATATCATTGAATTATCCATGCACTACGGGCCAAGGATATTCGTTATTATCACCAGTGGCTATGATCATGTCATACACCTGTCCATCTTTGCACGTAAGCCAGAGATATACAACTGTAAAACCAATAATCAACAGTTCATCTATGCATGTAAGCCAAAGATGACTTTAATCACAATATAAGCATGACGATGATGACAATGACATAATAATTCAATAAAACAAGTTCAATGATAAATTTTAAAGATTTATAATTTAATTTATCCAAAAATCAATAACGTCCAAATTGTCAATATGATACTGCTTTGTGGAGTAAAATTCAAGAATAATATTCATGTACCAAAAATAATTTGGACAGAAAAGAAATATATTTTTTGGGTGAATAGTACCTCGACACGAAAAGTGCCTCAAATACCCGAGTGCATGATATTAGAGTGAATAGTAACCCATGAATAGTTACTCGTGAATAGTACTCCAGCACAAAAAGTGCCCTGAATACCCGAGTGAATAATACTAGAGTGAATAGTAACCGGGTGAATATTAACCCGTGAATAGTAACTCGTAAAAGAAAAATACCAAAGAAAATGATATTCCATGACGAGTACAAAAGAAATGATATCTCATACGAGTATAATAGAATATCTGAAAAGCTATGAATGGATTTTCACCGCCATGCAGTAATCCACGTGATGCATCATTTCCATAATTTAATAAAGAATGAATACGAAGGATCATTCACCATGCATCTGATAATCCAAATAGACGAGTTATTCCAATGAATAATAAAGAATGGAATAACAACGAAATCACCAGAAGCATCACGATAGAATCGCATGCAGACGAGTTATTCCAATGAATAATAAAGAATGGAATAACGTAAGAATTTCACCATGTATGCGGTGCTTAGCATGAACAAGTTATTCCAACATAATAATAAAGAATGAAATAACAACCCTTACAAGTATTGAAAGAAAATAACTCTCTTCATGAATACAAAAGGTTAATACCCCTTACCTCAGAAGAAAATAAGATACTGGAATAGTGAGGTAGCAAACTTCTCTTCTTCTTTCTCTCTATAATTTCTCTCTATAACAATTGCTCTATAGCTTTAGTGAATTGGTGAGAAATGAACGAAGAATGAGCTTCTATTTATAGGAAAATATAGTTTCGATAATTGCACGTTTTGGGGCTCGAAATATTACAGTATAATACCTCCCTCTTTTTTTTAATTTTTAATTTAGTCCTGCAAGTATTATCAAACTTGCACCACCTCCCCTAATAGTAAATAATGTGAATCAATAGTTCAATCATGTGAATCAATAGTTATAATCATGTGAAAATACGAATTACAATATAGTACCTCCATCTATACCTCCATTTTCGACTTAGTCATGCAAGTATTATCAATCTTACACCAACTCTCCTAATAGTATAAGAATGTGAATCAATAGTACACACATGTGAACAAATAGTTATAATCATGTGAATTAATAGCAATTAATTGCTCATTTATCCGATTAATTACCCGACTAGTCAGTATAACTTCTAGATATCAATTAATATCGAAATAAATGTCAATTTTCACTAACACTAATAATCCCAACACAATGGAAATATTTTTCTCAAAAATTTTAATTTTGAAATTTCAAAGTTTGACTTTTTCAAAAAAGTCAACTGTTGACTTTTTTGACCAAAAAGTCAACCCCGATAAATTTTGTGTTTATAGTCTATTTTACTAATTTCATCGCTTACGGACTCAAATATCACGTCCGCATCTCTAAATTCAACTCAGAACTCAAATTCAATTTTTAATAACATTCATCATTAATATTATAACTCACAATATTTAACAACCAGGTCGTTCCTAGGAAAGAGGGGGTTTTAGATAAGGATTTCTCCTTATTGGCGCCAAATTAGGTGACTAAACCTCTCCTTGATAGAACTTCTAGACATTGTCAATATTGCAAATAATAATATGAATAACTTTGTCGTCTCAATTATTGATTTAATAATATAGAAAATATTATGTAGATGATATTGTGACAATAATTGAATCAATAATATGAGAGATATGATCGTGAATTATTGTAGCAATAATTGAGTATAACCGAGTGACTTCTCACATAAGTATCAATAATCAATACTGTGCTACTATGCACGTAAGCCAGAGATATACAACTGTAAAACCAATAATCAACAGTTCATCTATGCATGTAAGCCAAAGATGACTTTAATCACAATATAAGCATGACGATGATGACAATGACATAATAATTCAATAAAACAAGTTCAATGATAAATTTTAAAGATTTATAATTTAATTTATCCAAAAATCAATAACGTCCAAATTGTCAATATGATACTGCTTTGTGGAGTAAAATTCAAGAATAATATTCATGTACCAAAAATAATTTGGACAGAAAAGAAATATATTTTTTGGGTGAATAGTACCTCGACACGAAAAGTGCCTCAAATACCCGAGTGCATGATACTAGAGTGAATAGTAACCCATGAATAGTTACTCGTGAATAGTACTCCAAAGACAAAAAGTGCCTCAATAATACCCGAGTGAATAATACTAGAGTGAATAATGTCAGGGTGAATATTAACTCAAGTGAATAGTAACTCGTAAAAGAAAAATACCAAAGAAAATGATATTCCATGACGAGTACAAAAGAAATGATATCTCATACGAGTATAATAGAATATACGAAACTGCAAATGGATTTTCACCCGCCATGCGGTAATCCACGTAGACAGATCATTTCCATAATTTAATAAAGAATGAATACGAAGGATCATTCACCATGCATACGGTAATCCAAATAGACAGGTTATTCCAACAGAATAATAAAGAATGGAATAACAACAGAAATCACCAGGCATACGATAGACCGCACAGACAGGTTATTCCAACAGAATAATAAAGAATGGAATAACAGAAGAATTTCACCATGTATGCGGTACTTCGCATAGACAAGTTATTCCAACATAATAATAAAGAATGAAATAACAACCCTTACAAGTATTGAAAGAAAATAACTCTCTTCATGAATACAAAAGGTTAATACCCCTTACCCCAGAAGAAAATAAGATACTGGAATAGTGAGGTAGCAAACTTCTCTTCTTCTTTCTCTCTATAATTTCTCTCTATAACAATTGCTCTATAGCTTTAGTGAATTGGTGAGAAATGAACGAAGAATGAGCTTCTATTTATAGGAAAATATAGTTTCGATAATTGCACGTTTTGGGGCTCGAAATATTACAGTATAATACCTCCCTCTTTTTTAATTTTAATTTAGTCCCCGCAAGTATTATCAAACTTGCACCACCTCCCCTAATAGTAAATAATGTGAATCAATAGTTCAATCATGTGAATCAATAGTTATAATCATGTGAAAATACGAATTACAATATAGTACCTCCATCTATACCTCCATTTTCGACTTAGTCATGCAAGTATTATCAATCTTACACCAACTCTCCTAATAGTATAAGAATGTGAATCAATAGTACACACATGTGAACAAATAGTTATAATCATGTGAATTAATAGCAATTAATTGCTCATTTATCCGATTAATTACCCGACTAGTCAGTATAACTTCTAGATATCAATTAATATCGAAATAAATGTCAATTTTCACTAACACTAATAATCCCAACACAATGGAAATATTTTTCTCAAAAATTTTAATTTTGAAATTTCAAAGTTTGACTTTTTCAAAAAAGTCAACTGTTGACTTTTTTGACCAAAAAGTCAACCCCGATAAATTTTGTGTTTATAGTCTATTTTTACTAATTTCATCGTTCTGGACTCAAATATCACGTCCGCATCTCTAAATTCAACTCCGAACTCAAATTCAATTTTTAATAACATTCATCATTAATATTATAACTCACAATATTTAACAACCAGGTCGTTCCTAGGAAAGAGGGGGGTTTCCGATAAGGATTTCTCCTTATTGGCGCGCAATTAGGTGACTAAACCTCTCCTTGATAGAACTTCTAGACATTGTCAATATTGCAAATAATAATATGAATAACTTTGTCGTCTCAATTATTGATTTAATAATATAGAAAATATTATGTAGATGATATTGTGACAATAATTGAATCAATAATATGAGAGATATGATGCAGCAATTATTGTAGCAATAATTGAGTATAACTGAGTGACTTCTCACATAAGTATCAATAATCAATACCGTGTTCTACTATGCAACCACGCGTATTACTATACTTTTATCACCGATTATTTTATGACAACTTTCTTACTTTAAAAAATTTCAAATATCACCCTTAACTTTAAACTTTTATCAATTTATCTATTTACCAAAATAGAAAAATTGAATACTTTTATTTCATAAAATTTGGGATCTCACATTATAGCCTAAGGTCTATCCCACCTAAGGTTTCTAACCCTAAAGCTCTAATACCATGATGTAATGCCCCCAAATTCAGGTACTTGAAACCCGAAATCGGTGCTTTACGATATCATTTCTATGAGCGGAAATAATACTATTAATAATAACAATAATATGAATATAAAACTTAACTTACAATTATCAGAGTCTAATCCCAAGTACGCAACAGTTACTACATTCATTACAATACATGATAATAATAAATATCATTATTTTAATAAAGTCATAATATTACATAGAATACTATAACACTTATTCTGTTTGCTTTTCTTTTTCCCTTGTTCTTGACCGAACCGTCTGGTTGTTCAAACTTAGCTGAAAACATTTAAATTAAGCAAGGATGAGCATTTGAGTGCCCAACAATTAATAGCAATTATAAATATTAGCTGAAAGAAGTAAATGTTATCTTTGTACGAAACTTCTACAATGAATCAACAGTTGTGAAGTAAGCTGAACCAATAATAACAATATATTTATTCTATATCAAAATTTTGAAACTACGTACTGACTATAACTGGAGATTAGTCGACAGACTATGAATATTATTTTTAATTTTTGATAAGGTTTAGCAGAACTTCATCCGCAAACCGTTATAACTTACGGGCGCGAGGGTGTACATCCCATGTGCCCTGTATTTATCAATACTACATGCAAGAACGATATTATCGTTCATCTTTTCTGCCTTGGGCGCATAAAAGTTTTTCCATATTCGGGATGTTCATACTTAGTCGGGAATCCAAACCAAAGCAATTTGATTGGATACAGTAAAATTTTATCATGTTCAACGATATTTCTAAATTTGTGTCTAGCTGGGTCAAATAGCTTAGACGGCTTTTAATTAATATATACATATTAGAGATCGATAGGTGTGTATTAACATATGATTAAATATAATGATTATCCAAGTGAGGACACTTTTATAACCATATTTAGAAATTAACGAACAGAATAAATATATAAATTATACAATAATATTGCACTGATAAATAATGATCGGATACATAATCGATAAAAATAGAGTTATTGTTCTGGCACAATGATAATATAATTCTGAAACTTTCTTACTTATATCCATTACATAAAGTAAATACAAAGGTAGGATACTTGCCTGGTTTGCTGCTTACAATTACGTAACTTAGTTTTATCTTTTATATAGCAACCTATCATTAATAAGATCATTCGCTCGATTAGAATATTATATCGTCACACATAATACTGTTCATTGCAGTCAGCACATAACCTAATCACATTGTCACATAACTATATCAATCATTGGATCACAAATAAACACGTATCTAGTCCAGTTATCTAAGTCTAGATCAATTTCTGAAACATGCCGGCATGCCGGCGTGCCGACATCTTTATCAATAATTAACGAGTCTAAGACTTTATACCGAAGTTCAATAGATGTAAATATCAGTCATACAATTTTTCATAGACTTATAATAATTTTTAAATAATTATTATAATTTATCATAAATTTTTAAACACTGGAATCATTATTAAATGATTTAAATATTAAATAATTCTATTATCTTTAATATTTAATTAATATTAAACTATTAATAAAACCATTGCCAAAATATTAAAGTTATTTATAATAACTTAAAATATTTTTAAAGTATTACTATTACCCTTAAATAATTTTTAAAATATTTAAAATCATTTTAAATAATTATCATTAATACTTAAATTTTAATGCTCTATTTACCTAAAATAGTAAAAGTCATTAATTATAACTTAAAATATTTTTAATTCATTTGTATCCTTTTTATATGATTTTTAAATAAATAAATCATTTTTAAACTATTTATTTAATATAATTATTAAATAAATCAAATATTATTTAATATTAAATAATTAATGAATTTTACCTTTAAATATTGAAAGTTATATTTTATAACTTCAAATATTTTTAAACACCTTAGTTTCATTTAAAATGATTTTTATATTATTAAAATCATTTTAACCTAATTTATTTAATATAATTATTAAATAAATCTAATATCATTAATATTAAAAATTAATATTTTCATGATAAAATATCAAAAGTTATATTTTATAACTTAAAATATTTTTATAACCTTTAAATCATTTTTATATAATTTTAAATTATTAATTCTATTTTTCATAATTTATTTAATACATTTATTAAATAACTTAATTATCATTAATATTAATTTATTAATAAAATTTATCACAAAATATTAAAAGTCATTAAAATAACTTAAAATATTTTCTTATACCATAATATAATTTTAAATGATTTTTTCAAGTATTAAAATCATTTTTAAATAATTTATTTAATATAATAACTAATTAAATTAATTACCATTAATATTCCAAAATATTAAATATTTATGAAATATTTTCAAAATTTTTAAAAACTAATTTTAGGCTTTAAAATAATTTTTAGTAATTTATTTTGTATTTTTAATAATTAAAAACTATTTTTTTTTCTATTTATTTAATAAAATAATTATTTTCAGAAATTAATTGTCGCTATAGGTGTTCTTGAGTCGCTCTCTGAGTCCCTTTACAAACCCATGTCACTCACAAGAGTGATATGTTTGACCAAATCTAGATCTATGTTCCAGTTGCATACAGGACTTGTAATGGTATCAAGATTATAGTATTTAAGTAATACTACATACACTAACTCAGATCATGGCCAAACAACAACATCATAGAGAGATCGAAACCTTCAAATATCATGTCAGAGGCTGTCAAGTACGTGCTCATGAACAATCTGGGTTTTCCAGATTGTTCTTCAGGCAGATCGGTCAACTTAGTTTGACCATCCATTACGTTCAGTATATTTGAGTTTTAAGGGATCTAAATGCATGTATCCATAGTACACATAACATACAACAACTTAGATATAACAACATAAACAAACGACTTAACATCTGATAGATTCGATGAAGATCAGCATAACTCTTTTGTCGGTCTTGTGAGGTTTTTATACGTTGCCGGATCGTTTGTATCTTTTCCGTAGTCATACGTACTAACTCTGGTCCCAACAACATTGCTTCACCCACCTCATCCCAGCATACTGGAGAACGACACTTTTTTCCATACAACGCTTCAAATGGAGCCATGCCAATGCTTGCTTGATAACTATTGTTGTAGGAAAACTCCACTAATGGTAAGAACTTGTCCCAACTTCCCTTGAAGTTAAGGACGCAGAGTCTTAATAAATCTTCAAGAGTTTGAATAGTCCTCTCTGATTGTCCGTCCGTTTGAGGATGATATGCTGAACTAAATCGTAAATCTGCGCCCATAGCTTTTTGTAAACTAACCCAAAATCGTGAAGTGAATCTTGGGTCTCGATCAGAAACTATGGATACTGGCATACCATGCAATCTTACAACCTCGTTTATGTACATACGAGCAAGACGTTCAAGTGTATAAGTTTCTCGTATAGGTAAGAAATGAGCAAACTTGGTCAATTTATCAACAATGACCCAAATTGTATCTATGCCTTGAGAAACCTTGGGAAGACCAGTAACGAAATCCATGGTAATGTGCTCCCACTTCCATTCTAGAATTTCAAGTGGTTGCAATGGACCTTTTGGTACTTGATGCTCCGTCTTGACTCGTTGAAACGTTAAACACCTTGAGATAAACAAATATCTCCCTCTTCATATTGCCCCACCAAAATGTATGTAAAGATCATGATACATTTTGGTACTCCTAGATGGATTGCAAACGATGTGTTGTGCCTCCATCATGATTTTATACTTTAACTCAGGGTCGTTAGGAACACAAAGTCTGGAGTTGACTCAAAGTATTCCTTCTTCATCGATTCTTGCTTCCGGCATAGCACCTTCTTGTACTTTCTTCCTCATATGCATCAGCTCTAGTTCTGTAGCTTGAGCAACTTTAACTTTATCGATTAAAGTCGGTTCTACTCGTATATTTGCCATCATCACGTGGGTCCCTAGAGTCTTTATCTCTATCTTCATCCTTTGTAAGTCATACAAAATGGGCCTTTGCGTTGACAATATCGCACTCGTACCCGCATATGATCTTCTACTCAATGCGTCAACTACCACGTTTACTTTTTCAGGATGATATTGGATGGTATGATCATAATCTTTCAACAGTTCAAGCCAACGTCGTTGTCGCATGTTGAGTTCCTTTTGAGTAAAGAAATATTTGAGGCTTTTATGATCCGTAAAGATCTCCACTTTCTTCCCATACAAGTAATGCCTCCAAATTTTAAGTGTGAAGATAACAGCTGTCAACTCTAGATCATGAGTAGGATAATTCCTCTCATATTCTTTGAGTTGTCGAGAGGCATAGGCTATGACTTTCCCATGTTGCATGAGAACACATCCCAACCCTTTTCCTGAAGCATCATCAGATGACAAATCCTCTCCAGCCGATGGTATTGTTAGAAACAGTCTTTGAAATGAGTCTTCTCTTGAGTTCTTGAAAACTCTTCTCACATTCCTCACTCCAATCAATTTTGTATCTTTCCGAGTCACCGAGTTAATGGAGTAGCGATTCGAGAAAATCCTTCTACTTAATCTCCGATAATAACCAAATTTAAGCCGAGAAAGCTACGTCTTCATCATCGATTTAGGTTGTTCCCAGCTTTGAATGACTTCAATCTTTGCCAGGTCAACAGATATTCCATGACTTGATACCACGTGCCCAAGAAATGCTACTTCCTCAAGCCAGAACTCGCATTTCTTCAACTTGGCATAAAGCTAATATTCACGAAGCTTTTGGAGTATCAACCTCAAGTGTTGCTCATGATCTTCACGGTTTTTGGAATAAATAAGGATGTCATCAATAAAGACGACCACAAAGTGATCCAAATATTTCTTGAATACTCGGTTCATCATATCCATGAAGGCAGCAGGAGCATTAGTCAATCTTCTCGTGTCCCTTTGGAGACTTGAAATATTTGCTGTTGTACTTTATATGGCATGTAATAATTTAAGTATGAATATTGTCGTATTATATACGTTACAATATTTGTATTAAAACTCACAATATATATGTCGTCGTATTTTGCACGACAGTTGTATAAATGGAGTTTATAATTAATTTTTGTACCATGTATTTGGCGACTCAAGATGGGTGATGTATACCTATTTTAGGGGCGTCACATGCGTGCCGACATCTTTATCAATAATTAACGAGTCTAAGACTTTATACTGAAGTTCAATAGATGTAAATATCAGTCATACGATTTTTCATAGCCTTATAATAATTTTTAAATAATTATTATAATTTATCATAAATTTTCAAACACCGAAATCATTATTAAATGATTTAAATATTAAATAATTCTATTATCATTATTATTTAATTAATATTAAACTATTAATAAAACCATTGCCAAAATATTAAAGTTATTTATAATAACTTAAAATATTTTAAAAGTATTACTATTATCCTTAAATGATTTCTAAAACATTTAAAATTATTTTTAAATAATTAGCATTAATACTTAAATATTAATGCTTTATTTACCAAAATATTAAAAGTCATTATTATAACTTAAAATATTTTTAATTCATTTATATCCTTTTAAATGATTTTTAAATAAATAAACTATTTTTAAACTATTTATTTAATATAACTATTAAATAAATCAAATATCATTTAATATTAAATAATTAATAAATTTTACCTTTAAATATTGAAAGTTATATTTTATAACTTAAAATATTTTTAAACACCTTAGTTTCATTTAAAATGATTTTTATAATATTAAAATTATTTTTACCTAATTTATTTAATATAATTATTAAATAAATCTAATATCATTAATATTAAAAATTAATATTTTTCATGACAAAATATCAAAAGTTATATTTTATAACTTAAAATATTTTTATAACCTTTAAATAATTTTTATATAATTTTAAATCATTAATTTTATTTTTCATAATTTATTTAATACATTTATTAAATAACTTAATTATAATTAATATTAATTTATTAATGAAATTCATCACAAAATATTAAAAGTCATTAAAAATAACTTAAAATATTTTCTTATACCATAATATAATTTTAAATGATTTTTCAAGTATTAAAATCATTTTTAAATAATTTATTTAATATAATAACTAATTAAATTAATTACCATTAATATTCCAAAAATGTTAAATATTTATGAAATATTTTCAAAATTATTAAAAACTAATTTTTAGGCTTTAAAATAATTTTTAGTAATTTATTTTGTATTTTAATAATTAAAACTATTTTTTCTATTTATTTAATAAAATAAATTATTTTCGAAAATTAATCGTATATAGGTGTTCTTGAAATTTTGTTCTTGAGTCCGCTTTAGAAACCCATATCGAGTCCACAAGAGTGATATGTTTTACCAAATCTAGATCTATGTTCCAGTTGCATACAGGACTTGTAATGGTATCAAGATTATAGTATTTATGTAATACTACATACACTAACTCAGATCATGGCCAAACAACAACATCATAGAGAGATCGAAGCCTTCAAATATCATGTTAGAGACTGTTCTTCATTTCTGGGTTTTCCAGAAATGAAGAACAGTACAAAGGTGCTACTTTGGATCCTTGTAACATGCATACTGAGCTTTCTTTGTGTGATATAAAGGTTCAAATATGTAGTATAGATGTCAGTGTACAATTATATAACCCGAAATAAACTTAAAAATATTACCAAAAGAAAATCTGGGCCGGTCAAAGTACTTAGCAGGTACGTGCTCATGAACAATCTGGGTTTTCCAGATTGTTCTTCACGCAGATCGGTTAACTTAGTTTGACCATCCATTACGTTCAGTATATTTGAGTTTTAAGGGATCTAAAGGCATGCATCCATAGTACACATAACATACAACAACTTAGATATAACAACATAAACAAACGACTTAACATCTGACAGATTCATGCTTTGCAAAATCATGTCAGACACGGATAAAGATTTTCTGGGTTACCCAGATTTCATATGGTCATGGCCGGTCAACGATTTTTGACCATCAATAACATAAAATCTGTGCATGATCTGGACTTGATTCAAGTTCCAGATCAAAGCTCACATAACATACTACACGTTCAAACATTTAAACAACAAAAACACATAACAGACTGAAATTTATAGGGTCTGACATTTGTTGTCAGGCCACTTTTTAAATTTTTTCCAAATTTTGAAAATCATCACTTTTGAGCACATAGATGTTCTGGATCTACAAGATACCAACCCAGATCATCAATATCTACTACATATAACATGTTTTAACACAAAAATCTAACATCTAACATATCATTAAGGATCAGATTTCTAAGGTTAGATTTAATACCTCACTTTGATCTATCTTATATTTGGGCTTCTGATCTGTTAGTGGAATTCGTGAGGCTTGATTTGGGACCTGATATACTACTATATTTCTTAGGTTAGAGAGAGAGAGAGAGGGTCTTGGATGAGTGTGGTGATCAAATGAGCTTAATAAGTAATTTCTCTCTCTTGAAGCTATATATATTATGTTTTATTGCACATGGCTGATACATGAACTGATTTACTGAAGTTTCTTTAAGTCACAATGTCAAATAAGTTGTTCACCAACTCCTAGATTTGGTAGGATTTGCAAGCAAGCTTAATAAAGAATACAAAAGGGCATTATGGACAATTAACTTGTGATTTTAAGAGCATTCTTGTCATATTGGCTAACCCTTAGGGTTTAACCCTAAGGTTTGACACAAAAAATTTGTAGAATTTTCTAATTAGGGTTTGTACAAAAATTTAGTGTCTTAAAATTTGTAATTAGGGTTTCCTTAATTAGATTAGGTTTCTAATTACATTAGACTTGAAATTAGATTTAAATATTCACTAATTAACATTAAGCTTGCTTAATTAGCGATTAAGGTTCCTATTTAGCAAATTAGGGTTTCTAGTTTTGTAATTAGGGTTTCTAATTACCAATTAGGGTTTTCAAAAATTAGGGTTTCCCTAATTAACAATTATAATTCTAACACTTGCTATTAATCACCTTAACACAATTTTTTTATCAATCGTAAACTCTGGTTTGAGTTTTAAAATAGGGTTTATCCTAGTAATATTAGGGTTTTAGTCATGTTACATAAAAATTATTCCACACATTAACATTACACACATACAGTACATATTTATAGCATTGAAAAATAATTAATATTATATTAATATTCTCATTCCTTGATCAAAATCCGAAATTAGGGTTTGAATTCCATATCTCGATTTATCTTACATAAATAACATTATTAATTAAGTTAAAAATAGTTAACTTAACTAATCAAATAAATTCATATAATAGAATAAAATAATTATTATAATAATTTATAATTATTTCATATATTATTTAAATAATATATAATCATATTTTCATGGAAAATAATTAATAAAAACATTTCTACTATAAAATTAATTATTATAAGAATATAATTTATAATGATCAATAATTCTAAATTATATAAAATTATTCATAATTATTCATGTATAAATACATTTTATATTTATCACATAAATTCATACACATTATCTTGCATGAATTCTCACCTTGAAAATAATAAATAAATAAAAATTTATACGCAAAATTTCTGATTTAATTATATAGAAAATATCAGGTTATTACATCCCCTCCTTATAAAATTTTGTCATCGAAATTGATGTACGTACCTGGTGTTTTGAAAAGGTAAGGATACCTCACTTTCATTTTGATTCCAACACCCAGGTCATTTCCTCAACAACATGGTTCCTTCACAAAACTTTGACTTGTGGTATAACCTTTGTGCGTAGGACATGCTCCTTCCTATCCAAGATCTTGACAGGTACCTCCTCGAACGTTTAATCTTCGGCTATCTCATC
This sequence comes from Panax ginseng, assembly GCA_020205605.1. Lineage (NCBI taxonomy): Eukaryota > Viridiplantae > Streptophyta > Magnoliopsida > Apiales > Araliaceae > Panax > Panax ginseng. The sequence continues at coordinate 145,591,504 of CM035128.1, read as the reverse complement.
TGGTTCCAACTCAATGATGTGGTTTGGGTCTTTCCTCAATAGCATGGTTCCTCCACAAAACTTTGACTTGTGGTATAATTAACCTTTATGCGTAGGACATGCTCCTTCCTATCCAAGATCTTGACAGGTACCTCCTCGTACGTTAAATCTTTGGCTATCTTGTCTGGTTCCAACTTAATGATGTGGTTTGGGTCTTTCACATATTTACGAAGCATAGATATATGAAAAACATTATGAACACGAGACATGATTGGAGGTAATACGAATCTATAGGACACATTTCCTACTCGGTCAAGAATCTCAAATGGACCAATAAATTATGGATTGAGCTTACCTTTCTTCCCGAATCTTGTAACTCCCTTCCATGGAGCAACACGTAACAATACATGATCCCCAATATTAAATTCCACGTACTTTCGATGAAGATCCGCATAACTCTTTTGTCGATCATGTGCCATTTGTATACGTTGTCGGATCATTTGGATCTTTTCTGTAGTCATACGTACCAACTCTGGTCCCAACAATTTTGCTTCACCCACCTCATCCCAACATACTGGAGTGCGACACTTTCATCCATACAATGCTTTGAATGGAGCCACACCTATACTTGCCTGATAACTGTTGTTGTAGGAGAATCCCAGCAATAGTAAGTACTTATCCCAACTCCCTTTGAAGTCTAGAACACAAAGTCTCAAAAGATCTTCAAGAGTTTGAATAGTCCTTTCAAATTGTCCGTCTGTTTTAGGATGGGATGCCGAACTGAATCGTAAATCCATGCCCATAGCTTTTTGCAAGCTAACCCAAAATCGTGAAGTGAATCTTGGGTCTCGATAAGAAACTATGGATACTGGCACACCATGCAACCTCACAATCTCATTCACGTACATACGAGCAAGACGTTCAAGGGAATAAGTTTCTCGTATAGGCAAGAAATGAGCAGACTTGGTTAATCTATCGATAATGACCCAAATTGCATCTATGCCTTGAGAAACCTTGGGAAGACTAGTAACGAAATCCATGTTAATGTGCTCCCACTTCCATTCTGGAATCTCAAGTGGTTGCAATGGACCTTTTGGTACTTGATGCTCTGCCTTGACACGTTGACAAGTTAAACATCTTGAGATAAATTCCACGATCTCTCTCTTCATATTACTCCACTAAAATATATGTCGAAGAACACGATACATTTTAGTACTTCCAGGATGAATTGCAAATGGTGTGTTGTGTGCCTCTGTCATGATTTTGCACTTCAAATCAGAGTCGTTAGGAACACGAAGTCTGGATTTGACTCTAAGTATTCCTTCTTCATCGATTCTTGCTTCTAGAATAGCACCTTCTTGTACTTTCTTCTTCATACGCATCAGCTCCAGATATGTGGCTTGAGCAGCTTTAACTTTATCAATTAAAGTCGGTTCTACGAGTATACTTGACATCATCTTTGGTAAATCACACAAAATGGGCCTTTGTGTTGACAGAATCACACTCATTCCCACATATGATCTTCTACTCAATGCGTCAGCGTCGCTTTTCCAGGATGGTATTGAATGGTATGATCGTAATCTTTCAGCAGCTCGAGCCAACGTCGTTGTCGCATGTTGAGTTCCTTTTGGGTGAAGAAATATTTGAGACTTTTATGATCTGAATAGATATCCACTTTCTCCCCATATAGATAGTGCCTCCAGATTTTTAATGTGAAAACGACTGCTGCCAACTCTAGATCATGAGTAGGACAATTCCTATCATATTCTTTAATAAGGCATAGGCTATGACATTCCTATGTTGCATGAGAACACATGCTAAACCTTTACCTGAAGCATCGCTGTAAATGATAAATTCCTCCGAACCTGATGGTATTGTCAGAACAGGTACCGAAATAAGTCTCCTCTTGAGTTCTTGGAAACTCTTCTCACATTCCTCGCTTCATTCGAATTTTGTATCTTTTCGAGTTAGCTAAGTTAATGGAGTAGCGATTCAAGAAAATCCTTCCACTAATCTCCGATAATAACCAGCTAAGCCCAGAAAGCTACGTACTTTAATTATTGACTTAGGTTGCTCCCAACATTGTATTGCTTCAACCTTTGTCGGGTCAACTAATATTCCATACTTCGATACTAAGAGCCCAAGAAATGCAACTTCTTCAAGCTAAACTCGCATTTCTTCAACTTGGCATATAGCTTGTTTTCACGAAGCTTTTGGAGTATCAGCCTCAAGTGTTGCTCATGATCTTCACGACTTTTGGAATAGATGAGTATGTCATCAATAAAGATAACTATAAAATGATCCAAATATTCCTTGAATACTCGATTCATCATATCCATGAAATCCGTAGGAGCATTAATCAATCCAAAAGATATGACAAGGAATTCATAATGCTCATACCGAGTCCTAAAAGCAGTTTTTAGAATGTCATCTGTTTTAATCTTTAACCGATGATATCCGGAACGAAGATCGATTTTTAAGAAGAATTTAGCACCTTAAAACTGGTCAAACAGGTCATCAATGCGAGGTAGTGGGTACCTATTTTTAATGGTGACATGGTTCAACTCCCGATAGTCAATGCAAAGTTGCATACTCCCATATTTCTTCTTTACGAATAAAACAAGAGCACCCCAAGGAGATGTACTAGGAAGAATAAAACCAATATCCAACAACTCCTGTGGTTGGGTTTTTAACTCCTGAAGTTTAATAGGAGCCATTCGATATGAGGTTTTGGAAATTAGTTTTGTACCGGGTTCAAGGTCAATACAAAATTCAATATCACGCTCTAGGGGTAGACAAGGAAGTTCTTTAGGAAATACGTCAGGAAATTCACTAACAACAGAAATACCATTCAAATCTGACATATTTTTATTTAAACCCATGACATGGGCTAAGAAATCTTGACATCCGTTTTTCATAAACGAATGGCTTTATGGCTTGATATGACAGTGAATGACTTTAGTGGTTTGGTTGCTTGAATTCGTATAACAGGTTGGTTAGGAATATGAAAACTAACAATCTTACAAAAACACTCAATTTTAGCATGATGATTAGTTAACCAATCAATCCCTAAAATCACATCAAATGCAAGTATCTTTAAAGAGATGAGATCAACAGGTAATGTGATGGTCCCAACTTGAATCAAGCAAGATTTATAAATAGTGGATGTAATGAAATTTTCTCCTAACGAAGTTTTAACAGATAAGTCAAAGTCTAATTTCTCAGGAGTCAAGTTCAAACGTTGAGCACAAGTAGGAGAGATAAAAGAATGGATAGAACCGGTATCTAATAAGGTATAAATTTCACAAGAGTTTATGATTAGCTTACTCGTGATCACCTCATTCGGGTTCCTCGTGTTTTAGGCAGTCACGATAAACGCTCTTCCAGGAACCACCAACTTTGACTTGTCCGGGACAGCCTTTGGAGTCACCATCCCTGCTGAACTTGGTTTTGTTAGGACAATCTCGAGCTATATGACCTTCTTTTCAACAGTTATAACACACCTTGAATTGTTGTGGGCAGTTTGGGCTAATGTGTCCCTCTTTCCCGCATTTATAACATACGACCGGTGGCCATTCTCCACCCCTAGAAATAGTTGATGTTGGTACTGACGTCTTCACGTTATCATTGTTGTACCTTCTCTTTTTGAAATCTTCCCCTGACTCGCTTTTTCTACTATCATGGCCACGATTACCACCAGAGTGGTTACCGCTTCTGTCCGGATATTTTCCTCCCCACTAGTTTTCATTGCTCTGATGATTGTTGCCACCGGTACGACCCTGGTTATGGTCCCTCGGTTGAACAGACTCATTATCTCACTCTAATAATTGTGCCCTATTCACAACATCTGAATATAGAATTTTTTTTTTAGAAATGAGGTATTGACGAATTTTGGGTTTCAAACCTCTCAGAAACATCCGTGTCATACGTTCCTCATTCTCTAATAAATAAGGTGCAAACCTGGATAACTCCGCGAACTTAGACTCGTACTGGGACACACTCATGTTATTCTGTTCCAGTCTAATAAACTCTACCTCCTTCATATGACAAATACTTTCAAGAAAGTACTTGTCATTGAACAGTTTCTGGAATGCTTCCCAAGACATATTAAGTGCGGCAGGCTGAGTACACTTCACAGATTCCCACTAGTAATCTGCCTCACCACGGAACATAAAGGTGGCGAATGGAACCTTCTATTCCTCCGTGCATCCCAAGACATCAAATATCTTGGTAATTTACTTAACCCACGTTTCTGCCTTGATCGGATTCGATTTTCCCAAAAACTTCGGCGGTCCTCACTATTTTATAAAATATTATGATAATAATTGTAATGAAGATTCCATTTGAGTTTAGATATTGTCTAGAAGACAATATTCATGTTAAAACTCTCAGCTCATGTTGTATAATTAAGTTTGTATTTGTATTTTGTACCATGTATTTGACGACTCAGAATTGGTTATGTATACCTATTTTGGGGGCATCACAATTGGTATCAAAGCTTAGGGATATGATCCCTGGCTGAGATGTGAGACTAGAACTAGGAGGGGAGAGATGGGTAAATCCTTCGCTAGTATGACCTACCTAAGCTTATTTGTTATTTAATTGGTCGCTCAAAATATAGGGATAATATGTGGCATGTGACGCCCCCAAAATAGGGCCACACAACCCATTCTGAGTCGTCAAATTCATGGTATAGAAAACAACTATAACTTCATTATTACAATTATCGTGCAAAATATGACAACACATATGCTGCGAGTTTAAATATAAATATTGTCTTCTTGACAATATCCAAACTCAAATAAGTCCACATTACAATTATTGATACACTATTTTACAAAATAGTGAGGACTTCTAAAACAACTATCTTGAACCATCACTCCATACCCCGACTAGTTCCCACTATATTCTCGACTCCTAAAAAGAAAAATGGAACAAAAAGGAAAATAATGAGCTCAACTAGCCCAGTAAAGAATATTATGACTAAGATAATATACAACAAATTATCGTTAGCCTTCAATAAATCAAATAAAATATAATGGACTGCAAGTTTAGATCAATATTTGCAGCGAAAATAACAATTCATTAGAAGAGTTAAGTAGAGAATGAAGTCTACTATCTTCTATGATTTAAAAGTCTATCATCAAAATTTTATCCTTGTAACATCAATCAATATACATCTTGAACTAAATATTCATCTTTGCACTACGGGCCAAAGATATTCATTTGTATCACCAGTTGGTCATGTTCATCTCAACACTTATCCATCTTTGCACTATAGGCCAAAGATATTCATCAAATAATCATTTATCTTTGCACTACAGGACAAAGATATTCAGTTCTATCATCATTTAGGACTGAGGATGATAAAAAATATTTTAAAAAAAATGAATCCAGTGAGATAAAAGGACAAAGATTAGGGATTAATACTTTAGTTTATCTAAGTTCAAACATACTCCATAATAAACAATTGTGGAGCAAAATTCAAGAATGAAGATCAAAACATGGATACAATCAAAGATAGTAACCATAATAGAGAACTTGGTCAAAGAAAAGAAAGTTTTATTTTTCTGTGAGTAGTGCCTTATTCGTGAATAGTGTCGTAAGCGTGAATAGTAACCCCGACATAAAAAGGGAAAAATTATACAATAAAATTCATATCAATATTTCGGTATAATGATATTAAAAGAAATAATATCATTTATGAAAAAAATAACATCACTTACCTCAAAAGAATAGTACTTCTGGCTGAAATATCGGATATAATGCTGAAAAAAACTTGCACTGAATAGTAACACTCAAAATATTTAAATACTCACAAAAATACGCTCGATATTATAGAGAGAGAAACTTCAGATTCTGGTGTGATTTTCAATTCTAACCTAAGCACCTTATTTATAGAAAAATACTTAGAACGTCAAAGTAGAAAATTTAATAAAATAATGTTTTATAAACAAAATTTTTATGCCCACCCTTGACCAAATTCATCAGCACACCAGTGTGGCCCACCAACACAAAAAAACATTTTTCTTTTAAAAAATATTTATAAATCCAAAATCAATTATTCTGGAACTCCAATTAATCATAATAAATAGCCCTTTTATAAAAAAAATCAAAACGTATGTGCATTCCATAGGAAATTTAATTCTCTACAACTTTGTAGAAGAAATATTTTCTAAATTCTCAACGAAAAATGACCGAAATCCACATACGGATGATTTTTAACACCTCGATTCTGATAAAATACTGATAAAACACCTCAGCAATAATTCCTTCATTTATATCCACATGAAATAAATATTTTCTTATCATTTTTATCAATAATTAATTATTCATAAATAATATTACAGAATCACAATAATGACAATCAGGTTGTTCTTAGGAAAGAGGGGCTTTCCGATAAGAATTTCTCCTTACTAGCGCGCAATTAGGTGACCAAACCCCTTTTCTAGACAGAACTTCCTTAGACATTGCCAATAATGCTATCTAATAATATTATTCAAATAATATGAATTATTGATCTGATAATAGGAAATACTGTGCAGTGACAATTATTGAATTAATAATATAAAATATCAATGTAGCAATTATTGAATAAATAAAATAAAATATTGAACAATAATTATTGTAACAATTATTGAGTAGTGACTTCTTACGTAAGAATCAATAATTTGTGCAATAGCGTGTGTTATTGTGCAACACCGCGTATTACTGTGTTTAACCACCGGGTATTCCAATAGTTTTAACGGTAACTGTTACGCCGTTCTTATTAAAAAAACTCATTCGTGTCGTTTTCTTCATCCGATAATTTTTCGTTATGGGGCCGACAAATGGCTGCGTCGTGGTATAAATATTCCCCGAAAACAAGAATATTTCATGACCAAACAAATATTCTCCGACAACAATGAATATTTTATAACCACTTGCTTATTTAAAATATTTACGTATTTTATCCATAATTAACCACATTAATCGAATCAACCCCTTACTATTTTAAAATAATAAATAGAGGAAAATCCATTTTATTCATAAAAGTTGGGGTCTTACATGGCATGTCAATTAACCCTTATTTTGTTGTAATGTTTGAAAATGACATCTAAAAAGTTTGAGATAAGTAATGGAGCATAGGAGACTATTGAGTCACCATAGATCAATAACCAGGATAATGTGCATCATGAAGGCAACAATCCTCATGTAAACAACAACACCGACCAAATTATGAATGATGGGATGTTCTGAGGCTTTCTAAAATTCATGCAACATCAGGTGAGAGAGACTTCTGTGCAAAATACAGGTGGAAACACTGGCAACTCACGAATGGTCACCGCTAAACAGTTCAAGGAGCTGGGACCACCAAAGTTTTGGGAAAGCCAGAACCACTTAAGGCATAGACATGGATAAAATAGATCACCAAGATATTTGATGTCTTGGGATGCTCCGAGGAGCAAAAGGTTCCCTTTGCCACCTTTATGTTGCGAGGAGAGGCAGATTACTGGTGGGAATCTGTAAAACGTACTCAACCTACCGCACTAAAAATGTCTTGGGAGAAGTTCCAAGAACTGTTCAACGACAAGTACTTTCCCAAAAGTATCCGTCACATGATGGAGGTGGAGTTCATCAAGCTAGAGCAAAATAATATGACCGTGTCGAAGTACGAAGCAAAGTTTATCGAGTTGTCTTGGTTTGCATCCCATTTGGTAGATAATGAGGAGCGTATGAACCTATTATTTCTAAGAGGTTTGAAACCCGAAATACGTCAATACCTCATTTCTGACAAACTTTGCTTGTATTCAGATGTTGTGAATAGGGCTCAGTTATTGGAGCGCGATAATGAGTCAACCCAACCAAGAGAGAACAGTCGGTAAAATGATAATACTAGTGATAGAAGTCATCGAAGCGGTGACAAAAAAATGTGGAGAAAGTCAACATGCCAGAAATGGTAACCACTTCGGTGGTAATCATGGCCAAGATAATAGAAGTATAAATTTCAAGAAAAGGAGATTCAATAATGATGAAAAGACGTCAGCTCCAACAATCGTTGATACTGGTTCTACCCATTCTTTTATTTCTCCTACTTGCGCTCAACATTTAAATTTAACTCCAAAGAAATTAGACTTTAACTTATCTGTTAAAACTTCATTGAAAGAAACCTTCATTACATCAACTATTTATAAATCTTGTTTGAATCAAATCGGTAACCTCAAATTACCTGTCGATCTTATCTCTTTGAAAATACTTGCATTTAATGTGATTTTAGGGATTGATTGGTTAACTACTTGTGAGATCCCAAATTTTATGAATAAAGATTTAAATTTCTAGAAATAGTTTTTTCAAATTATGGTGTGGATTTGATATAATATTATAGTTTTGGGTAATATTTATAAATTTTGCAAAGTATGCAAGTTGTTATATAATATTCGATTGGTCAGGGAATATTCGTTTTAACAGGGAATATTTGTACGACGGCACAATCATTGGTGGACCCCACAACGGAATTATTGTCGGATTGAGAAAACGACAAAAATATTTTTATGAAATTAACGACGGAAGTTTTACTGTTAAAACTGTTGAACTACTCGTTAGTAAAGAAATGCGATGTCTGGCGTGGTTGCATAGTAACACACGGTATTGATTATTGATGCTTTACGTGAGAAGTCACTCAGTTTTGTTCAATTATTGCTTAATAATTGTTGCATAGTATCTCACGTTATTTGATTCAATTATTGTCGATATTTTATATATTATTAAATCAATAATTGAGATGATAGAGTTATTAATATTATTATTTGCAATATTAAAGATGTCTAGAAGTTCTGCCAAGGAGATGTTTGGTCACCTAATTGCGCGTCAATAGGGAGAAATCCTTATTGGAAAGCCCCCTCTTTCCTGGGAACGACCTGGTCAATTAATATTGTGAATTATAATAATGATGATAAATGTTGTTAAAAATATTTAGGTGTCTTTTTATGAAATCACGGAAGTTTATATATATATATATTTATTTTATTAGTATTATTAATGAAATAAAACAAAAAAGTTTTTTATATAAATCAGAATACTTTTATAAAGTTATTTATTTTATTAGACTATAAATAGAATATATTATATTCTATTATACATAGTGTTTTGCATAGTAAAATCTTTTTTATATAAAAAATGTAGAATACTTTTATAAAGTTATTTATTTTATTAGATAATAATTAAAATATATTATATTTTATTATGCATAGTATTTGCATAGTGCTTGCATAGTGTTTGCATAGTAAAATCTTTTTATATAAAACAAAATACTTTTATAAAGTTATTTGTTTTATTAGACAATAATTAAAATATATTATATTTTATTATGCATAGTGTTTGCATATAGTGCCTGCATAGTGTTTTGCATAGTAAAATCTTTTTATATAAAACAAAATACTTTTATAAAGTTATTTGTTTTATTAGACTATAAATAGAATATATTATATTTTATTTAAAAGATTTTGTTTTATTAGAATATTTTATTAATACTGCATAGTAAATTAATATGGAACGTCCGTTTAAAAGTAACTCAATCTGGACCGTTCATGAATTAGTTACTATTTAGTCCATTCTCCTATAAATAGAAGCTCATTCCTCCATTATTTCTTATGAATTCACTGAAACTATAGAGAGAAAGATGAAAAGTATTCTACTACTTCACTACTCCTATATCTAGTTTCTTCTAAGGTAAGGGGTATTATTTCTTTCGTATTCATGAAGAGAACTTCATTTATTCCATTCTTTATTATTACATTGGAATAACTCAGATATGCCACGTCGATAGGAGAAATTCTTATTGGAAAGTCCCTCTTTCCTCGGAACGACTTCGGTCGATTAATATTGTGAATTATAATAATGATGATAAATATTGTTAAAAATATTTAGGTGTCTTTTTATGAAATCACGGAAGTTTATATATATATATATATATATATATATTTATTTTATTAGTATTATTAATGTAATAAAACAAAAAAGTTTTTATATAAAATCGTAATACTTTTATAAAGTTATTTGTTTTATTAGACTATAAATAGAATATATTATATTCTATTATACATAGTATTTGTATAGTAAAATCTTTTTATATAAAATAGAATACTTTTATAAAGTTATTTATTTTATTATGCATAGTATTTGCATAGTGCTTGCATAGTGTTTTGCTTAGTAAATTTTTTTTATATAAAATAGAACACTTTTATAAAGTTATTTGTTTTATTAGACTATAAATAGAATATATTATATTTTATTTAAAAATTTTATTTTATTAGAATATTTTTTAATACTTGCATAGTAAATCAATATGGATAGCTTAGTTTAAAAGTAAATCAATCTGGACCGTTCATGAATTAGTTATTATTCAGTCCATTCTCCTATAAATAGAAGCTCATTCCTTCATTATTTCTTACGAATTCACTGAAACTCTAGAGAGAGAAACTATAGAGAGAAAGAAAAAAAGTATTCTGCTACTTCACTACTCCTATATCTAGTTTCTTCTAAGGTAAAGGGTAATATTTCTTTCGTATTCTTGAAGAGAACTTTTGTTATTCCATTCTTTATTATTCTGTTGGAATAACCTGTATACGCGGGCTACCCTATACTTGGTGAAATTCTTCTGTTATTCCATTATTTATCATTATGTTAGAATAACCTGTCTGTGTGAAGTACCGCATACATGGTGAAATTCTTCTGTTGTTCCATTCTTTATCATTATGTTGGAATAACCTATCTATGTGAAGTACCGCATACATGGTGAAATTCTTCTGTTATTCCATTCTTTATTATTCTGTTGGAACATCCTGTCTGTGCATTTACGCATGACCTGGTTCCATTATTTATTATTCTGTCGGAATATCCTGTCTGTGCGTTTACGCATGACCTGGTTCCATTATTTATTATTTTGTTGGAATATCCTGTCTGTGCGTTTACGCATGTCCTAGTTCCATTATTTATTATTACATTTAGAATATTACGTCATGCATACGCTTACGCATGACTCGGTTCCGTTATTTATTATTATTACATTGGAATAACTTTTATCATGTGGCCTATCGTATGCCTGGTGATTTCTTTTGTTATTCCATTTTTATTTATACTCAGTTGGTTAAAGTTTTGACTTCTATACTCCATGAAATTAGTGGAATATCCTTGATATTTGCGCTTCATCCAATATCTTTTCATGGAAATATTCTTCTGAGCATTCTTGAATTTTACTCTACAAAGAAGTATCATGTTGACAATTTGGACGTTATTAGTTCCTGGATAAATTAATTCTTGAACTTGTTTTATTGAATTCTTATATCATTGTCATCATCCTCATGTTTATATTATGTTGAAAGTCATCTGTTGTAAGACCCCGAATTTTATGAAATAAAAGTATTCAATTTTTCTTATAATTATTATTTAGTAAATGGTTAAATTGATAGAAAGTAAATTTAAGGGTGATATATGAATTTTTTTCAAAATAAGCAAGTGGCTATAAAATACTTGTTGTTGTCGGGGAATATTCGTTCGGTCGTGGAATATTCTTGTTGTCGGGAAATATTCATACGACGGCGCAACAGGTTTGAGTTTTTATAAATAACGGCGTAGTTATTACCGTTAACACTGTTGGAATACCTGGTGGTTAAAATACGATGTACGCGTTGTTGTACAGTATTTTTAAATTGTTGATTCTTACATAAGAAGCACTACTCAATAATTGTTACGATGAGTTCTTGCTTAATATTTTATTTTATTGATTCAATAATTGTTGCGTTGATAGTTTATATTATTGTTATTACAATAATTATCACTGCACAGTATTTCCCATTATCAGATCAATAATTCATATTATTTGAATAATAGTATTAGATAACATTATTGGCAATGTCCAAAAAGTTCTGTCAAGGAGAGGTTTGGTCACCTAATTGCGCGCCAGTAAGGAGAGATCCTTATTGGAAAGCCCCCTCTTTCCTGGGAACCACCTGGTTGTCATAATTGTGATTCTGTAATATTATTTATGAATAATTAATTATTGATTTATATGATAAGGAAATATTTATATGATGTGGATATAAATGATGGATTTATTTATGTGGTTATAAATGAAGGAATTAATGTTGAGGTGTTTTATCAGTATTTTGTCGGATTGGAGGTATTGAAAGATCAAATCGGTGTTCTTAAAGCTCTATTGCGTGAGTTATAATTTTAATCCGACCGTTGGATTCATTGTGATTTTTGGATATGTTATACATATATAAGTTGAGTATATATCCACAAATTTTGAACCGTTAAAATGAACGTATGATTTGTTATGAATTTTAAGAGGTGTTGAAAATCATCTATTTGTGGGTTTTGGATATTTTCTGTCTAGAATTTGGAAAAACTTAAAGCTAAAAAGTTGTAGAGAATTCAATTTCGTGTGGAATGGACATAAAATTAATATTTTTTTTGATAAACGAGCTATTTTCTATGAATTACTGAAGTTTTGGAAAATAAAATGATTTTTATTGGGTGAGACCCACTTTTTGGTTGGTGTTGAATGCACATGGGCTGCTATATTTTTCAGAAATGAGGGCTGTTCTTGGTCTTTGAAGAATGCGTAGATTTGATAAATAAATATATTATTTTATTAATTTAGTCTCCTTTGGCGTTCTAGCATTTTTTCTATAAATAGGTGCTTATGTTAGAATTGAAAATCACACCAGAAATAAGTTTTTTTTCTCTATATATTGTTGAGCGTATTTTAGTGAGTATTTAGATACTTTGAGAGTTTCTATTCAGTGCAAGTTTCCTTTAGCTTTTCATCTGATATTCTAGTCAGAAATACTGCTCTTTTGAGGTAAGGGATTTTAAGGGTTATTATGTTTTTCAGTTTCGTAATTTTTCCGAACCTTCAAAAATTCTGAAAAAATTTGAAATGATGATTTGATGAGTTCTCTTGATTGTGTCCAAAAATGGTGATTTTTGGATGTATAGATTAAGAGTTATGAATTTTATGAGAAAAAACTATTTTAAAAGTAAACCCTTATAACTCCTTGTGGTTAACTATAAAATTGGTGAAATTTTTATTGGGAGTACATGTATATAACATCAGTATACTCTGTAAATTTTCAGAATTTTTAGACGAAAGTACAATTTATGATAAATGTCTAAATATTCGGCAGTTTTGGCCATATGAAAAATAGTAAATGAATTTTAAAAATTAGAGAAAATATATGTTCAATATGTGACTATATTCTCGCTAAATCCTTAAAAGAAATATTTTTGGAACTGATTTGGTATTTTTCATGAAAATGGACTAGTTATGAGTAAATGAATTAAATATGTTATGTGAAGTAAGAATATTTTAAAATATGATTTTATGGCTTGAGAATCCTATATGAGGTATATGCAGATTTTTGATGAGGGTTTTGGTTATTGGTGATGAAATCTTATGAGTTTTGTATTTTAGGATGATTAAATGCATTAATTAATAAAGTGTAAACAATTTAAATAAATTATTTATAAGTTTAAGAAATGATTAAAATATTATTGTAATATTAATAATATCTTTGGCCTGTAGTGCAAAGATGAATTATTGATGAATATCTTTGGCCCGTAGTGCAAAGATGACCTATTGCTGAATGTCTTTGGCATGTAGTGCAAAGATGAACTGTTAATGAATATCTTTGGCCTGTAGTGCAAAGGTGAATTTATTAGTATGATTATGAACAGGAACTGTGATTTGGTGTAACCATAATCTTTGATGTTTCAGGTAAAGACAGGTGATAAAAATTATCTTCGTCCTGGATGAGAAAAGGAATTTAGAACTACAAATATGATTATGAGTTCTTCACATGATCGTGGACAGGAACTGTTGATTGATGTTACAGGGATAAAACATTGTTGGTGGACTTTTAACATAGAGAAGATAATAGACATTATGGTCTATTTGACTCTTCTAATGGATTGCTCGTTCCGCTGCAACTATGGTTGAAAAGTTTTATCATCTACCATATGTTCTAAATCTCTGATTTATTACTGATGAAGGCTATTGATAATTTAATTATCTTTAGTCATAATATTCTTTATTGAGCTAGTTGTGCTCACCCTTTTGCTTTACAATTCCTTTCAGGTAATAAGAGTGTAGCTGGGTCGAACGGGGATAACAAGGGAATTGAATGGTGGTCTATAGCTGTTGAGGTTTTCCCTAAACAGTATGGAAATAATTTTATTGAGAACTTTAGATAAGTTTGTCGTATTGTATACGTCATTTGATATTTAATTTTGGTGAATAATAATAGGGTGAGGTGAACCCAACTTTGGAAGGGTGTTTTGCCACTATCATACAAGATGTCTAATGACGTACAACCTCGTGTCATCATAAGACAGGGTTGTGCACATCCACTTGCTGAGTATATCTACGAGCATTACCTATATAACCTTGGAGTTTTGTTGAAATATAATTCTCAATTGGAGACAGTGGAGATAATTATATGTCAAGAGAAGACTCACCATTGGGAAAAACATGATAGTAATCTTCTCGTTTTTCTTTGGGGTCTATTGGGTCAACTAAGGATAATTCTGTGGACATATGATATCTATCATAACCTAGACGCATGGCCTCCCATGTACGAAGGTTTCCTTGAGCACTTTCCAAAGATTTTAATTTCTAAAATAGTTTTTGACTATACCTTTATGTAAGGTATCATTGTGAGGTGTTTTCCACTGTTGGGACATGAGTCACAGTTTGTATATATTTATATCAGAACTCACAACATATGTGTTGTTGTATTTTGCACGATAATTGTGATAATAAAGTTGTAGTTATTTTCTGTACCATATATTTGGCGACTCAAAATAGGTTGGATGGATTGGACATATTTTGGGGGCGTCACAGTTGGTATCAAAGCTTAGGGATATGACCTCTGGCGGAGATCCGTGATTAGAACTAGGAAGGGAGAGACGAGTAATATCCTTCGCTAGTGTGTATCCTACCTAAGCTGAATTTTCTTACTTAAGTTGACAAATTGTTATATGTCAATTAACCTTTGTTTTGAAGCTGTATTCTAGAATGATATCTGACATACAGGAGATGATCAATGGAGAAATCATGATGACAGGAAAGATGGAATCTGAAATGAAAGCAAGGTATTCTCAACTATTTGAAATACCAGGTACGTAAATTTTGGGGACAAAATTTCATAAGGAGGGGAGATTGTAAGACCCCGAATTTTATGAAATAAAAGTATTTATTTTTTCTTATAATTATTATTCAGTAAATGGTTAAATTGATAGAAAGTAAAGTTAAGGGTGATATATGAATTTTTTTCAAAATAAGTAAGTGGCTATAAAATACTTGTTGTTGTGGGGGAATATTCGTTCGGTCGTGGAATATTCTTGTTATTGGGGAATATTTGTACGACGGCACAACCATTTGTGGGCCCCATAACAGAATAATTATCGGATGAAGAAAATGACAAGTTTGAGTTTTTATAAATAACGACGTAGTTATTCACAGATTATCTTGTTGGAATACTCGTGGTTAAAATACTGATGTCTGCGTTGTTGCACAAGATGGCATACGGTTTTGCACAATATTTTTGAATTATTGATTCTTACATAAGAAGGCACTACTCAATAATTGTTACAGTAGTTACTTTTCAATATTTTATTTTATTGATTCAATAATTGTTGCGTTGATAGTTTATATTATTGTTGTTGTAATAATTGTCATTGCACAGTATTTTCCATTATCAGATCAATAATTCATATTATTTGAATAATATTATTAGAAAGCATTATTGGTAATGTCTAAAAAGTTCTGCCAAGGAGAGGTTTGGTCACCTAATTCTTGCGCCAATGAAGGAGAAATCCTTATTGAAAGCCCTCTTCTCGGGAACCACCGTCATTGTCATAATTGTGATTCTATAATATTATTTATGAATAATTAATTATTAATTTATATGATAAGGAAATATTTATTTGATGCAGATATAAATGATGGATTTATTTATGTGGTTATAAATGAAGGAATTAATGTTGAGGTATTTTATCGATATTTTGTCGGATTGAGGTATTAAAAGATCAAATTGGTGTTCTTAAAGCTACATTAAGTGAGTTATAATTTTAATTCAATAGTTGGATCGTTGTGATTTTTGGATATGTTATACATATATAAGTTGAGTATATATTCACAAATTTTGAACCGTTAAAAATGAACGTATGATTTGTTAAGAATTTTAAGAGGTGTTGAAAATTATCCGTTTGTGGGTTTCAGATATTTTCTGTCTGGAATCTGGAAAAACATAAAGCTACAAAGTTGTAGAGAATTCGATTTTGTGTGAAATGGACATAAAATTCGTATTTTTTCGATAAACGGACTATTTTTTATGAATTATTGAAGTTTTGGTAAATAAAATGATTTTTATTGGGTGGGACCCACTTTTTGGTTGGTGTTGAATGCACATGGACTGCTATATTTTTCAAAAATGAGGGTTGTTCTTGGTCTTTGAAGCATGCGTAGATTTGATAAATAAATATATTATTTTATTAATTTAGTCTCCTTTGGCATTCTAGCATTTTCCTATAAATAGGTGCTTATGTCAGAATTGAAAATCACACCAGAAATAAGTTTTTTCTCTCTCTATATTGTCGAGTGTATTTTAGTGAGTATTTAGATACTTTGAGAGTTGCTATTCAGTGCAAGTTTCCTTCAGCTTTTCATCCGATATTCCAGTCAGAAATACTGCTCTTTTGAGGTAAGAGATTTTAAGGGTTATTATGTTTTTCAGTTTCGTAATTTTTTCGAATCTTCAAAAATTCTGAAAAAATTTGAAATGATGATTTGATGAGTTCTCTTGATTGTGTCCAAAAATGATGATTTTTGGATGTATAGATTAAGAGTTATGAATTTTATGAGAAAAGACTATTTCAAAAGTAAACCCTTATAACTCCTTGTGGTTAACTCCAAAATTGGTAAAATTCTTATTGGGAGTACATGTATATAACATCAGTATACTCTACAAATTTCGGAATTTTTGGACAAAAGTACAATTTATGATAAATGTCTAAATATTCGACAGTTTTGGCCATATGAAAAATAGTAAATGAATTTTAAAAATTCTGAGAAAAATATATGTTTAATATGTGACTATATTATGCTAAATCCCAGAAAAGAAATATTTTTGGAACTGATTTGGTATTTTTCATAAAAATAGACTAGTTATGAGTAAATGAATTAAATATGTTATGTGAAGTAAAAAAATTTAAAAATATGATTTTATGGCTTGAGAATCCTATATGAAGTATATGCGAATTTTTGATGAGGGTTTTTGTTATTGGTGATGAAATCTTATGAGTTTTGTATTTTAGGATGATTAAATGCATTAATTAATAAAGTGTAAACAATTTAAATAAATTATTTATAAGTTTAAGAAATGATTAAAATATTGTTGTAATATTAATAATATTAGATTATGAGACTAGTAAGTGATTTATAACATTTAAATTAAGGTGTTATAAATATTGATATGGATTTTATTGTGAAACTTTATCTTTTCGTGTCGGGTTACTATTCATGAGTTACTATTCATGAGTTACTATTCACGAGTTACTATTCATGGGGTACTATTCATGACAAAATTGGTTTCTTTTTCTAACCAAATTATCGTTGATTTATGAATCTTACTCTTGAAATTAAATCCATGATTTTTGTTATCATATATAACATTTTTATAATCCTGGTGAAGAAATTTCTCTTTGACTTGAGTGTAAAGATGGGTAGATTATTGGTATGATCGTGACTATGGGTTCTCTTTGGCCAGTAGTGCAAAGTTGAATCGTTGACTGGTATGATAATGACCATTGAATTTATAATTGAATATTTTTAGCTTAAGTGCAAAGGTGAATTGATCAACATGGTTATAATTATGGTTTATATAAATTCTGAAATGATTATGTATTCTTTTGAGATATTAATATCTTTGGCATGTAGTGCAAAGATGAATTATTGATGAATATCTTTGGCCCGTAGTGCAAAGATGAATTTATTAGTATGATTATGAACAGGAACTGTGATTTGGTATAACCATGATCTTTGATGTTTCAGGTAAAGACAAGTGATGAAATTTATCTTCATCCTGGATGAGAAAAGGAATTTAGAACTACAAATATGATTATGAGTTCTTCACATGATTGTGGACAGGAACTGTTGATTGATGTTACAGGGATAAAACATTGTTGGTGGACTTTTAACATAGAGAAGATAATAGACATTATGGTCTATTTGACTCTTCTAATGGATTGATCGTTTCGCTGCAACTATGGTTGACTAGTTTTATCATCTACCATATGTTTTAAATCTCTGATTTATTACTGATGAAGGCTATTGATAATTTAATTATCTTTAGTCATAATATTCTTTATTGAGCTAGTTGTGCTCACCCTTTTGCTTCACAATTCTTTTCAGATAATAAGAGTGTAGCTGGGTCAAACGGGGATAACAAGGGAATAGAACGGTGGTCTATAGCTGTTGAGGTTCTCCCTAAACAGTATGAAAATAATTTTATTGAGAACTTTAGATAAGTGTGTCGTATTGTATACGTCATTTGATATTTAATTTTGGTGAATAATAATAGGGTGAGGCAAACCCAACTTTGGAAGGGTGTTTTGCCACTATCATACAAGATGTCTAATGACATACAACCTCGTGTCATCATAAGACAGGGTTGTGCACATCCACTTGCTGAGTATATCTACGAGCACTACCTATATAACCTTGGAGTTTTGTTGAAATATAATTCTCAATTGGAGACAGTGGAGATAGTTATATGTCATGAGAAGACTCACCATTGGGAAGAACATGATAGTAATCTTCTCATTTTTCTTTGGGATCTATTGGATCAACCAAAGATAATTCTGTGGACATATGATATCTATCATAACCTAGACGCATGGCCTCCCATGTACGAAGGTTTCCTTGAGCACTTCCCAAAGATTTTAATTTCTAAAATAGTTTTTGACTATACCTTTATGTAAGGTATCATTGTGAGGTGTTTTCCACTGTTGGGACATGAGTCACAGTTGGTATATATTTGTATCAGAACTCACAACATATGTGTTATTGTATTTTGCACGACAATTGTGGTAATAAAGTTGTAGTTGTTTTCTGTACCATGTATTTGGCAACTCAGAATATGTTGGATGGATTGGACCTATTTTGGGGGTGTCACATCTGTGGCCTGTAGTGCATAGATGGACTTGGTATGATTATGACCAGGGATTAATCGGTATAATCATGACCGTAATGTTACAAATAATGGGGTAAAAGTCCTCATTGGCCCGTAGTGCATTGATGGACAGTTGTTGGCATGATCATGACCATTGATGAATACACGAATATCCTTGGCCCGTAGTGCATGGACAATTTGTGGTTGTGATACTAATGAATATCCTTGGCCGTAATGCAGGGATGATGTGGATTATTTTTTAAGCTGAGTCCCAGCGATAAAAGTGATGAAAAACATTTTAAATCATAAAAGATAGTAGATTTTATTCTCTACTTGACTCTTTTAATGGATTGCTTGTTCCGCTGTAGTTAAACTTGATGTTTGTTATATTGTATCAGTTTAACATTGTTGAAGGCTAACGATAATTTATTCTGCATTATCTTAGTCATAATATTTCTTACTGGGCTAGTTGAGCTCACCCTTTCTTTCACTGTTCTCTTCAGGAAATGAGAACGTAGCCGGGACTAGTCGGGGAATGGAGTAACGGTCCAGATGATAGCATTAGTAGTTCTCACTATTCTGTTAAATAATGTGACAATAAATGTATGAGGACTCCATTGAGTGTGGATATTGTCTAGATGACAATATTCTTATTAAAACTCTTAGATTATGTTATGTCGTATTTTATACGACTGTTGTACAATTAAGTTGTATTTGTATTCTGTACCATGTATTTGGCGACTCAGAATAGGTGATGTATACCTATTTTGGGGACGTCACACTACTCATCATGCTAAAATTGATTATTTTTGTAAGGTTGTTAGCTTTCATATTCCTAACCAACCTATTATGCGAATTCAAGCAACCAAACCACTAGAGTCAATCACTGTCATATCAAGCTATAAAGCTATTCGTTTATTGAAAAATGGATGTCAAGCTTTCTTAGCCCATGTCACGGATTTAAACAAAAATACGTCAGATTTGAATGATATTTCTATTTTAATAAATTTCTTAACGTATTCCATGAAGAACTTCATGGCCTACCCCTAGAGCATGAAATTGAGTTTTGTATTGACCTTGAACCTGGTACAAAAACCATTTCCAAAGCCCCATATCGAATGGCTCCTATTGAACTTCAGGAGTTAAAAACCTAACTATAGGAGTTGTTAGACATAGATTTCATTCGTCCTAGTACGTCTCCTTGGGGTGCTCATGTTCTATTCATAAAGAAGAAAGATGGGAGTATGCGACTTTGTATTTATTATAGGGAGTTGAATCATGTCACCGTCAAAAATAGGTACCTGTTGCCTCGCATTGATGACCTGTTTGATCAGGTACAAGGTGCCAAATTTTTTTCAAAGATCAATCTTCATTCCGGATATCACCAGTTAAAGATTAAAACTGATGACATTCCAAAGACGCTTTCGAACCCTGATGATGGACATTCACGAATTCCTAGTCATGTCTTTTGGATTGACTAATGCTCCTGCTGCCTTCATGGATATGATGAACCGAGTATTCAAGGAATATTTGGATCATTTTATGGTTGTCTTTATTGATGACATCCTCATCTATTCCAAAAGTCGTGAAGATCATGAGCAACACTTGAGGCTGATACTTTAAAAGCTTTGTGAAAACAAGCTATATGCCAAGTTGAAGAAATGCGAGTTTTGGCTTGAGAAAGTAGCATTCCTTGGGAACATGATATCAAATCATAGAATATCTGTTGACCTAGGGAAGATTGAAGTAATACAAAGCTGGGAGCAACCTAAGTCAGTGACCAAAGTACGTAGCTTTCTGGGCTTAGCTAGTTATTATCGAAGATTCGTGGAAGGGTTTTCTCGAATCGTCACTCCGTTAACTCAGCTGACTCAAAAAGATATAAAATTTGGTTGGAGCGAGGAATGTGAGAAGAGTTTTCAAGAACTCAAGAGGAGACTCATTTCAGCACCTATTATGATAATACCATCTGGTTTGGAGGGATTTGTCATCTACAACGATGCTTCAAGCAAAGGTTTAGGATGTGTTCTCATGCAGCATGGGAAATTCATAGCCTATGCCTCACGACAACTCAAAGAATATGAGAGGAATTATCCTACTCAAGATCTAGAGTTGGCAGCAGTCATTTTTGCGCTTAAGATCTGGAGAAATTACCTGTATGGGGGGAGAAAGTGGAGATCTATACAGATCATAAAAGCCTTCAATATTTCTTCACCCAAAAGGAACTCAACATGCGGCAACAACGTTGGCTCGATCTATTGAAAGATTATGATCATACCATTCAATATCATCTTGGAAAAGCGAACGTGGTAGCTGACGCATTAAGTAGAAGATTATATGCGGGTACGAGTGCGATATTGTCAACGCAAAGGCCCATTTGGTATGACTTACAAAAGATGGAGATAGAGTTAAAGACTCCAGGGACCCATGTGATGATGTCAAATATACGAGTAGAATCGACTTTAATCGATAAAGTTAAAGCTGCTCAAACCACGGACCTGGAGCTGATGCGTATGAGGAAAAAAGTACAAGAAGGTGCTATCCCGGAAGCAAAAATCGATGAAGAAGGAATACTTTGAGTCAACTCCAGACTTTGTGTTCCTAATGACCCTAATTTAAAGTATAAAATCATGATGGAGGCGCACAACACACCGTTTGCAATCCATCCTGAGAGTACCAAAATGTATCGTGATCTTTGACATACATTTTGATGGAGCAATATTAGGAGAGATATAGAGGAGTTTAACTCAAGGTGTCTAACTTGTAAACGAGTCAAGGCAGAGCATCAAGTGCCAAAAGGTCCATTGTAACCACTTAAAAATTCCAGAATAGAAGTGGGAGCACATTACCATGGATTTCGTTACTGGTCTTCCCAAGGTTTCTCAAGGCATAGATGCGATTTGGGTCATTGTTGATAGATTAACCAAGTCTGCTCATTTCTTAACTATACGAAAAACTTATTCACTTGAAAGTCTTGCTCATATATACATAAATGAGATTGTAAGACTGGATTGTATGCCAGTATCCATAGTTTCTGATCGAGACCCAAGATTCACTTCACGATTTTGGGTTAGTTTGCAAAAAGCTATGGGCACAGATTTACGATTCAGTTCGGCATATCATCCTCAGACGGACGAACAGTCGGAGAGGACTATTCAAACTCTTGCAGATCTATTAAGACTCTGTGTCCTTAACTTCAAAGGAAGTTGGGACAAGTTCTTGCCATTAGTGGAATTCTCCTACAACAACAGTTATCAAACAAGTATAGGCATGGCTCCATTCGAGACGTTGTATGGACGCAAGTTTCATTCTCTAGTATGTTGGGATGAGGTGGGTGAAGCAACGTTGTTGGGACCAGAATTGGTACGCATGACAATGAAAAAGATTCAAATGATCCGGCAACGTATAAAAACCTCACAAGATCGACAAAAGAGTTATGCCGATCTTCATCGAAGGGACGTAGAATTCAATGTTGGAGATCATGTGTTATTATGTGTTGCTCCATGGAAGGGAGTTACAAGATTTGAAAAGAGAGAAAAGCTCAATCCTCAATTCATTGGCCCATTTAAAATCCTTGACCGAGTAGGAAATGTGGCTTATAGACTCGCCTTACCGCCAAGTATATCTCATGTTCATAATGTTTTTTGCATATCTATGTTACGTAAATATGTGGAAGACCCGAACCACATTATTGAATTAGAACCAGACGAGATAGAAGAGGATTTAACGTATGAAGAGGTACCTATTAAAATCTTAGATAAGAAGGAACATATTCTATGCTCCAAGGTTATACCTCAAGTTAAAGTTTTATGGAGAAACCACGATGTTGACGAAATGACTTGGGAGTTAGAATCTGAAATGAAATCAAGGTATCCTCATATCTTCGTCATACCAGGTACATACACCAATTTCGAGAATGAAATTTCATAAGAAAGGGAGGTTGTAAGACCCCAACTTTTATGAATAAAGATGAATTTTTCTCTAAATATCATTTTGAATATTATGGTGTGAATTTGATATAATGTTATAGTTGTGGGTAATATTTACAAATTTTATAAAGTAAGAAAGTTATCATAAAATATTCAATAGGTCGGGGAATTTTCATTTTATCAGGGAATATTCGTACGATGATGTAGACACTCGAAATTTTCTTTTCCTGTTACTAACTATGCAGGAGGGATAAAGCGTCTTTTTCACACTCTAGAGATAACCCTGGAGGACCACAACATTAATTCTAACCCCGGAGATAGCCCGGGAAATAGATTTTCCAACCCCTGGAAATCAGTTGCCAACCCCAGAAATAACCCCGGGAAAGTCAGTAATAACCCAAGAAATAACCCCGGGAGATCAAGTGCAAAGCCCGGAGTCAACCTCTGGAGGTCAAACCAACCTCAAAGATAACCCTGAGAACATTTAGAGTCAACAAAATGACAATCTCATAGATAACCCTGGGAAAAAATCGCTACAACTGTGCGAAAACTAGAGATAACCCCGGGAAGGGCAAAATGGTCATTTTGCCAACTCAACTTCACTTCAAATCAAATACACTCATTTCAACTCAAATTGCTTCAAAAGAAGTCCCACAAGAACCATATCTTAACTTCGAAGCGCAAACTACGCAAAACAGCTTATAGGATTGCCTGACAGAGACCTGGAAATGCCATTTCGGTCATGGACCCATCTTCCTAGAATCAAAAAAGGGCAAATCCTATGTCATTGCATAGCTATCAAAAAGATCTTTCCAGAATGGTATGGCACGCCTCAATCGGAGGCTCGGATTAAAATTCTGCAAGTTTGAGCAGACATCACGTTGCACACATGTGCATACTTCGAGATGGCGGGACCCAAAGAGCTCGGGGCACCCCGGGCAGCCACATGTGCATCTGCGGCTGCCGTATGTAAGAGAAAAAGGCGAGGAAGCCCTGTCCAATTTGCTTTGTACACATTATAAATTGAGTGCTTGCTCTTTTTAAACACTTGTGAGATTATAGTCTGTCATATTTTTACCGACGGGAGCTGAGTGTTCATTCATTTAGAGTCATAGAAGCCTGCCTTGGCAACCCACTGTAAGCCTCTCACACTCTATAAAGCCTTTCTCTTCATCCTTGCACACACTATTCTACACATTGAGAGTAGTGATGTGTGCGTAGGCCCGAACTTCGGTTCGTGGTTTTTATTTCTGTTTGTATATATATACTTATATATGTATATATTTATATATGGACTAACATTATCGAGTTATGCCTCGATTGAGCTTAGACTTATGTCCAAGGCGTTTACTTGCTTTTATATATATATATATATATATATATATATATATATATATATATATATATATATATATATATATACTTATATATATATATGCTTGTCGGATTATATATCTGATGAGCCTGGATTTTACATCCGGAGCATTTATTGCTTATATATATATATATTTACATTTAATTCCGCCTGGAGTTTACTTCATGGCGGTTGATCGCATTTACTGCTTTATTTACTTTTCTGATCCCCCATGGAGTTACTTTGTGGTGGTTAATCATGTCCATATATATATATATATATATTTACCGCTTTTATATATTTACATTTCCAGTCCCCCATGGAGTTGCTTCGTGGTGGTTGATCATGTCTGTATATATATTTACAACTTTTATATATATATAACTGCTTACTACTTTTCATATAAACTGCGGTATCATGTGAGCCTAGGAATCATGTGATCACAGATTCAGTCTATTGGATCTAGATTCGGTTCCTGTGATGGACATTTTCAGCTGTAAGCAGCTTGTACATTATTTACAGTGTCTGAATTTCCTTGGATGGCTGTCATGCCCATGAGGAGTTCGAAATTACTGTATATTATTTTCTCGAAGATGCCTCGCATCTTGAAAATAAAAGCAATCAAGCCGAACATTTAATAATAAAATGGAGATATGAAAAGGTCTCAATTTCTATTGAGCACAGGGTTTGAAAAACCTCTTTTACAAAACTTCATTGCTATATTCTGTTTAAAACTGAATTTTTCTATAAATTCAAACCCTTTGTATATAGGTGCGAACGAGGCCTCACACTACTTCCAAATAAATTGCACATTGATCCACACACACACACACACACACACATTCATATAACAGTTTCTTGAAAAGTGGCGGTCACCGTGGTAACACGGATGTCGGGAGGTGCCTAACACCTTCCCTTCGCATAATCAAGCCCTCGAACCCAAAATGAATCTCGGTTTCACAGACCCGTTTAGCAGTGTCACATCATTGGGTTAATGTGCAAAACCTTTTTTTGGTTGCTTTGGTGCAACCAGTTAAAAACACCAACTGACAACTCTTAAAGTCAAATCGTCGACATTACACATGTCGGACCTTTTTCACTTGTTTTTTCAAAAAAATCACACATAACATAAGAACACCAAAGAACAAGAAACGAAAAGGGGACAAATAAAAATCCCGACGTCGACAGGTGGCGACTCTGTTATATACTTGTGTGTGGATGTTTCATTTACATTTTTGATGAATGTATACGAATGCATGTATTTACTGCGCTTAATGCTTTACAATATATCTGCTTGTGATATTAGTGCTTCGCACATGTCATCATTTTCATAAACGGTGAGACACGTTGTATGTGAATGTATGTTGTGTGGTTCCTCCACCAGGAGGCTATCCTGTCGTTGTTTGATTACTGGACTCGTAGGGAGACTAATTGCAACGAGATTCAGGAAAGGCACCACCCAGATTCTGTGACACCCCCAAATTCGGGTACTTTCATTTTCGCAGGATTTGGTGTTCACTATACAAATATCATCTATCTATCTACCCATAAATAAATACAAACCATGAAATAGATAGAAATAAATAAATAAATCTTCCCCTTATGGGGTTACATCATCTGCATAAAAATACAATCCCAGGTCACTCTAACCTTAAACATCCGTGCAGAATCATAAACAAATAACAAGTCTTAAACAACATCAAGTCTGAAACATAAGTACATATTAACAACAAATCTTCTTCATTTGTTAAGCTTGCCCTTGCCTTTAGTAGTGGAAGGCTCGTCAGATCTTTCGTTCTTAACTGCAATGTTATTATCATGCAAGAGTGAGCACGATTTCCCACAAGTATAACAATATAACAAATGAATAATAACATGTGAATAAATCAAAGACTTCTGAAATAGGAAAACTCAGCTTTTGAATCAAGAATAAATAACAAGAATCAAAGGAACTTCTGAGGGGTCATAAGACCTTGAACTATGTCCTAGGTTATCAAGTGTTTATACTTGAAACCTTTAACAGTCATAAAACTGTGGACTCTTCTTCTCGTACTTAGGGGGATCAGCCCTTAGTACCATACTGTGCACAATATCTTAATGCTAACGCATAAGTAATCCCCTATAGAGGGTTGTTCATCTCAGTTTGACATTAGAGTCCGCACCAAAAGAAGTTTAGTTTGGATAATTCAACAAGGGTTCTAAAATTTAGAACGCTCATCAACTATGGACTAGTCGAATCATTAAGGGTTCGCTAGTCTAACAAGGTTCAATAGTAACTGATAATTTAAATCGAATAGAAATCTCAAGAGGTATACAATAAAATAAATATTATATAACAGAATCATACTTTGAAAGATTAATATACTTTAATATAACAAAATGGACTTGATCAATAATAACGAGAATTTTCTCGATGTAAAGAGATAAACTTATAAACTCATATAATGATAACGAGTAGGGTTAGGAAACTTACCTCGTGCGTAGATTACATGTTAATTTATACATGTTCCTTGATTTAATCCTACATACTATTTACATTCACAATACCAGTCAATTATAATGTAACTAATCATCACAAGTTCATTCTCTTTGTCTAACTTTGATTATGACCATACTTAGTCAAATTACTACATTCATTGACACATAATTTACACTTTATGAACAATAATAAGCTAACTATGTGTTCAATAATTAAATTCGCACATAATTGTGTTATTAATATGTTAAGGATTTATCTTAAAGTCTCATTATACGTCTAACATAATTTCATGTTCCTTAGATTTGGTTACTATCACATTTCTAGACCTAGACTTGAACACTTAAAAATTCATTTCTGGACAATCTGCTAAGTGGTAATAAGTGCTACCACCGTTAGACTTGTTCTTGGCATCTGCTATGCTTGGGTTATGGTATTTACTGGCTACGGTGCGCCTATGGCGCGGGACTTAAAGCATGGAGTTAGCGCCGCAACGCGGAACTCCAGTTTTTGAATTTCAGTTTGCGAAGAACACAGAATTCATCGAAATTATCATTACATGGTCATTAAATACATTAAATTAAACATACCCACATACTAGAATTCGTACATAATCATTACCCAACCTTTATAAAGTGATTTTAACAAATTAAAACGCATAATTACAGAATCAAACTGATAAGTGCATTTTATATACACTTATCCGGTATCTTTTACTTGAATTAGTTACTTATATTCATGTGTCTTAGTTAATTTTCATGCGTTTTGTGTTCATTTTATAGGTTATACGTTTGGGAGCGGTGTGAGCAACGATTGGTAAGGAAAAATAAGGAAAAATGCAAAGAAAAGCAAATCGGACATCATTTGGGATTTCATGTTTACTTCATGTTCTTGGTTTAGAACTTAGCTTACATTGTAGAGCATTGTCTTAGATTTCCAGAACATTTTGAATCATTCCAATCGGAGTTCGGATGCAAGAGTTATGATCGTTGTACCAACGGACGTCGAACTTCGCAGTTTTGAGTGGTCATTTGCATAACAGTCACTTCCAGCCCAATTTCAACTTCGTCCGATCCGAATTTCTGAATCCTCAAAGAATGAAAGTTGTAGATCTCGTCGATATCTTCGATTTGATAGGTGGCAGACCTCGTAACTCTTCTCAAATAAAAAGTTATGGCCGTTTTACCAGAGGATACTGTGACAGAAAATAGACCCCCGCCGGGGCGGGCTTTTCCTTAGTAAAACCCCACGAAGTAACATAGCAGATGCTAGATATGGGATTGCTTAGCAAGGTAGCATAGCAATGCTAGACAAGAGGACCCCGGCAAAGGGCCTGCAGAAGCCTAAACCCCGTAAAAAAGGTAAAGATAAACATAGAAAAACATTTTTTTGGCCAAATTTGAGTTCGGGAAGGATTGTTTCGATCCAATTGACTCAAGGACTTCCACGAGGACTTAAAGACATGTACAAAGGCTTATAAAAGGAGGGGAATAAAAAAGATTAGAGGGCATATTAGGAGATTGGAGGGATTGGGAGAGAGTATTCCATTAGATTAGATTAGAGTAAATTAGATCAAAACACTAGTTCTAAATAGTTTTGGAGATTGAAGCAACTTGGAGACCATTGAAGATCAAGAGCAGGAGCTTGAGGAAGATGAAGATTTGCTGACAACAGATTTACTCTTTACTTTAATCTTATTCTTATCTTTTAATGTGTTTTCAATTGTGGATTCTTAGTTTTAATTCAATGAACTAATTCTTTGTTTGAGATTACAATGGATCTTATTGTGTAGTTTATTTTAATATGCTTTGCTATCAATTATTATGTTCTATTGTGAGGATTGTCTATATTGATTTGAGCTTTAATCTATGAATTGCCTTATCAATAATTCTTTGTGGAGTTAGATGGAATCGAGAGAGGATATTCAAATCTAGACCTAGTTGATATAGCATGTGTTCAGGATTTTTTTAGTAGCTTAAACTTGATTCATGTTAAGGTAGAGATATGCTTGACGCCGCATGTAATCGGATACAGAACTTGTTCTTAAACCTTCTTCAATTGTAATTCACATAGAGATATAGTGGGTTAGTTGATTATGGTGTTTAACGGATTTCTATCTTAATTTTGAATTGACGTTAATACGGTATTAGTGCATCGAGAGGTGGTTAATACTACTTTAGTGTTCTTGATTAACAATTCGGGTTAGAGAATAATTGATGAGAAGTGTGTTAACTTAAATGAAGCAATAAGTGAAGTTGTGATCTTAAATCTCCATATTCTTAATTTAATTAGTGGAATTTAATAGTAGTTTAATTTATATAATTTGAAATTCATTCGTTTAAATAAGATTGAGTTGGTTCCGGGTTAGTACTTGGTGATTTTTATTAACTAATTCTCCGTGGGAACGATACTCAACTTATCACTTTATTACTTGTTGACCACATATACTTGCGTGTTGTGCGTAATTAGATTTTACCCAACAAGATTTTGGCGCCGTTGCTGGAGAATTAATTTAATAATTTTTATCAATATTAATTTCAATCAAATTAGTCTTAATTTAAACATTTTTATTTTTATTTTTAATTCTCTTCCTATATTTCTCTCTTTTCAGGTACCATGGATGACTTTACGTATCAATGGCCATACACGTTCATGGCTCAACCAAGGGAAACATGGATTGATGGACTTAATACATCTTCTATAGAGCCAATACAAATTGAGGCAACTTTGAAGACGTCGGAGGTTCTCGCAGCCCAACGGAATCGAAGGATGGCAAAAATGACTCAACCAAGGGGAATGGAGATTGATAGACTCGCGACACTTTTCGCAATGTCAGCACAGATTGAAGAACTTTCGAGGAGGTTGGGCGTTATCGCATTTTCAAACAAGTCGAAGGATGGCGATTATGTGTGACTATTGTCTTTGACAATCACCGAGTAATCAATGCACCATCAATCATGGGCTAGATACAGGTATGGTGGTAACTACCTCAATCGAATGCATATGATAATTATGATCAAGTTTGGGGTATCACCCGGACTCGTCATGGAGCTATACTTATGAAGACCAATATTACGCTCCAATTCAACATACACACCGAATTTTCATGTCCACCTCCATTACCACAAGAAGAAAAGCCAAATCGGGGGATGTAATGTTGAAGTGCATAGCAAATATGGAGGAGATGCGTATTAGCCAAGAGTTGTCAAACCAAAATTTTAATAATTGGATGGAACAACGCTTCACTACCTCAACTAATGGTCCTCAATACATGGCTTCCGAGACCTAAATAGAAAATTCAAAATGGGGGGAATCATTGTCCAAGTTCATAGTAGGCCGAGAGAGAAGATGAGTAATCAAGCGAGGTCAAGTCGAATCTTGTAGATCGAGATAGAGCAAATGACCAATGCCAGTAAAAACCTTCCTCCAAACACTTGGCTTTATGATGGGATAGATGAAATTGACGGAGAACCCGACCAAATCTACAACCTGGATGAGCCTCGAGATGTTGAAAAAGAGGAGACAAGTGGGGATAATGACAACAAGGTCAGTGAAGAGCTAACTATGAGTACTAACGAGGATGAACCGATGTTATTAATGCCTCAAGTGCCTTCTCCGCCAAAGTTCAAGAATTCGGTTAGATTTGTAAAACCTTGTTCGCTAGGTAGTCATGTCATTGGCAATACTCCTTGTGACGTAAAAACGAGTACAATTTTGAATCCATGGTGGGACGAGAAAGAGAAGATAGACGAAGAGCCCATTGTGTGTGACAAGCTTCCATGCCCCAAAGTGATCACAAACACAATGGAGATAGCACCTAGTAATTTGCCCTTCTTGATTGAGATCATACCAAATCAGAGCATGCTAGGTGACTTTAATGCATTGGCCATCGTAAATGGGAACCTACCAAAAGCTATATTATTTCCGATGGATGGAGGGTTCATCGACTTTCGAAGAGGAATTGGATAGCATTAACCGACAAAAAAGTCGATGAAAAGATCAGAAATCAATACCGACCGGGAGGCAACCGAGAATTTTATATTTATATACTTTACTAGTTTATTTAGTAGATAGGAATTAATTTGCTTATTAAGTTCTCTTATAATCTAATCCACATTGTCTCTTCATTACAGGTATTGGAGGTTCAATGGATATGAAAATGATCGTCGCCGCCATCGCCACCATCAACTCACGCTTAGCCGATTACAGGGAAGTTCTCTTCTACTTATCGCTATATTCTTACAATGAGGACATTGTAATTGCTAAGTTTGGGGGAGTTTAGTTTAGTTCATTATTGCATGTTTAGTTTCATGTTTATGTCATGTTATTTTGCATATGTTGTTAATTTAGTTTAGGTTCATTATGTTTGCATTCATGTAGTACAACTGCATAAGTAGTTGCATAGTAGTATAGTTTGAATAACATTATATTCAGTTTCTTGTTTTAAAAAAACAAAATCAAAAATAATAGTTAGTAACTATGTTCATCTTGCATGAGTCCAGCTGTTTGATAGTTTAAGTTTATTTTGGCCAATGATGAGATTGGAATTGAGTAGACAAGTATAGTACTGACTATTAGAGCTTTGATGTGATTTCTTGTTATGAATTGAATCTTTTTCTGTTTGAAACTGGTATAATAATGATAGCACAGTAGAAACAACCTTGTTAATTGATTGAGTTTAAATTGATACATAATGGGATTCTAAAGGATAATGCTAGTTTGAATGAAAGAATGACAAGAATAAGTAGTGATGGCTAAAGTTAGACAAGAACCTAAGTTTGGGGGAATATTTGGGGTATATAAGCTATATATAAAAAAGAAGAAAAGAAAAAAAAAAAAAAAAAAAAAAAAAAAAGTATGAATAAACACCGTAGGCGTGCTTGTCTAGTTTTGTGGCCTTTGTTACTTGAGTAAGTAAGCTTGGGGATTGTCTTTACACCTAGCGTCCTAAGGTCTTAATGGTCTGGGAGTCGTTGTTCGAAAGCTCGTTAAGGTAGCATTGAAAAGCCTAAGGGAATAAGACATTGCATAGCTATATGTAGATAAAAAAAAGAACAAAAAAAAAATGAATAAAACAGGAAATAAGAGCAAAAAGCCCCCGTAGATGAAAAATAAAGCATAAGTATCCCATGTTGACCCTCGATATTGGTAATTGTTTGATTTTAGTTGGATCTAGCTATTTTTTGGATTTCTTGAGTTTACATTGTATGATGCCTTCGAAGAGACTTGTTATGTGTTAAATTTAATTTTATATCAATTAGCATGGTTGTGGAGCACACACGCACTATACCAGTGATAACAGTTTAAGATTTAATGAATGACTAGGAAATTGTTGATTGGTTTTGATATGAAGTATTGTCATGTTTGCTTGATTGCTCTAAGGCCGAGTGAATAGATTTGATTCTATCAATACTGCTGGATTCGTAAGCATATAGATTAGTTGCATTTCATTGCATTGCATTACATTATGTTGTGTTGCTTGGGGACAAGCAACGATTTAAGTTTGGGGGTATTTGATAAGTGGATTTTATATACACTTATTCGGTATCTTTTACTTGAATTAGTTGCTTATATTCATGTGTCTTAGTTACTTTTCATGCATTTTTTGTTCATTTTGTAGGTTATACGTTTGGGAGCGGTGTGAGCGACGATTGGTAAGGAAAAGTAAGGAAAAATGCAAAGAAAAGCAAATCGGACATCAATTGGGCTTTCATGTTTAATTCATGTTCTTGGTTTGGAACTTAGCTTACATTTTAGAGCATTGTCTTAGCTTTCCGGAACATTTTGAATCATTTCAATCGGAGTTCGGATGCAAGAGTTATGATCGTTGTACCAACGGACGTCAAACTTCGCTGTTTTGAGTGGTCATTTGCATAACAGTCACTTCCAGCTAAATTTAAACCTTCGTCCGGCCCGAAATTCTAAATCCTCAAAGAATAAAAGTTGTAGACCTCGTCGATATCTTCGATTTGATAGGTGGCAGGCCCCGTAAATCTTCCCGAATAAAATGTTATGGCCGTTTTACCAGAGGATGCTGTGACAGAAAATGGACCCCACGTAGGGGCTTTTGCCTTAGTAAAACCCACATCCGGGCGGGCATAGCAATTTGCTAGACAAGAAGGACCCCGTAAAAGGCCCCCTGTGTAAGCCTAAACCCCGTAGGAGGGTACGATCAAAAAGACATTTTTTGGCCAAATTTGAGTTCGGGAAGGATTGTTTCGATACAATTGACTCAAGGACTTCCACGAGGACTTAAAGACATGTACAAAGGCTTATAAAAGGAGGGGAATAACAAGGATTAGAGGCCATATTAGGAGATTGGAGGGATTGGGAGAGAGTATTCCATTAGATTAGATTAGAGTAAATTAGATCAAAACACTAGTTCTAAATAGTTTTGGAGATTGAAGCAACTTGGAGACCATTGAAGATCAAGAGCAGGAGCTTGAGGAAGATGGAGCTTTGCTAACAACAGATTTACTCTTTACTTTACTCTTATTCTTATCTTTTAATGTGTTTTCAATTATGGATTCTTAGTTTTAATTCAATGAACTAATTCTTTGTTTGAGATTACAATGGATCTTATTGTGTAGTTTATTTTAATATGCTTCACTATCAATTATTATGTTCTATTGTGAGGATTGTCTATATTGATTTGAGCTTTAATCTATGAATTGTCTGATCAACAATTCTTTGTGGAGTTAGATGGAATCGAGAGAGGATATTCGAATCTAGACCTAGTTGATATAGCATGTGTTCAGGATTTTGTTAGTAGCTTAAACTTGATTCGTGTTAAAGTAGAGATATGCTTGACGCTGCATGTAATCGGATAGAGAACTTGTTCTTAAACCTTCTTCAATTGTAATTCACATAGAGATATAGTGGGTTAGTTGATTATGGTGTTTAACAGATTTCTATCTTAATTGTGGATTGACGTTAATACGGTATTAATGCATCGAGAGGTGGTTAATACTACTTTAGTGTTCTTGATTAACAATTCGGGTTAGAGAATAATTGATGAGAAGTGTGTTAACTTAAATAAAGCAATAAGTGAAGTTGTGATCTTAAATCTCCATATTCTTAATTTAATTAGTGGAATTTAATAGTAGTTTAATTTATATAATTTGAAATTCATTCGTTTAAATAAGATTGAGTTGGTTACGGGTTAGTACTTGGTGATTTTTATTAACTAATTCTCCGTGGGAACGATACTCAACTTATCACTTTATTACTTGTTGACCACGTATACTTGCGTGTTGTGCGTAATTAGATTTTACCCAACACAAACATGTAATTTCATTGTTCTTGATGTTCTTGAAGGTTTTGAACACAAAACATAAAAATTAACATCACGGGTTCATTATAACACCGAATCTGCCCATTCAAAGTTTATTTCCTTCGTTTTAACATGTGATAACATAATCTACCGTTAAATTTCAAGTTGAACAACAATTCGTAACATAGCAATTCCCATAAGGGCCATACATATGAAACTTATACTCAGTAACTTCATAAATCAATTTATAACATGTTTGTATGCAATTAATGTTATGAAAACATACATATATGGTAATAAAAACGTATTATGATTATATATTATCATGTTTTTACACCTTGATCATCAATTCATGCATAGATCACACAAATTTTTTTTACAGAGAAGTTAGAGATGGATTTTTCTCAAAATAATAACAACGTAATTACAATTTGGGTTTAAGAGATTACCCTAAAACAGGTTCCTCTGATTCTTCACTTTCTTTTTCAATCCCTCAACTTTTCTCTGAATTCTCTCTCAGTTAAAACTCATAAATAAATTACGTCTTCTCAAAATAAGACTGATTAATAAAAGAAGAAGACGTAAGAACTGACGCGTTGTGGAGGTCAGTTACCCATCATGGGTTAAATGCTACTAACTCCTCTTAGGGCCTCGTTTGGTTGGCAATAATAGGCTCCAAAACCATTTAATTTAATGATTCTCTTATACTATAGTTTAAATCATGTCACACCCAATTGTACAATAAATCAAATATCTTATTTAATTAATAAAATATATTAATTTCTCATTTAATTCATATAGTCACATAATTAAATTTTTTGTTTATTAATTATGTCCAATTTATTAATTCTCTAATTAATTATTTAATTAATTAAAATAATATTAGACTTATTAAATATTTCTTTTAATTCAATAAGCTCACATATTTACATAAATCAATTCTCCACATTAATTTAATAAATATAACACATACAATTAAATTATTCTACCACAACTTCATCAATTAATTATTTAATCTAATAATTAAATCATCGAAAATTATTTATTTAATCCAATAAATATTACAATTAAATTACAAAATCTCGGTTGTCACATCTTTCCCCCCTTAAAAGGATTCTGTCCTCAGAATTATGACTCAAACAATTTGCCGGTTACATTCTCCCCCCTTACAAAGATTCTGTCCCCAGAATCGCTTATAATAATCTAAGTAAATAAATGAGGATAATTCTTCATCATATTCTCTTCGAGTTCCCACGTAGCTTCTTCAGCGTTGTGGTTACTCCAAATTACCTTAACAGAAGATATTACCTTATTTCTTAGAACTTGCTCTTTTCGGTCGACAATCTGAACAGGAATTTCTTCGTATAATAAGTCTTTTTCAAAATGTAGGGGTTCATATTCAATCACGTGCTTGTAATCGGGTTTGTAGGGTCGTAGAACTGAAACATGGAAAACGTTGTGGACATTCTCTAGAGCTGGAGGTAAAGCTACCTCATACGCAACCTCTCCGATCCTTCGCAGTACCTCAAAGGGTCCAATGAATCTGGGGCTTAATTTCCCTTTCTTTCCGAACCTGATCTTTCCCTTCCAGGGAGAGACCTTTAAGAACACATAACTACCCGAATCAAACTCAACATTTTTATGGTGTGGATCAACGTATTTCTTCTGTCTATCTTGAGCTGCTATCAGTCTTGTTCGGATCACTTTGACTATTTCTGCTGTCTGCTGTACCAATTCTGGGCCTAGTAATTATCTTTCTCCAACTTCATCCCAGTATAGTGAAGTTCTGCACTTTCTGCCGTATAACGCTTCATAAGGCGGCATGCCAATACTAGCGTGGTAACTGTTGTTGTAGCTGAACTCTACGAGCGGTAGATAATCATCCCAATTTCTGTTAAAGTCCATTATACAAGCTCTTAACATGTCTTCTAATGTCTGAATTGTTCTTTCACTTTGTCCATCTATTTGAGGGTGATATGCCATACTCATATGTAACCGTGTACCCATGTATTCCTGTAGACGTTTCCAGAAGTTCGATGTAAAGCGCGGATCCCTATCGGAAACAATTGACACCGGAACTCCGTGCCTCGAAACAATCTCTTTCACATATAACCTTGCCAACTGATCTAATTTGAATCTAATTTTGATCGGAAGGAAGTGTGAGGATTTCGTCAATTGGTCAACAATAAACCATACTGCGTCGTAGCCTTTCTGAGTTGTCAGTAGGCCAACCACGAAATCCATCGTAATATGTTCCCATTTCCATTCTGGAATCTCTAAAGGTTGTAGTAACCCACTCAGCCTCTGATGTGACGCCCCCAAAACAGGTATACATCACCCATCTTGAGTCGCCAAATACATGATACGAAAATATAAATACAACTTAATAATACAACTGTCGTGTAAAATACGACAAAACATAAACTGAGAGCTTTAACAAGAATATTATAATCTAGACAATATCCACACTCAATGGAGTCCTCATTACATTTATTGTCACAATATTTAACAGAATAGTGAGGACTACTAGTGCTATCATCTGGACCGTCATTCCTTTCCCCGACTCGTCCCAGCTATATTCTCATTTCCTGAAGAGAACAGTGAAAGAAAGGGTGAGCTCAACTAGCCCAGTAAGAAATATTATGACTAAGATAATGTAGAATAAATTATCATTAGTCTTTAACAATGTTAAACTGATAAAATACAATAGACATCAAGTTTAAGCTGCGGTGAACAAGCAATCCATTAAAAGAGTCAAGTAGAGAATAAAATCTACTATCTTCTATGGTTTAAAATGTTTTCATCAATTTTTATCATTTGAGACTCGACTTAATAAATAAACCACATCATCGAATCATCCACCGCACTACGGCCAAGGATGTTCTTTAAATCATCAATGGTCATGACTATACCGAATAATCCCTGGTCATAATCATACCAGGTCCATCTCTGCACGTAAGCCAAAGATATACAACAAGAAAACCAATAATCAACAATCCATCTTTTCACGTAAGCCAAAGATATATAATTCAATAATCAACAGTCCATCTTCGCACGTAAGCCAAAGATAACTTTCATCACCATATAAGCATGAGGATGATGACAATGATATAAGAATTAATCAAACGAAAACAAGGATAAATATTAAAGACTTTAAATTTATCCAAATATTATCAATCACTTAATAAACTCATAATCTAATATTATTAATATTATAATAATATTCTAATCACTTCTTAAACTTATAAACAATTTATTTCAATTGTTTATACTTTACCAAATAATGCATTTAATCATCCAAAAATGCCATACTCATAAGATTTCATCACCAATGATCAAATCCCTCATCAAAAATCTGCATATACCTTATATAGGATTTCCAAGCCATAAAATCCTATTTTCCAACTTTGTTACGTCACATAACATATTTAACTCATATGTTCGTAACTAAACCATTTTCATGAAACATACCAAATCAGTCCCAAAAATATTTCTTTTTTGAGATTTAGCAGAATATAGTCCCATAATGAACATATATTTTTCTCGGAATTTTTAAAATTCATTTATTATTTTTCAAAAATCAATTTCTAATTAATTCCTTAAGAAATTAGCTACCTCAAGGTTAACTCCAGAAATTCCCAAATCTTGGCAGGATCTTACGCATGTTAATGTGAGCTTCCAGTTTAAATTTCATGGTCATCGGAGTTATAGAATTCCGATTATAGCGTTTTTCGTCGAAAAAACCTAAATATTGAAATGGTCATAACTTGCTCATTTTAAGTCGGAATGAGCTCATTTTTGGACAGGAGGTTCTTTATACCATATACTTTCATGTCCCAAAAGGCCGAAATTTTTCTCACAAATTAAATGGCCAAAAATTCCCTTTTAAAAATTTAGGCAGAAGCTTTTTCCCATTGTTCACTTTTTCGTGCTTTGCTAAACTCAGTCAACACGAAAATCTACAACACTTTTTCTAGTGATTCCACTTGGATAAGTTAGGAAACTCATAGATCTAACTCTAGAACTTAACCACACTTAAAAATTCAAAATATAACAGGAGATATAGTCAATTGAATTTTATGTTCCATTTTTACCAAAATCTGATTTTCAACCCTTTGTGATTTCTAAGAAACTTTCATGTTTTCAAATAATAACCAACATAACTCATCATGATAATGACATAATAATTTAATAAAACAAGTTCAAGAATAAATTTTAAAGACTTATAAGTTAATTTATCCTGAACTCAATAATGTCCAAATTCTCAACATGATACTTCTTTGTAGAGTAAAATTCAAGAATGCTCAGAAAAATGTTTCCATGAAAAGATACTGGATGAAGCACAAATATCAAGGATATTCCACTAATTTCATGGAGTATAGAAGTCAAAACTTTAACCAACTGAGTTTAATAAAGAATATATGAAACTGCAAATGGATTTTTACCTACAATGCGGTAATCCACGTATACAGATCATTTCCACAATTTAATAAGGAATGAATACAAAGGATCATTCACCATGCATGTGGTAATCCACATAAACAGATTATTCCAACAGAATAATAAAGAATTGAATAACAGAAGGATTCACCATGCATGCAATAGAGACCGCATGCATAACGAGTTATTCCCAATGTAATAATAAATAATGGAACCCAGTCCCAAGGTAAAACGCTTGCATGTGGATATTCCTACAGAATAATAAATACAGAATAATAAATAATGGAACCAGGTCCGGCGTAAACACATAGACAGGATATTCCGATAGAATAATAAAGAATGGAATAACAACAGAATTTCACCATGTATGCGGTACTTCGCATAAACAGGTTATTCCAACAGAATAATAAAGAACGGAACCAGTTTAGGCAAAATTCGCACCGGCGGGATATTCCAACAGAATAATAAAGAATGGAATAATAGAAGAATTTCACCATGTATGTGGTACTTCGCATAAACAGGTTATTCCAACATAATAATACAGAATAGAATAACAGAAGAATTTCACCATGTATGCGGTACTTCGCATAAACAGGTTATTCCAACAGAATAATAAATAATGGAATAACAGAAGTTATCTTCATGAATAAGAAAGAAATAATACCCCTTACGGGTACAACAAATAATATCCCTTACCTCAAAAGAAGACTGGATACTGGAGTAGAGAGGTAGCAGACTTTTCTTCTTCTTTCTCTTTATAATTTCTCTCTATAATAATGGCTCTAAAGCTTTAGTGAATTGGTGAGAAATGAAGGAAGAATGAGCTTCTATTTATAGAAAAATATAGTTTCGATAATTGCACATTTTGGGGCTCGAAAAATTACAGTACAATACCTCCAACTTTTCTTTCATTTTTAATTTAGTCCTACAAGTATTATCAAACTTGCACCACCTCTCCTAATAGTAAATCATGTGAATGAATAGTTCAATCATGTGATTCAATAGTTATAATCATGTGAAAATACGAATTACGGTATAGTACCTCCATCTATACCTCCATCTTTAACTTAGTCATACAAGTATTATCAATCTTGCACCAACTCCCCTAATAGTAAGTGAATGTGACTCAATAGTACACACATGTGAACAAATAGTTATATGAGCATGTGAATTAGTAGCAATTAATTGCTCCTTTATCCGATAAATTACCCGATTTATCAATATAACCCCCATACATCAATTATCATCGGAATAGATGTCGATTTCAACTAACACCAATAATCCCAACACAATGGAATTATCAAATTCATCTTTAATCAACACGAACTTATTTATCATTAATATAATAACTCACAATATTTAATAACCAGGTCATTCCCAAGAAAGAGGGGACTTTCCAATAAGGATTTCTCCCTATTGGCGCGCAATTAGGTGACCAAACCTCTCCTTGACAGAACTTCTAGACATTGTAAATATTGTAATTTAATAATATGAATAACTTTGTCGTCTCAATTATTGATTTAATAATATATAAAATATTATGTTGATGATACTGTGACAATAATCGAATCAATAATATGAGAGATATGATGCAGCAATTACTATAGCAATAATTGAGTATAACTGAGTGACTTATCACATAAGCATCAGTAATCAATACCATGTGCTACTATGCAACCACGCGTATTACTGTACTTTTACTATCGGGTAGTTCAACAGTATTAACGGTAAAACCTCCGCCGTTATTTTCATAAAATATTTTTGTCATTTTTAAACTACGACGGTACTTCCGTTGTGGGGTCCACCAATGATTATGTCGTCGTACGAATATTCCCCGACAAAAAGAATATTGCCCGGCCAATCGAATATTGTACAACAACTTGCATACTTTGCAAAATTTATAAATACTACCCACAACTATAACATTATATTAAATCCACACCATAATATTCAAAAAAATATTTCGAGAAAATTTAAATCTTTATTCATAAAATTTGGGGTCTCACATCTGATGTTCTGCTTTCACTTTCTGACATGTCAAACACTTGGCAATACATTCTGCAACCTCTCGTTTCAAATTCGGCCACCAGAAATGTTGTCGAAGATCTTGGTACATCTTCGTACTACCAGGGTGAATCGAATATCGTGAGTTATGAGCCTCGCTCAAAATTTCTTCCTTAATCTTCGATATTGGCAGTACCCAAATTCTACTCTCAAATCTCAGTATTCCTTCCTTATCCATCTTGAATCTTGATTCGGTTCCTTCGGATATCTTCTTTTTCACCGTTTT
Organism: Panax ginseng; assembly: GCA_020205605.1. NCBI lineage: Eukaryota > Viridiplantae > Streptophyta > Magnoliopsida > Apiales > Araliaceae > Panax > Panax ginseng. Next base: position 145,550,549 of record CM035128.1, on the reverse strand, counting down.
ACATTCGTCATCCTGAAATTGAGCCTCCTTAACTTTATCTAGTATAGTTGTACCAGATTGCACCTGAAACAGCTTCTCATCAATCTCCATAGGATACTTCACTTCCAATTCCAGTTTTTCCATTGCTAAAATTATCTCCTCCTGAGCGGTTAACATCATCAGTTTCTCCCGACCCTTTCTACTTAAGGCGTCGGCAACCACATTTGCCTTACCCGGATGGTATAGAATCTCACAATCGTAGTCCTTAATTAACTCCAACCACCTTCTTTGGCGCATGTTCAAGTCCTTCTATGTAAAAATATATTTCAGACTCTTGTGGTCTGTATATATTTCACACTTCTCCCCATAGAGATAGTGCCTCCAGATTTTCAAAGCAAAAACTACTGCAGCTAACTCCAAGTCGTGGGTCGAATACCCCTTCTCATAATCCTTCAATTGTCGTGACGCGTACGCAATGACTCTGCCATTTTACATAAACACACAGCCAAGTCCTTTATACGATGCATCACTATATACCACAAAATTTCCTATATCATCCGAAAGAGATAACACAGGTGCTGTACTCAACCTTTTCTTTAATTCTTGAAAGCTTTCCTCACACTTCTCCGTCCAAACAAATTTCACCGATGTCCTAGTCAAATTTGTCAACGGAGTCGCGATCTTGGAAAAATCCTGAATGAATTTTCTGTAATAACCTGCCAATCCAAGAAAGCTTCTTACTTCTGACGGCATCTTCGGATGATCCTAGTTAATCACAGGTTCAACTTTGGAGGGATCCACCAAAATTCTGTTCCTATCGATCACATGTCCAAGAAATTGTACTCTTTCAATCCAGAATTCACATTTCGAAAACTTGGCATACAACTTCTCCCTTCTCAATGTCTCTAACGTCACCCTCAAATGCTCTTCATGTTCTTCCTTAGTTTTTGAATATACCAAAATATCATCTATAAATACCACTACGAATTTGTCCAAAAATGGCTTAAACACTCCATTCATTAAGCCCATAAATGCTGCAGTAGCATTCGTTAGACCAAATGACATTACCAAAAATTTGTAGTGACCATATCGTGTTCTGAACACTGTCTTTGGTACATCCTCTGGTCTCACCTTCAGTTGATGATAACCACTCCTCAAGTTTATCTTTGAAAAGTATCTCGCTCCTTTAACGATCGAGCAATTAATTCGATTCTCAGTAATGGATATCTATTCTTAATCGTGACCTTATTCAGTTCTCTATAGTCGATGCAAAGCCGGATTGTCCCATCCTTCTTCTTCACGAATAAAACCGGCACTCCCCACGGTGATACGCTCGGTTGGATATACTTTTTATCCAGTAATTCTTGTAGTTGAACCATCAGTTCTTTCATCTCTACCGGTGCCATTCGGTGCCTTCGATATTAGAGCCGTTCCTGGAGCCAAATCGATCACGAATTCAGCTGCTCTATTTGGAGGAAGTCCTGGCAAATCATCCGGAAATACGTCTGCAAAATCCCTCACTACTGGTATCTCCTCTATTTTCAGAATCTCTTTACGACTATCGACTATGTAAGCTAGATATCCTACACAGCCTTGTCTTAACAACTTCTGGGCCTGCATCATCGTCAGATAACTTGCTTGTCTAGGCGACTTGCTACTATAAAACACAACCTTAGACGAAGTCATAAGGTTAATACGCTTCTTTTGGCAATTAATTACCTCCCCATAATTGGATAACCAGTCCATACCCAAGATAACGTCGAATTCTCCAAGTCGAATAGGGATAAGATCTACATTCATGATATTACCCTTAATATCCACTCTACGCTTCTTATATACGCATTACTTGAGGATTATTTCTCTATTCGCAATTTCTATGTTCATGGGGTATTCTAACTCGTCCTTAAGCAATTCTAAGTTCTTAGCAAAGTCATCGGATATAAATGAACAAGTAGCACCCGAATCAAATAATACATAAGCATTAACTTTATTGATCGAAATGATACCTGACACCACATCACGAGACTGTATTGCATCCTGTACTGTCATGTTGAATGTTCTGGCGGTCGGTCGGTTGGTTGCAGCTGGTCCTGCGATAGTCGGAGTGCTTCCACCGCTGTTTCCTCTATTCCCTCCTGATCCTGTTCCTCCAGATCCCTTCTTAGGACAGTCCCTTGCAAGATGATCCTTTGAGCCACAAGTGAAGTAGGCACCCTTCTTTGGGTTAGGACAGTTAGGTGCTATGTGGCCTTCCTGACCACAATTGTAGCATACTCATTTTTCCTTCATGCAAACTCCCAGATGAGCTTTTCCGCAGGTTGGGCACGCTTCGATCTTCTTCTTCTGCCCTCCTTGTTGATTTCTAGTTGACGAGTTATCAGACCACTTTCTCTTCTGATTATTACTACCTCCCGTGCTACTTCCACCAGTCTTGTTAGTTCCCTCATTTTCACTATTTTTCTTCTTCTGATCCTGATTATATTTAGTTACCACATCGCTTCCACCTTCAGCGAGTATGGCCTTCTCTAACACTCCAACAAAAGTGTTTAATTGGAACATTGACACCTTGCTATACAACTAGGGCTTCAATCCCTGCTCCAAATGTCTTGCCTTTCTCTCATCAGTATACACTTGATATGTGGTGAACCTAGCCAACTCGTTCAACCTTGCCGCATAATCTGCTACGGACATATTCCCCTATTTCAACTTCAGAAACTGAACCTCCATTTGGTTCTGTGAGCTGGTCGGAAAATACATCTCGAAGAACATCTCCTTGAATCTCTCCCAGGTTATCACAATTTCTCCTCCCCATACTTTTTTTGTCTACCACCAATAACTGGCTTCGGATTTCAGCATGAATGTTACGTATGCAGATTTCTGGTCTTCTCTTACTCTGGCGACATCAAACACCTTCTCCATCTCTATAACCCAGGTTTGAGCTTCGATCAGGTTTATGGAGCCCTTAAACTCTGGCAGTCCCACCACCTTGAAATCCTTGAACAATGTATTCGGTGGAGCTTGTGGTTGATTGTGAATTGCTCCAGCTAATAGGTTCACCAATTGCTGAACAGGATTAGCATTGGCGTCGTTGATGTTATTCATCAGTTCTCCTTGAGCTTGTTGATGGTTTTGTCTTCTTCTAGGCGACATTTTTCTGTTAAGAATATACGCTTATTAGGTCTTTATTCAATCCCTTAAACATTTAAGGCTTAACTAAAACATTTAATCATAATTCACTTAACACATTATCTCGAATAAACTCTGATATTTTATTCAATTCAAAAGTTTTAACATCATACGATAGCATCACTGCTATTTACATCGACTATCCCGAGATAAAGAATTTATAGGATTTAAAACATTAAAATATTCCTTTGTTTATAATCACATCAGAATTTACGTCTTTAACTACCAGATAGGTTTCACATAATTAAACTAATCCTATCACTGCCAGTTAAGGCGCTGAATAGCCTTGCAATGTTCCTCTTCCATGATACGGGACATCGTCCTGCAATCTAGCATATATGATGGTAGACCTTCAAACTGGATTGGATATCTCATAACTCGATCCTGGGCCGCATCCATTGCATTTTGAAGTGTAGAGTACGTCTCCCCAAGCTTAGCCTTCTTCCATACGGCGACATCCTCTTACGCAAGATCAAGACGATGTGACTCTCTACCCACCCGACCCTCTCTACTATGGCCAGCCTTTACGGGCTCTCTTTCAGATCCTTCTTCAACTTTTCTATTTCTTCGGACTTCTCCTCGGTTTGACCCTTCTCGTGAACCAAATCCCACTCCACGTTTCCTAAACGTGTGTGAAGAGTCACAATTTCCCTATCCTTCTGCTCGATGGTACTCTGCTGAATAACAGTCCTCTCCTTCAGTTCTTGAACAGGGTCTCGTAACTCTATGTTACGATCATAAAGCGCATCATACATCTCAGCATCGATGGAGTTCGGTGGGAATTCCTCTTCCTCCTCTTCTTCCTCAGAATCCTCCTCTGGATCAGTCTCAGGCTCATGCTCCTGACCAACAACAGTGATCAATGGAGATGGCTCTCTCTGTACCAACTGCTCCCTAATGACATGAATGTCTCGGGGCTCCTCCTCCGTAGGTACTCGGGGTTCCTCCTCCCCAGCTCGACTAGCTCCTCCAACGTCCGACATCCTGACAACAAAATTTTAAGTTTTAGTTACTAATCCGTACTAGCGAGCACATAATTTAACACATTTCTCAATGAATTGAGAAATTCATTTCTTAGAACTCAATAAAAGTTTACCACCACTATGTTCTCGATCTCCTACAAGGCTACTACCTAAGGTTGTTCCCACACCTAAGGTTTATAACCTACAACTTTGATACCAACCTGTGACACCACCAAATCCGAGTACTTCCATTTCCACAGGATTTGGTGTTCACTGTACAAATATCATCTATCTATCTACCAATAAATAAATGCAAACCATGAAATAGATAGAAATAAATAAATAAATCTTCCCCTTATGGGGTTACATCATCTGCATAAAAATACAATCCTAGGTCACTCTAACCTTAAACATCTGTGTGGAATCATAAACAAATAACAAGTCTTAAACAACATCAAGTCTGAAACATAAGTACATATTCACAACAAATCTTCTTCGTTGTTAATCTTGCCCTTGCCTTTACTAGTGGAAGGCTCATCGGATCTTTCGTTCTTAACTGCAATGTTATTATCACGCAAGAGTGAGCACGATTGCCCACAAGTATAAAAATATAACAAATGAATAATAACATGCGAATAAATCAAAGACTTCTGAAATAGGAAAACTCAGCTTTTGAATCAAGAATAAATAACAAGAATCAAAGGAACTTCTGAGGGGTCATAAGACCTTGAACTATGTTCTAGGTTATCAAGTGTTTATACTTGAAACCTTTAACAGTCATAAGACTATGGACTCTTCTTCTCGTACTTAGGGGGATCAGCCCTTAGTACCATACTGTGCACAATATCTTAACGCTAACGCATAAGTAATCCCCTATACAGGGTTGTTCATCTCAGTTTGACATTAGAGTCCGCACCAAAGGAAGTTTGGTTTGGATAATTCAATAAAGGTTCTGAAATTTAGAACGCTCATCAACTATGGACAAGTCGAATCATTAAGGGTTCGCTAGTCTAACAAGGTTCAACAGTAATTGATAATTTAAATCGAATAGCAATCTCAAGAGGTATACAATAGAATAAATATTGTATAATAGAATCATACTTTGAAAGATTAATATACTTAACAAAATGGACTTGATCAATAATAACGAGAATTTTCTCGATGTAAAGAGATAAACTTATAAACTCATATAATGATAACGAGTAGGGTTAGGAAACTTGCCTCGTGCATAGATTACACGTTAATTTATACACGTTCCTTGATTTAATCCTACATACCATTTACATTCACAATACCAGTCAATTATAATGTAACTAGTCATCACAAGTTCATTCTCTTTGTCTAACTTTGATTATGACCATACTTAGTCAAATTACTACATTCATTGACACATAATTTACACTTTATGAACAATAATAAGCTAACTATGTGTTCAATAAATTAATTTGCACATATTTGTGTTATTAATATGTTAAAGATTTATCTTAACATCTCATTATACGTCAAACATAATTTCATGTTCCTTAGATTTGGTTACTATCACATTTCTAGACTTGAACACTTCAAACATTCAATTCTGGACAATTTGCTAAGTGGCGCTGCGGCGCCACTGTTAGACTTGTTCTTGGTGTTGCGGGTTGGGTTATGGCGCTGCGGTTCGGTGGCGCTGCGGCGCGGGACTTAAAGCATGGAGTTGGCGCCGTGGCGCGGAACTCCAGTTTTTGAATTCCAGTTCGCGAAGAACATAGAATTCGACGAAATTATCATTACATGGTCATTAAATACATTAAATTAAACATACTCATTTACTAGAATTCGTACATAATCATTACCCAACCTTTATAGAGTGATTTTAACAAATTAAAACACATAATTACAAAATCAAACATATAATTTCATTGTTCTTGATGTTCTTGAAGGTTTTGAACACAAAACATAAAAATTAACATCACGGGTTCGCTATAACACCGAATCTGCCCATTCAAAGTTTATTTCCTTCGTTTTGACATGTGATAGCATCATCTATCGTTCAATTTCAAGTTAAACAACAATTCGTAACATAGCAATTCCCATAAGGGCCATACATATGAAACTTATACTCAGTAACTTCATAAATCAATTTATAACAGTTTGTATGCAATTAATGTTATGAAAACATGCATATATAGTAATAAAAACGTATTATAATTATATATTATCATGTTACGTTTTTACACCTTGATCATCAATTCATGCATAGATCACACAAATTTGTTTTACAGAGAAGTTAGAGATGTCTTTTTCTCAAAATAATAACAACGTAATTACAATTTGGGTTTAAGAGATTACCCTAAAGCCGGTTCCTCTGATTTTTCACTTTCTTCTTCAATCCCTCAACTTTTCTCTAAATTCTCTCTGAATTCTCTCTCAGTTAAAACTCATAAATAAATTACGTCTTCTCAAAATAAGACTGATTAATAAAAGAAGAAGACGTAAGAACTGACGCGTTGTGGAGGTCAGATACCCATCATGGGTTAACTGCTACTAACTCCTCTTAGGGCCTCGTTTGGTTGGCAATAATAGGCTCCAAAACCATTTAATTTAATGATTCTCTTATACTATAGTTTAAATCATGTCACACCCAATTGCACAATAAATCAAATATCTTATTTAATTTAATAAAATATAATAATTTCTCATTTAATTCATATAGTCACATAATTAAATTTCTCATTTATTAATTATGTCCAATTTATTAATTATTTAATTAATTAAAATAATATTAGACTTATTAAATATATCTTTTAATTCAATAAGTTCACATATTTACATAAATCAATTCTCCACATTAATTTAATAAATATAACACATACAATTAAATTATTCTACCACAACTTCATCAATTAATTATTTAATCTAATAATTAAATCATCGAAAATTATTTATTTAATCCAATAAATATTATAATTAAATTAAAAATTCTTGGTTGTCACAGATTCGCTCCAGTTGAAAGACCGGATTAACTTCCCGTCAAGTAGATTGCGATGATCTGGGAACCTTCATGCCAAAAAGCCGCGAAAGTAACCTAAGATAGGTCAACTTCTGATAAACCAAACGCGGATGAAAGTCTCTTCATGCTCTCCATTTTCAATTACTTGTAAAAACATTTACTTGTAATTTTATTCCATGTTCATCTTTATGTAATAGAAAATATGAAGAATATTTGTGCATACATGACATGTTATCAATTAACACTCGTTTTGCAGGACAATATTCCTAAATGGGCACATTATGATAGCATTTACATTATCCCTAAGACTAAACTACATAAGTCTTTTGTAGGGAAGCAATTGGGCCCGTTTCCCTTTCAAAGTCCAAAAGGGAATTAAGCCCACAGTCAGACATGGATAAAAGTGCCCAATCTGATCCTACTCCTGTCTCTCGCGAGGAGTTCGAAAGATTAAGCTATCAAATTATAGAGTTGGCTGTTATGTTCAAGGAACTACACCAATCTACTCAAGGTCCACAAATACCCCTCCACGCAGAATCCTCTGCACATGGAGAAATCTGGGGCCAAACAATGCCTACTCAACCAGAGTCATCCACACCAGGGGTCAGTCACGGTATTGGTAAAAAGATGGAAACCAAGATACCTAAACCTCATTTCAATAAAGAAATCACAAATCTCAGGGATGATCGAGAAACTGGGGATATAAGAAAGAAAGTCCAACAAATGGAGGAGACCATCCGGTCAATCAAAGGGACTGAAAATTATGGGAGTGTCACCTATTCAGATCTCTCGCATATATTCCTGAGGCTCAATATCCTACCAAATTCAAAGTCCCGTAGTTTGAAAAGTACAATGGGGCAAAGCGATCCCTATACGCATCCGAAAGTGTACATTGGCGAAACCGGGGTCTTATCTTTGAAGATGAAAGCCTCGAGAATGCAACTTTTTCAAAAAAGTCTCACCGGAGAGGCTAAAGCTGGTATGCCCGGAACTTGACAATGCCAAAATTCACAATCTGGAAGAATTGGCCCACGCCTTTCTAAATCGAAGACAGCTTTTCAATCACAAATGGCACCGGATAGATACCAGTGACTAAAGTGAAAAAAAAAATCTTGAATCTTTAGAGAATATGCCCAAAGGTAGAGACATCTCAGTCATGCAAGTCATTCCATCAATGATGAAACCGAGATGGTAATGACATTTATTGACATTCAAGAGGCGCCTTACTATGAGAGGATCCTAGCAGGCATAGGAAAGCCATTCTCGGAAATGATTAAACACGGCAAAATGGCAGAAATGGGCCTAAAGGCAGGCAAGATTAAAGACTTCACTGCCTTGGAAACAGTCGCCAATCATATACAGACTGGAAAATATGCGAGTGATCCCAAGGGTGTACCCGATAAAGGCATTGAAGATGTATCCCTTGTTGTACAGGGGCAAACTAGGAGACCAACCTACAATCCCCCCATTTGGAAAATGCAAGATAATCTGCCATCTCAACAACAGGCTACATTTAACCAATGCCCAGACAGGAAAAGAAAATTTGAAAAACGGAAAATTGGGTGTTCACTTCGTTGGGAGATTCCCTTGAAAATGTATTGGCGATATTAATGGATCACAAGAAAATTACCGAATTATCCCCACGTCTGGAACCAGGGAGTAAAAGATACAATCCAAGCCAAAAATGTGCTTACCACTCGGGGTCTCCAGGACACGATACACAAGATTGTTGGTCTTTAAATCATAAAATTCAAAATCTGATCGAAAGTGGGAGTATTGTGGTCCAACAACCTGATCAACAAAATGTCAACACCAACCTTTCATTGCAGCATGATCAGGTCAGGAAGCGCTGAAATATATCCAATTTGTAAGTGCATACGAAGGATAGAGGACTACCCCCAAAGGCACAGAACAAATGTCCTAAAATGGGAAAACTCGGAGGAGGGTATCATAGTAATGCAAAAATTAGAGACGATCCAGAATCAAGTAAATCGGCTAGCTAAGCTGATACTGCGACAACATCAGGATACGAGGCAGTTTTTCACTCAACTATTAGAAGGCCAAGAAAAGGGGGATGATAAAATTGCTAGAAGATCTCGCCAACGGAAAAATCATTCGGGGGAATGCAAATTCTCAAAGAAGAAAGATCAAACAACCTCCACAAGAGTCTGAAAATTCACCCCATTAAGCAAATCCAATGAAGAAATGCTACACTTTCTGATAAGTGAAGGAAGGATTACTGAGTTGCTGCCTCCTATAAATCCCAAGATAAAGAGTTATTATTCCACCAAGATATGTCTCTACCATTCTAACTCACTTGGACATACGACTGAGGAATGCTGGTCTTTGCGACATAAAATACAGGATCTCATTGAAAATAGAGAGCTGGAGATAGAATTCTCCATGACCAAAAAAGGCGAAAAGGAAATAAAAAGCTTAAGATGTCCACTCGAGACAGGCAGTTCAAATGAGGTGAAGGCTACGAACGATAATCCTGGCAGAACACAAGATGGACTGATCTTAATGCATAGAATGACATAGGAGACACGGGAATCCCCAAAGGATATTCCTTCGCCAACATCAAGCATCTTCTGGTCCAAAGATAGCATCCACGTTCCTAATTTTATAACCTTGGATGATGCGGAGGAAATACTAATCCTTTCCAAGGAAGAAAAAGCCAAAAAGAAAAGTTCCCTGCAAGAAATGCAACCACAGTTCGAGGGAGATTTCATAGTCGAATCCTCTCAAGCCCAGGAAAAATGCGAAGGAACAGATGATGGAAAAGGTGGTGAGGTTATCGGAGAAGCCAACCAATTGAAGAATCAGGAGTTCATCCCTTTTTGTGATAGGTCCAATTCAAGTGTCCCTGAGGAACGTATCGAATTAGGAAGCGATCAAGTTATGGCTATAAGTGAAGATATTCAGAATCAAGAGGTAGCCTCTATCGCGAGCCTTGAAGGAAACATAACCACTGACAACTGGACTATCAGGCCTCAACTAGCCAAGAAGATGTAGATCCAAGGGATAAGGTTGCGAGTTCCAGAAGATGTTGGGACGGTATCACTTTCTTCGTAGTATGCCTTTTATTTTCCATGCATGTAAATATTAAAAAAAAAAAAAAAAAAAAAAAAAAAAAAAAAAAAAAAAAGAAAGAAAAATAAATCAAAAATCAAAAATCAAATCATTCAGGTTTCAGCTCATCAAGCCTGAACTACGAAAGACCTGATCTCCTCTCCAATAGGAGTACGTAGGCAGCCATTTATGGTGCGGTCAAACCAAACAAAAACCCAAACAAACACTTCTCATACCGTTTATCTTATCAAGCAGAAACTACGCAGACCTGATCTCCCTCACAAACAGGAGTACGTAGGCAACCATCAGTGGTGCGATCTGAACCTCAAAAGAAACATCTAAACCCAAACATCAATCCCAAGTCTACGCCCAAAGAACAACCCTCCAAGTTAACGACCCATGTGGAGAAGACCCAACAACACTTCAATGTCATTCCATCAATTTTGACAGAAATCCCAGAAAGGAAGAAACAACGATGTACTAAGAACCCAACAGCGAGGACCTTCAAAGAGCCGACACCCTCAATCACAAGTCTTCATCAAATCAGAAGAAAATCATCAAAGCCGATTGTGCGAACAAGTCAGGAACAATGATTGAAGGCATTAAAGCCCAAATCCACTACCTATTCACCATCTGATTCAAAGGTAAAAGCCTCTTGCGATCTCAGCATCCTAGCAAAACAACTATCCCAGACAACAAGCAAGGCTGGAGCAATTTCAACATTGGCGACAACCCGATACTGGGACCCTTATAACAAGACTGGGGCAATCTCAAAAACTGCAACAACTCAATACTGGGGCATTTATCAACCATCCTAAAGAGGAAAACGCACCAGTCAGCACCATCAGCATGGTACATCATCATCAGAGCTTCCCTCATATCATCTCACTGGCAATTCGGATATTGCTCACTCGCGATTTGGTCAACAAAGAGAATTTCTCATATAAATACCCGACATCAAAATGCGAAAGGACTGGGGCATTTTTTGATTCCAAGAAAGGGAGGGAGTTTAAGGCAGGATCAAGCCTCTCATTAAAAGAAAGGGGAGAACTCCTATCACGGCGATATAAGCTTGCCCCTACATAAAAAGGGGAAAATTCTCAAAAAATTTCTTAACTCAAAAGTAAAGGCCCAATGACAAAAGGTTTGGTGAATGAAATCTACACCATCAAACATGTTAACCTGTGTCAAATCCTCATAACTTGAGGCCTCTACACTGAAGTTCAAATCTGGGCAGCGAAAGAATGAGTTGCACCTTCCAGGGATATCAGCGGCATTCAGGTCATCAGTTCAACCGGGTTGCGAATCAAACGCTCAAGAAAATGGGGCACAAGCACCCAACAGCGAAAAGAAACTCCAAATCACCTCAAAAAGGGTGAGAAAAAAATTTTACTCCATAAAAATTACAATCTGCATCAACCTAGAACGATAGACTCCTAAGAAAATCTAGATCATCACATTATGCATGATCTGCACATGTGCAAATGCGCTACATCAACGTACATCTCTATCAAGCATAACATCAGGCAAAGTTTGGTGAAGCAAACCTTTGGATCTTACTTTAGCGAAGGTATCAGAAGATCCAGTATTCGAAACCATTGGCATCAATTCAGCATAACATCAAGACAGTTCAGCGATGAAAGCTTTGTATACCACTGTTCGAGTGGGAACCGAAATAGTTTGGCGATGTCAGCATATTCAACTACCAGTAGGGTAAGATCCGTTGTCAAACTACCATCAAGGTAAATACCATTATAAACTACCAGCGTATACATCGGGAGGGTCCGGTGATCTTAGAACGTCATCCCCATAGAGATGTAGAAAACATCTCAATTTCTCTTCATCAAACAAGCATCAGCGACACCGACAAAATGTGACGCCCCCAAAATAGGTATACAACACCCATTCTGAGTCGCCAAATACATGGTACAGAAAGTAAACTACAACTTCAATAATACAATTGTCGTGCAAAATACGACAACACATACTGTGAGTTTAAATACAAATATTATCTTCTAGACAATATCCACACTCAAATAAGTCCTCATTATAATTATTCATACACTGTTTTAGAGAAATAATGAGGACTGCTAAAACATCTTTCTAGAACTATCACTCCATACCCCGACTAGATCCTGCTATGTTCTCACCTCCTGAGAAGAAAAATGGAACAAAAAGGAAAAGGGTGAGCTCAACTAGCCCAGTAAAGAATATTATGACTAAGATAATATACAACAAATTATCATTAGTCTTCAACAGGGAAAAATTTGATAGAATATAATAGACAACAAGTTTTAGATCAACAAATGCAGCGAAAACAGCAATCCATTAGAAGAGTCACGTAAAGAATGAGTTCTACTATATTCTAAGATTTAAAAGTCAATCATCAATATTTTATCCCTGTAACAACAATCAATATACATCTTTAATCAAATATTCATCTTTGCACTACAGGCCAAATATATTCATTTGTATCACCAGTCGGTCACGTTCATCTCAACACCTGTTCATCTTTGCACTATGGGCCAAAGATATTCATCAATTAATCATTCATCTTTGCACTACAGGCCAAAGATATTCAGTAATATCATCATTTAGGACTGAGGATGATGAAAAATATTTTAAACAAAACGAATCCAGTGAGACAGAAGGACAATTATTAGGGATTAGTATACCAGTTTATCCAAGATCAATAATACTTCATAATAACCAATTGTGAAGCAGAATTCAAAAATAAAGATCAAAACATGGATACAATCAAAGATAGTAACCATAATAGACATCTTGGACAAAAAAAAAATTTCATTTTTCGGTGAATAGTATCGTATTCGTGAATAGTGTCGTATACGTGAATAGTAATCCCAAAATAAAAAAGTAGAAATTCCATAATAAAATCTATATCAATATTTTGGTATAATGATATTGAAAGAATAACATCATTATGAAAAAAATAATATCCCTTACCTCAAAATGATAGTACTTCTGTTCGAAATATCGGATATAAAGCCGAAGGGAACTTGCACTAACAAGCAACTCTCAAAGTATCTAAATACTCACAAAAATACGCTCGACAATATAGAGAGAAAGAAAACTTGTTTCTGGTGTGATTTTCAATTCTAACCTAAGCGCCTATTTATAGAAAAATGCTAGAACGTCATAGGAGACTAAAATAATAAAATATTATTATTATTATTTATATAAATTCTACGCATGCTTTAATTGAATTAATTGAGCAGCCATCTTGGAAGATTTTAGCAGCCCACATGTTTTCAAAAATAAAAGTGGGTCCCACCCAATTTTAATAAAAATCATTTTATTTTTCGAAACTTCAGTAATTCATAGAAAATAGCCCGTTTATCAGAAAAATACGAATTTTATGTCCATTCCACACGAAATCGAATTCTCTACAACTTTGTAGCTTTAAGTTTTTCCAAATTTCAGACAGAAAATATCCAAAATCCATAAACGGATGATTTTCAACACCTCTTAAAATTCATAACAAATCATACGTTAATTTTTAACGGTTCAAAATTTGTGGATATATACTCAACTTATATATGTATAACATATCCAAAAATCACAACGATCCAACGGTCGGATTAAAATTATAACTCACGCAATAGAGCTTTAAGAACACCGATTTGATCATTTAATACCTCCAATCCGACAAAATACTGATAAAACACCTCAACATTAATTCTTTCATTTATAACCACATAAATAAATCCATCATTTATATCTGCATAAAATAAATATTTCTTTATCATATAAATCAATAATTAATTATTCACAAATAATATTATAGAATCACAATAATGACAACCAGGTAGTACCCAAGAAAGAGGGGGCTTTCCGATAAGGATTTCTCCTTACTGGCGCGCAATTAGGTGACCAAACTTCTCATTGAATGAACTTTCTAGACATTGCCAATAATGTTATCTAATAATATTATTCAAATAATATGAATTATTGATCTGATAATGGGAAATACTGTGCAATGATAATTATTGAAACAACAATAATATAAACTATCAACGCAGCAATTATTGAATCAATAAAATAAAATATTGAACAGTAACTACTGTAACAATTATTGAGTAGTGCCTTCTTACATAAGAATCAATAATTTCAAAAATACTGTGCAATACCGTGTAATTCTGCAATGCGATCCACGCGTATTCTTTGTATTTTAACCATCGAGTATTCAACGATGTTAATTCAGAACGATTATTACGCCGTTAATTATAAAACTCATACTTTGTCCTTTTTCTAACTGCTTTCCATTATGGGGCCCATAAATAGGCTACTTGATCAGTATTCTAATATATTCCCGACAAGCAAAATGAATATTTTATAACCACTTACTTATTTTGTAAAATTTGCACATTTCACCCATAACCAAAGCATTATATCAAATTAACACCTTATTAATTTAGAATAATGAATAGAGGAAAATTTAATTTTATTTATAATAAGTTGGGGTCTTACAACCTCCCCTCCTTATAAAATTTCGTCCTCGAAATTGACATACGTGATTGGTGTGTTTCAAACGGTGAGGTACCTCGCCATTTACGATTCCAACTCCCGGTCATTTCCTCAATAGCATGGTTCCTCCACAAAACTTTAACTTGTGGTATAATCTTGGTGCGTAGGATATGCTCTTTCCTATCCAAGATCTTAACAGGTACCTCCTCGTATGTTAAATCTTCAACTATCTCGTCTGGTTCTAACTCAATAATGTGGTTCGGGTCTTCCACATATTTACGAATCATAGATATGTGAAAAATATTATGAACATGAGACATGTTTGGAGGTAACGCGAGCCTATAGTCCACATTTCCTACTCGGTCAAGAATTTGAAATGGACCAATAAATCGTGGATTGAGCTTTTCTCTCTTCCCGAATCTTGTAACTCCCTTCCATGGAGCAACACGTAACAATACATGATCCCCAATATTAAATTCCACGTCCTTTCAATGAAGATCAGCATAACTCTTTTGTCGATCATGTGAGGTTTGAATACGTTGTCGAATCAGTTAGATCTTTTCTGTAGTCATGCATACCAATTCCGGTCCCAACAAAGTTGCTTCACCCACCTCGTCCCAGCATACTGGAGAACGACACTTTTGTCCATACAACACCTTAAATGGAGCCATGCCTATACTTGCTTAATAACTGTTGTTGTAGGAGAATTCCACCAATGGTAAATACTTATCCCAACTCCCTTTAAAGTCTAGGACACAGACTCTTAATAGATCATCAAGAGTTTGAATAGTCCTCTAAGATTGTCCGTCCGTTTGAGGATGGTATGCCGAACTGAATCGTAAATCCGTGCCCATAGCTTTCTACAAGCTAGCCCAAAATTGTGAAGTGAATCTTGGGTCACGATCCAAAACTATGGATACTGGCTTGCCATGCAATCTCACAATCTCATTCACGTACATACGAGCAAGACGTTCAAGGGAATAAGTTTCTCGTATAGGTAAGAAATGAGCAGACTTGGTTAATCTATCAACAATAACCCAAATCGCATCTATGCCTTGAGAAACCTTGGGAAGACCTATAACGAAATCCATAGTAATGTGTTCCCACTTTCATTCTGGAATCTCAAGTGGTTACAATGGACCCTTTGGCACTTGATGCTCTGCCTTTACATGTTGACAAGTTAAACACCTCGAGATAAACTTCGCGATCTCTCTCTTCATATTGTTCCACCAAAATGTATGTCAAAGATCATGATACATTTTGGTACTACCAGGATGGATTGCAAACGGTGTATTGTGTGCTTCTATTATGATTTTATGCTTCAAGTCAGAACCGTTAGGAACGCTCTAGAATAGACTCGAAGTATTCCTTCTTCATCGATTCTTGCTTAAAGAATAACACCTTCTTGCACTTTCTTCTTCATACGTATCAGCCCCAGGTCCGTAGCTTGAGCAGCTTTAACTTTATAGATTAAAGTCGGTTCTACTCGTATATTCACCATCATTATGTGGGTCCCTGGAGTCTTTAACTCTATCTCCATCCTTTGCAAGTCATATAAAATGGGCCTTTGTGTTGACAATATCGCACTCATACTCGCATATGATCTTCTACTCAATGTGTCAGCTACTACGTTCGCTTTTCCAGGATGATTTTGAATAGTGTTAGCGTAATCTTTCAACAGCTCAAGCAAACGTCGTTGCCGCATATTGAGTTCTTTTTGGGTGAAGAAATATTTGAGGCTTTTATGATCCATATAGATGTCCACTTTCTCCCCATACAAGTAATGTCTCAAAATTTTCAACGCGAATACAACTGCTACCAACTCCAGATCATGAGTAGGATAATTCCTCTCATATTCTTTGAGTTGTCGTGAGGCATAGGCTATGACTTTCCCATGTTGCATGAGAACACATCCTAACCCTTTGCCTGAAGCATCGCTGTAGATAACAAATCCATCCAAAACAGATGGTATTGCCATAATAGGTGCCGAAATGAGTCTCCTCTTGAGCTCTTAGAAACTCTTCTCGCATTCCTCGCTCTATACGAATTTTGTATCTTTCCAAGTCAGCTGAGTTAACGGACTAGCGATTTGAGAAAATCCTTCTACGAATCTCCGATAATAATCAGCTAAGCCCAGAAAGCTACGCACTTCGATCACCGACTTCGGCTGCTCCCAACTTTGTATTGCTTCAATCTTTATCGGGTCAACAGATACTCCATGTTTTGACACCACGTGCCTAAGGAATGCTACTTCCTCAAGCCAGAACTCGCATTTCTTCAGCTTGGCATATAGCTTGTTTTCACGAAGCCTTTCAAGTATTAACTTCAAATGGTGCTCATGATCTTCACGACTTTTGGAATAGATGAGGATGTCATTAATAAAGACAACAATGAACTGATCCAAATATTCCTTGAATACTTGGTTCATCATATCCATGAAAGCAGCAGGAGCATTAGTCAATCCAAAAGACATGACTAAGAATTCAAAATGCACGTACCGAGTTCTGAAGGCAGTCTTTGGAATATCCTCAGTTTTAATCTTCAGCTGATGATATCCAGAATGAAGATCGTTCTTTGAAAAGAATTGTTCTCCTTGCAACTGGTCAAACAGGTCATCAATGCGAGGTAACGGATACCTATTCTTGATGGTAACATGGTTTAATTTTTGGTAGTCAATACAAAGTCGCATACTCCCGTCTTTCTTCTTTACGAATAAAACAGGAGCACCCCAAGGAGATGTACTAGGACGAATGAAACCGATGTCTAATAACTCCTGTAGTTAGACTTTTAACTCCTGAAGTTCAATAAGAGCCATTCGATATAGGGTTTTAGAAATGGTCTTTGTACCTGGTTCAAGGTCAATAAAGAATTCAACTTCACGTTCTGGGGGTAGACCAGGAAGTTCTTCAGGAAATACATCAGGAAATTCTCTAACAACAGAAATATTATTCAAATCTGACTTGTCTTTGTTCAAATCCATAACATGGGCTAAGAAAGCTTGACATCCATTTTTCAATAAACGAATAACTTTATGGTTTGATATGATAGTGACTAATTTTAGTGGTTTAGTTGCTTGAATTCGCATAACAGGTTGGTTAGGAATATGAAAACTAACAACCTTACGAAAATAATCAATTTTGGCATGATGAGTGGTTAACCAATCAATCCCTAAAATCACATCAAAAGCAAGTATCTTTAAAGAGATAAGATCAACAGGTAATGTGATAGTGCCAACTTGGATTAAGCAAGATTTATAAGCAGATGGATGTAACGAAAGTTTCTCCTAACGGAGTCTCCACTGATAAATCAAAGTCTAATTTCTCCGGAGTCAAGTTTAAACGTTGAGCACAAGCAGGAGAGATAAAAAAAATGGGTAGAACCGGTATCTAGTAAGGTATAAACTTTGCAAGAATTCAAGATTAGCTTACCCGTGATCACCTCATTCGGGTTTCTCGCGTTTTGGCCAGTCACGACAAACGCTCTTCTAGGAACCGCTGATTTCGACTTATCTGGGACATCCTTTGGAGTCACCATCCCCGCTGAACTTGGTTTTGCTATAGAACAATCCCGAGCTATATGACCTTCCCTTCCACAGTTATAACATACCTTGGATTATTGTGGGTAGTTTGGGTTGATATATCCCTCTTTCTCGCATTTATAGCATACGACCGGTGGTCGTTCTCCTCCCTTAGAAATAGTTGCTGCTGGTGCTGACGTCTTCACATTGTCGTTGTTGTACCTTCTCTTTTTAAAATCTCCTCCCGACTTGCTTCTTATATTATCATGGCCACGATTACCACCAGTGTGATTATCGCTTTTGTATGTATTCCTTTCTCCCCGCTAGTTATCATTGCTCCGATGACTGCTGTCACCGGTCTGACCCTGGTTGTTGTCCCTCGGTTGAACGTACTCATTATCTAGCTCTAATAATTGAGCCCTGTTGACAACATCTGAATACAGAGAAAATTTATGAGAAATGAGATATTGACGTATATCGGATTTCAGACCTCTCAAAAACATCCGCGTCATACGTTCCTCATTCTCCACCAAATGAGGTCCAAACCTGGATAACTCTGGGAACTTCGCCTCGTACTAGGACACCGTCATGTTATTTTGTTCCAGTCTAATAAACTCTACTTCCTTCATACGACGAATACTTTCAGGAAAGTATTTGTCATTGAACAGTTTCTGAAATGTCTCCCAAGACATGCTGAGTGCAGCTGGATGGGTACGTTTCACAGATTCTCACTAGTAATCTGCCTCATTACGGAACATACAAGTGGCGAATGGAACCTTTTATTCCTCCGTACATCCCAAGACATCGAATATCTTGGTAATTTGCTTGACCCACGTCTCCGCCTTAATCGGATCCGGCTTTCCCCATAAATCTGGTGGTCCTAACTCCTTGAACTGCTTGGTTGTGACAAACTGCGCGTTGCTATCATTTCCACCCGTATTTTGTACACGAGTTTCCCTCGTCTGATTTTGCATGAACCGCAAAAAGCTCCTAAACATTCCATCATTCATCGTTTGCTCGGTAGTGTTGTTTATAGGAGGAATATTCCCTTCCTGTAGCACGTTCTCCTAGTTTGTAACTAAAGGTTGATCTGCAGTCTCATACACTCCATTGTTAATGTTCTCAGCAGCCATTCTTAAATACTGCCATAAAACAAGGGTTAATTAAACAAATTAACATATCACATAATATCCCTATATTATGACCGACCATCAAATAAGTTTAGGTAGGACACACTAGCGAAGGATTTACCTGTCTCTCCCCTCCTAGTTCTAGTCTCACATCTCAGTCAGGGATTATATCCCTAAGCTTTGATACCAACTGTGACGCCCCCAAAATAGGTATACAACACTCATTCTGAGTTGCCAAATACATGGTACAGAAAGCAAACTACAACTTCAATAATACAATTGTCGTGCAAAATACGACAACACATACTGTGAGTTTAAATGCAAATATTATCTTCTAGACAATATCCACACTCAAATAAGCCCTCATTACAATTATTCATACATTATTTTACAGAAATAGTGAGGCCTGCTAAAATATCGTTCTAGAACCATCACTCCATACCCCAACTAGATCTTGCTATATTCTCACCTCCTGAGAAGAAAAATGGAACAAAAAGGAAAAGGGTGAGCTCAACTAGCCCAGTAAAGAATATTATGACTAAGATAATATACAACAAATTATCATTAGTCTTCAACGAGGAAAAATCGATAGAATATAATAGACAACAAGTTTTAGATCAACAAATGCAATGAAAATGACAATCCATTAGAAGAGTCACGTAAAGAATGAGTTCTACTATCTTCTAAGATTTAAAAGTCCCTCATCAATATTTTATCCCTGTAACAACAATTAATATACATCTTTAATCAAATATTCATCTTTGCACTACAGGCCAAAGAAATTCATTTGTATCACCAGTCGGTCATGTTCATCTCAACACCTGTTCATCTTTGCACTATGGGCCAAAGATATTCATCAGTTAATTATTCATCTTTGCACTACAGGCCAAAGATATTCAGTAATATCATCATTTAGGACTGAGGATGATGAAAAATATTTTAAAGAAAACGAATCCAGTGAGACAGAAGGACAATTATTAGGGATTAGTATAACAGTTTATCCAAGATCAATAATACTTCATAATAACCAATTGTGAAGCAGAATTCAAAAATAAAGATCAAAACATGGATACAATCAAATATAATAACCATAATAGACATCTTGGACAAAAAAAAAATTTATTTTTCGGTGAATAATGTTGTATTCGTGAATAGTGTCGTATACGTGAATAGTGTCGTATACGTGAATAGTAACCCCGACACAAAAAGGTAGAAATTCCACAATAAAATCTATATCAATATTTCGGTATAATGATATTGAAAGAATAACATCATTACGAAAAAAAATAACATCCCTTACCTCAAAATTATAGTACTTCTATTCAGAATATCGGATATAAAGCCGAAGGGAACTTGCACTGAAAAGCAACTCTCAAAGTATCTAAATACTCACAAAAATACGCTCGACAATATAGAGAGAAAGAAAACTTGTTTCTGGTGTGATTTTCAATTCTAACCTAAGCGCCTATTAATAGGAAAATGCTAGAACGTCATAGGAGACAAAAATAATAAAATATTATTATTATTATTTATACAAATTCTATGCATGCTTCAATTGAATTAATTGAGCAGCCATCTTGGAAGATTTTAGTAGCCCACATGTTTTCAAAAATAAAAGTGGGTCCCACCCAATTTTAATAAAAATTATTTTATTTTCCAAAACTTCAGTAATTCATAGAAAATAGCCCGTTTAGCAGAAAAATACGAATTTTATGTCCATTCCACACGAAATCGAATTCTCTACAACTTTGTAGCTTTAAGTTTTTCCAAATTCCAGACAGGAAATATCTGAAATCCACAAACGGATGATTTTCAACACCTCTTAAAATTCATAACAAATCATATGTTAATTTTTAACGGTTCAAAATTTGTGGATATATACTCAACTTATATATGTATAACATATCCAAAAATCACAACGATCCAACGGTCGGATTAAAATTATAATTCACGCAATAGAGCTTTAAGAACACCGATTTGATCTTTTAATACCTCCAATCCAACAAAATACTGATAAAACACCTCAACATTAATTCCTTCATTTATAACCACATAAATAAATCCATCATTTATATCCGCATCAAATAAATATTTCTTATAAATAAATAATTAATTATTCATAAATAATATTACAGAATCACAATAATGATGACGAGGTGCTTCTCGAAAGAGAGGGGCTTTTCGATAAGGATTTCTCTTCTTGCGCCTTGATTAGGTGACCAAACCTCTCCTTGATGAGAACTTTCTAGACATTGCCAATAATGTTATCTAATAATATTATTCAAATAATATGAATTATTGATCCGATAATGGGAAATATTGTGCATGACAATTATTGAAACAACAATAATATAAACTATCAACGCAGCAATTATTGAATCAATAAAATAAAATATTGAACAGTAACTACTGTAACAATTATTGAGTAGTGCCTTCTTACATAAGAATCAATAATTTCAAATATATTGTGTAATATCGTGTGCTACTGTGCAACTACGCGTATTACTATATTTTAACCACCAGGTATTCCAACAGTGTTAACAGTAATGATTACGCCGTTAATTATAAAAACTCATACTTTGTTATTTTCATTCATCCAACTGTTTTCCGTTATGGGGCCCACAAATAGCTGCGCCGTCGTACGAATATTCCCCGACAACAAGAATATTCTACGACCAAACGAATATTCCCCGACAGAAATGAATATTTTATAACCACTTGCTTATTTTGTAAAATTTGCACATTTCACCCATAACCAAAGCATTATATCAAATTAACACCTTATTAATTTAGAATAATGAATAGAGGAAAAATCAATTTTATTTATAATAAGTTGGGGTCTTACACAAAAAGCCAAACTGTTGTAGTCAACACCAGCATAGGCATCACTAATCCCCGATAAAGGTAAAGCGATTTACGAAAGCATTTTTACATTCATCATAACATTCATTACATTGTGATTTGCGATATTCGAAATGCGATGTGCGATTGGCCAAAAGCAAAGTGCGAAGTATGAAATGCGATGCACGATTTGCAAAAACATTTTAACATTCATCATAACATTCATTACATTGCGATTTGCATCATTAAAAATACCATGTCATATTTCAAGTGTCTACTAATCTTTTTCATGTCCATTCCATTGCATTGCATGAACATGATAAAGAGGGGCATCTGTAGACACTCAAAATTTTCTTTTCTTGTTACTAACTATGCAGGAGGGCAAAAACGTCTTTTTCACACTCTAGAGATAACCCTGGAGGACCACAACATCAATTCTAACCCCGGAGATAGCCCGGGAAATAGATTTTCCAACCCCGGAAAATCAGTTGCCAACCCCAAAAATAACCCCGGGAAAGTCAGTTCTAACCCAAGAAATAACCCCAGGAGATCAAGTGCAAAGCCTAGAGTTAACCCCGGGAGGTCAAATCAACCTCAGAGAAAACCCTGAGAACATTTAGAGTCAACAAAATGACAATCTCAAAGATAACCCTGGGAAAAAACCGCTACAACTGTGTGAAAACTGGAGATAACCCCGGGAAGGGAAAAATGGTCATTTTGCCAACTCAACTTCACTTCAAATCAAATACACTCATTTCAACTCAAATTTCTTCAAAAGAAGTCCCACAAGAACCATATCTTAACTTTGAAGCGCAAACTACGCAAAACAGCTTACCGGATTGCCTGACGGAGACCTGGAAATGCCATTTCGGTCATGGACCCATCTTCCTAGAATCAAAAAAGGGCAAATCCTATGTCATTGCATAGCTATCAGAAAGAGCTTTCCAGAATGGTATGGCACGCCTCAATCAGAGGCTCGGATTGAAATTCTGCAAGTTCGAGCGGACATCACGTTATACACATGCACGCACGTGCCGAGGCGGCGGGACCAAAGAGAGCAAGAGGTACCCCTGAGTAGTCTGCAGTGCATCTGCAGTGCCGTAGGTACACTCATGGCTCTCCCTCTATAAATAGAGGGCTTGGGGTGGCCATATTTGCAAGAGAAAAAGGTGAGGAAGCCCTGTCCAATTTGTTTTGTACACATTATAAATTGAGTGCTTGCTCTTTTTAAACACTTGTGAGATTATAGTCGGTCATATTTTTACCGACGGGAGCCGAGTGTTCATCCCTTTAAAGTCATAGAAGCCTGCCTTGGCAACCCACTGTAAGCCTCTCACACTCTATAAAGCCTTTCTCTTCATCTTTGCACACACTATTCTACACATTGAGAGTCATGTTATGTGTGTATGCCCTGACTTCAGTCCATGGTTTCCATTTCTGTCTGTATATATATACTTATATATGTATATATTTATATATGGACTAACATTATCGAAGTTATGCCTCGATTGTATATATATATATATATATATATATATATATATATATATATATATATATATATATATATATATATATATAGTCCCGTCTGGAGTTTACTTCATGGCGATTGCTTTCGCCTTTAATGCTTTATTTATATTTAGTCCCGCCTGGAGTTTACTTCGTGGCGGTTGATCACATTTACTGCTTTATTTACTTTTCTGATCCCCCATGGAGTTGCTTCGTGGTGGTTAATCATGTCCATATATATATATATATATATATATATATATATACCGCTTTTATATATTTACATTTCCGATCCCCCATGGAGTTGCTTCGTGGTGGTTGATCATGTCTGTATATATATATATATTTACATCTTATATATATATATATATATATAACTGCTTACTGCTTTTCATATAAATTGCGGTATCATGTGAGCCTAGGAATCATGTGATCACAGATTCAGTCTATTTGATCTAGATTCGGTTCCCGTGATGGACATTTTCAGCTATAAGCAGCTTGTACATTATTTACGGTATTTGAATTTCCATGGATGGATGTCATACCCATGAGGAGTTCGGAACTACTGTATATTATTTTCTCGAAGATGCATCGCATCTCGAAAATAAAAGCAATCAAGCCGAACATTTAATAATAAAATGGAAGTATGAAAAGGTCTCAATTCCTATTGAGCACAGGGTTTGAAAAACCTCTTTTACAAAACTTCATTGCTATATTCTGTTTAAAACTGAATTTTTCTATAAATTTAAACCCTTTGTATATATGTGCGAACGAGGCCTCACACTACTTCCAAATAAATTGCACATTAATCCACACACACACACACACACATTCATATAACAGTTTCTTAAAAAGTGGCGGTCACCGTGGTAACACGGATGTCGGGGGGTGCCTAACACCTTCCCTCCGCATAATCAAGTCCCCGAACCCAAAATGAATCTCAATTTCACAGACCCGTTTAGCAGTGTCACATCATTGGGTCAATGTGCAAAACCTTTTTTCGGTTGTGTTGGTGCAACCAGTTAAAAACACCAATTGACGACTCTTAAAGTCAAATCGTCGATATTACAAATGTCGGACCTTTTTCACTTATTTTTTCAAACAAATCTCACATAACATGAAAATACCAAAGAACAAGAAACGAAAAGGGGACAAATAAAAATCCCGACGTCGACAGATGACACAATCATTGGTGGACCCACAACAATATTACTCTCGGAGTGAGAAAACGACATAAATAACTTTTATAAAAATAACGGCGAAAGTTTTACCGTTAACTGTTGAAATACCCGATGATAAAAGTACAGTAATACGCGTGGTTGCATAGTACACACGGTATTGATTATTGATGCTTACATGAGAAGTCACTCAGTTATACTCAATTATTGCTGCATAGTATCTCATGTTATTGATTTAATTATTATCATAATATTTTATATTATTAAATCAATAATTGAGATGACAAAGTTATTCATATTATTATTTTCATTATTGACGATATCTAGAAAGTTCTGTCGAGGAAAGGGGTTTGGTTACCTAATTGTGCGCGAATAGGGAGAAATCCTTATCGAAAAGCCCCTTCTTTCCTGGGAATGATCTGATTGTTAATATTATGAGTTATAATATTAATGATGAATGTTATTAAAAATGTGTTTTGAGAATCCATGTGAATTGAGATAAATAGAGGGGATTTTTATGAATTATTTTTTGTAAATTTTGTTTATTATATGGACCCCCACTTACCCATTTTTCAAAATCATCGGGAGAAAGTTATCTTAGTTTTATATATATATATATATATATATATATATATATATATATATATATATATATATATATATATATATAATAAGTTTTTTTATATGCAAAATAGAATATAATATATTTTATTATGCATAGTATTTGCTTAGTGTCTACATAGTGTTTACATAGTAAAATCAGAAGAAGAAAAAAATGAAAAATTTGATTTCGCCCGTGATCCTTTTTATTGTGCGTTTGTTTCTAAATAGTATCATTCCACTCTCTTATAAATAGGGTGCTTAGTTTAGAATTAAAAATCACAACAGAATCAGAGAATACTTCTTCTATAATATTGAGCGTATTTCTATAGAGTTTGAGGAAGCATTGAGCGTAGAAAACAGTATAAGTTTTCTTCAAGAATATCCCCGTCCTACCAGTCAGAAGTTGTCTCCTTTTAAGGTAAGGGATATTATTTTTGTTCAATATTTGTATAAAATAATATTTTTTTCCATACTCTGTAGTATGTAAGTAATATTATTTCGTTTCAGTTCTGAATTCTACACTCATTTTATTAAAGTATTACTTTTATACTCCTTAAAATTAGTAGAATATCCTTGAAATTTGCGCTTCATCTAGTATCGTTTCACAAGGATATTTTTCTGAACATTATTATTAAATTTTAATCTTTTCATGTCGGGGTACTATTCACGAGGTATTCACGAAGTACTATTCACGGGGTACTATTCACCTGAAAAATTGATTTCTTTTCTGTCCAAATTATTTTTTATACATGGATATTATTCTTGAATTTTACTCCACAAAGCAGTTATCATGTTGTCAATTTGGACATTTTTAAACTCTAAATAAATTAAAAATCTTTAATATTTATCCTTGATTTTGTTTGATTGAATTCTTATATCATTGTCATCATCCTCATGCTTATATTGTGATGAAAGTCATCTTTGGCCCGTAGTGCATAGATGGACTATTGATTGGTATAATTATGACTAGGGATTATTCGGTATAATCATGACCTGTAATGTTACAAATGATGTGGTAAAAGTCCTCATTGGCCCGTAGTGCATTGATGGACAGTTGTTGGCATGATCATGACCGTTGGTGATAACACTAATATCCTTGGCCTGTAGTGCATTGATAATTCGTGGATGTGATACTAATGAATATCGTTGGCCCATAGTGCATGGATAATTCAGCGATAAAATTGATGATAAACTTTTTAAATCATAGAAGATAGTAGATATCATGCTCTACTTGACTCTTCTAATGGATTTCTTGTTCCGCTACAGTTAAACTTGTTATTTATTGTATTATATCAGTTTAACACTGTTGAAGGCTAACGATAATTTATTCTGCATTATCCTCGTCATAATATTTCTTACTAAGCTAGTTGAGCTCACCCTTTTGCTTTCATTGTTCTCTTCAGGAAATGAGAACGTAGCCGGGACTAGTCGGGAAATGGAGTGACGGTCCGAGATGGTGGCTGTAGTAATCCTCACTATTTTAATTAAATAGTATGATAATAATTGTAATAAGGACTCTATTTGAGTTTAGATATTGTCTAGAAGACAATATTCGTGTTACAACTCTCAGCTCATGTTTTACAATTAAGTTTGTATTTGTATTCTGTATCATGTATTTGGCGACTCAAAATTGGTTATGTATACCTATTTTGGGGGCATCACAATATATATATATATATAACTGTTTTATTTACTTTCATAATGTCGATATTTATTAACTTAGCTTGCGTGTTAGATTTGCCTAAATCTGGCTATTTCTCACTTTAACTGGTTCATGGTGACTAAACTGGAACCTTTGAAGCTGGAATAATTTAGATTTACTTAAATCTAATTCTTTTTCTAGCTTTTGCTGCGGGCTAGATTTTCCTAAATCTGGCTATTTCTCACTTTAACCGGTTCATGTTGACTAAATTGGAACCGTTGAAGCTGGAATAGTTTAGATTTACTTAAATCTAGTTATTTTTTTTTAGCTTTTGCACATATTGCTTTCTCATGTGAGCCTAGGTATCATGCGATCACAGATTCTGTCCTGAATCTAGATTCGATTCTCCTGCACTACAAGAAAATCGACTTCCGATGGAACTAAGTTCGATGGACATATTCTCTCGAAGATAATAATTATTCCGACGGATTATTCAGTCGAAAATATATTATTTTCGACGGATGTTCGTTGGAAATAGATGTAGCCCATTGGCGCCAAAGTTCACGACAACGCCAACCTTATATTCGACGGAATAGTGTTTATGTTCGACGGAATATCCGTCGAAGATATGTTAATTACGACGGATTTAAGTTCGACGGAAATTTCGTCGAAAATAATCTTTAAACCTAATTAATCAGATCGTCTTCCCCAGCCGCCTCTCATTCTCTCACTTTACTCTCTCTTTCATTTCTCTCTCACTTTACTCTCTCTCTCTCTCTCATTTCTCTCTCACTTTACTCTCTCTCAGTGCTCTCATCTCCACCAACACCATCGTCGCGCCGCCACCAAACGCCATCACCACCACCAGCATTGCTTTCACTTTACTCTCTCTCAGTGCTCTCATCTCCACCACCACCATCGCCGCCACCAGGCGCCACTACCACCAGCAGACACCACCAGTAGACACCACCCACCATTTCTCCTTTAGTTTGCACATTAGTTCAATTTCAAGGTTAGTTTTCTGCAAAGCAATAGATTTTTAGGGTTAATTTGTTGCAAATTATTAAATAAAAATTATTTTTGAATGCCTAAAATTTATAATATTTCTAAAATTTGTGGCTTATTTGTTTTAGGTTTAGTTTGAGTTTGAATATGAGATTAACCCAATTTTAATAATATGT
This sequence comes from Panax ginseng, assembly GCA_020205605.1. Taxonomy (NCBI): domain Eukaryota; kingdom Viridiplantae; phylum Streptophyta; class Magnoliopsida; order Apiales; family Araliaceae; genus Panax; species Panax ginseng. Next base: position 145,522,275 of record CM035128.1, on the reverse strand, counting down.
TGTTATTGTGAATTTGTGGGTCAAAAATTTGGGTCCTATTGTTGAAATTGGGAGGCTGAAATATGAAATTTGGGTTCTATTCTTCTTGTTTATATTTCTGAAATTGGAATTTGGATTTTGGAATGTGGACTACATATTATTTAAGTGCATATTATTTGGAATTTGAAAATTGCAGAATATTGATATTATGAAGTGTATAACATATCATAATTATGAATGTCTTGCTTTTTTTATGCAATATATTGCAGTTTATATATATATATATATATATATATATATTGTGAGATCCCAAATTTTATGAATAAAGATTTAAATTTCTAAATATTTTTTTAAATATTATGGTGTGGATTTGATATAATGTTATAGTTGTGGGTAATATTTATAAATTTTGCAAAGTATGCAAGTTGTTATATAATATTCGATTGGTCCGGGAATATTCGTTTTAACAGGGAATATTCGTATAACTAAGACAATCATTGGTGGACCCTAGCGAAATTATTATTGTCGGATTGAAAAAACGACAAAAATATTTTATGAAAATAACGGCGGAAGTTTTACTGTTAACTCATTGAAACACCCTTGTTATACAATGTCTGGCGCTGGTTGCATAGTAGTACACGGTATTGATTATTAATGCTTACGTGAGAAGTCACTCAGTTTTGTTCAATTATTGCTACAGTAATTGTTGCATAGTATCTCACGTTATTTGATTCAATTATTGTCGATATTTTATATATTATTAAATCAATAATTGAGACGATGAAGTTATTCATATTATTATTTGCAATATTGACGATGTCTAGAAGTTCTGCCAAGGAGAGGTTTGGTCACCTAATTGCGCGCCAATAGGGAGAAATTCTTATTGGAAAGCCCTCTCTTTCCTGGGAATGACCTGGTCGATTAATAGTGTGAATTATAATAATGATTATGATTAATAGTGTGAATTATAATATGGTCCGAGATGGTGTTATAATAGTCCTCACTATTCTATAAAATAGTGTGATAATAAATGTAATGAGAACTACTCGGTAGTAAAAGTACAGTAATACGCGTGGTTGCGTGGTTGCATACGGTATTGATTATTGATATTTACGTGAGAAGTCACTCATTTTTGTTCAAATATTGCTACAGTAATTGTTGCATAGTATTTCACGTTATTTGATTTAATTATTGTCGATATTTTATATATTATTAAATCAATAATTGAGATAAAAAAGTTATTAATATTATTATTTGCAATATAAACGATGTCTAGAAGTTCTGCCAAGGAGAGGTTTGGTTACCTAATTGCGCGCCAATAGGGAGAAATTCTTATTGGAAAGCCCCCTCTTTCCTAGGAACGACATGGTCGATTAATATTGTGAATTATAATATTGATGATAAATGTTGTTAAATATATTGAGGTGTCTTTTTATGAAGTCACGAAAGTTTATATATATATATATATATATATATATATATATATATATATATATATATATATATATATTTTTATTTTATTAGTATTATTAATGTAATAAAATGTAAAAGCTTTTTATATAAAACAAAATACTTTTATAAAGTTATTTATTTTATTAGACAATAATTAGAATATAATATATTTTATTATGCATAGTGTTTTGCATAGTAAAATCTTTTTATATAAAAAGTAATACTTTTATAAAGTTAATTGTTTTATTAGATTTTAAATAATATATATATATATATATATATATATATATATATATATTTCATAGAATCCTTTCTATTTTCCTAGAAATAGGATGCTTAGTTAGAATTGAAATCACACCAGAAATTCAGAGAATTCTCTTCTATAATCATGAGCGTATTTCTTTAGAGTTTTAAGAAGCTTTGAGAGTAGTGCAAGTTTTCTTCAAGTATATCCCCGCCCTACCCATCGGAGTAATCTTCTTTATAAGGTAAGGGATATTATTTGTTGTACTAATAAGGGGTATTATTTCTTTCATATTCATGAAGAGAACTTTTGTTATTCCATTCTTTATTATTCTGTTGGAATAACCTGTATATGCGAAGTACCGCATGCATGGTGAATTCTTCAGTTATTCCATTCTTTATTATTCTGTTGGGAATAACCTGTCTATGTGAAGTACCGCATGCATGGTGAATTCTTGATTATTCCATTCTTTATTATTCATTGGGAATAATGCATACATCAAGTACCGCATGCATGGTGAATTCTTCAGTTATTCCATTCTTTATTATTCTGTTAGAATAACCTGTCTATGTGGATTACCACATGCATGATGAATAATCATTTGTATTCATTCCTTATTAAATTGTGGAAATAATCTGTTTACGTGGATTGTGATGAAAGTCATAATATAAGCATTGGATTGTTGATTATGATGAAAGTCATAATAAAAGCATTGGATTGATGAAAATCATGGGTATATGTAGTATTAGTAAGTGTTATGATGAGTTATGTTGGTTATTATGTGAAAACATGAAAGTTTCTTAGAAATCACAAAGGGTTGAAAATTAGATTTTGGTGAAAATAGAACATGAAATTCAATTGACCATATCTCCTATTATATTTTGAATTTTTTAAGTGTGGTCAAGTTCTAGAGTTAGATCTATGAGTTTTCTAACTTATCCAAGTGGAATCACTGTAAAAGGTGTTGTAGATTTTCGTGTGGACTGATTTTAGCAAAGGAGTCAAAACCTGCAAAGTACCAAAAAAGCTACTGCCCATAAATTTAAAAGGGCATTTTCGGCCATTTAATTTTTGAGAAAAGTTTCGGCCTTCTAGGACATGGAAATATATGGTATAAACTACATCCTGTCCAAAAATGAGCTCATTCCGACTTAAAATGAGCAAGTTATGACCATTTCAATATTTAGGTTTTTCCGACGAAAAATGCTATAACCGGAGTTCTATAACTTCGATGACCATGAAATTTAAACTGGAAGCTCACGTTAACATGTGTAAGATCCTGCCAAGATTTGAAATTTTTTGGAGTTAAACTTGAGGTAGCTAATTTCTTAAGGAATTAATTAGAAATTGATTTTTGAAAAATACTTAAGAGAGTTGAAAAATTATAAATAAATAATTGTTGTGTATGAAATATATGTATATATGTTTGGACAAAGGATAGAAAAATAATAACTTGATTTGGTAATTTTTCATGAAAGTGGTTTAGTTTCAAACATATGAGTTAAATATGTTATGTGAAGTTGAAGAATTGGTAAACAGGATTTTAGGGCTTGAAAATCCTATATAAGGTATATGCAGATTTTTGATGTTTGATTTGATCATTGGTGATGAAATCTTATGAGTATAGCATTTTTGAATGATTAAATGCATTATTTGGTAAAGTATAAACAATTAAATTAAATTGTTTATAAGTTTAAGAAGTGATTAAAATATTGTTATAATATTAACAATATTAGATTATAAGTTATTTAAGTGATGGATAATATTTGGATAAATTTCAAGTCTTTAATATTTATCGTTGTTTTTGTTTGATTAATGTTTATATTATTGTCATCATCCTCATGCTTATATTATGATGAAAGTCATCTTTGGCTTACGTGCAGAGATGGACTTGGTATGATTATGACCAGGGATAATTCGGTATAATTATGACTGTAATGTAACAAATGATGTGGTAAAATTCCTCATTGGCCTGTAGTTCATTGGTGGACAGTTGTTGGTATGATTATGACCAGGGATTATTCGGTATAATCATGACCATTGATGATTACATGAATATTCTTGGTCGTGGTGCAAGGATGATGTGGTTTATTTATTAAGCCGAGTCTCAGCGATAAAGTTTATGAAAATCTTTTTAAATCATAGAAGATAGTAGATTTTATGATCTACTTGACTCTTCTAATGAATTGCTTGTTCCGCTCCAGTTAAACTTGATGTCTATTCTATTTTATTAGTTTAACATTGTTAAAGACTAATGATAATTTATTCTGCATTATCTTAGTCATAATATTTCTTACTGGGCTAGTTGAGCTCACCATTTCTTTCACTGTTCACTTCAGAAAATGAGAATATAGTTGGGATGAGTCGGGGAACGGAGTGACGATCCAGATGATAGCATTAGTAGTCCTCACTATTTTGTTAAGTAGTGTGACAATAAATGTAATGAGGACTCTATTGAGTGTGGATATTGTCTAGATGACAATATTCTTATTAAAACTCTCAGTTTATGTTTTATCGTATTTGACACGACTTTTGAATAATTAGTTTATATTTGTATTCAGTACCTTGTATCTGGCGACCCAAGATGGGTGATGTATACCTATTTTGGGGCCGTCACAATTGGTATCTAAGCTTAGGGATATGATCCCTGGCTGAGATGTGAGACAAGAACTAGGAGGGGAAAGACGGGGAATTCCTTTGCTAGTATGACCTACCTAAGTTTATTTGGTATTTAATTGGTCGGTCAGAGTATAAAGATAATATGTGATATGTTAATTAACCCTTGTTTTGTGGCAGTATTTGAAAATGGCATCCAAAAATATTAAGATAAGCAATGAAGCACATGAGACCGTTAAGTCACCAACGATCAATGCCCATGGTAATGTGCAACAGGAAGACAATAATCCTCATGAACACAATAACACCGATGAAATGGTGAACGATGGGATGTTCAGAGGCTTTATGCAATTCATGCAACATCAGGCGAGAGCGGCTCCTGTCCAAAATGCAGGTGAAAACACTGACAACTCTCGGACGGTCACCGTTAAGCAGTTCAAGGAGCTGGGACCACCGGAGTTTTTTGGAGAGCCAAAACCACTTAAGGCGGAGACGTGGATAAAGCAGATCAACAAGATATTTGATGTCTTGGGATGATCTGAGGAACAAAAGGTTCCCTTTGCCACCTTCATGTTGCGTGCAGAGGCAGATTACTGGTGGGAATCTGTAAAGCGTACTCAACCTGCAACACTGAAGATGTCTTGGGAGAAGTTCCAAGAATTGTTCAATGACAAGTACTTTCCTGAAATTATTCGTCACATGAAGGAGGTGGAGTTCATCAAGCTTGAGCAAAATAATATGACCGTGGCGCAGTACGAAGCTAAGTTTGCCGAGTTGTCTCGATTTGTGTCCCACTTGGTTGATAATGAGGAGAGAATGGCGCGGATGTTTCTAAGAGGTTTGAAACCCGAGATACGTCAATACCTTATCTCTCATAAACTGTGTTTGTATTCAGATGTTGTGAATAGGGCTCAGTTATTGGAGCGCGATAATGAGTCAACCCAACCAAGAGAGAGCAGCCAAAAAGTCGATAATACCAAAATTAGTAGCGATCATCAAGTCTTGACAACAAACGTGGAGGGAATCAACATGCCAGAAATGATAACCACTTCGGTGGTAATCATGGCCAAGACAATAGGAGTGGAAAGTTCAAGAAAAGAAGGTTCAACAAAGATGGAAAGACGTCAGCACCAGCACCCGCTGTTAAGGAAGGAGAACGACCGTCGGTCGTATGTTACAAATGTGGAGGGGAATGACACATAAGTCCAAACTGCACGATGCAGTCCAAAGCATGTTACAATTATGGAAAAGAAGGTCACCTTGCCTGATTTATCGTGCACCAAAGTCAAGTCCAGCTGGGATGGAGGCATCCAAGGGTGTCCCAGACAAGACAAAACTGATAGTTCAAGGGAGAGCGTTTGGCTTAACCTCCCAAAAAGCGAGGAATCCGAACGAGGTGATCACAGGTAAGCTAATCATAAACTCTAGCGAAATTTATACTTTATTTGATACCGGTTCTACCCATTCCTTTATTTCTCCTACTTGCGCTCAACGTTTAAATTTAACTCCGAAAAAATTAGACTTTGATTTATTTGTTGAAACTCCGTTGGGAGAAACCTTCATTACATCCATGGTTTATAAGTCTTATTTGATTCAAATCGGTAACCGCACGTTACCTGTCGATCTTATTTCTTTGAAAATACTTGCATTTGATGTGATTCTAGGGATTGATTTGTTAACTACTCATCATGCAAAAATTGATTGTTTTCGTAAGGTTGTTAGCTTTCATATTCCAAACCAGCCTATTGTGCGAATTCAAGCAACCAAACCCTTAAAATCCATCACTGTCATCTCAAGCCATAAAGCTTTCATTTATTGAAAAATGGATGTCAAGCTTTCTTAGCTCATGTCACAGATCTAAACAAAAATACGTCAGTTTTGAATGATATTTCTATCGTTAATAAATTTCTTGACTTATTTTTGAAGACTTCTTGGCCTACCCCAGAGCGTGAAATCGAATTTTGTATTGACCCCAGTACAAAACCCATTTCTAAAACCCTTAAATATTTATTCAACCAAAACGAACGTATAATACGCCAAAGACATTGGCTCGAGCTGTTGAAGATTACGATCATACCATTCAATATCATCGTGGAAGAGAGAACGTGGTAGCTGACGCGTTGAATAGAAGATCGTATACGTTTACGAGTGCGATGTTGTTAACACAAAAACTTATTTTGTATAACTTACAAATGATGAAGATAGAGTTAAAGACTCTAGGGACCCACGTGAAGATAGCGAATATACGAGTAGAATCAACTTTAATCGATAAAGTTAAAGCCGCTCAAGCTACATACTCAGAGCTGATGAATGTGCAGAAGAAGGTTCAAGAGGGCGTTATTCTAGAAGCAAGAATCGATGAAGAGAGGAAATCTTAACCCTCGATTTAATTGGTCCATTTGAAATCCTCGATCATGTAAGAACTGTGGCCTATAGACTCGTTTTACCGCCAAGTATATCGTGTGTTCATAACATTTTTCACTTATCGATGTTACGTAAATATGTGGATGACCCGAACCACATTATTGAATTAGAACTATACGAGAAAGCAGAAGATTTAACGTATGAGGAGATACGTGTTAAAATCTTGGATAAGAAGGATCGTATTCAACACTCAAAGGTTATACGTCAAGATTCAGAATCTGAAATGAAGTCAAGGTATCCTCACCTCTTCGGCATACCAGTATGTACGTAAATTTTGAGGGCGAAATTTCATAAGGAGGGGAGATTGTGAGACCCCAAATTTTATGAATAAAGATTTAAATTTCTCAAAATATTTTTTCAAAATTATGGTGTGGATTTGAGATAATGTTATAGTTGTGGGTAATATTTATAAGTTTTGAAAAGTATGCAAGTTGTTGTATAATATTCGTTTGGTCGGGGAATATTCTTTTTGTCGGGAAATATCCGTACGACGGCACAATCATTGGTGGACCCCACCACAGAATTATTGTCGGATTGAGAAAACGACAAAAATATTTTTATGAAAATAACGGGAGAAGTTTTACCGTTAAAACTGTTGAACTACTTGGTAGTAAAAGTACAGTAATACGTGTGGTTGCATAACAGCATACGGTATTGATTATTGATGCTTACGTGAGAAGTCACACAGTTTTGTTCAAATATTGCTACAGTAATTGTTGCATAGTATCTCACGTTATTTGATTCAATTATTGTCGATATTTTATATATTATTAAATCAATAATTGAGATAACAAAGTTATTAATATTATTATTTGCTGTAACGCCCCCAAAATAGGTATACATCACCTATCCTGAATCGCCAAATACATGGTACAGAATACAAATACAATCTTTAATATACAACAAAAGAGCTATGAGTTTTAATACAAATATTGTCTTCTTGACAATATCCACTCTCAGAATAAGTCCTCATTACATTTTTTGTCACACTATTTAACATAATAGTGAGGACTACTAATGTTATCCTCTAGACCGTCACTCCGTTCCCCAACTAGTCCCCGCTACGTTCTCATTTCCTGAAGAGAATAATGAAAGCAAAAGGGTGAGCTCAACTAGCCCAGTAAGAAATATTATGACTAAGATAATGTAGAATAAATTATCATTAGTCTTCAACAATGTTAAACTGATAAAATACAATAGACATCAAGTTTAACTGCAGCGGAATAAGTAATCCATTAAAAGAGTCAAGTAGAGAATAAAATCTACTATCTTTTATGATTTAAAAGGTTTTTCATCACTTTTATCGCTGGGACTCAGCTTAATAAATAATACACATCATCGAATCACCCCTGGACTACGGCTAAGGATATTCTTTAGTATCACGACCACAATTATCAATGCAGTACGGGCCAAGGACATTCGTGTATTCATCAATGGTCATGATCATGCCAACAACTGTCCATCAATGCACTAAGGGCCAATGAGGACTTTTATCACGTCATTTATAACATTATGGTCATGATTATACCGAATAATCCCTGGTCATAATCATACCAAGTCCATCTATGCACTACATGCCACAGATGACTTTCAAAAAAAATATAAACATGAGGATGATGACAATGATATAAGAATTCAATAAAACAAGTTCACGAATTAATTTATCCAGGAACTAATAACGTCCAAATTGTCAACATAATACTTATTTGTAGAGTAAAATTCAAGAATGCTCAGAAGAATATTTTCATGAAAAGATATTGGATGAAGCGCAAATATCAAGGATATTCTACTAATTTCATGGAGTATAGAAGTCAAAACTTTAACCAACTGAGTATAATAAGGAATGGAATAACAAAAGAAATCACCAAGCATGCGGTAGAGACCGCATGACAGTGAGTTATTCCAATGTATAATAATAAAGACGGAACCAGTCCAACAGTAAACGCATGCAGACGGGATATTCAGCCAATGTAATAGTAAAGACGAAACCGGAGTCCAAAAAAAAGCCTGCATGTGATGTTCCAACAAAATAATAAAGATTTAAACCAGTCCCCCATGTAAAGCATGCAGACGGATGTTCCAACAGAGATAATAAAGATTTTAACCGAGTCCCAAGTAGAAAGCATGAATGTGGATGTTCCAACGAGTAATAATAAAGAATGGAATAACAATGAGAATTTCACCATGTATGTGGTACTTAGATAACTAGGTTATTCCAACATAATAATAAAGAATGGAATAATGTAAGTTCTCTTCATGAAGATGAAAGAAAGAAATAATACCCTTACCTTTGAAAGAAACCTGGATATAGGAGTAGTGAGGTAAAGAGCTTCTTCTTCTACATATTTTCTCTCTACAATTTCTCTCTATAATAATTGCTTTATAGCTTTAGTGAATTGGTGAGAAATGAAGGAAGAATGAGCTTCTATTTATAGAAAAATATAGTTTCAATAATTGCAGACGTTTGGGGCTCGAAAATTACAAAGATCAATACCTCCAACTTTTTTCTTTATTTTTTAATTTAGTCATGCAAGTATTATCAAACTTGCACCACCTCCCCTAATAGTAAATAATGTGATTCAATAGTAAATCATGTGAATCAATAGTTCTGAACACATGTGAAAATACAATTACGTTATAGTACTTCCATCTATACCTCTATTTTTAACTTAGTCATGCAAGTATTATCAATCTTTCACCAACTCCCCTAATAGTAACAAGAATGTGAAACAATAGTATACACATGTGAACAAATAGTTATAATCATGTGAAATAATAGCAATCAATTGCTCATTTATCCGGTTAAATACCCGATTGGTCAATATAACCACCAGACAACAATTATTATCGAAATAAATGTCGATTTTTACTAACACAAATAATTCCAACACAATAAAACTATTTTTATCAAAAATATAAATTTTGAAATTTTGAAGTTTGACTTTTCCCAAAAAAGTCAACTATTGACTTTTTGACCAAATAGTAAAACCCAAAAAATTTTGTGTTCAGTCTATTTTTACTAATTTCATCGTTTCGGACTCAAATATCACGTCCGCGTCTCCAAATTTAACTCCGAGCACAACTTCAATTTTAATAACATTCATCATTAATATTATAACTCACAATATTTATCAACCAGATCGTTCCCAGGAAAGAGGGGGCTTTTCAATAAGGATTTTTTCCTATTGGCGCGCAATTAGGTGACCAAACCTCTCCTTGACAGAACTTCTAGACATTGTAAATATTGTAATTTAATAATATGAATAACTTTGCCGTCTAAATTATAGATTTAATAAAATAACATATTATGCAGATGATACTATGAAAATAATTAAATCAATAATATGAGAGATATTATGCAGCAATTACTGTAGTAATAATTGAGTATAACTGAGTGACTTCTCACGTAAGTATCAATAATCAATACCGTGTGCTACTATGCAACCATGCGACATCAGCATTTTTTTACTACCGAGTAGTTCAACAAGATTAATCAGTAAAACTTCCGTCGTTATTTTTATAAATATATTTTTGTTGTTTTCTCAATTCGACAATAATTCTGTTGTGGGGTCCACCAATGATTGCGCCATTGTATGAATATTCCCTGCTAAAACGAATATTCTCCGACCAATCAAATATAATATAACAACTTACATATTTTGCAGAATTTATAAATACTACCCACAACTATAACATTATAACAAATTCATTCCATAATATTCAAAAATGATAATTATAGAAAAATCATCTTTATTCATAAAAGTTGGGGTCTTACATTTGCAATATTAACGATGTCTAGAAGTTCTGCCAAGGATAGGTTTGGTCACCTAATTGCGCGCCAATAGGGAGAAATCCTTATTGGAAAGCCCCCTCTTTTCTAGGAACGACCTGGTCGATTAATATTGTGAATTATAATAATGATGATAAATGTTGTTAAATATATTGAGGTTTCTTTTTATGAAGTCACGAAAGTTTATATATATATATATATATATATATATATATATATATATATATATATATATATATATATATATAAATTTTGTTTTATTATTATTATTAATGAAATAAAAACAGAAAAGCTTTTTATATAAAATGAATACTTTTATAAAGTTATTTATTTTATTAGACAATAATTAGAATATAATATATTTTATTATTTACTAGTATTTTACATAGTAAAATCTTTTTATATAAAAGCATGAATACTTTTATAAAGTTATTTATTTTATTAGACAATAATTAGAATATAATATATTTTATTATGTATAAGTACTGCATAGTGTTTGCATAGTACAATCTTTTTATATAAAATAGAATACTTTTATAAAGTTAATTGTTTTATTAGATTTTAAATAAAATATTTAAATATATATATATATATATATATTATATTTTATTGAATAGTATCCTTTCTATTTTCTTATAAATATGATGCTTAGTTAGAATTGAAATCACACCAGAAATTTAGAGCATTCTCTTCTATAATCTCGAGCATATTTCTTTAGAGTTTTAAGAAGTTTTGAGCGTAGTGCAAGTTTTCTTCAAGTATATCCCCGCCCTACCCGTCGGAGTACTCTTCTCTATAAGGTAAGGGATATTATTTGTTGTACTAGTAAGGGGTATTATTTCTTTCATATTCATGAAAAGAACTTCTGTTATTCCATTCTTTATTATTCTGTTGGAATAACTTGTATATGCGAAGTACCGCATGCATGGTGAATTCTTCAGTTATTCCATTCATTATTATTCTATTGGGAATAATCTGTCTATGCGAAGTACCGCATGCATGGTGAATTCTTCAGTTATTCCATTCTTTATTATTCATTGAATAATCTGCTTTATCTGACTAAGCACATGCATGCATGGTGAATTCTTCAGTTATTCTATTCTTTATTATTCTGTTGGAATAACATGTCTATGTGGATTACCACATGCATGGTGAATGATCCTTTGTATTCATTCCTTATTAAATTGTGAAAATGATCTGTTTACGTGGATTATGATGAAAGTCATATAATATAAGCATTGGACTGTTGATTATGATGAAAGTCATAATAAAAGCATTGGACTAATGAAAATCATGGGTATATGTAGTATTAGTAAGTTTTATGATGAGTTATGTTGGTTATTATGTGAAAACATGAAAGTTTCTTAGAAATCACAAAGGGTTGAAAATTAAATTTTTGTGAAAATGGAACATAAAATTCAATTGACCATATCTTCTATTATATTTTGAATTTTTAAGTGTGGTCAAGTTCTAGAGTTAGATCTATGAGTTTTCTAACTTATCCAAGTGGAATCACTGGAAAAGGTGTTGTAGATTTTTGTGTGGACTGATTTTAGCAAATGAGTCAAAAACTATAAAGTACCAAAAAAGATACTGCCCATAAATTTAAAAGGGCATTTTCGGCCACTTAATTTGTGAGAAAATTTCCGGCCTTTTAGGACATGGAAATATATGGTATAAAGTACCTCCTATCCAAAAATGAGCTCATTCTGACTTAAAATGAGCAAGGTATGACCATTTCAATATTTAGGTTTTTCTGACGAAAAACGCTATAACCGGAGTTCTATAACTCCAATGACCATGAAATTTAAACTGGAAGCTCACGTTAACATGTGTAAGATCCTGCCAAGATTTGAGAATTTTTGGAGTTAAACTTGAGGTAGCTAATTTCTTAAGGAATTAATTAGAAATTGATTTTTGAAAAATACTTAAGAGAGTTGAAAAATTATAAAAAAATACTTGTTGTGTATGAAATATATGTATATATGTTTGGACAAAGGATAGAAAAATAATAACTTGATTTGGTAATTTTTCATGAAAATGGTTTAGTTTCAAACATATGAGTTAAATATGTTATGTGAAGTTGAAGAATTGGTAAACAGGATTTTAGGAGGTATATGCAGATTTTTGATGTGTGATTTGATCATTGGTGATGAAATCATATGAGTATGGCATTTTTGAATGATTAAATGCATTATTTGGTAAAGTGTAAATAATTAAATTAAATTGTTTATAAGTTTAAGAAGTGATTAAAATATTGTTATAATATTAACAATATTACATTATGAGTTATTTAAGTGATGGATAATATTTGGATAAATTTAAAGTCTTTAATATTTATCGTTGTTTTTGTTTGATTAATGCTTATATTATTGTCATCATCCTCATGCTTATATTGTGATGAAAGTCATCTTTTTGGCTACGCGATGCGAGATGGACTTGGTATGATTATGACCAGGGATTATTCGGTATAATTATGACCGTAATGTAACGAATGATGTGATAAAATTTCTCATTCGCCTGTAGTTCATTGGTGGACAGTTGTTGGTATGATTATGGCCAGGGATTATTCGGTATAATCATAACCATTGATGATTACATGAATATCCTTGGTCGTGGTGCGTGGGATGATGTGGTTTATTTATTGTCGAGTCTCAAATGATAAAGTTTATGAAAATCTTTTTAAATCATAGAAGATAGTAGATTTTATGCTCTACTTGACTCTTCTAATGGATTATTTTGTTCATTGCAGCTTAAACTTGATGTCTATTGTATTTTATCGGTTTTAACATTGTTAAAGACTAATGATAATTTATGTTTGCATTATCTTAGTCATAATATTTCTTCTTTGGGCTAGTTGAGCTCACCCTTTCTTTCACCGTTTCTCTTGAAATGAGAATATAGGCCGGGACGAGCCTGTCGAACGAGAGGACTGGTCCAGATGATAAAGATTAGTAGTCCTCACTATTTTGTTAAGTAGTGTGACAATAAATGTAATGAGGACTCCATTGAGTGTGGATATTGTCTAGATGACAATATTCTTATTAAAACTCTCAGTTTATGTTTTGTCATATTTTACACGACTATTGTATAATTAGTTTGTATTTGTATTCAGTACCTTATATCTGGCGACCCAAGATGGGTGATGTATACCTATTTTGGGGGCGTCACAACATTTGTATAATTAAGTTTGTATTTGTATTCTGTACCATGTATTTGGCGACTCAAGATGAGTGATATATACCTGTTTTGGGGGCGTCACACACACACACACACACACACACACACACACACACACACACACACACACACACACACACACACACATATATATATATATATATATTAGTGTATTGCATCTTAAATTTGGGTTCCTTATTATAGTGTTGTTGGAATGTGATATTTGATAATTCCGAAGGAATTTCTGTCAGAATTCTGCGATTGCAAAATTTGTGGGTTATACAAGTATATTTATTTATTATTTAATTAGTTTCCTAATATTAAAATAAACTAAGTAACATTTACTTAGTTTTTAATTACTAAAATTAAATTAAATTAAAATAAAGAAAAATAATATAAAATAAATTTTAAAAATTTATTAAATTAAAATAAATAATAAAATAAATAAATATTAATTATTAAATAATAAATAAAATAAATAATAAATGTAATAACTTGAATTGAATAAAATAAAAAATGATTTAATTTAATAAATAAATTAAATTAATGTAATTAATTTAATTAAAATAATTCAAATTAAATTAAATGTAAAATAAAATAAATTTAATTTAATTTAATAAAAAATTAAAATTATATAATATAATACAAAATAAATTAAATAAATTAAAACATAATAATAAATTTAATCCGATTTAATAAAATAAATAAAGTAAAACAAAATGAATTTAATTTAATAAAATAAACTAAGTAACATTTGCATAGTTTGCCACAATATTAAAAAAACTCAATAAGTACTATAATATGAAACTTAGAAACCCGTTTGACAAGTATGAGTGACAAAGAGTACAGTAGTCTCCATATAATCCAAATAACAGTTTTCATAAACTAAGTAGCACTTACTTAATTTTTCATTGGCAAAATAAACTAAGTAGCATTTGTTTAGTTTGCCACAATATTCAAAAAACTCAATAAGTACTATATTATGAAACTTAAAAACCCGTTTGACAAGTATGAGTGACAAAGAGTATAGTAGTCTCCATATATTTCAAATAACATATATCATAAACTAAGTAGAACTTAATTAATTTTTCATTGGCAAAATAAACTAAGTAGCATTTGCTGATAATTGTGATAACATTTGAGCAAGTAATATAAAAATTACTGAAAATCATGAACTAACTAACTAGCTATTGTACCGAAATTAACTAAGTTATATTAGGAATACGAATTTAACTACAAATTGAATAACATAACATAACAATACTGTAAATGGAAAGAAACACTACTACAAAACTATAAATAGATAACGCGGAAAAAACGTTGTGGTTTCAGTTAGAAAAACGTCGTGGTTAAGGGTGTCATCTATTTGACACCCTTACACAACATTTTTAAAACGTTGTAGTTAAACACATTACACAACGTTTTTTAAGAAAAAAACATTGTAGATTTATTTTCCATAAATTAATAGATGCTTAAAAACGGTGTAGAAAGTATGATTCCACAACGTTTTCTGGATAAAAATGTTGTAGTTTAATATATCAGACAACGTTTAGGCATATTTACACAACGTTTTTAAAATATTGTAGATTTAAAAAAAAAATTGTGGTTCACCTAACACAACGTTTTTAAAATGTTGTAGATTAAAAAAAAGAAAAAAAATGTTGTGGTTCACCTACATTACCAATGCACCTGCAATATGCTAATGCCTAAAAGATTAGCATATTGTAGCCTGAAAGATTAAAAGAGTTGTAAATTCAATCATTTATCAAAGATTCCAAGTAATCATTTATTCTCAAAGTAGTTGCATCCTTACATCTCTCATCTCTCTACATATTACAAAAAGAAGAGAATATGTACAACTGCTTATGGGGAGGTACAGGATGGATGAAAAGCCATTATACAACTGGAAGCATTCTTCTAGGTGCTGAAACTGAATTGCCATTGATTCATACCTGGACTCCAATCCTTTGAGCAACCTGCATCACAAAATTTAATGATTTTATTACTTGGTATTGTTATATTTTAAATTTGTGAGGCTTTAAACCATAACATACCCAGTGAAAAAGCATATGCATGGAAACCAAGCTAGATAAAGTTGGCCAATACAAGGTTGAAAGCCATTACGTTGACATATCCAGCATGTTCCTTTTTTCTCACATTTGCAAAAATAATGTATACTTTTATAAACAGTAGACTAATGCAACAAAACAACAATGCAGAACTTTGGAGCTACCAAAAAGTAATAATAAAACTTTGTAATAATCAATTGAATCGCTATAGCAGAAAACATGAGAAGATATGCAGATCGCAAAGCTACATAGTGAGGGGAAAAAGTTAATTTACAAATTACCTCCTTGAAGGAATGGACATCAGTTCCCCAGAGCCAAGCATCACAACCTGCATCTCTTGCACCCCATATGTCATTCCTACGATCATCTCCTACATGAACAGCATCCTCTGGTTTCAAATCGAAATTAACATTCTCAAATTAACCCCACATCCTCTGTATTTAATGTACAATGTTGAAAAGATAAACTAACTGGATAACTTCATTTAAAAATCTATACGCCATATTCATGTTTCCATGCTCATATCGATATCTGATTGCACAAATGGTTAAAAATAAATAAATAAGTGGTAATTGATATGCTTACCATTGATGACAGAGAGGAGGAGGCGCTCACACCTTATTAGAAACTCCCAATGTGGGTAGGTCTTCAATCCAAGCCTCCTTATGATGTGATCAATAAATGAAAATGGTGTCACTGGACTCATCTTCCATTCAAGGGAAGAGAGTACCAAAAGATCCATTCTCATAATACTCCTTGAATCAAACACAAACTTTGATTCCTCTACCTAGATATCAGATACCCATCAACAGAACCCACATCAATAACACATTAAAATGCCCATTATGACATTTCCATAAACAAACATTGCACACACAGAAATACACATAAAAGAAAACATACCTGGAAGTCTATAAGAAGAGGCACTTGGGTCTCCTCAACTTTGGCAACTAAAGAAATGCAAGCAACAGCAGCTAGTTAACTCATCCCATGGCTTATCTTTTTGAATGCAGAGGCTTGATATGAACCTGTCAAAGTAATTAACAGCTAAAATAACAGTCAACCCAGTAAATCCATAGTGAGAACAGACCCTTAAAACCCAATCAATGGCCAGTTTTCTTGCTTCCATTAAAGATTCATCTTGAGGGTTGAAAGGGGTCTGTTTTTCTTTAGATAAAAGAGACAGAAGCTCATCATTTTCCCAAAACAAGTCGTGTTCTAACAAGGAAATGGGTTTATTAAGGGTTTGATTAATGTTTTCACTACTCTCTTGTTCAAAACTAAGGGCTCCTAGATCTTCCCCAAAATGCTCTTCACAGAAAAGACCGTTTAGAACACAGTTCAAGGTGACCAACCTCTTAACACCATTGGTTCATCAAACGGACTGCTATTGGAACAATTTCCCCTTAAAGAAAAAGTAGCTGAACCACCAAAGCCCTGCATTAAGTGAGACTGGAAAAAGGAACCAGTTGTGAGCGAAGGTTCGGCCTGAAAGACAAAGAATGAAGTTCACAACAATTATTAAACCAAGCCTTTGAACATCCACTAATCTTTCACAAAGATTTAAATAAAATTCTAGAGGCCCAAACAAAATATATATAAAAATCACAGTTATCTTGATTCCCTAATTTGTACGACTATTATTATAAGTGCACCATTTACCTTTTATAAAGCAACACAAAAAGAAAAGGGTTAAGCACCAAACAGAAAAGGAAGATTCATTCTGTGAAAAAACAACACTGAAGGTTGAAGAGACCAAAAATGAAAAGAATGTAAAGTATCGAAGAGAGAGAGATTCTAGAAAAATCTCGATAGGCATAATTGCAGCGAGATGCTTTAATATAATACGACCTAATGTAAGCATTAGAATCCACAAAAAAGGATCAACAAAAATTAAAAAGAGAGGTGCTAGAAAATACTAAAAAGGATAAGAATACCCCCATCTAATATTGAAAGTTCAAATTAATGAAGTTGAATACAAAAACCAAAGAACAAGCTACAACAACTGTATTTTATCTAAAACAAGATTACTCAAAATTAAGAAACAGAAAATACAATCATGTAACTTAATGTCAAAAATGCATGAAGAGAGATTTAGTAGAATTCTTACTTGGTAAAATCCAACAGAGTTTAGCATTAGACTGAAGTTCATGCCTGTGATTGACATGTTAGCAACAATTGAAAACCACAGGAGCTCCCACAGAGGAACATGCTTTGAAGCAGAGAGCCCCGTAGCATTTGACACCGCCCCAACCAACGCAGTTACCAAAAAGTGGCACCCAGTTAACGTTGTCGCTGTAAAAATTGAAATATTTAGTAAAATACTTGGTCAAGACATCCTACAACAATATATGAGGAAAAATGTAGATACACACAAAAAATTGCCAAGAATGAAAGTACATATGAAAATGATGGTCAAATTAATGCAATTGGAAAGCAAAAGCAATAAAATCTTTTGAAACATCTTTCAACCAACCTTTTCCTAGAATTTACCTTTAAAAACTGCCAAAAAACTATAGCATAGACGATGGCATTACCTCTATTTCACCCAAAAAGACCACAACTCCTGATAACAGCTCATAATATGCAGAAATTTATCAGAATTCCCTAGCATTGACTTCTTCATTCTTACACATGTTATGTAACTTTTACTATAACCCCGCTAAAAAGGAAAACTGAGCAACTGCTTATAATATATGTCATAATGGTCACATCCCCATATGAAATTAATTTCAGAAAACAATTTATAATACCATAAGCAAAGAAATAAGTAGTAATACAGCGTAAACCGGTAGCATTGGACTCCTTTAGTTTTGCAGCAATAACCTCTCCCGCAAATGGTCGAAACACTATGAGCCTAAACTTCACCTGTCAGGAAATACACACAAATATCATTCTTTAAAAACTCCTGTACTAAATAAGGGCACATTTGGGCACCCAACATTGAGAAAGAATTGTAAGACATACATGGAATATCGTGTAGGTGGAAGCATCGTCACTGGGGAAGATAAAACCTTCATCAATGGACTTGATAGCAGTTCCAATAGCAGAGTAAACAAATGAAATTCCTAATGTTGCCTCCTCAATATATCCATCACTAACAATTAATTTTCTATTAAGGGGGAAAATAGTACAATATAATTAATTTGCTAATAAAGGGAAAAATATGAAAAATATAAGAATGAAGAAACCCTAACCTCTGAGAAATCAAAATCAACGATTACGTTCAGCAGGTAAAGGTCGATTAAACCCACCGCGATGATTCATATACTGTCTAGGCATCCTCTTTATCACCGCTCTCACTCCACTAACATCATTACCAGCCACAGGCTTCCCCTTGGTCGAATCAAACCCTACCAGAATCCCCATCATCTTCATCATTTCCACCTCATCCGGATCCATCTCCACGTCATCTCTGTTGCTTCTGCTCCTTCACGATGCCATCAACGAAGTCCGTCAACGATCCATCTTCACGCTGCACTGAAGCTCTGCACGGAGAATGACGAGGACAGAGATAAAAGAATGACACGAGCCTCGGAGAGAAAAAGACTAAGTCTTTTAATTTTAAGTGAGCTCCGTGTTTTATTAGATAGACAACATTTTAAAAAAAAATGTTATCTAGTTAAAACCAAAAAAAATGCCCTTTTAAATAGATAATGTTTTTGCATATATATCTACAACATTTTTTTTAAAAACATTTTGGAAAAAAATGCCACAACGTTTTTATAAAAGACGTTGTGGTTTAAGTGTTGTCTATTTAGTACTTTGTAGTAGTGAAAATCAGGTTGCCTCTTAATGAGCGCTTGTTTTTGAGTCTTTAAGCCTGACTATTCCCTGTTTATTACAATGATTTTGATCCACTTTGAGGTTTTCCCCCTTTCTTATGCTCTGAAGACCCGAACTTGGTGAACCCCATTGATTTCCCCTTCAGTTTGATGATATTGCTGCAGTGGATGATGCCAATTTGAAGTATTTCCCTTTCCTTGTTGCTATCAAATTCGAACTTAGTAAACCCTAACTGTGACGCCCCCAAAATTGGTATACATCACCAATCTTGAGTCGCCAAATACATGGTACAAAATTCAAATACAACTTAATTATACAACAGTCGTGTAAAATACGACAAAACATAATCTAAGAGTTTCAATAAGAATATTGTCATCTGACATATATCCACACTCAATGGAGTCCTCATTACATTTATTGTCACACTATTTTATAGAATAGTAAGGACTACTAAAACAACCATCCGGACCGGCCAATCCGCTCCCCGACTTGTCCCAAATATATTCTCATTTCAAGAAGAAATAATGAAAGAAAAGGGTGAGAGCTCAACTAGCTCAAGAAGAAATATTATGACTAAGATAATGCGAGAATAAATTATCCTTAGCCTTCAACAAAGATAACAACCGATAGAATATAATAAACAACAAGTTTTAGATCAACAACCTCAACAATGAATAAGCAATCCATTAGAAGAGTCAAGTAGAGCATAAAATCTACTATCTTCTATGATTTAAAAAGTTTTTCATCAACTTTATCGCAAAGACTCGGCTTAATAAATAAAATCGAATCATCCCTGCATCACGGCAAAGGATATTCATGTAATCATCAATGGTCATGATTATACCGAATAATCTCTGGTCATAATCATACCAACAACTGTCCATCAATGAACTACAAGCCAATGAGGACTATCACCACATCATTCGTCACATTACGATCATGATTATACCGAATAATCCCTGGTCATATTCATACCAAGTCCATCTATGCACGTAAGCCAAAGATGACTTTCATCACAATATAAGCATGAGGATGATGACAATGACATAATAATTCAATAAAACAAGTTCAAGGATATATTTTAAAGATTTATAATTTAATTTATCCAGAAATCAATAACGTCCAAATTGTCAACATGATACTGCTTTGTGGAGTAAAATTCAAGAATGCTTAGAAGAATATTTCCATGAAAAGATACTGGATGAAGCGCAAATATCCAGGATATTCTACTAATTTCATGGAGTATAGAAGCCAAAACTTTAACCAACTGAGTATAATAGAATATATGAAACTACAAATAGATTTTCACCCACCATGCGGTAGTCCACATAGACAGATCATTTCCATAATTTAATAAGGAATGAATACAAAGGATCATTCACCATGCATGCGGTAATCGACATAGATAGGTTATTCCAATGTAATAATAAAGAATGGAATAATGTAAGAATTCACCGCATGCGATAGACGCACGCATGTTATTCCAATGTAATAATAAAGAATGGTATAACAACCATTACGAGTATTGAAAGAAATAACTCTCTTTATGAATACGAAAGAAATAATACCCTTTACCTTAGAAAGAAATCGGATAATTTGGAATAAAGGAGGTAGCAGACTTCTCTTCTTCTTCTCTCTATAATTTCTCTCTATAATAATTGCTTCTTGTGAGACTTAGTGAATTGGTGAGAAATGAAGGAAGAATGAGTTTCTATTTATAGGAAAATATAGTTTCAATAATTGCACATTTTGGGGCTCAAAATATTACAAAGATAATACCTCCCTCTCTTTTTTCATTTTTAATTAGTCCTGCAAGTATTATCAAACTTGCACCACCTCCCCTAATAGTAAATCATGTAAATTAATAGTTCATTCATATGACTCAATAGTATAATCATGTGAAAAAAAACTAATTACAAAGATATAGTACCTTTCAACTTTACCTCCATTTTAATTTAGTCATGCAAGTATTATCAATCTTGCACCAACTCCCCTAATAGTAAATCATGTGAATCAATAGTACACATGTGAACACATAGCTATAAGCATGTGAATTAATAGCAATTAATTGCTCATTTATTCGATTAATTACCCGATTGGTCAATATAACCTTCAGACATCAATTATTATCGAAATAAATGTCGATTTTCACTAACACTAATAATTTCAACACAATAGAACTATCAATTTCATCTTTAATCAACACGAACTTATTCATCATTAATATTATAATTCACAATATTTAACAACCGTGTCGCTCCTGTAAAAGAGGGGCTTTCGATAAGGATTTCTCCTTATTGGGCGCGCAATTAGGTGACCAAACCTCTCCTCGATGTAACTTCTAGACATTGTCAATATTGCAAATAATAATATGAATAACTTTGTCGCCTCAATTATTTATTTAATAATATATATTATATAGATGATAATGTGACAATAATTAAATCAATAATATGAGAGATATGATGCGTTAGAATTATCGTAGTAATAATTGAGTATAATCGAGTGATTTCTCACGTAAGCATCAATAATCAATATCGTGTATTACTACTACGCAACCACGCCAGACATCGTACTTTTACTACCGGGTAGTTCAACAGCTTTAATTCAGTAACACTTTTGTCGTTATTTTTATAAAAAGATAATTCTGTCGTTTTCTAACTACGACAATACTTTTGTTGAGGGGTCCACCAATGATTGTGTCGTCGTACGAATATTCCCTGTTTAAACAAATATTCCTTGACCAATCGAATATTTTATAACAACTTGCTTACTTTGTAAAATTTATAAATATTACCCACAACTATAACATTATATCAAATCAACACCATAATATTCAAAAATATATTTTGAGAAAATTATTCTTTATTCATAAAAGTTGGGGTCTTACACTAACCTTTTAGTGACTGAAATTGGATGGAATTGGATGGAGATGTAGTGTGGAATTGGGGATTTAGGGTTTGTATTTATAGAGTGGATGTGATAACCCGGGATTTCGAATAATCCAAATTTCATGAATAATTTTTTTTTTAATATTGACTGTTAATATTGTACTGTGTATCTATGATACGAGTCTCGAGAATTAGTCAATTGGTGTATTGACTGAGAAATTAGAGTAGAATTGTGCTTAACAGCTTTAGAAAACCCTAACCCTAATTTCTGGATAGGGATTCGGTAGAAAATGCAATTAAAATAATTGTATCGATGAATACGTGTTGGTGCTGTATAGAAATTTTGATCAATGATTGATCGGATAAGGATTAAAATTAATAAACCCGAATAAGAGATTAGAAACCCTAATCTCAGGATTACAAACCCTAATGCACAGTTAAAAACCCTAATCAGAAGTTGGGAAACCTTAATTTCATATCCGGGATTCCTAAACCCTATTTAGGCAACCCTAATCCAAATTGGAAGGCCTAATATATTTATTAAACACTAATATGATTAGGAAAACCTAATTTTAGTTTTAAACTTTTAATTTTCTAATTTCAAAACCCTAATTTGGAAATCCTAGAAAGTTAAAGTTGTAAAACCTAAGGGTTTGTGCAAATGTCAAGTGTACCATTAAATTTAGAATGCAAATGACAAAAATACCCTTTTTTCATTTTTAATGAGATAACTTGTAAATATTGCACAACCTTTAGATGGTGACCAACTAAAGGCAGCCATTAATTGACTTTTATCTCAGCCAAAAACTGATCAAAATCGCCACCTAGCATGTGAGCATTCATTGAATCAAATACTTAAGTGATAAAGAGAGAGAAAGTCTTAAAATTTACTCATTTTACTATCTTGCTCTCACCCACTCTCTCTCTCTCTCTCACCAAGACATCCGAAAATAGCAAGTATATCAGTCCTAAAAACAGCCCTTTGATCAACAAAGATCAGTTAGGAAGATCAAGATTAAGAATTTAAGCTAGAAGGTATAAAACCCTACTTCACTTTCACTTTGATCTTGTATGATTGGTCGAAATTTGTGTTTTTGTGTTTTTATAAGTGTTATATAATGTTTTTAGTTGATCTATGTTGATCCATGAGGGATCCATAGCATCAAATGGCTTTAAAATGGTGTTTTTCAAAAACTGCCCAAGAACAAAATTTGTGGTCTGACAAGCTAATGTCAAGAGCCACATATTCTTGTTCGTTTATAGTTTTTGATGTTTTAAAGTTGTTATGTGTAGCTTGTAATGTGGTCTTTAGTTTGCAAGTGGAATCAGTATCATTTGATGTCTGGATTTGAAGTTATTAACGGTCAAAACCCGTTGACCGGGCATGACCGGGTCAAAATCTGGGCAACCCAGAAAGTTTAAAACCATGTCTGACAAGCTTTTCTAAGTCACGGATCTGTCAGATATAATGTTGTTTGATGATGTATTTCTAATCAATTTGTAGCCTGTTAGAAGGACTATAAATCTATGCCTTAAGATTCCTTATATCATCAAAATATCAATCGTAGCAAGTGGTCAAAGTAGACCACTCGCACTGATTTTGTAATTCTGGAATTTCCAAAAAAGTGCATGAACAAGCCTTCTAACATACTTTGACCGTACTGATTTTGGAGATTGAGATGTTGTTTAACTGTGATGTTGCTTTATAAATGTTCCTTGATACATGTTCTATATAATAGAATCATAATATCGATCATTTGATGACAAGAACCTAGATTACAATGAGCTATAAAGTCCCTGGTCGACACAATATGGGTTTCTGGGTTACCCAGAAAACCCATATTTGGTCTGACAGAACCTTTGTGAGATTAGATCTTCGTGATGTGTGGTTAATTGACTCGGGTGATGATTCAAACTTGTAGTACTACATATCTACTACAAATTAGATTCGAAAGAAAGCCCAGAAACACATTGGATTGGAAATTAATTAGAAGTGGTCAAACATGACATGTTAAACACTAAGTTGTCAGTGTTCTTGAGCTCAAGAACACCAATAGCGACGCTTAGTGTCGCTAAAGGTCTTTAGCGACGGTTTTATTATTTTTTAATTTGTGATTTTCTGGAAATTATTTAAAAATAGAAATAAATTATAAAAATTATTAAAAATGGTTTTAAAAATTAATTTAAATTATGAAAAATAATTTTTGACCAATTGGAATATTTTTATTTAATATTTATAATTATTTAAATATTAAACGTATTTAATTTATTTAATTAGTGTATTAAATAAATTAGAGAAAATGATTTAATATTATTAAAAATCATTTTAAATAAGAATAATATATTTAAATATATTTTGAGTTATAAAATATAACTTTTAATATTTTTAGAGAATTTCCATTAATAATTTAATATTAATGATATTAGATTTATTTAATTAGTATATTAAATAAATGAGTTAAAATGATTTTAAATGAGAATAAAGTGTTAGAAAATATTTGAAATTATAAAATATAATTTTCAATATTTTTGGAGAATTCTCATTAATAAATTAATATTAATGATATTAGATTTATTTAATTATTATATTAAATAAATGAATTAAAAATGATTTTTAAAATCATTTAAAAATGAGAAAATTAATTTAAAAATATTTTAAGTTATAATTAATAACTTTTGATATTTTGATGATAATTTCATTAATATTTAAATATTATTGGTGGTGATTTAAAAAATGATTTTAATTATTTTAAAAATTATTTAAGTGGAATATTGTTGATTTAAAATATTTTAAGTTATTGATAATAACTTTAATATTTTGACAAGTATGTTATTAATATTTTATATTATTAAATATTAATGATGATAAGATTATTTGATAATTAAATCATTTAAAAATGATTCTAATGTTTGAAAAATTATTATAAATTATAATAATTGTTTGATAATTATTAAAAGCTTCCGAAAAATATTATTAATGATATTTGACTTATCTAAAATAATATTGAAACTTAAAAACCGAATTTACATGATAATAACTGTGTTATTTGTCGGATAGGGTGACCAGAACACCGAGAATGGACCAAAGTCCAACTAGACCGAAATAGTTAGACTTGTTAATTGTTTATATAAGTTATAAACACTGATGTGGCTATGTGGTAATGTGTCTAGGAGAAGTTTGACTGTAGAATACAGTGATGCGTGTTGTGAATTATTGTGCTAATTGTGAGACCGATATTATTGGTTATAGGTCTTTTGAAAGCAGATAAGTTTATTGTGTAGTTGTAATCAGCGAAAGAGGCAAGTTTCCTAACTTAACCTTGAGTTATATTCATTCAATTATATAGTGGTTAATTATTGTTAATTATATCATGTCCAAGAATTTATTGTTGATTATTCGCAGTTAGTGCATGTGTCGACGTTAGGATTTTTTAGTGTCCCTTTTCGTTACTTGTTCTTTGGTGTTCTCATGTTAATGTGAGATTTGTTTGAAAAAACAAGTGAAAAAGGTCCGACATGTGTAATGTCGATGATTTGACTTTAAGAGTCGCCAGTTGGTGTATTTAATCGGGTTGCACTAACGCAATAATGAAAAAGGTTTGCACATCGACCAAAGGATATGACAATCGCTAAATCGTCTGTGAAATCGAGATTCATTTGAGTTCGGGGGCTTGATTATACGGAGGGAAGGTGTTAGGCACCCCCAAACATCCGTGTTGCCACGGTGACCGCCACTTTTCAAGAAATTGTTATATGAATGTGTGTGTGTGTGTGGATCAATGTGCAATTATTTGGAAGTAGTGTTATACCTCGTTCGCACCTATATACAAAGGGTTTGAATTTATAGAAAAATTCAGTTTTAACCAGATATAGCAATGAAGTTTTGTAAAAAGAGGTTTTTCAAACCATGTGCTCAATAGTAATTGAGGCCTTTTTATTTTTCGAGATGCGAAGTATCTTCGAGAAAATAATATACAGCAGTGCCAAACTCCTCATGGGCATGACAGCCATCCAAGGAAATTCGGACACTATAAATAATGTACAAGTCACTATAAATTTGAAAAAGGTCCATCACGAGAACCGAATCTATATTCAGTAGACTGAATCTATGATCACATGATTCCTAGGCTCACATGATACTGCAATTTGTATGGAAAGCAGTAAGCAGTTATATATATAAAAGTTGTAAATATATATATACAGACATGATCAACCACCACGAAGAAACTCCATAGGCGATCGGAAATGTAAATATATAAAAGCGATATATATATATATATGGACATGATCAACCACCACGAAGCAACTCCATGGGGATCAGAAAAGTAAATAAATTAATAAATGCAATCAACTGTCACGAAGTAAACTCCAGGCAGGACGAAATATAAATAAAGCAGTAAAATCAATCAACCGCCACGAAGTAAACTCCAAGCGGGACGAAATGTAAATAAAGAAGTAAAAGCAATCAACTGTCATGAAGTAAACTCTAGGCAGGACGAAATGTAAATATATATATATATATATATATGTATACATATATATATATAAAAGTAGTAAACGCACCGGATGTAAATCCGGGCTCATCGGATATGTCCAACAACAATTAAATATATAAGTATATATATAAGCAAATAATGCACCGAATGTAAAATCCAGGCTCATCGGATATGTCCGACAACAATTATATATATAAGTATATATATATAAGCAGGTAAATGCTCCGGATATAAAATCCAGGCTCATCAGATATATCTGACAACAATTATATATATATATATAAGCAAGTAAATGCTCCAGACATAAGTCTAGGCTCAATCGAGGCATAACTCGATAATGTTAGTCCATAAATGAAATATATACATGTATAGGTATATATATACAGACAGAAATAAAAACCACGGACCAAAGTCCAGGCAAACGCACACAACGCGACTCTCAATGTGTATAACAGTGTATGCTAATATAAAAAGAAAGGCTTTATAGAATGTAAGAAGGCTTACAGTGGGCTGCCAATGTAGACTTCTATGACTCTATATGGATAAACACTCAGATCCCGCTGGATAAAAGTATAGCTATATGTGAGCTAACAGATGTTTAAACTTAGGAAACACTCAATATGGGTGTGTATAGAGTAAATTGGACAGGTCTTCCTCGCCTTTTCTCTCTCTTCTCTCTCCTAAATGTCTGACCCCAAGGTCTATATTTATAGACTGATGGCCACAGTGTACTATGGCAGTACCACAGCTTGCACTCGCAATGGTGGTCGAGGTGTCCTCGGGCTTCGCGGGGCCCTGACATCTTGAAGTACGTGCATTCATGCACTGTAATGTCTGCTCGAACTTGCAGAACTTCAATTCGAGCATCCGAACGAGGTATATAAGACCTTCTTCTGACTGTTTTTGTTGAGAGTTACACAATAACATGGGATTTGCCCTTTTTAATTCCAGGAAGATGGGTCCATGACTGAAATAGCATTCCTAGGTCTCCGTCAGGCAATTCGATAAGCTGTTTTGTGTAGTTCGCGCTCTGAAGTTAAGATATAGTTCTTATGGGCTTCTTTTGAAGATATTTGAGTTGAAATGAGTGTATTTGACTTGAAGTGAAGTTGAGTCAGAAAAATGACCATTTTGCCCCTCCCGGGGTTATCTCCGATTTTCGTACAGTTGTAGCGGGTTTTTCCCAGGGTTATCTCTGAGATTGACATATTGTTGAATCTGAATGTACTCAGGGATATATCTGAGGTTGGAATTGATGTTGTGGTCCTCCAAGATTACCTCTGGAGTGTGAAAAAGATGTTTTTGCCCTCCTACATAATTAGTAACAGGAAAAGAAAATTTTCAAGTGTCTACAGATGCCCCTCTTTATCATGTTCATGCAATGCAATGGAATGGACATGATAAAGATTAGTAAACACTTGAAATATGACAAGGTATTTTTTATGATACAAAATTTAGTGAATGTGATGATGAATGTTAAAATGTTTTCGCAAATCACAGTTCACAAATCGCACTTCGCCTTTTGCTTTTGGCCAATCGCACTTCGCAACTCGCACATCGCATTTCACATATCGCATATTGCATATCGCAAATCACAAATCGCAATGTAATGAATGTTATGATGCATGTTTAAAATGTTTTCACAAATCGCTTTACCTTTATCGGGGATTGCTGATGCCTATGCTGGTGTTGACTACAACGGTTTGGCTTTTTGTCGGTGTCGCTAATGCCTATTTGATGAAGAGAAATGGAGATGTAGCTGATGTATACGCTGCTAGTTTACAATGGTGCCTACCCTGATGTTAGTTTTGATAACAGATCCTACCCTGCTGGTAGTTGAATACGCTGACATCGCCCAACTATTTCGGTTCCCACTGGAACGGTGGTATACAAAGCTTTCATCACTGAACTGTCTTGATGTTGCGCTGAATTGATGCCAATGGTTTTGAATACCGGATCTCCCGATACCTTCCTTGAAGTAATATTTAAAGGTTTGATTCGCTAGACTCTGTCTGATGTTACGCTGGATAGAGATGTATGTTGATGTAGTGCCTCACCCTTTTTGAGGTGATTTATAGTTTCCTTTCGTTGTTGAGTGCTTGTGCTCCATTTCCTTGAACATTTGATTCACAATTCGGCTGAACTGATGATCTGAATGCCACTGATATCCCTAGGGGGTGCAGCTTATACTTTCGCTGCTGAACTTTGAACTTTAGTGTAGAGGCCTCAACTTATGAGGATTTGGCGTAAATTAACATGTTTGATGGTGTAGATTTCATTCGCCAGATCCTTTGTTATTGGGCTTCTGCTCTTAAGTTAAGAACTTTGTTGAGAATTTTCCCCTTCGTTTGTAAGGGCAAGCTAATGTAGCCATGATTCTTTTCAGGAGTTTTCCTACTTTTGATGAGAGGCTTGATCTCGCCTTAAAATCATTCGCTTTCCTGGAATCGAAAAATGCCCCAGTCCTTTCGCATACTGATGTCGGGGATTCATACAAAAAACTCTCTTTGTTGATGAAGTCGCAAGTGAGTAATATCCAAATCGCTAGTGAGCTGATGTGAGGGAAGCTTTGAAGATGATGGACCATGCTGATGGTGTTGACTGGGGCATTTTCCTCTTGAGGAAGTTTGATAAATGCCCCTAGTGTTGAGTTGTCACTGTTTTCGAGATTGCCCAAGTCTTGTTGTAGTGGTCGCAATATCGGGTTGTCGTCGATTTTGAAATTGCCCCAGCCTTGCTTGTTGTCTGGAATAGTCGCTTTGACAGATGGGCTGATAAGATGCTGAGATCACAAAAGACTTTTTCCTCTGTACTAGATGGTGAACAAGTATAGGACCTGGGTTTTGATGCCTTCAATCATTATTCCTGACTTGTTATTACAATTGGTCTTGATTTTCTTTTGATTTGATGAAGACTCGTAATTAAGGGTGTCGAATCTTTGAAGGTCCTCGCCTCGCCGGTTGTTTCTTGTATATCACCGCTTTTCCTTTCTCGATTTGTGCGATTGATGGAATGACATTACAAAGGTTGTTGGGTCTTCTCACATAGGTCGCCGACTTGGAGGGTCGCTTGGGATCGACGCTTGATTTCGACATTTCTGCTGAGGGTCGACCGCACGATTTGGTGGTTGCCTCACGATTCTCACGAGTGTGGGAGATCAGGTCTGCGTAGTTCCTACTTGATAAGATAAACGGCTTGACAAGTATTTGTTTGAGAAGTGTTTGTTTGAGAAGTGTTTGGTTTGAGTTTTTTGGGTTTTTGTTTGGTTTGACCGCACCATAAATGGCTGCCTACGTACTCCCATTGAAGAGGGGAGATCAGGTCTTTCGTAGTTCAGGCCTGATGAGCTGAAACCTGAATGACTTGATTTTTTGATTTCTTTTTTTTTTCTTTTTCTCTTTTTTTTTGTTTTTTTTTTGTTGTTTTTTTTCTTTTTTGTTTTTTTTTCTATACGTGCATGGAAAATAAAAAGCATACTGTGAAGGAAGTGATATCGTCCCAACATCTTCTAGAACTCACAGCTTTATCCCCTGGATCTACATCTTTTTGGCTAGTTGAGGTCTGATAGTCCAGTTGTCAGTGGTTGTGTTGCCTTCAAGGCTCACAACAGAGGTTACTTCTTGGTTTTGAATATCTTCACTTATGGCCATAACTTGATCGCTTCCTGGTTCAGTACATTCCTCAAGGATGCTTGAGCCGGACCCATCGCAAAAAGGTATAAAATCTTGATTCTTTGATGGGTTGGTTTCCCCGACAACCTCACCACCTTTTCCTTCATCCGTTCCTTCACGTTTTTCCTGGGCTTAAGAGGATTCGACCATGAAATCTCCCTCAAACTGTTGTCCCATTTCTTGCAAGAAACTTTCTTTTTTTGCTTTTTCCTCCTTGGAAAGGATCAGTATTTCCTCCGCATCATCCAAGGTTATAAGATCCGGAATGTGGTTGTCATCTTTGGACCATAGGATGTCTGATGTTGGCGGAAGAATCTCCTTTGTCATTTCCTACATTAGGATCATTCCATCTTGGGTTCTGCCTGAATTATCGCTCATAGCCTTCACCTTATTTGAACTACCTGTCTCGAGTGGACATCTTAAGCTTTTTATTGCCTTTTCGCCTTTTTTGGTCATGAGAATTTCTATCTCCAGCTCTCCATTTTCAAAGTGAGATCCCGGATTTTATGTCACAAAGCCCAAAGATTCCTCGGTCGTATGTCCAAGTGAGTTAGAATGGTAGAGACATATCTTGGTGGAATCATAGCTCTTTATCTTGGGATTTACAGGAGGCAGCAACTCAGTAATCCTTCCTTCACTTATCAGAAAGTGTAGCATTTCTTCATTGGATTTGCTTAGAGGGGTGAATTTTTAGACTCTTATGGAGGTTATTTGATCTTTCTTCTTTGAGAGTTCGCATTCCCCCAAGCAATTTTTCCATTGGCGAGGTCTGCTAGCAATTTTATCATCCCCCTTTTCTTGGCCTTCTGATAGTTGAGTGAAGAAATGCCTCGTATCCTGATGTTGGCGCACTATCAGCTTAGCTAGCAGATTTATTTGGTTCTGGATTGTCTCTAATTTTTGCATTACTATGATACCTTCCTCCGAGTTTTCCCACTTTGGGACATTTGTTATGTGCCTTTGGGGGTAGTCCTCTATCCTTCGTATGCACTTACGAATTAGATACATTTCAGCGCTTCCTGACTCGATCATGTTTACTTCACCGGTATCATGCTGCAAACGGAAGGTTGGTGTTGACATTCTGTTGATCAGGTTTCTGAACCACAATATTGCCACTTTCGATCAGATTTTAAATTTTATGCTTTAAGGACCAACAATCTTCTGTATCGTGTCCTGGAGACCATGAGTGGTAAACACATCTTTGGCTTGGATTATATCTTTTGCTCCCTGGTTCTAGAGGTGGAGCCAGTTTGGTAATTTTCTTGTGATCCATTAATATCGCTAATACATGTTCAAGGGAATCGCCTAGTGGAGTGAACACCCGATTTTCCGTTCTTTCAAATTTTCTTTTCCTATCTGGGTATTGGTTGAATGTAGCATGTTGTTGAAATGGCGTGATTTTTGTATTTTCCGAATGGGGGACCGTAGGTTGGTCTCCTAACTTGCCCCCTCGCATAACAAGGAATACATCTTCATTGCCTTTATCAGGTACACCCTTGGGATCGCTAGCATACTTTCCAGTCTGTATATGTTTGGCGACTGCTTCCAAGGCAAAGGAAGTCTTTAATCTTGCCTTCTTGAGCCCATCTCCGCCATTTCGCCGTGTTTGATCATTTTTCGAGAACGGCTTTCCTATGCCTGCTAGGATCCTCTCGTAGTACGGAGCCTCTTGGATATCAATAAACGTCATTACCATTTCAGCTTCTGTTATTGATGGAATAACTTGTGATGCTAGATGTCTCCACCTTTTGGCATATTCTCTGAAAGATTCAGTACTTTGCTTTTTGACTTTAGTCACTTGGTATCGATCAAAAGCCATTTGTGGATCGAAAACCCAGATTGATTTAGAAAGGCGTGGGCCAATTCTTCCCGCTTATGGATTTTGGCATTGTCAAGTCGGGTATACTGTGCTTTAGCCTCTCCAAAGGAGACTCTTTTGGAAAAGTCGCATTCGAGGCTTTCATCTTCAAAGATAAGATCCCGGTTCACCATGTACACTTTCGAGATGCGTGATAGGGATCGCCTTCCCCATTGTACTTTTCAAACTCGGGACTTTGAATTTGGCGGGATAATGAGCCCCGGGAATATGCA
Organism: Panax ginseng; assembly: GCA_020205605.1. Taxonomy (NCBI): domain Eukaryota; kingdom Viridiplantae; phylum Streptophyta; class Magnoliopsida; order Apiales; family Araliaceae; genus Panax; species Panax ginseng. The sequence goes on along the minus strand of CM035128.1, from coordinate 145,489,586 downwards.
AAGATCCGAATAGGTGACACTCCCATAATTTCAAGTCCCTTTGATTGAATTTAAGATGGTCTCTTCCATTTGTTGGACTTTCTTTCTTATATCCCCGCTCGATCATCCCTGAGATTTGTGATTTGTTTATTGGAATGAGGTTTAGGTATCTGGGTTTCCATCTTTTTACCAATACCTTGACTTCCCCCTGGTGTGGATGACTCTGGTTGAATAGGCATTGTTTGGCACTGGATTCCTCCATGTGCAGAGGATTCTGTGTGGATGGGTATTTGTGGACCATAAATAGATTGGTGTAGTTCTTTGAGCATAACAGCCAACTCTGTCATTTGATAGCTTAATTTTTCGAACTCTTCGTAAGAGACAGAAGTTGGATCAGGTTGGGCACTTTTATCCATGTCTGACTGTGGGCTTAATTCCCTTTTGGTCTTTGAACGGGAAACGGGATCAATTGCTTCCCTACAAAAAGACTTATGTAGTTTAGCCTTAGGGAATGTATAAATGTTACATACGATGTGATGTATCCATTTTAGGAATATTATCCTGTAAAACAGATGCAAACGGTTTATAGCATGTCAGGTTTTAATATGCATGTACACATGTTTCTTCATATTTTCCATTACATTGAGATTAACAAGTAATTGAAATTACAAGTAATTTAAATGGGAAAGTATGAAGAGACTTTCCTTCGCGTTTGGTTTATCAGAGGTTGACCTATATTAGGTTTACTCTCGCGGCTTTTTGGCATGAAGGTTCCCAGATCATCGCAATCTACTTGACGGGAAGTTAATTAGGTCTTTCAACTGGAGCGAATCTGGGTGGTGCCTTTCCTGAGCCTCGTTGGAATTAGTCTCCCTACGAGTCCAGTAATCAAACACCGACAGGATAGCCTCCTGGTGGAGGAACCACACAACATACATTCACATATAACGTGACTCACCGTTTATGAAAATGATGACATGTGGGAAGCACTAATATCACAGATAGATACAGTATAGTGCAGTAAGTAAAATGCATTCGTACACATTCATCATAAATATAAATGCAACATTCACACACAAGCATACAACAGTTTTAAAAAGCTTGTAATAGAGGCTTAAGCCCTCTTACTGGAGTCCCCAGCAGAGTCGCCACCTGTCGACGTCGGGATTTTTTAGTGTTAAAAAGCTTGTAATAGAGGCTTAAGCCCTCTTCTTTGGTGTTCTCATGTTAATGTGAGATTTGTTTGAAAAAATAAGTGAAAAAGGTCCGACATGTGTAATGTCAACGATTTGACTTTAAGAGTCGCCAGTTGGTGTATTTAACTGGTTGCACCAACGCAACCGAAAGGTTTGCACATTGACCCAGTGATATGACACTGCTAAACGGGTTTGTGAAACCGAGATTCATTTGAGTTCGGAGGCTTGATTATGCAGAGGGAAGGTGTTAGGCACCCCCCGACATCCGTGTTGCCACGGTGACTGCCACTTTTCAAGAAACTATTATATGAATGTGTGTGTGTGTGTGGATCAATGTGCAATTATTTGAAAGTAGTGCTATGCCTCGTTCGCACCTATATACAAAGGGTTTGAATTTATAGAAAAATTCAGTTTTAACCAGATATAGCAATGAAGTTTTGTAAAAAGAGGTTTTTCAAACCATGTGCTCAATAGTAATTGAGGCCTTTGATACTTCCATTTTATTATTAAATGTTCGGCTTGTTTGCTTTTATTTTTCGAGATGTGAAGCATCTTTGAGAAAATAATATACAGCAGTGCCGAACTCCTCATGGGCATGGCAACCATCCAAGGAAATTCAAACACTGTAAATAATGTACAAGCTGCTTACAGCTGAAAAAAGGTCCATCACGGGAATCGAATCTAGATTCAGTAGACTGAATCTGTGATCACATTGTTCCTAGGCTCACACGATACTACAGTTTGTATGGAAAGCAGTAAGCAGTTATATATATATAAGTTGTAAATATATATATACAGACATGATCAACCACCACGAAGCAACTCCATGGGGGATCAGAAATGTAAATATATAAAAGCGGTAAATATATATATATATATATGGACATGATTAACCACCACGAAGCAACTCCATGGGGGATCAGAAAATTAAATAAAGTAATAAATGCAATCAACTGCCACGAAGTAAACTCCAGGCAGGACGAAATGTAAATAAAGCAGTAAAAGCAATCAACCGCCACGAAGTAAACTCTAGGTGGGACGAAATGTAAATAAAGCAGTAAAAGCAATCAACTGCCACGAAGTAAACTCCAGGTAGGACGAAATGTAAATATATATATATATATATAAAAGCAGTAAACGCACCGGATATAAATCTGGGCTCATCGGATATGTTCGACAACAATTATATATATAAGTATATATATATATATATATATATATATATATATATATATAAGCAAATAAATGCACCTTGGATGTAAAATCCAGTGCTCATCGGATATGTTCGACAATAATTATATATATATATATATATATATATAAGCGTAAAATGTCTTGGATATAAAATCCAGGCTCATCGATATATAATAAACAACAATTATATATATAGTATATATATATATATATATATAAGCAAATAAACGCCCAGGACATAAGTTCAGGCTCAATCGAGGCATAACTCGATAATGTTAGTCCATAAATGAAATATATACATGTATAGGTATATATATACGAATGTAAATAAAACCACGAATCGAAGTCCGCAAACGCACACAACGCTGAATTTCAATGTGTGTATAACAATGTGTGCTAATATGAAAAGAAAGGCTTTATAGAATGTAAAGGCTTAACTTACGTTGGGTCGCTAATGTAGACTTCTATGACTTTATATGGATAAACACTCAACTCCATGGGATAAAAGTATAGCTATATGTGAGCTAACAAATGTTTAAACTGAGGAAACACTCAATATGGGTGTGATTGAGTAAATTGGACAGGTCTTCCTCACCTTTTCTCTCTCTTATCTCTCCCAAATGGCTGACCCCAAGGTCTATATTTATAGATCGATGGCATAGGTGTACTGCCAGCTGCAAGGCACCGCAGCTTGCACTCGCTACCGGTCGAGGTGTCCCCGCTTCATGCGTGTCCCGTCGTCTCAAGACGTGCATTTGTGCTTCGTAATGTCCGCTCGAACTTGCAGAACTTCAATCCGAGCATCCGAACGAGGTATATAAGACCTTCTTCTGACTGTTTTTGTCGAGAGTTATGAAATGACATGGGATTTGCCCTTTTTAATTCCAGGAAGATGGGTCCATGACCGAAATAGCATTCTTGGGTCTCCGCCGAGCAATTCGATAAGTCGCTTTTGCGTAGTTTCGCATTCAAGGTTAAGATATGGTTCTTGTGGGACTTCTTTTGAAGAGATTTGAGTTGAAATGAGTGTATTTGACTTGAAGTGAAGTTGAGTCAGCAAAATGACCATTTTGCCCCTCCTGGGGTTATCTCCGGTTTTCGTACAATTATAGCGGGTTTTTCCCAGGGTTATCTCTGAGATTAACATGTTGTTGAATCTGAATGTACTCAGGGATATCTCTGAGGTTGGAATTGATGTTGTGGTCCTCCAGGATTACCTCTGGAGTGTGAAAAAGACACTTTTGCCCTCCTGCATAGTTAGTAACAGGAAAAGAAAAATTTCGAGTGTCTACAACATGTTTAATAATTCAAATTGAATTACTGATTCGAAAAATATACATTCGTAGAATAACTGTTATTGGATATTCATATCCGTAGAAGCTAATATTGACAGTTTAGATAATTCCTGTTTATTGTCGAATTATGTTGAGAAATGTCTTAGCCAATTATTCTTGTTAGACGAACATTTGTTAGAACTTGATAGGTTCGAGAAGAGAATTCAATTATTATTGATAGATTGATGCCAATTATTTCGGCTAGATCGAGAAGTAACTAGAAATTGAAATCACAGTATTTCGTTGTTAAATCAAAATCTTGATTCTGAGACTGAGAAGAACAACCTTTTTTATAAAGGGAATATTTTATTGGTCGATATTCTTATTCTTTATGCCGCGATTAAGTATTATGCGTAATATAGGTATAATAAAAGTCGATCACTTTATATACTTGCGGAGAGGGGTATGATTTAATCTTTATGGTTATCTCGATACACCTGGGTATATCAAAGTATAACTTTGATAGTTACTCGAGAAGAGAAGTTCAAGATCCAATGGATCGCTCAGTATAAATCTGGAAAACATTCCACTTTGATATTTCATAGAATTAATTCTTGATTATTCATTTGAATATCGTAGAAAACCTTGAAAGCGTTGTACTCTTTCATTATCAGATTATTGTTGCATAGAAAGCGAGAAGACTTGTTATTTATTCCTATACATTTATCGTATGTCTTAACTTGCGGGGCAAACTTGTTGCTCACCCTTGCTATATATAAAACTTTTCAGCTAGGGACGAAGTTGTAGAAGGTGCTGCGAAGAAGAACAAAGGAAAAGGCATAGTGATAAACTAATATAATGAACATTATTATTATTATGTTGTATTGTAAACCCTTTTTATATATCTAAGGGGTATGTTTGTAATGTTAAGGTTAGTAGACCTGGGACTTATGTATTAACAACATATGTTAATGAGTTATGTATTCCTATTTATATTTGAGCGGGTAGTTAGATGTTATTATATTGTGGATCGTGAGCACCAAACTCTGGGGTCAGGTAACCCGGATTTGGGGGCGTCACATGTTGGTATCAAAGCTGTAGGTTGTAAACCTTAAGTGGGGTGGGGAAAACCCTAGGAATATAACCATAAGCGAGATAGAGAATACTCATTTAGAGTACTAAGTGAGGGATTGTCGAAGCGCATCAATAGTGAGATATGTGGACACATAGTGTGAGAAGTTTGTACTGGTAAAGTACTAATCAAGTTGTTTAAATTGATTGTAGGATGTCGGGAGAAGATAAGATGAGTACGGAGATGCCAGCGGCTGTCGCACCAGTGCCAGTAGTCGAGGTGCCAGTATAGAGTGAGTCAGTGGAAGAAGTAGGAAAAGATGAACCCGTGGTTAATCTCAGGAGTGATCGTGATGATTATCACGAGATGTATCTGAGTAGTGATGAGGAGGCGGAGTCTAAAGAAGCTAAGATGGAGTTAAAGAATAAGATCAAAGTAGGAGAACAAGATCAACTATCTGTAGAAGTCCAGGAACTCCGGAGTAAAGTATTTCTCTTGGAGGAGCTGTGGAAGACGGAGCAAGCGTTACGCGAAATGACTGAAGAACAGAACGAGCTGAAGGCGCGGGTGGAGAAGATGAAGACTGAAGGTGATGGATCATCTAAAGGAGCTAGCAAAAAAGACAAGAAGAAGAGAAAGAGGGACAACAACAGCGACAACTATAAAAATTCAAACCCGAAGAAGAGGCCAGCTTGCAGCAAGTGTGGAAAGACTCACGCAGGAGAATGCATGATGTGGAAGAACGTGTGTTTCAACTGTAAGCAGGAAGGACATATTTCTTTACATTGTCCTAAGCCGAACATGAGGAAGTGTTTTTCATGTGGACAAACGGGTCACGGATTCAACAAGTGTCCCAACAAGAAGAAGACTGGTGAAGGGAGTGGGCAGTAGATAGTTTACGTTTGAGCGCTAGTATCTTTAGGTAGTAAGTTATGATATTAAGGGTTGTAATATCGAGAATGATGTGTAAACATATGTAAATATATATGTTTTTATGAATGAAATATTTATTTTCTATATGAATATAAGATTAAAATTAATTTGTGAGTTCTTAAAACTCATACTTATGGTAAGTTCATGACTCATAATTATATGAAATATTTTGAACCCCTCAGCGAATGGACACCAAAGGTCTGACTAGGATAAGTTCATACACTCATATAATTGTGGCAAGTTTCTAAACTCATAAGTGTGGTAAGTTTGATGAACTGGGATTAGATATGTGAATATGGTAAATGGCAACTTTTTGTGTAAAGTTGGAGAATTGCAACTTTTTGTAAAGTTGAGTATGTTAATCCTAAAATTATTTTAAAAGGGATAGTAATATGTGTTAAGTACTATATGTACTATGTGCTATTTGAATAAATATGCGATTATATGAGAACTATGTGTTGAATTCTTATTGTGTTAAGAATTTGTATAGAGAAAGAGAATTAATATAAGATTTTTATTTAAATCAGATCATGCCGCCTAGACGACAGAATTGAAACCAATGAGAAGAACAGTCAGTGAATAACGAAGGAGGTCAAGCGGACCCAATGCAGAATTTCGTAGACATGCTAGCCCAAGCTATGGAAAATAGAGCTTCAGCCGTAAGAGGAAGAGCGAGGAATCAGCTAACCGACAGATTGGCAAACTTCAAAGACTTTAAAGCAGTAGGAACGCCTGAATTCAAAGGGACCACAGATCCGATTGAAGCCCAGACTTGGGTGAAGGAAATGGAGAAAGCATTCGTTATTGCGAGGGTGGAAGAAGAACAGAAGACGACTTTTGCAACATACTTGATGAAGGGAGAAGCCAATTACTGGTGGGAGACTAATCAGGCACGAGCTGGTACAGCTATAGTAACTTGGACCAGATTCAAGGAATTATTCTTTGAAAATTACTTTTCAACAAGTATGCAAGAACGAATGGAAATCAAGTTTCTAGAACTAAAGCAGGAGAATATGTCTGTTTCTAAATACGCTGCTAAATTTAATGAATTAGCGAGATTTGCACCTCATCAGGTGGACACGGAAGCAAGAAAGGCAAGAAGATTTGAGAATGGACTAAAGCCAGGGATATACAACAAGGTGGCGATATTGCAGATCAACATGTTTGTGACTTTGTTGGAGAAAGCGTTAATTGCTGAAGGAGGGAGCGAAGCTGCATCTCGATTTCATCAGGAAAAGAAGAAGAAGACCAATGACGGAGGAAGTAGTGGTGGTACTAATCAGAATAAAAGAAAGTGGAGTGAGAATACCCAATCGGGTAGCAAAACTGAAGAGAATAGGAAAGGGAGAGAACCCTGTGCAACATGTGGAAAGAACCATGCAGGAGTTTTTCTGAAGAAGAAGGGAGCCTGTTACAACTGTGGTCAAGAGGGACATCTGTCACCCAACTGTCCCAGTCCGAAGAAGATACAAGGTTGTTATGCTTGTGGATCAACTGATCATCTGGTTAGAAACTGTCCAAAGAGGAATGTTGAGAAGGAAAGTGTCAACAAAGGACCCGGTGGTGGAACTTTGGCAATTCGAGGACCTGCACAGCCAGGAAGATCAATCGCCCGTACATTCAACATGACGGCGCAGGATACGGTGGCTGATCAGGAAGTGGTGACAGGTAACGATTTCATTTAGAAATTTAATTAAGCAAGAATTATGAGTCAGATATTTCTGTGAACTATTTTCTTTTATAGATTCAAGTCACAAGTTAGAATTTGAAACACAAATTAATATTGTGTTGATAAAAATGAATTGATGATACAACTTTAAAAGATTGTAGAGAATAAGAAAGCGGTGATTCCGAGGACAGAATCCTTTTAAGGAGGGGTGAATGTGATAACCCGGGATTTCGAATAATCCAAATTTCACGAATAATTTTTTTTTATTTAATATTGACTATTAATATTGTACTGTGTATCTATGATACGAGTCTCGAGAATTAGTCAATTTGTGTATTAACTGAGAAATTAGAGTAGAGTTGTGCTTAACAGCTTTAGAAAACCCTAACCCTAATTTCTGGATAGGGATTCGGTAGAAAATTCAATTAAAATAATTGTATCGATGAATACGTGTTGGTGCTATATAGAAATTTTGATCAATGAATGATCGGATAAGGTTTAAAATTAATAAACCCTAATAAGAGATTAAAAACCCTAATCTCGAGATTAGAAACTGATGAGTGAGTTTTATACACATGAATTGGATATATTCGGGCTTAATTTATTGTTGTTCTCAAGTCTTTTAGGATGTTTTTATGTTTTTGTGTCTATTCAAGCATGTTTTATATTGTTTTGTAGGATTTGGGACAAAAGTTATATGGATCGACGTTCGGGGTGGCTAGATTCGCGTTTTCGGCTTGCCATTTACATAGCAGTCACTTCAGAGCCAATTTGACTATAGCTCCAAACCTTATTTCGAAACACTCAAAGAATGAACGTTGTAGATCTACTTTTCCTCTTTCCGAAACATCTTGAATCATTGAAATCGGAGTTCGGACGAAGAAGTTATGGTCATTTTCCCAAAGGATCTTGGAGCAGAAAATGTCACAACTTGTAACAGCGCTGGGGCGCTATTCTTAGTTCATTTTGTAGCGCCGGGGTGCTATAAGGCAGTGTCTGAGCATCAAGCCCAGTGCTGGGGCGCTGGGGAAGAGGTTGGTGATGGCCTGGACGCGTTTTGGGCGAATTTTAACACCTTTTTGACTCCAAATTGGATTGGGTTTGTTCCAAAACTAAAAATTAGACTTCTAACCTATAAATACATGATGTAAGGCATAAAATAAAAGGGGATTACATAGCTTAGCCTAGATTAAACACCCCTTTAGATTAGAACATAACCCTAGTTCTTATTAGTTTTGGAGATTGAAGCAACTTGGAGACCATCAAGATCAAGAAGCGAGAGCAAGAGGGGAGCATCGATTTCTTTGACAATTGATTCTATTCTCTTCTCTCATCCTACTTTTATCTTTTAATGTCTATTCAATTGTGGATTCTTAGTTTTAATTCATTAATTATGAACTAACTTTTTTATTAAGATTTCAATTGAACCTTTTATGGCTATAAATTAGTTATTTAATTTATTCCAATTATTTGTGTCAAAGTGAGTTGTTTATCTTGCCTTATGCTTATTGATTAATTATCTGATCAGTAATTACTTTGTTACTCTAGAAGGAATTGGAAGAGGAATTCTAGGGTTAGAACTGGGCATGGTGACATGTGACTTAGTTATTTGCACAGTGAATAATTAGGTTTGTGAATAGAATGGAAATATCTTTTCGTCGCATGTAACACATAAGGAATTGGGATTGTAACGAGTTTAATTCAATTGTTTTGCATAGGAATATAGCAAAATTAATCTGGATTAAATAGAAGGCAATTGATCACTTGGAAAAGGGCTTTTGGCATTTGAGAATTCCTGTTAACAATTCAGTAGACATAATAATTGGGATAATAAGATAATTGATTTATAGTTCATAATTGGGGATATTGGAGTCTTAATCCTTATTTACCTGAATTCAATCAAATCTTAGTTTTGTTTATTTGCTTTCTTTTAGACTAATCTCTTTTAATTGTTTAATTTAGTTTTCTTAATTAGAAAATTCACAATTTGTAATTGTTTAAATAAAATTGATTTGGTTAAGAGTTAGTATTTGATAATTTTTATTAAATAATTCTCGTGGAACGATACTCTACTTTCACTTTATTACTTGTTGAATCGTGTATACTTGCATTTATTCATTGATTGTGAAATCGATCAACAAGTTTTTTGGCGCCATTTCTTGAGAATTAATTTAATAATTATTTACCAATATTAATTTCAATCAAATTAGTCTTAATTTAAACATTTTTATTTTTATTTTATTTTCATTCTCTTCCTATATTTCTCTCTTTTTAGGTACCATGGATGACTTTGCGTATCAATGGCCATACACGAACGTGACTCAACCAAGGGGAATGGAGATTGACAGACTCGCGACACTTTCCGCAATGTCAGCACAAATTAAAGAACTTTCGAGGAAGTTGGACGTTATCTCATCCCAACAGAGTCGAAGCATGGCAGTTATGTGTGACTATTGTGCTGGCAATCACCCGAGTAATCAATGCACCATCAATCTTGGGCCAGTACAGTATGGTGGTAACTACCTCAATCAGTATGCATATGATAATTATGAACAAGTTTGGGGGTATCACCCGAATTTTTCATGGAGTAACAATCAAGATCAATTTTATGCTCCAAGTCCAACATACCCACCGGATTTCTCGTGTCCACCTCCACTACAACAGGAAGAACATTCAAATTGGGAGGAAGCCTTGGAAAAAGTTATTAAAGCTTCTGAAAAGAAACACGAGGAACATGAAAAGAAACTTAATCAAATGGAGCTGAGTATACAAAGTCAGAATGCATCGATCAAGAATATGGAAAATCAATTGGAATGAGATATAAGACATGCGTTAAAACAATCGCCTTCAATACACTTGGCTCTATGACATGGATAACGAGGACCGATGATGAGCCCGATGGTGAGCCCGAGCCAAATCTACAACCTGGATGAGCCACGAGATGAAAAAGAGGAGACAAGGGGGATAATGGCAACAAGGTTTCAAGAACTAATTGTGAGAACCAATGATGATGAGCCAATGTTATTTATGCCTCAAGTGCCTTCTCCTCCACAGCTTCAAGAGTCCTGTTAGATTTGCAAAACCTTGTCCGATTGGTAGTCATGTCGCTTAAGAATACTCTCGTGATGTAAAAGCAAGTACACCTTCAAACCATGGTGCGATGAAGTCGGAGAAGATAGAAGAAGAAATTGTTGTGTCCGACAAGCCTCTATGCCGTAATATATTAGCGTATTACAATGGAGAAACCACCTAGATCTTTGGACGTTCTTGAATGTGATCTTATCTCAAGAAAGCATTCTAGGTGACTTTAATACAATGACTATTACAAATGGGAACCTACCAAAAGCTATATTATTTTCGATGGATGGAGGGTTTCTCAACTTTCGAAGAGGAATTGGGATTGTAACGAGTTTAATTCAATTGTTTTGCATAGGAATATAGCAAAATTAATCTGGATTAAATAGAAGGCAATTGATCACTTGGAAAAGGGCTTTTGGCATTTGAGAATTCCTCATAACAATTCAAGAGAGATATAATAATTGGGATAATTGGATAATTGATTTATAGTTCATAATTGGGGATATTGGAGTCTTAATCCTTATTTACCTGAATTCAATCAAATCTTAGTTTTGTTTATTTGCTTTCTTTTAGACTAATCTCTTTTAATTGTTTAATTTAGTTTTCTTAATTAGAAAATTCACAATTTGTAATTGTTTAAATAAAATTGATTTGGTTAAGAGTTAGTATTTGGTAATTTTTATTAAATAATTCCTCGTGGGAACGATACTCTACTTTCACTTTATTACTTGTTGACCGTGTATACTTGCACGTATTCATTGATTGCGAAATCGATCAACAAGTTTTTGAGTTTTTATGTGTTTGTGTCTATTCAAGCATGTTTTATATTGTTTTGTAGGAACTGGGACAAAAGTTACATGGATCGACGTTCGGGGTGGCTAGATTCGAGTTTTCGGCTTGCCATTTACATAGCAGTCACTTTAGAGCCAATTTGAGTATTTCTATGGACCTTATTTAAAGAATGTCTGGATAGCATTGACTGCATAAAGTCAAATAAAAGACCAGAAACAAGCGCTTATCGGGAGGCAACCCAAGTTCAATTTTTATTTTTAATTTTTATTAAGTTTTATATTAGTAGTTTGAATTTGCATTTATTTAGGATTTAATAAAATTGCTTCTATCATGGTTTTACAGAGTGTTATTCAAGTCAAATACAAGAGTGGTGCCCAATTTGTTCCATGTGCTTAAATTTTATTCTCCAAACTTAGCGGACAAGGAGGAAGATTGCTATATTTTCGTGGAAGTCCTCTCGCTTTAATTTTTTCTATCAGAGCCATTGAGGACAATGTCTAGTTTAAGTTTGGGGGCATTTTAGTGTCGTATTGCATATAGTTAGTTATTTACATTGTAGTTCGTTATGCTTTCGGGTTATTTACATTTAGTTTTTGCATTCAGTTTTTTTGTTTAAAAAAAAAATTTATTTTAAAAATCGCAAAAATAATAGTTAGCTTACTGTGTTTGTTGCGTTTAGTTTATATTTGCATGATTCCAACTGTTAGATAGTAAAAGTCTATTTTGGCCAATGATGAGACTGAAGTTAAGTAGATAAGTATAGTATTGAATATTCAGGCTTTGATGTGATTTCTTGTTATGAATTGAATCTTTTCCCGTTTGAAACTAGTATAATCAAAGTTAAGACGTTAATAATGAAATATGTTAACGATTAAGTTTAAATTAATACATAATGGATTTTTAAGGATAATACTAGTTTGAAGGAATGAAAGACATGAATAAAGTGAGATGGCTAAATTTAGATAAAAACTTAAGTTTGGGGGAAAATTTGGGATATATAAGCTTCGCTTAAAAAAAAAAAAAAAAAAAAAAAAAGAAAAAAAGAAAGAAAAAAAATAAAAAAAAATTACCGTGGCTAGTTTTGTTTCGAGGCCTTTGTTACTTGAGTAAGTACGCTCAAGGGTATCTTAAAACCTAGCGCCTAAGGTCTTATATGGTTTGGGAGTCGCTGGTCAAAAGCTCGCTAAGGGTGACACATCATTAGCCTAATGGAATGAGACATCGCATACCATGGTTAAAAAAAAGTAAAAAAAACAATAATAAACGGGAAAACAAAGAAGAAGCCCCCCGTAATGAAAAGTAAAGCATAAGTATCCTTGATTGGACTCTTGAACTTAGTGGATGTTTGAATTTTGTTGGATTTAGCTTGTTCGTGAATTTTGTGAGTTTGCACCGTATGATGCCTTCAAGATATCTATTATGTCTTAAATTTGATTTTATATCGCTTAGCATTGTTGTGGAGCACACACGCACTATATCGCTGATAAATATCCTAAGATTTGATGATTGATTGGGAAATTACCGATTTGTTTTAATATGATGTATTATCATGTTTACTTGATTTCTAAGGCGCTAGGTTGAATAGACTTGTTTCTCGCTCATTACTTTTGGAGTCGTAGGCATATAGATTAGTTTCATTACATTGCATTGCATAACATTTTTGTGTTTTTGCTTGAAGACAAGCAAAGGTTTAAGTTTGGGGGTATTTGATGAGTGAGTTTTATACACATGAATTGGATATATTCGGGCTTAATTTATTGTTGTTCTCAAGTCTTTTAGGATGTTTTTATGTTTTTGTGTCTATTCAAGCATGTTTTATATTGTTTTGTAGGATTTGGGACAAAAGTTATATGGATCGACGTTCGGGGTGGCTAGATTCGCATTTTCGGCTTGCCATTTACACAGCAGTCACTTCAGAGCCAATTTGACTATAGCTCCGGACATTATTTTGAAACACTCAAAGAATGAACGTTGTAGATCTATTTTTCCTCTTTCCGAAACATCTTGAATCTTCGAAATCGGAGTTCGGACGAAAATGTTATGGCCATTTTCCCAAAGGACGTTGGAGCGAAAAATGTCGATCTTGTAACAAATACGGGCGCTATTCTTAGTTCATTTTGCAGTGTGTGGGCACTATAAGGCAAAGTTGTCTCGAGCATCAAGCCCAAAGTCATGCGCTAGGGAAGAGGTTGGTGATGGCCTTCGACGCGCTTTTGGCTAATTTTAACACCTTTTGACTCCAAATTGATTGGGTTTGTTCCAAAACTAAAATTTAGACTTCTAACCTATAAATACATGATGTAAGGCATAAAATAAAAGGGGATTACATAGCTTAGCCTAGATTAAATACCCCTTTAGATTAGAACATAACCCTAGTTCTTATTAGTTTTGGAGATTAAAGCAACTTGGAGACCATTGAAGATCAAGAGCAAGAGCAAAAGGGGAGAATCAGATTTGCTGACAACAGATTCAATTCTCTTCTCTCATCCTACTTTTATCTTTTAATGTCTATTCAATTGTGGATTCTTGGTTTTAATTCATTAATTATGAACTAACTTTTTTATTAAGATTTCAATTGAACCTTTTATGGCTATAAATTAGTTATTTAATTTATTCCAATTATTTGTGTCAAAGTGAGTTGTTTATCTTGCCTTATGCTTATTGATTAATTATCCGATCAAGAATTACTTTGTTACTCTAGAAGGAATTGGAAGAGGAATTCTAGGGTTAGAATCGGGCATGGTGACATGTGACTTAGTTATTTGCACAAAGGAATAATTAGGTTTGTGAATAGAATGGAAATATCTTTTCACCGCATATAACACATAAGGAATCGGGATTAGAACGAGTTTAATTCAATTGTTTTGCATAGGAATATAGCAAAATTAATCTGGATTAAATAGAAGGTAATTGATCACTTGGAAAAGGGCTTTTGGCATTTGAGAGTTCCTCATTAACAATTCAAGAGACATAATAATTGGGATAATTGGATAATTGATTTATAGTTCATAATTGGGGATATTGGAGTCTTAATCCTTATTTACCTGAATTCAATCAAATCTTAGTTTTGTTTATTTGCTTTCTTTTAGACTAATCTCCTTTAATTATTTAATTTAGTTTTCTTAATTAGAAAAATAACGATTTAAGATTGTTTAAATAAAATTAGTTTGGTTAAGAATTAGTACTTGGTGATTTTTATTAAATAATTCCTCGTGGGAACGATACTCTACTTTCACTTTATTACTTGTTGACCGTGTATACTTGCACGTATTCATTGATTGTGAAATCGATCAATAGAAACCCTAACGCACAGTTAGAAACCCTAATCGGAAGTTGGGAAACCCTAATTTCATATTCGGGATTCCTAAACCCTATTTAGGCAACCCTAATCCAAATTAGAAGGCCTAATATATTTATTAAACACTAATATGATTAGGAAAACCTAATTTAATTAGGAAACCCTAATTTTAGTTTTAAACTTTTTATTTTCTAATTTCAAAACCCTAATTTGGAAATCCTAGAAAGTTAAAGTTATAAAACCTAAGGGTTTGTGCAAATGTCAAGTGTACCATTAAATTTAGAATACAAATGACAAAAATACCCTTTTTACATTTTTAATGAGATAACTTGTAAATATTGCACAACCTTTAGTTGGTGACCAACTAAAGGCAGCCAATTGACTTTTATCTCAGCCAAAAACTGATCGAAATCGCCACCTAGTATGTGAGCATTCATTGAATCAAATACTTAAGTGATAAAGAGAGAGAAAGTCTCAAAATTTACTCATTTTGCTATCTTGCTCTCACCCACTCTCTCTCTCCCTCACCAAGACATCCGAAAATAGCAAGTATATCATTCCTAAAAATAGCCCTTTGATCAACCAAGATCAGTTAGGAAGATCAAGATTAAGAATTTAAGCTAGAAGGTATAAAACCCTACTTCACTTTGATCTTGTATGCTTGGTCGAAATTTGTGTTTTTGTGTTTTTATAAGTGTTATATAATATTTTTAGTTGATCTATGTTGATCCATGAGGGATCCATAGCATCAAATGGCTTTAAAATTGTGTTTTTCAAAAACTACCCAAGAACAAAATTTGTGGTCTGACAAGCTAATGTCAGGAGCCACATATTCTTGTTCGTTTATGGTTTTTGATGTTTTAAAGTTGTTATGTATAGCTTGTAATGTAGTCTTTAATTTGCAAGTGGAATCGGTATCATTTGATGTCTGGATTTAAAGTTATTAACTCATTAAAACTTGGCTGACCGCAATGACCGGTCAAAATATGGGCAACCCAGAAAGTTTAAAACCATGTCTGACAAGCTTTTCTAAGTCACGGATCTGTCAGATACAATGTTGTTTGATGATGTATTTGTAATCAATTTGTAGCTCGTTAAAAGGACTATAAATCTATGCCTTAAGATTTCTTATATCATCAAAATATCAATCGTAGCAAGTGGTCAAAGTAGACCACTCGCACTGATTTTGTAATTCTGGAATTTCCAGAAAAGTGCATGAACAAGCCTTCTGACATACTTTGACCGTACTAATTCTGGAGATTGAGATGTTGTTTAACTGTGATGTTGCTTTATAAATGTTCATTGATACATGTTCTATATAATAGAATCATAATATCGATCATTTGATGATAAGAACCAAGATTAAAATGAGTTATAAAGTGCCTGGTCGACACTATCTGGGTTTCTGGGTTACCCAGAAAACCCAGATTTGGTCTGACGGAACCTTTGTGAGATTAGATCTTCGTAATGTGTGGTTAATTGACTCGGGTGATGATTCTAACTTGTAGTAAAGACTACATATCTACTACAAATTAGATGCAAAAGAAAGCCTGTAAACACATCGATCGAAATTGTAAGTGGTCAAACATGACATGTTAAACACTAGTCGCCGTTGTTCTTGAGCTCAAGAACACCAACAACGACGCTTAGTGTCGCTAAAGGTCTTTAGCGACGGTTTTATTATTTTCTAATTTCTGATTTTCCAAAAATTAATTAAAAATAGAAATAAATTATAAAAATTATTAAAAATGGTTTTAAATTATGAAAAATAATTTTTGACCAATTGGAATATTTTTATTTAATATTTATAATTATTTAAATATTAAAGGTATTTAATTTATTTAATTAGTGTATTAAATAAATTAGAGAAAAATGATTTAATATTATGGAAAATCATTTTAAATAAAAATAATCTATTTAAATATATTTTGAGTTATAAAATATAACTTTTAATATTTTTAAAGAATTTCCATTAATAATCTAATATTAATTGTATTAGATTTATTTAATTAGTATATTAAATAAATGAGTTAAAAATGATTTTAATATTTTAAAAATCATTTTAAATGAGAATAAAGTGTTAGAAATTTTTGAAATTATAAAATATAATTTTCAATATTTTTAGAGAATTCTCATTAATAAATTAATATTAATGATATTAGATTTATTTAATTATTATATTAATTAAATGAATTAAAAATGATTTTATTGATTTAAAAATCATTTAAAAATGAGAAAAATGATTTAAAATATTTTAAGTTATAATTAATAACTTTTGATATTTTGATGATAATTTCATTAATATATTTAAATTTTAATGGTGATGATTTAAAAATGATCGGCAAAACGCACACAACGCGACTCTCAATGTGTATAACAAAGGTGTGCTAATATGAAAAGAAAGGCTTTATAGAATGTAAGAAGGCTTACAAGCACGCCAATGTAGACTTCTATGACTTTATATGGATAAACACTCAGCTCCCGCCGAATAAAAGTATAGCTATATGTGAGCTAACAGATGTTTAAACTGAGGAAACACTCAATATGGGTGTGTATAGAGTAAATTGGACAGGTCTTCCTCACCTTTTCTCTCTCTTATCTCTCCCAAATGGCTGACCCCAAGGTCTATATTTATAGACTGATGGCCGCAGTGTACTGCATGTGTACTGCTACCGGGTCGAGGTGTCCCCGCTTCATGGTCCCGCCGCCTCAAGTACATGTATTTGTGCACTGTAATGTCTACTCGAACTTGCAGAACTTCAATCCGAGCATCCGAACGAGGTATATGAGACCTTCTTCTGACTGTTTTTGTCGAGAGTTATGAAATGACATGGGATTTGCCCTTTTTGATTCCAGGAAGATGGGTTCATGACCGAAATAGCATTCTTGGGTCTCAGTCAGGCAATTCGGTAAGCTGTTTTGCGTAGTTCGCGTTCTGAAGTTAAGATATGGTTCTTGTGGGACTTCTTTTGAAGAGATTTGAGTTGAAATGAGTGTATTTGACTTGAAGTGAAGTTGAGTCAGCAAAATGACCATTTTGCCCCCTCCCGGTTATCTCCGCCAGTGATAGCTTATAGCGGATTTTTCCCAGGGTTATCTCTGAGATTAACATGTTGTTGAATCTGAATGTACTCAGGGATATCTCTAAGGTTGGAATTGATGTTGTGGTCCTCCAGGATTACCTCTGGAGTGTGAAAAAGACACTTTTGCCGTCCTGCATAGTTAGTAACAGGAAAAGAAAAATTTCGAGTGTCTACAACATGTTTAATAATTCAAATTAAATTACTGATTCGAAAAATATACATTCGTAGAATAACTGTTGTTGGATATTCATATCCGTAGAAGCTAATATTGACAGTATAGATAATTCCTGTTTATTGTCGAATTATGTTGAGAAATGTCTTAGCCAATTATTCTTGTTAGACGAACATTTGTTAGAACTTGATAGGTTCGAGAAGAGAATTCAATTATTATTGACAGATTGATGCCAATTATTTCGGCTAGATCGAGAAGTAACTAGAAATTGAAATCACAGTATTTCGTTGTTAAATCAAAATCTTGATTCTGAGACTGAGAAGAACAACCTTTTATAAAAAGGGAATATTTTATTAGTCGTATATTCGGCCTTTGCGCGCGATTAAGTATAATACATAATATAGGGTATAATAAAGCTGATCACTTTATATACTTGCAGAGGGGTATGATTTAATCTTTATGGTTATCTGATACACCTGGGTATATTAAAGTATAACTTTGATAGTTACTCGAGAAGAGAAGTTCAAGATCCAATGGATCGCTCAGCATAAATCTGGAAAACATTCCACTTTGATATTTCGTAGAATTAATTCTTGATTATTCATTTGAATATCGTAGAAAACCTTGAAAGCATTGTACTCTTTCATTATCAGATTATTGTTATGTAGAAAGCGAGAAGACTTGTTATTTATTCCTATATATTTATCGTATGTCTTAACTTGCGGGGCAAACTTGTTGCTCACCCTTACTATATATAAAACTTTTCAGCTAGGGATGAAGCTGCAGAAGGTGCTGTGAAGAAGAACAAAGGAAAAGGCATAGTGATAAACTAATATAATGAACATTATTATTATTATGTTGTATTGTAAACCCTTTTTGTATATCTAAGGGGTATGTTTTTAATGTTAAGGCTAGTAGACTTGGGACTTATGTATTAACAACATATGTTAATGAGTTATGTATTCCTATTTATATTTGAATGGGTAGTTAGATGTTATTATATTGTGGATCGTGAGCACCAAACTCTGGGGTCAGGTAACCCGGATTTGGGGGCGCCACAGTAGAGGTGGTGGGCGAATTTGGTAGAGATTGAGGAGCTAATAGGTGAGTTCTTGAGTGAATTCGTGGGATGATGGGTTTGCCAAGTTCGATTTATGTTTAGAAGAAGTAGAGAAGTGGAGTGACTGAATTTAGTTTGAAGAAATTAGAAGTGGGGAAGACTTAGTCATGAAACGTTTAAAAGTTTCTGTTGACTCTGCATTTCACCGGGGTGGGGTATTTGAATTATATAGGCTCACTCAAGCGAAACATGGACAGAGAGCTCTCTCGTGCGAAGGTGGGTGCCAAATTGATTGGGCACGCCGGGCTAAAGGTCTATTCTCAAAAATGACTTTGATTTTTCAATTTCTTCACCTCAAACCCATGTCCAATAACATCCTAAACACCTAAAATCCATTAGAACACTAAATATGACATAGCATCATGAAGATTGAGTAAGTAATATAAAAATTACTGAAAATCATGAACTAACTAACTAGCTATTGTACCAAAATAAACTAAGTGATACTAGGATTATGAATTAAGCTACAAATTGAATAACATAACATAAAAATACTGTAAATGGAAAGAAAGTTGGGTTGCCTCCCAATAAGTGCTTGTTTTTGAATCACAAGATCTGGTTCGGGAGACACTAGCCACGATGGAGGCTCGTCTTTAGGAGCTAGTAAGTTGTCTGAACTAGGATTTAAATTTATCTCAAGATGAGATAGTTTATGTTTATTGACTCAGTTCTTTTAATTATTATAGATGCAACTCATCGATGACACCGAGACACGAACCTTGGTATCTTTGGTCGTCCGCCGACATCTCCACTTACAGTACTAGTGGATGTCACTTTTGGACAATAAGTGTTAATCAATTGGCATAAGCCAAAATTTAATATTTCTTTCAGTTATTGCAAAACACAATTAACGTATCTCACATATTGTAATATTTTCACTGTAGTATACTAGACCCGATCGCTAAGTATACATTACACGTGATCTGCTTGATGCACCTCCCGAACGGGTGCATGTGCTTGACTCGCAAGTGTACCATTAAGTATACTTACTCGCTAAGTATACATTATTGATGCTATGTTATATATATTTTTTCAAGATCTAGCCATCGACAGCGTCCGAGAGCAGCTATTGGACCATTTCATTTTAGGCACTACCTTGGACGATAAGTTATTCCAGAGGCTCATCGTGGCGGTGTTAAATAGGTAGGTTCCATACCAATCCGGTGTTTCTTCGTTAGCACCGCTAGCAGAGTCGCCTTCACCAAATTTCTTCAGAGGTTCTAGCTGGGGGCCTCCAGAAGGGTACTGAGGCTACTGCAGGAGTAGTTCGATGTGTTGGGTGACGAGATGCTCCGAATAATGGTTACCCTCTTAGAGCAGGCTTTTCGTCAGCCCCCGCCTACTCAAGTATTCTGCATGTTATGTTATTTTCATTAGTCTGCATGTTTATGTTATTTTTATTATTCTTTATGTTTATGTTATTTTAATTTAACAATAATATCTTTTTATTTCTCACATATATACGGACTAATGATTTTTATTTTTAATTTTATGAACAGGGTGGAGATGGCGATGGCGAGGGGACTGAGATTGGGACTGGGAGTGGGAGTGAGACCGGCGATGGCGATAGCAAAGGTGATGGCGATGGCGATGATCATACTAGTTTATATACTCATTTGTCATTCATTCATTTGTACTTATTAGTGTAGTCTTTGAAAGTGTTGTAAATTGTATATACATTATGGAACATTCGTTAATATTTGAAATTGTTGATGGGTTAGTATATTATTGTAATTATTGATGAGTTAGTAGATTATTTGTAATTGTTAGTTTAGTTTATATATTTGGCGAATATATATGTTGAATGACAGGAAATAGTACTGTTATTGGGCTGAAACAGGTTGCAGGTACAAAAATATTGGGTTTAAACACTTGGAACCTGAAATTTTAAAAAAAAACATTTTTTAAAAAAAACTAATTTTTGACAGAATAAGGTAATTTCAATGAATATTTAGTCAAAAATAAGGTTTTTTGATTTAAATGATAAATAAAAATTCTGTCGGTAATAGCTTATGTACGACAAAAAATCCGTCGTATTTATAACTCGTTATGTACAACTAAAATAGTCCGTCGTAAATATTGCCTCAAATGTAAGTGAGATTATCCCTGACAGAATTACTCCCTCTGAAATAATGCCTCAAACTTAGGTTATGTACGACGGAATTATGTCGTACTTAATTCCGTCGAAGTTAGTGAATTACGACGAACAATTCGACGGACTTATTTTCGACGTGTGTAATTATGATGGAATTTACGACCAAAATTTCCCTCATAAATAACCTAATTCCGACGAAATAAGACTAATACCGATGGAAATGTTCATCGACTCAGGTGCTGGAACTTCTCTGTCTGGACCCTGGATTCCTCCTTGTGCAGAGTGTTCTGTGTGGATGGGTATTTATGGACCCTGAGTTGATTTGTTTAGTTCTTTGAGCAGAACAACCAACTCTATTGTTTAATTGTTTAATCCTTCGAACTCCTCGCGAGAGACAGGAGTAGGATTAGGCTGGCCACTTGTAGCCATGTTTGACTGTAGGCTTAATGTCTTTTTGGACTTTTAACGGGTAACGGGACCAATCGTTTCCCTACAAAAAGACTTATATAGTTTAGTCTGGAGAAACGTGGAAATGTTACATGTTATGTAATGTGTCTATTTTTAGGAGTATTATCCTGCAAAATGGATGTCAGCTATTTTGATGACAGGATATCATGATAGGTCTTGATATGAAAAGGAATGCATGTTCACATACTCCTTTATATTTTCTATTACATTGAGATTGACATGGAAACTAAATTATAAGTAATTGAAATTATAGGTAATTGAAAAGGGGAAGGCATGAAGAGACTTCCCTCTGCGTTTGGTTTATCAAAAGCTGACCTATTTTAGGTTACTCTCGCGACTTTTCATCATGAAGTTCCCCAGATCATCACAATTTACTTGATGGGAAGTTAATCCGATCGTTCAACTGGAGAGAATCTGGGTGATGCCATTCTTAAGCCTCGTGGAATTAGTCTTCCGACGAGTCCAGTAATCAAACACCGATGGGATAGCCTCCTGATGGAGGGACCACACAACATACATTCACATACATCGCGTCACACCATATAGAAATGATGACATGTGCGAAGCACTAATATCACAGGCAAATATATTGTGAAGCACTAAGTGCAGTAAATAAAGCATTAGTATACATCCATTCAATGTAAATACAGTATTAACAAATAAGCAGATAAAAGTTTTGTTTTTAAAAGCTTGAATAGCGGCTTAAGCCCTCTTTCTGGTATTCCCCCGCAGAGTCGCCACCTGTCGACGTCGGGATTTTTATGTGTCCCTTTCTATTCTTGTCTTTTGGTGTTCTGGCCTAGAGATCGCTTCGTGGCCTTTTATTGCTTTTATATATATATATATATATATATATATATATATATATATATATATTCCAAAATCCTGCATAGAGTCTACTTCGTGGCAGTTGATCGTTCATATATATGTTTACAGCTTATATATATATAATTGTTTTATCTACTTTCATAATATAGATATTTATTAAGTCAGCCTGCGAGCTAGATTTGCCTAAATTTGGCTATTTCTCACTTTAACTGTTTCATGGTGACTAAACTAGAACCGTTAAAGCTGGAATAGTTTAGATTTACTCAAATCTAATTCTTTTTCTAGCTTTTGTTGCGGGCTAGATTTGCCTAAATCTGGCTATTTCTCACTTTAACCGGTTCCCGTGATGGATATTTTCAGCTGCAGCCAGCTTATAAATTATCTACGATGTCTGAATATCCTTAGATGGCTCTCATGCCCACAAGGAGTTTGGCACTGCTATGTATCTTATTTTCTCAAAGATGCCTCGCATCTCAAAAATAAAAACAATCAAGCCGAACTCATAATAAAATGGAAGTGTCAAAGGCCTAAATTACTATTGAGGACAAGGGTTTGAAAAACCTATTTTACAAAATATCACTGCTATATCTTGTTAAAATTGAACTTTTATACAAAAGTCAAACCCTGTGTATATAGGTGCAAACGAGGCATAGCACTACTTCCAAACAACTGCACATAGACCTAGCCCACACACACACATACGTAGATAAAAGTTTTTTAATGAAAAGTGGCGGTAACTATGTTATCACGGAAGTCGGGGGGTGCCTAACACCTTCCCTCCGCTTCATCAAGCCCCCGGACCCTAACAAATTTTGGTTTCCCAGGCCAGTTAAACAATGTCACATCACTAGGTCTTTGTGCAAACCTTTTCTCGGTTGAGTTGGTGCAAACATTTAAAAATAACCAACTGGCGACACTCACAGTCAAATCGTCGACATATACATGCCGGACCTTTTCAAACTTGTTTTTTTAAATAAATCTCACCTAAAATGAGAACACCAAAAGACAAGAACGAAAAAAGACAAATAAAAATCCCGACGTAGACAAATATATTAGAATTTATATTAGTAATTTCAACTTGACATAAAAAAGACACATCTCAAACAACTATATAAGAAGCAGAAGTGACATTTTTTTGTTTATTTTACTATATTTTAATATTTTCCTTCGGATATGAGAGCTTAGTTCATTATATTTTATTTTATAAAAGTATTTGGATATATATATATATATATATATATATATATATATATATATATATATATATATATATATATATATATATATATATATATATATGTTAAATTAAATTTAACAAATAAGCCCCACTAGTTATTTAACTGGTAATGATGATGGTTAAATGCGAAAGAAGCTTAAATAAATTTTAAAAATTATTTAACATCTTTAATAACAAATCCAAGTGAACCTGCATCCACTAATGGCCACTATACCATCACCGCATTGTATCACAGCCTCCCTTCTCCACTTCAAACCTTCAACTACTCGGTCTAGGGTTTTACTTTTAGTCCATCCTAGCAATCGTCGCTGCAGTTTAGATCGAATGACTTCCTTGGACGCCGGAGAGGTCGCCGGAAACTCAGACATCTCCAATGACGTGCTAGTTCAGTACGTGGTCCACCGGTGAGACCTAATTAATCAATACGTGGCCTCTTGGGAGCGTGGTTACACAGGGATGCCATGCCGCCGTGGCGGCCATCTGGTAACATAAGGACGATGCTCACACCCTTGAATACTGTAGCGCCATTAATATTGATTCTATGCACAAGGTAAGTTCACTCTTTTTGCCCTTTTTTTTCTTCTTCTCATTTTGTAAAGATTTTTTTATTTCTCATTGAATTCACGTATTGTTTGTGGAATTATATGTTTTTAGTGTAAATTCAGTTTTAAGTTAATTTACATCATGTAGCATTTTTTATCTATGTTTGATTTGCTCTCTTGGTATGATGGTTCATATGGACATGAACCGGTCTTTTGGTGGTTTAATTCGAGGAAAACCAGTACCTCCATTGAAAAAGCTTAAAGCGTCTTTGTTAATAATTCTTTAATCTTCCATTTCACAAAGTCAAGTACATATTTATAACTGAATATGATAGTGACCCACTACACCCATCTTCCTATAATTAAATACATAAACAAAATTCACATTCAATATTTAAAAAAAATTGAATATCTAAATGTAACACAATTGTTTAAGGTCGTTTATGGATTCTTACAAACACAATAGTTGAGAAGATTCATACATAACTGTATTGTTTTTTGCATTTTTGGAATCAGGTATAAATAGTTGAAATATAATTGTGTTGCAAATGGGTGATCACTTAGTCACAAACAGAGGATAGATAAGAATTAAACACAGAATAAGAGAAAGTCACCAGTTGCAGAGGCAACTATGGTGACCTAGAGAAGAGAAAAAGATGGCTAGATGAGAGTTTTGCTCAGAGTGAATTTCAATATTTTATGTCCCAATGTCCCAGAATGTATCTGATTACATCTTTATATGCTCTCTCTAGTCTCTACTCTCTCTACTGACTGCACACAAACGAAATGAAACAAATGTAAAAAATGACTAGCAAACCTCTAAGGTGCTTGAAAGCACGGCCACTCCAAAGCTGCCAAGTGGCTTACATAGTAAATTAATTGAAATGGTGTTTCGGAGCTTTCCAATAGTGTTGCATTGATCTGCTTTCGCTCAAGCTCACCATTCTCTTTTTCTTGGTCCTTTTGGAGTAGTGATTGTATTCTCTCTCTGTAATTATAACTCTCCTGGGAGCAATAACAATTTAGTCTCTTCTCTTATTGACTGTTTTCTCTGCTTTGAGTCTTGCTCCTATCTTTATAATCAATTTTAGTTACCAGGAAAATTCTCAAGTTATGACAATTATAATCGTATCCAGGCTATTAATAGCAAATCCAGGCTTCTATCATAGCAAATCTGATATATTAATTATTTTTCTTTCTCCTACATTTCTAATCTTTCTTTTGTGTATTTTCTCTGTCCTTGTTTTTTGCTAAAACTAATTCTGAAAATTCTTCCTCTACTTCATTCATTTTTGTTTCCTCATTTCTTTCTAATTTACCCTGCAATTCTCAATCTCTGTTTTGTTAATCAATTTTTCAACCTTTCTCAGCTTCCTCAAGCTTTTTTGGCTTATGTAGATCGTCTAACGTGGAGAGAAAGTATGCTTCTGTAATAAAGATTCATATGAATCGTTTGATATAGACTGCAAAACAAGACCTAACGAATGGAAACTTGTGACAATTGTCATCCATGGGTGACTATTAGAAATGGTCAATCAATTACTTAATAGTGAAGGGTTGGAATAGTTGGGAGGAGTCGAAATTCAAATCATTTAATCTCCAATTCAAGAAAAAGAGATAAGAAATTGTCTATCATGGATGCACCAGCATTTACGGATCAAAGGATTTCATTGAAATTGAGGAACACTAGACGGTCCAATTCTTCATTTGGTGAATTAGTGCAACGCATGTATTGGAGGAATTGGGATGGGATCACTAAATAATTTGACACGGGAATTTATTTTAAAAATAATTCAATAATCTCATAGGCCCGAAAATTAGTCCATAGAAAATCTGCAATGAAGCCTGGATTTTGTAGCCTTAGCAGAAATTTCAGTTCATTATTTTGTTGCATATGAGACTGTATTGCTTGGGCAGTGGCCTTCGTATTCCTGTGCAATTAAGTTTGTCTCTGATCTGGGAGCATACCAAAGCCTCAGTCGGCCTCTTTCCTCCAGGCCACCTCTCAAAGTAAAATCCTTGATGACAAGCAATGGACCACTAGAGAATTCATGAGTTTCCTTTGTATTGTTAGTTTGATTAGTGCTCTATTTCAGTTAGTTCAATGTTAGTGAGATAAATGTTTTCTATGTAACTGAATTGATTTGCAGTGACTACATAAATGATCTATAAAGAACTGTAGGATCTCAGTGGTGCAATCATATTCTTTCTTTTTCTTTGTTTCTCTCTCCTTTCTTATGCTTCTTTCTCTTTGTGTCTCTGTAATATCTGTTTGATAACCCAAAAAGTTCCATAGTTATAATCAGATCCATCTCAGACAATAATAGATCCATTGCACTTGATATTATTATAATTATTATATTTGGGTTTAGGTTTTGTTGTAGCATATTATATTCATTAGTATCCGTCAATAACTTACTTCAAATGTAATTGTGAAAATTCTTAGTGCTGCAAATTATAGTTTTATGTTCGCTTCTTAATTAATGTTTCACATAGTTGCTCAATGATGAATAATTGGTGGTTTTGAGCCAAAGAAAAAATAAAATGATATGTTACTATCTTTATTGAGCGGGCTAATTTTTCAGTACTGTTGGTTTACTTTGTAGCTCAATTATATTTTAGTTTATGCTTCTATCTATTATTTGGATATACTACAAAAGATGGATCTGGTTACCATGAAGTTAACTTCATGGTAAGTTAGTCATGTGACCAATATAGTGCTGACACGTAGAGAAAGAGATCACCTCCTTCCTGAGTGTCGACACCATATTGGTCAATTGTCCAAAATTAATTTCATGCTAACCGTTATCACAAAAGATGTACAGTTTAAGTTATTCGTAGCCTAGCTAAGACTATATATAAATTAACTATTTACGTCAATAATAATAAATTATTTCATTAATACTTTTAATATTTAATATAATTTTAAACCTATTTTATGCGGACAATTCAAACTCTCATGTTCAATTTTTATATGTGACACCCTAAAATAGGTATACATCACCCATCTTGGGTCGCCAGATACATGGTACTGAATACAAATACAAACTTAATTATACAACATGAGCTGAGAGTTTTTACACGAATATTGTCTTCTAGACAATATCCAAACTCAAATGGACTCCTCATTACATTTATTGTCACACTATTTTATAGAATAGTGAGGACTACTATAACACCATCTCGGACCATCACTCCGTTCCCCGACTAGTTTCGGCTACGTTCTCATTTCTTGAAGAGAATAATGGAAGTCAAAAGATGAGCTCAACTAGCCCAGTAAGAAATATTATGAGTAAGATAATACAGAATAAGTTATCATTAGCCTTCAACAATGTTAAACGGATAGACTATAATAGACAACAAGTTAACTGTAGCGGAACAAGCAATCCATTAGAAGAGTCAAGTAGAGCATGATATCTACTATCTTCTATGATTTAAAAAGTTTATCATTAACTTTATTGCTAGGACTCAGCTTAATAAATAAATCACATCATCGAATAATTCATGCACTACGGGCCAAGGATGATCATTAGTATCACGTCCACAAATTATTCTTGCACTACGGGCAAAGAATATTTGTGTAATCATCAATGATCATGATCATACCGAATTATTCCTGGTCATAATCATACCAATCAACAGTCCATCTATGCACGTAAGACAAAGATGACTTTCATCACAATATAAGCATGAGGATGATGACAATGATATAAGAATTCAATTAAAAGAAGGCAAATGATAAATTTTTAAAGATTTATAATTTAATTTATCCAAAATTCAATAATGTCCAAATTGTCAACATGATACTGCTTTGTGGAGTAAAATTCAAGAATAATATCCATGTATCAAAAATAATTTGGACATAAAAGAAATAAATTTTTTTGTGAATAGTACCCCGTGAATAGTAATTCGAGAATGTACCTTGTGAAAAATACCCGGCATGAAAAGTGTTCCGAATACTCGAGTGAATAATATTTGTGTGAATAGTAACCAGGTGAATAGTAACCCGTGAATAGTACCCCGACATGAAAAGTGTCCCGAATACCCGAGTGAATAATATTATAGTGAATAGTAATCGGGTGAATAGTAATCTGTGAATAGTACCCCGGCATAAAAAGTGCCCCGAATACCCGAGTGAATAATATTCTAGTGAATAGTAACCCGTGAATAGTACTCCGGGTGAAAATATTGATATTTAATAAGAAAGTTCAGATCAATATTCCAATGAAACGATACTGGATGAAGCGAAAAACTCAAGAATTTTCCACTAATTTCAAGGATTATAGAAGCAATACTTACCATTGTAAGTTTAGATTTAAGAATATAAAAAGAAATAACATACGAAACTGCAAATGGATTTTCACCTATCATATGGTACGTAATTCGCGTAGACAGGTTATTCCGATATATTAAAGGATGAATACGAAAAATAGTATTCCTTATGAATACGAAAGAAATAATACCCCTTAGGAATACAACAAATAGTATCTCTTACGAATATAACAAATAATATCCCTTACCTTAGTAGAAGATTGGATACTGTAATAGTGAAGTAGCAGAATACTCTTCTTCTTGCTCTCTATAATTTCTCTCTCTATATAGTGTCTCTTATGAATCTCAGTGAATTAGTGAGAATGAAGGAAGAATTAAGCTTCTATTTATAGGAGAATGGACTAAATAGTAACTAATTCACGAATGGTCAAGATTGATTTACTATTAGAACGAACGGTTCATATTGATTACTATTAAAACCGCAACCGACAGTTCAAATTGATTTATTTTTAAAATCTCCACCGACTGTCCAGATTGATTTACTTTTAAAACCACCACCGACGGTCCAGATTGATATACTATTAAAATCACCATCAATGGTCCAGATTGATTTACTATTACAACAACCATCAATGGTCCAGATTGATTAACTATTAAAACCACCATCAATGGTCTAGATTGGTTATCTATTAAAACCACCATCGACGGTCCATAAAATTAGTAAATCTTCCCATAGAATACTAAGTCAAACTTACAACCAACGCCTCATAACAATCCTTATATTTATATCAAAAATAGAATAAATACTTACCATAAATTATTTATCTTTAATAAACACATTTTTAATCTATTAACAATTATTCATCATTAATATTATAACTCACAATATTTAACAACCAGATCATTCCTAGGAAAGAGGAGACTTTTCGATAAGGATTTCTCTCTATTGGCGCGCAATTAGGTGATCAAACCTCTCCTCGACAGAACTTTCTAGATATCGTCAATATTACAAATAATAATATGAATAACTTTGTCGTCTCAATTATTGATTTAATAATATAAAATATTAATATTGTGATAATAATTGAATTAAATAATGTGAGATACTATGCAACAATTACTGTAGCAATAATTGAGTATAACTGAGTGACTTCTCACGTAAGCATCATTAATCAATACTGTGTGATACTATGCAACCACTCGTATTACTATACTTTTATCACCGGGTAGTTCAACAGTTTAACGGTAAAACTTTCGTCGTTATTTTTATAAAAGATATTTCTATCATTTTCTAACTACGACAATACTTCTGTTGTGGGATCCACCAATAATTGTGTCGTCGAACGAATATTCCCTGACAAAAAGAATATTCCCCGACCAAACGAATATTCTCCAACACAACGAATATTTTATATCAACTTGTTTACTTTGCAAAAATTTCACATATCACCCTTAACTTTAACCTTTTATTAATTAAACCATTTATTAAATAGAATAATAATTATAAAAAAAATTAAATACTTTCATTTCATAAAATTCGGGGTCTTACAATCTCCCTTCCTTATAAAATTTCTCCCTCAAAATTTACGTACGTACCTGGTATGCCAAAGAGGTGAGGATACCTTGTTTAGATTTTAACTTTTGAGGTATAACCTTGGAGCGTAGAATATGATCCTTCTTATCCAAGATTTTAACAAGTACCTCTTCATACGTTAAATCTTCTGCTATCTCGTCCGGCTCTAATTCAATAATGTGGTTCGGGTCGTCCACATATTTACGTAACATCGATACGTGAAAAATGTTATGAACACGCGACATACTTGGCGGTAAGGCGAGTCTATAGGCCACAGTTCCTACTCGATCGAGGTTTTCAAATGGGCCAATAAAATCGAGAGTTGAGATTACATCTCTTCGTCGATTCTTGCTTTTAGAATAACGCCTTCTTGCATATTCTTCTTCACATTCATCAGCTCTGATTCTGTAGCTTGAACGGCTTTAACTTTATCGATTAAAGTTGGTTCTAATCTTATATTTGCTATCTTCACGTAGGTTCTTGGAGTCTTTAACTCTATCTCCATCTTTTGTAAGTCATACAAAATGGGTCTTTGTGTTAACAACGTCACACTCGTAACCGCATACGATCTTCTACTCAACTCGTCAGCTATTATGTTCGCTCTTCCACGATAATATTGAATAGTATGGTCGTAATCTTAAACAGCTCGAGCCAACGTCTTCGGCGCATGATACGTTCGTTTTGGATAAAGAAGTATTTGAGCGTTTTGTACCGGGTTTAAGGTCGATACAAAATTCGATTTCACACTCTGGGGTAGGCCAGGAAGTTCTTCAGGGAATACGTCAGGAAATTTATTAATAATAGAAATATCATTCAAGACTGACGTATTTTTGTTTAAATTCATGACATGGGCTAAGAAAGCTTGACATCCATTTTTCAATAAACGAATAGCTTTATGGCTTGATATAGCACATAGATTGACTTTTTAATGGTTTGGTTACTTGAATTCGCATAATAGGTTGGTTAGGAATATGAAAGCTAACAACCTTACGAAAATAATCAATTTTAGCATGATGAGTGGTTAACCAGTCGATTCCTAAAATCACATCGAATGCAAGTATTTTCAAAGAGATAAGATCGACAGGTAATGTGAAAGTGTCGATTTGAATCAAACAAGATTTATAAACAGTGGAGGTAACGAAGGTTTCTCCTAACGGAGTTTCAATAGATAAGTCAAAGTCTAATTTCTCAATAGTCAAGTTCAAACGTTGAACAAAACTAGGTGAAATAAAAGAGTGGGTAGAACCGGTATCGAATAAGGTATAGACTTCGTAAGAGTTTATGATTAACTTATCCGTGATAACTTCGTTCGTGTTCCTCGCTTTTTGGAAGGTTACGACAAACGCTCTCCCTTAAACTACCGGCTTTGACTTGTCTGGGACATCCTTTGGTGTCACCATCCCAACTAGACTTGACTTTGGTGCAACAAAATCGGGCTAGGTGACCTTCTCTTCCACAATTGTAACGAGATTTGGATTGTCATGTATGTTTGGTGATGTGTCCCTCCCTTCGCATTTGTAACATGTACATACGACAAGCGATCGCTTCTCCTTCCTCTTAACAACAGTCTTGGTCTTTGGCGCCTTTCCATCATTATTGAATCTCCTCTTTTGAAATTTTCACTTCTATTATCTTGGCCATGATTATCGTGACAACCCCCAAAATGGGTATACAACACCCATTACGAGTCGCCAAATACATGGTACAGAAAACAAACTACAACTTCAATAATACAATTGTCATGCAAAAAATCACGACAACACATCTACGAGTTTAAATACAAATATTGTCTTCTAGACAATATCCACACTCAAATAAGTCCTCATTACAATTATTCATACACTATTTTACTGAAAATAGTGAGGACTTACTAAAACATCTTTCTAGAACCATCACTCCATACCCAGCTAGATCCTGTATGTTCTCCTCACACGAGAAGAAAAATGGAACAAAAAGGAAAAGGGTGAGCTCAACTAGCCCGATAAAGAATATTATGACTAAGATAATATACAACAAATTATCATTAGTCTTCAACGAGGAAAAATCGATAGAATATAATAGACAACAAGTTTTAGATCAATAAATACGCGAAACAAAACAATCAATCCATTAGAAGAGTCAAGTAGAGAATGAGTTCTACTATCTTACAAGATTTAAAAGTCCATCATCAATATTTTATCCACTGTAACAACAATCAATATACATCTTTAATCAAATATTCATCTTTTTTTACTGAGCCAAAGATATTCATTTATATCACCGGTTGGTCATGTTCATCTCAACACTGTTCATCTTTTTACTACGGGCCAAAGATATTCATCGATTAATCATTCATTCATCTTTTACACTACATGCCAAAGATATTCAATAATATCATCATTTAGGGTGAGGATGATGAAAAATATTTTAAAGAAAAGCGAATCCGGTGAGACGAGAAGGACAAATATTAGGGATTAGTATATATAGTTTATCCAAGATCAATAATACTTCATAATAACCAATTTTGAAGCGAAATTCAAAAATAAAGATCAAAACATGGATCTGATCAAAGATAGTAGCCAAAATAGACATCTTGGACAAAAAGGAAAATTTTTATTTTTTAATGAATAGTGTCGTATTAAGTGAATAGTGTATATCGTGAATAGTCTTGAGTATCGTGAATAGTAACCCAGACACAAAAAAGTTCAAATTTGATTAAAAAGTTCACCAATATTTTGGCATAATGATATTGAAGAAAATAATATCATTTAAGAAGAAAATAACATCCACTACCTCAAAATAACGGTACTTACGATGAAATATCGGATAGAAAGTCGAAGAAAACTTGTACTTGAAACAACAACTCTCAAAGTATCAAAATACTCACAAAAATAAACTCGATAATCTAGAGAGAAAGAGAAAACTTGTTTTAGTGTGATTTTCAATTCTAACCTAAGCGTCTATTTATAGGAAAATGCTTTAGAACGCATACATAGGAGACTAAAATAATAAATTAATATATTATTTTCTCTTTTTTCTCTCTACGCCACTTTGAAAGCCATCATCCCCCATTTGAAAAAATTTGACCCCACATGTTATTAACACCAACAAAAGTGGGTCCCACCATAAATTTAATAAAAATCATTTTATTTTTCAAAACTTTATAATTCATAGAAAATAGCCCGTTTATCGAGAAAAATACTGAATTTTATGTCCATTTCACACGAAATCAAATTCTCTACAACTTTGTAGCTTTGAGTTTTTCAAATTCCAAATGAAAATATCCAAAAATCCATAAGCGGATGATTTTAATACCTCCCTTCAAACAAAATCTTGATAAAACACCTCGGCATTAATTCCTTCATTTATAACCACATAAAATAAATAAATCCATCATTTATATCCACATCAAATAAATATTTTCTTATCATATAAATCAATAATTAATTATTCACAAATAATATTACGAATCACAATTATGATGACCCGGTAGTTCCCGGAAAGAGGGGGCTTTCCATAAGGATTTCTCCTTTCTTGGCGCGCATTAGGTGACCAAACCTCTCCTTGATAGAACTTTCTAGACATTGCCAATAATGATATCTAATAATATTATTCAAATAATATGAATTATTGATGCGATAATGGAAAATCTTGTGCGGTGACAATTATTGAAACAACAATAATATAAAATATCAACGTATGACAATTATTGAATCAATAAAATAAAATATTGAGCGATAACTATTGTAACAATTATTGAGTAGTGCCTTCTTACGTACGAATCAATAATTCAACAATATCATGTGCAATCTGGTAATCTTCTTTGTGCAACCACGCGTATTCTTGTATTTTAACCACCGGTATTCAACAACGTGTTAGCGGTAACAATTACTGTGATTATTTATAAAAACTCATACTTTATCGTTTTCTTCATCCAAGCGATTTTTTACATTATGGGGCCCACGAATGGGCTGCATGTGCGTCGTCGCGAATATTCCCAAACAAAAAAGAATATTCCACGACCAAAAGAATATTCCCAAACAAAAATGAATATTTTATAACCACTTGCTTATTTTGTAAAATTTGCACATTTCACCCATAACCAAAGCATTATATCAAATTAACACCTTATTAATTTAGAATAATGAATAGAGGAAAATTTAATTTAATTTATAATAAGTTGATGTCTTACAACCTTCCCTCCTTATAAAATTTCATCCTCGAAATTGGCGTACGTGCACACAGTGTTTTGAGCGAAAGGTGAGGTACCTCGCTTTCATTTTCGATTCCAACTCCCGGTCATTTCTTCAATAGCATGGTTCCTCCACAAAACCTTAACTTGTGGTATAACCTTGAGTGCGTGGACATGCTCTTTCTATCCAAGATCTTAACAGGTACCTCTCTCGTCGTTAAATCTTGGCTATCTCGTCTGGTTCTAACTTCAATAATGTGGTTGGGTCTTTCACATATTTACGAAGCATAGATATGTGGAAAACATTATGAACACGAGACATACTTGGAGGTAATCTTGAGTCTATAGGCCACATTTCCTATTCGATTCAAGAATCTCAAATGGACCAACAAACCTTGGATTGAGCTTTCCTCTCTTTCCAAATCTTGTAACTCCCTTCCATGGAGCAATACGTAATAATACATGATCCCCGATATTAAATTCCGTCCTTTCGATGAAGATCGGCATAACTCTTTTTGTCGATCTTGTGAGGTTTGAATCGTTGTCGAATCATTTGGATCTTTTACGTAGTCATGCGTACTAATTACGGTCCCAACAACGTTGCTTCTCCCCCCTCGTCCCGGCATCTTTGGAGAATGACACTTTCGTCCATCTGACACCTCGAATGGAGCCATGCCTATACTTGCTTGATAAGCTTTGTTGTTGTAGGAGAATTCCACCAATGGCAAATACTTATCCCAACTTCCTTTGAAAATCTAGGACCACGAGTCTTAATAGATCTTCAAGGGTTTGAATAGTCCTTTTTGATTGTCCATCCGTTTGAGGATGGTATCTTTGAAGCCCAGATAAATCGTAAATCCGTGCCCCATAGCTTTACGTAAGCTAACCCAAAATCTTGAAGTGAATCTTGGGTCACGATCCGAAACTATGGATCTTGGCATGCCATGCAATCTCACAATCTCATTCAAATACATACTGAGCAAGGCGTTCAAGGAATAAGTCTCACGTATAGGCAAGAAATGAAGCGGACTTGGTTAATCTATCAACAATAACCCAAATCGCATCTATGCCTTGAGAAACTTTGGGAAGACACATAACGAAATCCATGGTAATGTGTTCCCACTTCCATTCCGAATCTCAAGTGGTTGCAATGGACCTTTTGGCACTTGATGCTCGCCTTTACTTTCGTTGACAAGTTAAACACCTCGAGATAAACTCATGATCTCTCTCTTCATATTGTTCCACCAAAATGTATGTCGAATATCATGATACATTTTGGTACTCCCGAGATGGATTGCAAGCGGGGTGTTGTGTGCCTCCATCATGATTATATGCTTCAAATCGAGAATCGTTAGGAGCATGAAAGTCTAGAGTTGACTCAAAGTATTCCTTCTTCATCGATTCTTGCTTACGGAATAGCACCTTCTTGCACTTTCTTCTTCATACGCATCATTTCCGAATCCGTAGCTTGGCGACTTTAACTTTATCGATTAAAGTTGGTTCTACTCGTATATTACGCCATCATCACATGGGTCCACAGAGTCTTTAATTCTATCTCCATCCTTTGCAAGTCATACAAAATGGGCCTTTGCGTTGACAATATCGCTTTTCGTACTTTCGCATATGATCTTACTACTCGATAAATCGACTCTACGTTAAACTTTTCGAGGATGATATTGAATAGTGTGATCGTAATCTTTCAACAGCTCAAAACCCAGCGTCGTTCTTAGCATGTTGAGTTCTTTTTGGGTGAAAAATATTTGAGGCTTTTATGGTCAAAATATAAATCTCCACTTTCTCCCCATCTGGTAGTGTCTCCAAATTTTCAGCGCGAAATCATTGCTTTGCTTGACTCTAGGATCATGAGTAGGATAATTCCTCTCATATTCTTTGAGTTATCGTGAGGCATAGGCTATGACTTTCCCATGTTGCATGAGAACACATCCTAACCCTTTGCACGAAGCATCGTTGTAGATAACAAATCCATCAAGAACGGATGGTATTGCGAGCAGTCTTGAAATGAGTCTCCTCTTGAGCTCTTGGAAACTCTTCTCGCATTCCTCGCTCCATCAAATTTTGTATCTTTTTGAGTCAAATTTGAGTTAATGGAGTAGTGATTTGAGAAAATCCTTCCACGAATCTCAGATAATAACCGGCTAAGCCCGAAAGCTTCGCGTCGCTTGATCCGCGACTTGGTTGCTCCCAACTTTGTATTGCTTGATCTTGGCCGGGTCAGCAGATACTCCATGTTTTGACACCACGTGCCCAAGGAATGCTACTTCCTCAAGCGAACTTCGCATTTCTTGACTTGGCATAAAGCTTGTTTTCACGAAGCCTTTCAAGTGTCGACTTCAAATGGTGCTCATGATCTTCACGGCTTTTGGAATAGATGAGGATGTCATCAATAAAGACAACAACGAATGATCCAAATATTCCTTGAATACTCGGTTCATCATATCCATGAAAGCGGCGGGGGAGCATTAGTCGATCAAAAGACATGACTAAAATTCATAATGCCCGTCTGGGAGTTAAAGGGCGATCTTTGGAATATCCTCGATTTTAATCTTGGTGATGATATCCGAGCGAAGATCGATCTTTGAAAAAAATTGTGCTCCTTGCAATTTGGTCGAATGGGGTCATCAATGCGAGTAGCGGATACCTATTCTTGATGGTGACATGGTTTAATTCTCGGTAGTCGATACTGAAATCGCATACTCCCATCTTTCTTCTTTCTGAATAAAATAGGAGCACCCCAAGGAGATGTACTAGGGCCGATGAAACGATGTCTAATAACTCACGTAGTTGGACTTTTAACTCTGAAGTTCAATAGGAGCCATTCGATATGGGGTTTTAGAAATGGGTTTTGTGCGGTTCAAGGTCGATAAAGAATTCAACATCACGTTACGGGGTAGGCAAGGGAAGTTCTTGAAATACATCGAGGAAATTCTCTAACAACGAAATATTATTCAAATCGACTTGTCTTTATTCAAATCCATAACATGGGCTAAGAAAGCTTGACATCCGTTTTTCAATAAGCGAATAGCTTTGTGGCTTGATATGACGATGGTGATTTTAGTGGTTTAGTTGTTTGAATTAAGTATAACGAGTTGGTTAGGAATATGAAAACTAACAACCTTACGAAAACAATCAATTTTGGCATGATGAGTGGTTAACCAATCAATTCCTAAAATCACATCAAAAGCAAGTATCTTTAAAGAGATAAGATCAACGGGTAATGTGATAGTGCCAACTTGGATCAAGCAAGATTTATAAACTATAGATGTAACGAAGGTTTCACCCAACGAGTTTCAGCGAGATAAGTCAAAGTCCAATTTCTCTGAAGTCGAGTTTAAGCGTTGAGCACAAGTAGGAGAGATAAAAGAATGGGTAGAAGCCGGGGTATCTAGTAAGGTATAAACTTCGCAAGAATTCAAGATTAGCTTACCGTGATCACCTCGTTAAGGTTCCTCACGTTTTGGCGATCGACGACAAACGCTCTTCCGAGGACCGTGATTTTTGACTTATCAGGAATGACCTTTGGAGTCACCATCCCCATTTGAACTTGGTTTTGCTATGAGAACAATCTCGAGCTATATGGCCTTCCTTTCCATGATTATAACATACCTTGGATTGTTGTGGGCGGTTTGGTGATATGTCCCTCTTTCCGCATTTGTAACATCTAACTGGCGGTCGATTCTCCTCCCCTAGAATTTGTTGTTGGTCTTTGGTGTTCTTCTGCTGTGATGTCTTCCGTCATTGTTGAATCTCTCTTTTTAAAATTTCCACTTGACTCACCTCTCCTTATCATGGCCCACGATTACCACCCAGAGTGGTTCTGGCCTTTGTCCAAGTATTTTTCCTCCTCGTTGGTTATCATCGCTTACGATGATTGTTTGTCATCACCGATATGACCACAGTTGTGGTCCCTCGGTTGAGTATACTCATTATCTCGCTCTAATAATTGAGCCTGTTGACAACATCTCTGAATCTGAGAGAAAATTTATGAGAGATAAGGTATTGGCAATCTCGGGTTTTAGACCTCTCGAAACATCCGCGTCATCGTTCCTCATTTTCTACCAAATGAGGTCTGAAACACAGATAACTCCATGAACTTTGCCTCGTCTTTGAGACACCGTCATGTTGTTACATTCGGTCTAATAAACTCTACCTCCTTCATATAGCGAATACTTTCGGAAAAAAGTACTTGTCATTGAATAGATTCTGAAATCTTTCCCAAGACATGTTGAGTGCGGTTTGGTGGAGTGCGCTTCACAGATTCCCACCGATGTCTGCCTCTCCACGGAACATAAAGGTGGCGAATGGAACCTTACATTCCTCCGTGCATCCCAAGACATCGAATATCTTGGTAATTTGCTTGACCCATATTTTCCGCCTTTAATCGGATCGGGCTTTCCCAAAATCTGTGGTCCCAACTCCTTGAAGCTTGCTTGGTTGTGACAAATAGCGCGTTGCTATCACTTCCACCCGTATTTTGTACACGAGTCTCCTCGTGCGATTTTGCATGAAGCTATAAAAAGCTCTAAACATTCCATCATTCATCGTTTGCTCGGTAGTGTTGTTTACACGGAGGAATATTGCCTTCTGTTGCACGTTCTCTGGTTTGTGACTAAAGGTTGTTCCACGATCTCATACACTCCATTGTTAACGTTCTCGTGACCATTCTTAAATCTTGCCATAAAACAAGGGTTAATTAAACAAATTAACATATCACATAATATCCTATATTATGATGAGCCAACAAATAAGCTTAGATAGGACACACTTTAGCGAAGGATTTACTCATCTCTCCCCTCTAGTTCTATTCTCGATCTCCACCGGAGACCATATCCTAAGCTTTGATACCAAGCTGTGATGCCCCCAAATAGGTATACAACACCCATTACGAGTGCGCCAAATACATGATGCAGAAAAGCAAACTACAACTTCAATAATACAATTGTGTCGTGCAAAATCGACCACATCTATGAGTTTAAATACAAATATTGTCTTCTAGACAATATCCACACTCACTCAAATAAGTCCTCATTACAATTATTCATACACTATTTTTACGAAAATAGTGAGGAATTTGCTAAAACATCTTTCTAGAACCATCACTCCATTACCCAGACTAGATCCTGCTTATGTTCTCTCCTCCACGAGAAGAAAAATGGAACAAAAAGGAAAAGGGTGAGCTCAACTAGCCCGATAAAAAGAATATTATGACTAAGATAATATACAACAAATTATCATTAGTCTTCAACGGAAAAAATCGATAGAATATAATAGACAACAAGTTTTAGATCAATAAATACGGTGAAACAACAATCCATTAGAAGAGTCAAGTAGAAGAGAATGAATTCTACTATCTTCTAAGATTTAAAGTCCATCATCAATATTTTATCCTGTAACAACAATCAATATACATCTTTAATCAAATATTCATCTTTGCACTTCTGAGGCCAAAGATATTCATTTATATCACCGATTGGTCATGTTCATCTCAACACTGTTCATCTTTGCACTACGGGCCAAAGATATTCATCGATTAATCATTCATCTTTTTTTGCTACAGGCCAAGATATATTCAATAATATCATCATTTAGGGTGAGGATGATGAAAAATATTTTAAAAAAAGCGAATCCGGTGAGACGAAGAAGGACAAATATTAGGGATTAGTATTATAGGTTTATCCAAGATCAATAATACTTCATAATAACCAATTTTGAAGCGAAATTCAAAATAAAAGATCAAAACATGGATACAATCAAAGATAGTAACCATAATAGACATCTTGGACAAAAGGAAAAAATTTTTATTTTTTGGTGAATGAATATAAATGTAGTGTTATATCGTGAATAGTAAATATCGTGAATAGTAATTGACACAAAAGTTTCAAATTTGATTAAAAAGTTCACCCAATATTTGGCATAATGATATTGAAGAAAATAATATCATTTAAGAAGAAAATAACATCCACTTACCTCAAAATAACGGTACTTACGATGAAATATCGGATATAAAGCCAAAGAAAACTTGTACTTGAACAACAACTCTCAAAGTATCAAAATACTCACAAAAATAAACTCGATAATCTAGAGAAAAAAAACTTGTTTACGGTGTGATTTTCAATTCTAACCTAAGCGTCTATTTATAGGAAAATCTTAGAAACATATAGGAGACTAAAATAATAAAATAATATTATTTATTTTTCATTTTTCTTCGCATGCTTTGCTTTGAAAAGATCATCATCATTTACATTTTTCAAAAATTTAGCACCCACATGTTATTAACACCAACCAAAAGTGGGTCCCATCCATAAATTTAATAAAAATCATTTTATTTTTCAAAATTTTATCAATTCATAGAAAATAGCCCGTTTATCAGAAAAATACGAATTTTATGTCCATTTCGCATGAAATCAAATTCTCTACAACTTTGTAGCTTTGAGTTTTTTCAAATTCCAAACAGAACATATCCGAAATCCATAAACGGGTGATTTTTAATACTTTCCTTCCGACAAAATACTGATAAAATACCTCAGCATTAATTCCTTCAATTATATCCACATAAAATAAATATATCATCAATTATATCAAATAAATATTTTCTTATCATATAAATCAATAATTAATTATTCACAAATAATATTACGAGAATCACAATTATAATGACCAGTAGTTTCCGGGAAGAGGGGCTTTCAATAAGGATTTCTCCTTCTTGGCGCATGATTAGGTGACCAAACCTCTCCTTGATAGAACTTTCTAGACATTGCCAATAATGATATCTAATAATATTATTCAAATAATATGAATTATTGATCGATAATGGGAAATCTTGTGCGATGACAATTATTGAAACAACAATAATATAAAATATCAACGCATGACAATTATTGAATCAATAAAATAAAATATTGAGCGATAACTATTGTAACAATTATTGAGTAGTGCCTTCTTACGTGCGAATCAATAATTCAATAATCTTGTGCAATCTGGTAGTATCTTCTTGTGCGACCACGCGTATTCTTGTATTTTAACCACCGGGTATTCCAACGATGTTAGCGGTAACAATTCTGGCAGATTATTTATAAAAACTCATACTTTATCGTTTTCTTCATCATCAAGCGATTATTACATTATGGGCCCCACGAATGGGCTTGCTTGCAGTCGTCATTTAATATTCCCAAACAAAAGAATATTCCACGACCAAAAAAATATTCCCACAAAAATGAATATTTTATAACCACTTGCTTATTTTGTAAAATTTGCACATTTCACCCATAACCAAAGCATTATATCAAATTAACACCTTATTAATTTAGAATAATGAATAGAGGAAAATTCAATTTTATTTATAATAAGTTGATGTCTTACAAACTTGTGGTATAACCTTGGTGCGTAGGACATGCTCTTTCCTATCCAAGATCTTAACAGGTACCTCCTCGTACGTTAAATCTTCGGCTATCTCGTCTGGTTCTAACGCAATAATGTGGTTCGGGTCTTTCACATATTTACGAAGCATAGATATGTGGAAAACATTGTGAACACGAGACATACTTGGAGGTAACACGAGTCTATAGGCCATATTTCCTATTCGGTCAAGAATCTCAAATGGACCAACAAACCTTGGATTGAGCTTTCCTCTCTTTCCAAATCTTGTAACTCCCTTCCATGGAGCAATACGTAATAATACATGATCCCCAATATTAAATTTCACGTCCTTTCGATGAATATCAGCATAACTCTTTTGTCGATGTTGTGAGGTTTGAATACGTTGTCGAATCATTTGGATTTTTTCTGTAGTCATGCGTACTAATTCTGGTCCCAACAACGTTGCTTCTCCCACCTTGTCCCAGCATACTGGAGAATGACACTTTCGTCCATACAACACCTCGAACGGAGCCATGCCTATACTTGCTTGATAACTGTTGTTGTAGGAGAATTCCACCAAGATTTATAAACAGTGGAGGTAACGAAGGTAACTCCTAACGGAGTTTCAATAGATAAGTCAAAGTCTAATTTCTCAATAGTCAAGTTCAAACGTTGAACAAAACTAGGTGAAATAAAAGAGTGGGTAGAACCGGTATCGAATAAGGTATAGACTTCGTAAGAGTTTATGATTAACTTATCCGTGATAACTTCGTTCGTGTTCCTCGCTTTTTGGAAGGTTACGACAAACGCTCTCCCTTAAACTACCGGCTTTGACTTGTCTGGGACATCCTTTGGTGTCACCATCCCAACTAGACTTGACTTTGGTGCACAACAAAATCGGGCTAGGTGACCTTCTCTTCCACAATTGTAACGAGATTTGGATTGTTTGCGTCATGATTTGGACCGATGTGTCCTCCCTTCAGATTTGTAACATACTGATCGACGATCGCTCTCCTTCCTTAACAACAAAGTCTTTGGTCTTGGCCTTTTTCCATCATTATTGAATCTCCTCTTTTTGAAATTTTCACTTCTATTATCTTGGCCATGATTACTGTGACACCCCCAAAATGGGTATACAACACCCATTCTGAGTCGCAAAATACATGGTACAGAAAACAAACTACAACTTCAATAATACAATTGTCATGCAAAATACGACAACACATACTACGAGTTTAAATACAAATATTGTCTTCTAGACAATATCCACACTCAAATAAATCCTCATTACAATTATTCAAACACTATTTTACAGAAATAGTGAGCACTGCTAAAACATCTTTCTAGAACCATCACTCCATACCCCATTAGATCCTCGTTATGTTCTCACCTCCCGAGAAGAAAAAATGGAACAAAAAGAAAAGGGTGAGCTCAACTAGCCCAATAAAAGAATATTATGACTAAGATAATATACAACAAATTATCGTTAGTCCTCAACGGGGAAAAATCACGAAAGAATATAATAGACAACAAGTTTTAGATCAATATTCTACTGGAAAATGAAGAATCCATTAGAAGAGTCAAGTAGAGAATGAGTTCTACTATCTTCTAAGATTTAAAAGTTCATCATCAATATTTTATCCCTGTAACAACAATCAATATACATCTTTAAGTGAATATTCATCTTTGCACTACAGGCCAAAGATATTCATTTGTATCATCAGTTGGTCATGTTCATCTCAAAACATGTTCATCTTTGCACTACGGGCCAAAGATATTCATCAGTTAATATATCATTCATTTTTGCACTACAGGCCAAAGATATTCAATAATATCATCATTAAGGACTGAGGATGATGAAAAACATTTTAGAGAACGAATCTAGTGAGATGTAAGGACAAATATTAGGGATTCGTATACGGTTTTATCCAAGATCACTAATACTTCATAATAACAAATTTTGAAGCGTAATTCAAAAATAACGATCAAAACATGGATACAATCAAAGATAGTAGCCAAAATAGACATCTTGGACAAAAGGAAAATTTTTATTTTTCTATTGAATAAGTCTTAGTATC
This sequence comes from Panax ginseng, assembly GCA_020205605.1. Taxonomy (NCBI): domain Eukaryota; kingdom Viridiplantae; phylum Streptophyta; class Magnoliopsida; order Apiales; family Araliaceae; genus Panax; species Panax ginseng. The sequence goes on along the minus strand of CM035128.1, from coordinate 145,446,088 downwards.
GTGAATAGTAACCCCGACACAAAAAGTTTCAAATTTAATTAAAAAGTTCACCAATATTTCTTTATAATGATATTGAAGAAAATAATATCATTTAAGAAGAAAATAACATCCTTTACTTACCTCAAAATAATCAGTATTTCCGATCGGAATATCTGATGAAAGTCAAGAAAACTTGTATCTTAAATAAAGAACTCTCAAAGTATCAAAATACTTACAAAAATACGCTCGAGAATCTAAAGAGAAAGAAAACTTGTTTCTGGTGTGATTTTCAATTCTAACCTAAGCGTCTATTTATAGAAAAATGCTAGAACGCCATAGGAGACTAAAATAATAAATTAATATTATTTATTCTCATTTTTTCTACACATGCTTTGAAAGCCATCAGCCCCTCATTTTTGAAATTTTAGCAGCCCACATGTTATTAACACCAACCAAAAGTGGGTCCCACCCATAAATTTAATAAAAATTATTTTATTTTTCGAAACTTCAACAATTCATAGAAAATAGCCCGTTTATCAAAAAAATACGAATTTTATATCCATTTCGCATGAAATCGAATTCTCTACAACTTTGTAGCTTTGAGTTTTTTCAAATTCTAAACAGAAAATATCCGAAATTCATAAACGGGTGATTTTTAATACTTCCCTTTCAACAAAATACTGATAAAATACCTCAGCATTAATTCCTTCAATTATATCAACATAAAATAAATATATCCATCAATTATATCAAATAAATATTTCCTTATTATATAAATCAATAATTAATTATTCACAAATAATATTACAGAATCACACTTATGACAATCAGGCAGTTCTCAGGAAAGAGGGGGCTTTCCAATAAGGATTTTTCCTTCTTCAAAAGCGCAATTAGGTGACCAAACCTCTCCTCGATGTAACTTTCTAGACATCGCCAATAATTCATCTAATAATATTATTCAAATAATATGAATTATTGATCCGATAATGGGAAATCTCAGGTAAATGACAATTGTTGAAACAACAATAATATAAACTATCAATGCAACAATTATTGAATCAATAAAATAAAATATTAAACAGTAACTATTGTAACAATTACTGAGTAGTGTCTTCTTACGTACGAGTCAATAATTCAATAATACTGTGCAATACCGTGCTTCTTGTGCGCAACCACGCGTATTCATCGTATTTTAACCACCGTATTCTAACAAAGATTAATTAGCGAATAACTACTACCAAGTTATTTATAAAAACTCATACTTTGTCATTTTCTTCATCCGACAATTATTCTGTTATGAGCCCCACGAATGGCTGCGCCGTCGTACGAATATTCCCCGACAAAAAGAATTTTCTACGACCAAAAGAATATTCTCCGACAAAAATGAATATTTTATAACCACTTACTTATTTTGTAAAATTTGCACATTTCACCCATAACCAAAACATTATATCAAATTAACACCTTATTAATTTAGAATAATGAATAGAGGAAAATTCAATTTTATTTATAATAAGTTGGGGTCTTACAATTACCACCGAAGTGGTTACCATTTTTGGCATGTTGATTCCCTCCACGTTTGTTATCACCGCTTTGATGACTGCTACCACTGGTATTATCGACTTGCCGGCTTCTCTCTCTTGGTTGGGTTGACTCATTATCGCGCTCCAATAACTGAGTCCCATTTACAATATCTGAATACAAACACAGTTTGTGAGAAATGAGGTATTGACGTATTTTGGGTCTCAAACCTTGTAGAAACATTCGCGTCATTCTCTCCTCATTATCAACCAAATGAGATGCGAACCGGGACAACTCGGCAAACTTAGCCTCGTACTGCGACACAGTCATATTGTTTTGCTCCAACTTGATAAACTCCACTTCCTTCATGTGACAAATACTTTTGGAAAAGTACTTGTGGTTGAACAGTTCTTGGAACTTTTCCCAAGACATTTTGAGTGCGGCAAGCTGAGTACGTTTTACTGATTCTCACCAGTAATCTGCCTCTCCTCTCAACATAAAGGTAGCAAAGGGAACCTTTTGCTCCTTGGAGCATCCCAAGACATCAAATATCTTGCTGATCTGCTTTATCCATGTCTCCGTCTTAAGTGGTTTTGGCTCTCTCAAAAACTCTGGTGGTCCCAGCTCCTTGAACTGCTTAGCAGTGACCATCAGAGAGTTGCCAGTGTTTCCACCTGCATTTTGAACAGGAGCCGCTCTCGCCTAATGTTGCATGAATTTTATGAAGCCTTTGAACATCCCATCGTTCATCATTTGATTGGTGTTGTTGTTTACCTGAGGATTATTGTCTTCTTGTTGCACATTATCCTGGGTATTGATCATTGGTGACTCAACAGTTTCATGTGCTTCATTGCTTATCTGGACATTTTCAGATGCCATTTTCAAACACTGCCAAAAAACAAGGGTTAATTGACATGCCACATATTATCCCTATACTCTGACCAACCAATTAAATACCAAATAAACTTAGGTAGGTCAGACTAGCGAAGGAATTTCTCGTCTCTCCCCTCATAGTTCTTGTCTCACATCTCAGCCAGGGATCATATCCCTAAGCTTTGATATCAACTGTGACGCCCCCAAAATAGGTATACATCACCCATCTTGAGTCGCCAAATACATGGTACTGAATACAAATACAAACTTAATTATACAACATGAGCTGAGAGTTTTTACACGAATATTGTCTTCTAAACAATATCTAAACTCAAATGGAGTCCTAATTACATTTATTGTCACACTATTTTATAGAATAGTGAGGACTACTATAACACCATCTCGGACTATCACTCCGTTCCCCGACTAGTTCCGGCTACGTTTTCATTTCCTGAAAAGAACAATGGAAGTAAAAGGGTGAGCTCAACTAGCTCAGTAAGAAATATTATGACTAAGATAATGCAGAATAAGTTATCATTAGCCTTCAACAATGTTAAACTGATAGAATATAATAGGCAACAAGTTTAACTGCAGCGGAACAAGCAATCCATTAGAAGAGTCAAGTAGAGCATGACATCTACTATCTTCTATGATTTAAAAAAGTTTATCGTTAACTTTATCGCTGGGATTCAGTTTAATAAATAAATCGCATCGTCGAATCATCCCTGCACTACGGGCCAAAGATATTCATTAGTATCACGTCCACAAATTATTCCTGCACTACAGGCTAAGAATATTCGTGTAATCATCAATGGTCATGATCATACCGAATTATCCCTGGTCATAATCATACCAATCAATAGTCCATCTATGCGCGTAAGCCAAAGATGACTTTCATCACAATATAAGCATGAGGATGATGACATTGATATAAGAATTCAATTAAAAGAAGGCAAATGATAACTTTTTAAAGATTTATAATTTAATTTATCCAGAATTCAATAATGTCTAAATTGTCAACATGATACTGCTTTGTGGAGTAAATTTCAAGAATAATATCCATGAATCAAAAATAATTTGGACATAAAAGAAATAAATTTTTCGGTGAATAGTACCTTGTGAATTATACTTCAGAAATAGTACCCTGTGAATAGTACCCCAATATGAAAAGTGCCCTGAATACCCGAGTGAATAATATTTGAGTGAATAGTAACCAGGTGAATAGTACCCCAACATAAAAAGTGCCCCGAATACCCGAGTAAATAATATTATAGTGAATAGTAATCGGGTGAATAGTAACCCGTGAATAGTAACTTGTAAATAGTACCCTAGCATGAAAAGTGCCCCAAATATCCAAGTGAATAATATTCTAGTGAATAATAACTGGGTGAATAGTAACTCGTGAATAGTACTCCGGGTGAAAATATTGATATTTAATAAGAAAGTTCAGATCAATATTCCAATGAAATGATACTGGATAAAGCGCAAAACTCAAGAATATTTCATTAATTTCAAGGATTATAGAAGCAATACTTACCATAGTAAGTTTAGATTTAAGAATATGAAAGAAATAACATACGAAACTTCAAATGGATTTTTACTTGTCATACGGTACGTAATTCGCGTAGACATGTTATTCCGACATTAAAGGATGAATACGAAAAATATTATGCCTTATGAATACGAAAGAAATAATACCCCTTACGAATACAACAAATAATATCCCTTACGAATACAACAAATAATATCCCTTACGAATACAACAAATAATATCTATTACCTTAGTAGAAGATTGATATCTTTAATGATAGTGAAGTAGCGAATACTCTTCTTCGCTCTCTATAGTTTCTCTCTCTATAGTGTCTCTTGTGAATCTCAGTGAATTGGTGAGAATGAAAGAAGAATTAAGCTTCTATTTATAGGAGAATGGACTAAATAGTAAGTAATTCACGAACGGTCCAGATTGATTTACTATTAGAACGAATGGTTCATATTGATTACTATTAAAATCACAACCGACGGTCTAGATTGATTTACTTTTAAAATCTCCACCGACTGTCCAGATTGATTTACTTTTAAAACCACCAGCGACGGCTCAGATTAATTTACTTTTAAAACCACAACCGACAATCCAGATTGATTTACTTTTAAAACCACCACCGACGGTCCAGATTGATTTACTATTAAAATTACCATCAATGGTCCAAATTGATTTACTATTACAACCACAATCAATGGTCCAGATTGATTAACTATTAAAACCACCATCAATGGTCCAGATTGGTTATCTTTAAAACCACCATCGAAAGTCCATAAAATTAGTAAATCTTCCCATGGAATACTAAGTCAAACTTACAACAATCGCCTCATAACAATCCCTATATTTATATCAAAAATTGAATAAATATTTACCACAATTTATTTATCTTTAATAAACACATTTTTAATCTATTAACAATTATTCATCATTAATATTATAACTCACAATATTTAACAACCGGATCATTTCCGGAAAGAGGGGCTTTACGATAAGAATTTCTCCTATTGACGCATGATTAGGTGCCCAAACCTCTCCTCGATGAACTTTCTGACATCGTCAATATTACAAATAATAATATGAATAACTTTGTCGTCTCAATTATTGATTTAATAATATAAAATATTAATATTGTGACAATAATTGAATCAAATAACGTGAGATACTATGCAACAATTACTGTAGCAATAATTGAGTATAACTGAGTGACTTCTCACGTAAGCATCATTAATCAATACCATGTGTTACTATGCAACCACGCGTATTACTGTACTTTTACTACCAGATAGTTCAACAGTTTAACGGTAAAACTTTCGTCGTTATTTTTATAAAAGATATTTATGTCATTTTCTAACTACGAAAATACTTCGGTTGTGGGGTCCATCAGTTATTGTGTCCTCGGAACGAATATTCCCTGATAAAAAGAATATTCTCCGACCAAACGAATATTCCTCGACACAATGAATATTTTATATCAACTTGCTTACTTTACAAAAATTTCACATATCACCCTTAACTTTAACCTTTTATTAATTAAACCATTATTAAATAGAATAATAATTATAAGAAAATTAAATACTTTCATTTCATAAAATTCGAGGTCTTACATTATATCCACATAAATTTTTTGATAATTTTATTATTATATCGCATGATACTCTAAAATAATGGTATGCATGATATTCTCCAATCTTGTCCATGTGTTTTCAAAATTATTGCCGCATCTCTTTGCACAAAATTTAAAAAAATTTAACATCTCATTTACTTTCCTAATTTATCCCTATAGAGTATGTGGTTAAGAATACTCTAAAAATGTGAACCACAAATTAGTAAAATAATTTATTATATATTTAAATGATAAAATTGACATGACTCTGAATAAATTGGTCATTTCATAAAAGCAACTCAAAAAGAAAGTGCTGCAATTTTTTTGGAACATCCTGGAAAAGAATGCCTTAATAAATATGTGAGGGAGGGAATACATGACGGATAAATCTTGATCTTGGGTGCATATTATTTACTCCCTCCTTGCCGAAACGTATATCATTTTGTCGTTTTGCTTTTTTTTTTTTATTCTTTATCTCCCTTCACCTGTCTTTTCATGCCTTTTTGTTTCTCTCTACCAGAGTTCCCCTTCGTCCACAAATGAAGAGTACAGAACCACACGTAAACTTCATCGTGATTACTTCTCATGCCATTAGATGATGACGACGCTCTCAGCCACCGCCATTTCTGCCTTCATCATCCTCATCACCGTCGTCGTCCACCGTCCACTCCCTCGGCGGCTCTGCATCCACCCTCGCCGTCAGCTACGGCGCCATTACCACAGTCTGCGTCATTGTGGCCAAGCAGCAAACACAAAGAATTCAATGCTGAAAGTGCAGCCAAAATTCAAAGCCCCTTTTCTTGGATTCACAAGAACTGCTGAAATATGGAACTGAAGAGCTTGTATGATTGGTGTTGTAACTTTCATTGTAGAACTGGCAGAGATCTTCACATCTTATTCTCTAGCATTTTGTTTTAATTCTGTAGCTATGACAATTTTCTTGATTTTAAGCTCGCGTATTTTTTATTTTTAGATTATAAACAAGGGTATACTCCAGCTGATTAGAGTGAAGATCGGGAAAGGCCTTGATCTGCCTCTCTGAATATTCAGGGCTCCCTGTTTTGATGCTCATATTGTTGTAACTATTTTTGAAAGTTGACTTTACTTGAATTTCGCATGTTAAGATGTGTATCAACCACATCTGAACCCTGTAAGCTATAAACGATAGAGCTATAAAAAGCATTTTTCATTTAATTTATAGTACTAATTGCATATAATGTCATTATTTCCCCATGCTTGGTATGTTTGTTTATATCTCGTGAGTTCTGCAAAAATTTTGCTAGTGTTTAAATGAAATCATAAAGAAGAATGCCCTCAAATACAAAGGGGTGTGGACTGTTCAGTTATGCGTTGATTTTCATTAAAAAGCGGTTGTGCAGCAAGTCATCACCTTAAGCAGTTGAATTCTGCAGTCCCCCTCCAACTCAACTTACCATCAAGTCTGTAACCAATTTGACATAGCACACTAGAAAAAAAACAGAAAACTCATTCGTGGTTTATTTTCTCAAAGTTTATTCCAACAAAACATACAACAAGTAGATAGTACAGATTGCCGGGATCTCTGCTAGTAGTAAGAAACATTAAATTCTCAGAAACTCATATATATTTAGTGCCTTAGCTAGCGACAGATGACAATTGACCCATACAGTCTCTGCCCACTTTTTCATCCTCTCCGCTTCAGCCTTCCTGTTATGTTGATCTTGCAAGAGAAAGAGCGTAATTAATCATCTCAACGGTAATTGGATTGGCTTTCAAACCGTCATTTCCAGAGAATAATATGATGGATTCTCTGTGTTTGTTGCTCGGCGACAATACCGCAGATGGTGGTGGGGCCATAGCTGACGGCGAGGGTGGATGCGGAGCCGCAGAGGGAACAGGCACGGATTCAGCTCTTTAGTTCAGTGAGATCAATTTTTAAAAATAAAAATTTATAAAGAAATAAAATACAATATAAGAAAGGCAAAAAAGATGCGAGGGACATTGCAAATAATTGTGTGAGCTATCATATAAAATCGATGTAATTGAATATACTTCCTCCTATGTATAAAGTGATATTTTATAATAAAAAAATTAAAACATTGTTATTATAAGAAACACGCATAAGAACGTGAGAATATTCCTCACCGTGTCCTCTAAAATAAATTACAAAACTAAATAATATTATAAAAATATTATTTATAATAATACTTTTCGAGACTTCATTATTTAAAACTATTGCAATGATAACCTCATTTTAATAGTTGCAAAAATATCATGTTCACTCTAAGTTACTAAACAATATAAAAGAGTACTGAAATGTTGGTGTTAGTAGAAATTTAAGACATTTAATAGTCTTTTAATATGAACTTTTTATTTTCACTAAACAACTTATAAAATTAAAAATAAATAAAAAATTGATTCCTTAAAATTCGGTGGGGGTCAATTGACCCCCTGCCAAAGAGTAGATCCGCCAGTGAGAGGGAGTGGACGGTGGAGGCAACGGAGATTATGGTGATGAAGGCGGAAATGACGGCGGCTGAGAGCGACGTCGTCATCTATTAATGGCGTGAGAGGTAACGACGATGAAGTTTAAGTGTGGTTTTGTGCTCTTCTTTTGTGGACGAAGGGGAACTGGTAGGGAGAGAGAAAAACAAAAAGGCAAGAGAAGACAGGGGAAGGGGCAAAGAATAAAAGAAAAACAACAACAACAAAACGATAAAAGGATATGCGTTTCAGCAAGGAGGGAGTAAAGAAGACGTACGTATAGATTTATCCATAAATGACTCCATATACCAAAAATATCAGCTATATTAATATAACAATAATACCTTGGAGACAAAAGACTGAATATAAAAAACGAATACAAAATAATATGTATAATAGTTATTAGTTATAATTAATAGACCTTGATAAAATATTAAAAAATTATAATTCGAGACATCATTTTATAACTATTTTTTAATTATTTTTTATCACTGGCATTACTCTTAATATAGTGTATATATCGAGTCATTGACAAAGTAAACCGCTGTTCATTATAAATGTTATGATCCTTCAAATTTGTGAACAGTACACATATTAACTTGATGTAATTTTAAATAGTTTATTAATTGATATATTGCATTAAATCAAGTATATTTACCTGGAGTTTAATTTATTACAAATAAAATCCGTCTTAAATAAATAAGTACTCCCTTATTCTCAAAAAGATAAGCAAAATATAATTTGTACATATATTAAAAAAAATAAAAGTAGAAAAAAAGAGAAAAAAAATGTTAAATTTATTTTTAATGGTCTCACAAAATTATGTAAAGTGATGGTACTTTTATTTTTTTTATACTTATTTTTGGGTATAACAAACGCAAAATCGTAAGTAGTCTCGTAACCTCGATTAGTTTAGAATAATACTATTTTCATATGTGATTTTGGTATTATCATATAATTTTCTCTGACATAATAGGTAAGATAAGACCCACTTTATTCATCTAAAAGAATTATGTAAAAATATCAAATTTTTTTCTTAATACAAGATCTTAAAAGTTTGGTATTCTTGTTATTTGTTTTAGATACAGACGTAGACATGATAAAATAGTTTAGGAACTATAGGTTTAACCCAATTTAATTTATTTGGGTTGGATACCTAGCTTTTATATACTATGGGTTAGGTTAAAAACTATATTATTCATAATAAATATGATTTTAAACTAGTTAACAAATTTTAGCTCATATTTGTTTAACTCATTCAAATATATCTAATTATTTATAAACCTTAAACCTACCCTGTTACTTATCCTGCGACTTGCTCTCTCATAATGAAAACTCCTTTCTCTTTTATACAAAAATATTTTCGTCAGGAGGGTGACGTATTCACTCAATCAAAAAGTATCAATGTGAGAGAGCTAAGGGCAACAATGGTTGTAAATTGGGTCACTTAGATTGCACCCATAATCGTTCAAACTATTTGACTTATATTAAAATTGGATAATATGATTTTGATTTCAACCTTGAATCATAACCAAATTATTCAACCCAAAATCAAATCATACTTATATTTTGTATATTTATACTTAGATATTACTATACTGAACAACTAAGAAAATCATATAATATTAAATAAAACTTTTGTAAACATGAGATATTAAAACCAAAAAGAAAGACTTCCATTATTTCAATATTGGCAAAACTAACATCATTATTATTGATAAAGATCTATAACTACGTAGCGCAAAACAAAACCATAATTAAATAAACCCTGAATATTGAAATGCATAGTACTACTATTATAGCTAGCCACTTGATAGGTAATCATTTTAAATAGAAAAACTTCAAATCTGCCCATCCACCCTAAAGACATTATTATTATTATTATTATTATTATTATTATTATTATTATTAGGGTTTTGACTTGGGTGTCATCCCCAGTTCATTAGCCCTAGTAAGCAAATTATTCCTTAGCTTTTCCATTGTAGTTATATACTCCTCAAGTTCCTCCAACCCTAATCCCTCTATAGGTTTTTTCCACCTGTTAACGCCAAGATCTTTCTCCACGTCTCAATCACGTAAGACGTCCTGATCCTGCACAGTAAACACAGTCAACACCGAAAGCTTGATGGCGGTTCCGTCGGAGGATAGCTCAGACGTGAGAATTAGTACGTGTTCACAAGGTTAACAATGGAGGAATATATGGTCTAGTGTATTGAGAGAATTAAAATCTCAGTCGTGTGTATGGGAGAATATGAATAATCAATATATGAGAGAACGTACCCTCATACGATGGCTTCCTTGCTAAGTTATATTACTTTTGCTTGGATTATTGTGCCACCCACTACTACCTGACACCCCCTCTGATCTGATGGACCCTGCCGACTATATCAGGTTTATCTACTGCTTTTGTGCTTCGCTTTCTCCTCACGTAGGTTATGATCCCATCCACATTAATGCATGGCAGGAGGATTGGTCAACTGTCATGCTTTTTCATCATCACAAGTCAAAGTAACAGATATTAAAATATCTAATGGGTCGATCCACTGGACTGACCCGGTCCAATAGAATTAAATAAAGTTGACACAATAAATGGGCTCAAAGAGTCCCATGGCTTAATAATAAAAGCCCAATAGATTATACTGATAAATGGGCCCAATCTATCCGGCCCAAGATAGGAGAAATATTATGACCCAACATTACCCCCTAGTTTTTTAGTTAAACAAAATGTTTAATGGAAAACTATATAAGATTCATGATATTTAGAATTTAATAAAGGCCCAAAAATAGGAAATAAGTGGATCATACCCACTTTTATCATACGAAGTGGAATAAGGAGGGACCGGATAGTGGATACCCGCAGCAATAAGCCCAATTTGATAAAGGATCTGAATTTGAACTAAGATGGGCCAATAAGATAGAGATCCAACAAATAGGGCCCAATCGATAAGATATTCAAAGGTCATCCAAACGTATTCCACTTTAATTCCCATTATTATCGACATTAAATGCGCCCTTACCTTCGCTCACGTAACTTGCACAAGATAAAAGGCAAACCTCACCAAAATTGACGGTTTTACCTCTCGATTTGAAATTGAACCTTTGAGCTTTCTTCCTTCTCTCGGAAAAACCTCTTTTAGCTTTCACAAACTTAACAATGGTGAATCCAAGCCAAAACCCTTCAAGTTCTTCTCGTTCAAACCCTAACCAAGGGGTTCAAGTGCCAATCCACCATCTCCCACCGATTTCTTCAAGGATGGGGAACAATTTCCTCATGCCAACATCACCTCCACCGCTTCTCGAATCAATCATGCGAACTCCTGGATTCGGTGTCATGTTCCGGATAACTTTGCTATGAGGGCTCCATCTGCCGAGGAGCGAATGTACCAAATGACCAGACGGATGGGTCGCCATGCCACTACTCTTTGAAAAAGGGGTTCGCCTACCCTCCACGCCTTTATAGTTACCCTCCTAGGGTTTATTGGAGTAGGCTTCAAGAATCGGTGCCCCAACTCCTATATCCATATACCATGCGTTCATCGCCTTCATCATGAACTAGGGGTTACCCCTCAGAGATCTCTTCTTTACCCTCTTCTACAAGGCGAGATCCCGAGAACGAGGGTTCAAAATGCTGAGCAAACAGTCCCCACGCCCAAACTCCAAAATTCAGAAAGAGGCCCCTGATGAGCACCCCCTCGAGCAACAAAGGATGGCACGAGAAATGGTTCTTCGTCACTGGTCCTGGAATCTCCTCCCTTCCCGATTGGACCACTTCGGAGCGTATCTCTGCTGACTTCGGTGACATCCCCGAGGGGCGCGTGAGGGAGATGGGCGACTTCATGAATAAGATCCCTTCTCAAGAGTGGAGCTTCACTCTACTGACCAAGCAAGCATGGTTGTATGACCATAAACGTAAGTCTTGGACCATTCTGTGATATAATTTTTTGAAATGTTTATGTGGTACGGATTTTAACTTGTGATTATTTGCAGTGTCTTTGATCAAACCAACTTCCTCGAAAGTAAAAGACTTGGAAGATTTCTTGGCGGGGAGGATTGCTGATGCAAATAAAGAACTCCCTAATGAGGAGCCTTCCCGAACTGAACCCCCTGCCCCCGAGCCAACAACAACTCCCCTTCGGGATGATGACCCTGAAGCTGACAATCCTATCATCCCCGAAGCGGTCCTCCGACCTCGCCGAAGGAAGAAGAAGCCATTAAAGGCCGGAGACTCTCGCGAGATAAATCCTGAAAGCGACGAGGAGGTACTTCCTGAGGTAAACCCACAAACGATTCCTTCAACTGAACCCACAACAACCTCTGAACCAACTCTACCAACTTCTGAACCAACCCCACCAACCTCTGAACCAAATCTAAGAAAGAGGAGTCTCCTTGACATTCCTCCACACGATCGGGCGAAAGTCCTTCGTGCTAAAAAATTGAGAAGCAAAATAATTCCTCTTACTGCCGACGAACTCCGCGTTCCCCCTCCTTCAACATCCAAATTTCATTAAATGAAACCCCCAACACCTAAGCGGCGAAAGTGTGTCGGGTTTAATTCTTCTCCGTCCCAAAAAAAAAATGACCTTGGACGGTCAAATTTCGGCTCGACTTCAACCTTCTTCAACTCCCCGAGCCAATGCCACTCGATCACCTTCTCCAGAGGCAATGCATGCAGATCCTTCACCGGTTCGCAACAATCGGCTATGATCCTCCTCAAGGACCAATGACATCCGAATTTCAGCATGATGCCATGGGTTCACCGACTATGTGGCCTCGGTTCAATGCCAATTTCCCCTTTCAACTGTTTGAGGCCTTTGTTCGTGAGACCGATGACCATCGGTTCGGGAACAGTTCAAACGGGGATTTGCTCAGCTAAGGCATGAGCTACTTGGCTAAGGTAAATGACTCTTCTCTTCCTTTGCTTACTTACTTTCATACTCATACATCTGAAGCTGGTCGATTGAATAACACCGAACATGAACAGTAAATGTCAGCCTTCTGGACGTCTGCGTCCCCAGATCTCTCAAGTGAATCCGAGGAGGAAGCGTTGAAGAAGGAAAATTCCTCCGAAATCACTTACTGGCTCGGGAAAGGACTCATCGTGAAGGCCTTCTTCATACTAATGAAGGTCTTCAGAAAGAGTTGGCCCAAGCTAAGGGAGAAGTGAAGGCCTCTAAGGAAGAACTAAAGTCGACTAAGGCTCAGCATGCTGAAATTGTCAACATGAACGTCGACTTAGTTCAGAGGAGTGAACTGAGGATGAATAAGATAAAGGAGTTGAAGTCCGACGCCAAAATCTTGACCAGGACGATCCATAAGTTGGAGCAGGATGAAAAGCTTCAACTGAATATACGGCAGCAGCTCGAGCAAGAGATTCGAGAACTCAAGGCTCTTCGGGACCTTGGGCCTCCTCTAACTGATGCTCTTCGCAAAGAAATTTGTGAAGAGTATAGGAACTCGGACGAAATAAATGAATAAATCATGAGAATTCACAAAGAAAGCTACGAGCTCTGCCGAAGTCTTGGCAAGGAAAGGTTGATCAAGGCTAACTTAGATCCTTACCTGCTGGACTCTTCGGATGATGATGGAGCTACCTGAAGCACCAGCTTATGGGTTGTCTTAGGTCTTATTATGAATATTTGTAGAAATTTTATGTTATTTCCTTATTTGTAAATGAACTTAAATATTAATGAGAAATGATTTTCTTCCTTATGACTTCAAGGTACTTTTTTTTATTTTATGTCAATACTTCAATATGAATTTATATGGACAAGTATACAAAAACCCTTTCGAGAATTTAACTTCAAATGATTAAGCATGTCATATAATGAGATAAGCATGTCATGTAATGTATAAAATGATGTTAAGGGACGAGGCATTCTTAACTCAACACTTAAATAAAATAAAGTACCAAATACTCATCGGCATTCAAGTGTGAGATCGGTCATTTGTTTACCACTCGGGATGAAACAATTATACTAAAAACCAAGATATAAGGATCAAGACATAAGGACCAAGATATAAGGATCGAGACTTAAGGACCAAGATATAAGGATCGAGATATAAGGACCAAGATATAAGGATCGAGATATAAGGACCAATTGTGACCATTGACTTACCACCCTGGTAAAATCAATATAGGATCCTTCGTCTACCACTCGGGGTAGAACGACAAATGGGCTGCCATCGAATGACCTGCGAGTCCTACCATACCTCCTTACACCATAGTGACCATAGGAAAAAATAGGACCAGGACCAATAGTGACCATTGATTTACCGCCCTGGTAAAATCAATATAGGATCCTTCGTCTACCACTCGGGGTAGAACGACAAATGGGTCGCCATCGAATGGCCAAATGAGTCCTACCATACCTCCTTACACCATAGTGACCATAGGACAAAATAGGACCGGGACTAATAGTGACCATTGATTTACATACCGGTAAAATCAATATAGGATCCTTCGTCTACCACTCGGGGTAGAACGACAAATGGGCTGCCATCGAATGGCCAGCGAGTCCTACCATACCTCCTTACACCATAGTGACCATAGGACAAAATAGGAGCAGGATCAATAGTGAAAAAGTGTCTTTTTATTGATAATGAACAATAATATCTGATTCTTAGATGAATTAACTTGATCTTTATTGAAAGTATTTCCGGTTTGCCGCCAAATGCGCAGTGTTTTTTTGATTTCTAACCATCTAATGCCCTTAACCTAAGTGCTCGGTTTGGATACTTCGATCACCTCATATGGTCCTTCCCGGTTTGGCATTAACTTTCCGTAATTTGAGGTGTAGAAGCTTCGGCTTCTCTCCGAGGATCTAAGTCTCCTACTTCAATCTGCAAGTTTGACTCCTTTGTTGTAATGCTTCGCTACTCTTCGTTGATAAGCGACCAATTTAAGTAGAAATGACCTTCTAACTTCTTCTAGTAGATCTAAATTGGCCTTGGGTCCTTCGTCATTGTATATTTCTTTGTATTGATCGACCAAGACTTGAGATCCGATTTCGACAGGACTAAGGCATCGCATACCATAGGCCCGACCGAAAGGTGAATCCCAAAGTGGTAGTCCTTGGTGTAGTCCCAGTAAGCCCACAACACGCCGAAAGCAGCTCCTCCGCCATCTTCCTTTAGCTTCATCTAGTCTCGCTTGATCCTGCTTCAAAGAGTCATCCTGTTGGTCACCTCAACTTGGCCATTTGACTGTGGATGAGCCACTGAAGTCTTCTTATGTTGAATCCCCAACTCCTTTAAAAATGCTTCAAATTTTGATCCCACAAACTGACGTCCGTTGTTCGATATTAATACTCTAGGGATCCCGAAGCGAAACACTACGGATTCTTTTATGAACTTCAAACATTCTTGCTCCGTAATTAACCGAAGTGGCTTCGCCTCTACCCACTTAGTCATGTAATCAATATCAACTATGACAAAGCTAACTTGACCTTTAGCTTTAGGCAATGGACCCAATATATCTACCCCCAGCATAAATCGAAGGGTATAGGAGATAAAATCGAGTATAGCTCTTCCTATTGGTCGATGGGATCGAACCGCTTGAGTTGGCACTTTTCACATTTCTTGACATACTCTGTAGCTTCCTTGAAAATTGTAGGCCAATAGTATCCTTGTCGAAGTACTTTGTAAGCCAAAGATTTAGCAGCCATATGATCACCGCAAATGCCCTCGTGAACTTCCCCAAGAAGAGCATATTCCGCCTCGGATGGGACCGAGCACTTCAAAGAATGGTGAAGAAAAGGCCAATCGGTAAAGATCGCCATCAATAAGAATAAAGTTGGCGCTCTTGTATTTGATCTTCTTTGCTAACATCCGATCCAAGGAAGGACGCCATCCGCCAAATATTCGGTGTAGGGGGTCATCCAAATAGCTAGATCGTTCGATACACATCACGACTTCATCTTTGAACACTCTACCGCTTGCGAAACTTCCAAGTAAACTGATCCGTTAAAAACATCTGCATCCGTAGTAGCCAATTTCGACAATGCATCGGCGATAGAATTGTCATTACGCTCTATGCCCTGAAATTCGTACGAAGCGAAATACTGAAGTCGGTCCTTTAACTCCGCCAAATACTTGATCATTCGATTCCCACGAGCTTCATAGTCCCCTGATAGCTGCTTGACAACCAACTGAGAGTCACTGTAGATGATAAGGTTCCGGACCTCTAGACTCTTTGCCAATCGAACACCCGCTAGCACTGCTTCATACTCGGCTTCGTTGTTTGTCGCTTTAAATCCAAATCTGATGGCCTGTTGAACTTTGAACCCGTCCGGACTTGTCAAGATAATTCCTGCCCCACTAACAGCTAGGGTAGAAGAACCATCTGCATATAGAGTCCAAACATTCTCGCTCTGTTTGAGAATTACAATCGCCGACGGAGGATTCACTTCGATAACTCGGCATCTGCTTCTGTGAACGAACATTCTACTATGAAATCGGCCAAAGCTTGGCCTTTGATAGTGGTTAAGTGGATGATATTCGATGAAAAATCGTGATAACTCCATTGTCCACGCTGCTAACCTTCCTGAAACTTCTGGCTTGCCCATCACCTTCTTCAATGGTTGATCAGTGTAGACAACCAGGAGCCGACCTTGAAAATACTGCCGAAGCTTCCTACTAGCAATTATCAAGGCGAAGGCAAATTTTTCAATATTTGGATACAGGTTTGACATCTCGCAGACGTGACTAACATAATAGATCGATGTCGCCTTTCCACCGATCTCCAACCAAAGACTCGCTCCAACCGCTTAACGAACTTGCGCGCCAGATCATGTATATAAGGTCTCTGCTGGAATGGGTTTCACCAATAAAGGAGCCAAGAAAGATACGCCTTTATGCTTCGGAGGCGTCTTCACACTCTGAAGTCCATCGGACGTCTTCGCATTCTTCTACCCTTTCAATGTATCAAAGAAAGGGAGACACCTCTCTGCAGATTTGGCGATTTAACCTCCTTAATCTTTGCAATCCTCGCCAATGACGTTGGACGTCTTTGAATGACCGAGGAGTCTTCATATCAAGAATGGCTCAATCTTCTCTGGGTTGGCCTCGATACCCTTTCGACTAACAAGATAACCCGTAAACTTCCTGCACCGAGGCCGAAAGTGCATTTGGTAGGATTAAGCCTTTAGTTAGACGATGACGAGACGATTCGAAAGCATTCCTCTAGATCGTCCAAATGACTCTCGAACGTGCATGCTTTTCACAATCATGTCATCAACGTATACCTCCATGTTCCTTCCTACCGCCATCGAAGATGAAGTTCATCATTCTCTCGGTAAGTGGCTCCAAAGATTTATAAGGCCAAAAGTCATCTTCAGTAGGCGTACACCGAATCGGTGTGTAATAAACGCGGTCTTCGGGATGTCCTCTTTACGCATGGATATTTGGTGATAACCTGAAAAAGCATCCATAAAGCTTAGTAATGCATACCCCGAAGTGGCATCGATAAGCTGATCAATATGGGGCAGAGGATAAAAGTCCTTCGGACAAGCTTTATTGAGGCTCGGTGTAGTCGATGCAAACCCGCCATTTTCCATTCTCGCTTCACGCACCAACACCACATTCGCCATCCACTCGGGATAATCAATTTTATAGATGAAGCCTCGGCACCAACATCTTTGCTATTTCCTCATCAATGATTTTCGTCGCCGGGCGCAAAGATCCGCCTTTTTCGCGCCAACTGCTTCTTCGAGGATCTACATTCAGTCAGTGCTCGGCTATCTTCCTATAACTCTGGGCATGTCCTTCGGTTCCCATGCAAAAATATCCGCATAAGCGTCATGAAGAGCTCTATAAGGTTTGTCCGAAGAGGTTCGCAGAGACCCGAACCGATCTTCACGGCCTTGCTTGTCGGGCTTTCCAATGATCAACTCGACCTCCTCCGCCTCTCCCGCGAGAATCACCATCGCTCGAACTACTTTCGGTAAAGGGCTCAATCTCAATTGCCATCGCTTTTGCTTTTGCTTGTCGCCCCACTCCGGAGGAAATAACAGAATTCCCGATAGCATCGTCGGGCCAGATCCAAGTCCCCTGCCACCTCTCCTACTCCATGAGCCGTGGGGAACTTGATTTTGAAATGAGGGATGGAGGTCACAGCTTGGAGAGCAGTTAAAGTAGGTCTTCCCAGTATAGCGTTGTAAGCTGAATCAACGTGCACAACATAGAATTTACACACTATTTCGACTTCTTTGGTATTTGTGTCAAGACAACCGGGAGTTCAATAGTGCTCTTACTTTTTACGGGATCATTCATTGAAGCCAGTATAAAGGAGCTTCTCGCCCGACCTCCATTTTTTTTGCCCGTCGAGGTGCATCCTCCGATAAGCGTGGGCATACAGATATCTCTCAAGATCCATTGTCTATCATCATGCGCCTCATGTCCACCGTGCTCCACTTCATTTTGTGATCACCAAGGCCCCCTCATGCGGCTCGATGGGCTCAGAAGGATAGTCAGCGTCGGTGAATGATATGACAGTCCCGGGGAATGGTCTATCTGCTTTCAGGGGAGCATCTGTCATAGTCATGACCGAATTCAGGTAAGCCCTTCTCTTCTTTCCTATCAACTTCCCCGCGGACCCACCAGTTATCACATCGATAACCTGCCTCGGCGGCAGTATTGGAGCCCCTTGAACCGTCTGAACAGCACGGTTAACGTTCTGCTGATTATTTACGGCCACATACTGCACCAACAAGCCGTCTTTAATCTTCCTCTCCACAAAGTCTTTCAAATTGCAACACTCGTTAGTGTCGTGGCCAGCGGCCTGATGATAGCCACAATACTTACGAGAGTTACCCTGCCCAGTTCGGTAATTATCACGGGGTGGCTCAAAGAAAGGTTGGTTTCTGATCTGATCCAAAATTATCGATCTATCAGTGTTTAGTTTGGTGTAGATCTTATTCACCTTGGTAGGAACGGAGGGATGACCGCTTCCTCGACGCCAAGAATTGTTGTACTTTTTGAACCGCCTCTGTTCGATCATTATACCCCCCCATCTCCTCTCTGTTCAACTTCGGGCTTAGAGCCACCAACTCTTTCCCCGACCCGAAAGAGGATTTTTCAGTCGCTCATAGCCTCTTCCACAACGATGTAGCCTTCGCTTTGTCAAAGGCTTCTACCCGAGCTCTTCTGGATGATTGAACATCAACTTCTTCACCAACTTTTCTGACTTGACCAGATCCAATCCATTCTCGAACAAACCTACAACTGGAGGTCATTAAGATCGGACACCGACCGATCGCTTCTACTAACCTCTTTACATATCGCCCAAAGATTCACCGCAAACCGCCAATCTGTGCTAAAGAACTCGTGGGCTTTCCTCTTCTTCTATTGCTCTAAACGAGCATGGAACTTATCACAAAGTTCGGTCCACGAGGATATGGAATCAAGGCAAAGTTCCCAACCAACGCCTCTCGCATCTTTTTTCGGCGTTGTAACAAAAGGTGTGGCACTTGGCAAAAGATCGAAGAAGTCGTAATAGTCCATTAGTCGGTCGAACGCCTGGCTATGGTCATAAGGATCTCCGGTTCCATCGTAACTTTCCATGCGAGGCATTTTTTTAGTGATATCCGCCTTTTCCTTGAGAATAGCTGAGGAAAAAGGGGATGCTTTCTTTCCCGGAGCGTCCTTCACCTGCTGGACCTCAGCCAGTTGTTTTCTAAGCTCTTTAAGCTCCTTTACTAGAAAATCAACGCCTTGAGTCATGGAAGCCTCTTTCTCATGAACAATATTATGTCTCGAGAGGATCGACCCCTCCCGCCGATCCTCTCGCCTGAAGGGACTTCTTGATCCGCCGGTACAACTCTTTCCTTGTGGTGAGAATGATCACGTTGATAGTCCATTACCCGGACTTCGGGTATGACCTCCTTCGACCTGCTCCTTTGTTGATAATCATCTCGATGCTGAGAAGTAACGGCCATTATCGCCTTCTTCGAGGCCATGGGAGTTCTGCTTCTCGATCTTCTCCTACTTCGAGAATGATCCCTAGAAACCCGCGGGGACCTCTTCGGCTCCTTACCCTTTCGTCGAGTCTCCTCCTTATGCCCACTGCGTCTTTCGTATTGATCACGGTTTGGATGCTTCGCCTTGTAATTCCGCCACTCGAAGCATCCGTTCTATTATATCTTCTCTTTGCTTTAATAGGACCGCCACGGCTCGCATCGCGTCGTCCGCCATCTTCGCCAACTTGGCGCTTCTATCTCCTTGGCTACTTCTATGATGAATCTTGGTTGGCGAGCCTTCCACCGCTCCTCGACCATGATCTCGCCTCTCATTCGCATCGAAAACCAATCTTAAATGCACCCCCCTTTTGAATCTTGAGACGGAGATCCTGAATTATGCTTAGAAGCCGTGTTCGTGAGCACTCTTGGAAGGACCCAGACGATCCTTCATCAAAACACGAGGGCAATGACGAGCCAATGCCATCGCCGCCTTCCCTTACGTGTACCATCCCTACTCTCCTCATCTTCTCAAGTAGGTTAAACAATTGTGATTGAAAATTTTAATGACACTAGAACTCAAAGCCCTCCTTCTAGCGCTTTCAATGTTAACGCCAAGATCTTTCTCCACGTCCCAATCACGTAAGACGTCCCCGATCCTCGCACAAGAAACACAAATCGACCGAAAAGCTCGATTTGGCGGTTCCGCTTGGGGATAGCTCAGCGTGAGAATTAAGACGTGTTCACAAGGTTAACAATGGAGGAATATATGGTCTAGTGTGTATTGAGAATTAAAATCTCGATCGTGTGTGTATGGGAGAATATGAATAATTAATATATGAGAGAACGCATCTTCATACGATGGCTTCCTTGCTAAGTTATATTACTTTTGCTTGGATTATTGTGCCACCCACTACTACCTCGACACCCTCTCCGATCCGATGGACCTCGCCACTATATCGTGTTTATCTCATCGCTGCCCTTTGCTTTTCTCCTCACGCCTACGTAAGTTATGATCTCATCCACATTAATGCATGGCGGAGGATTGGTCAACCGTCATGCTTTTTTCATCATCACAAGTCAAAGTAATGATATTAAAATATCTAATGGGTCGATCCAATCGACCGGATCTTATCCAATAAATTAAATAAAGTTGACATAATAAATGGAACAAAAGTCCCATGAACTTAATAATAAAAGCGATAGATTATATCGATAAATGGGCCTAATCTATCCTACCAAGAAGATAGAGAAATATTATGACCCAACACCACCAAAGACTATTATCATTCTCCTCTTTCGCCGCCCCTTTCGCGGCCTTCTTTTTATTCTTCTCAGCCTCCAACTCCTTGGAAACGTCCGAATATTGTTGCTTATGCTTCAAACACTCATGCATGGCCGGATCGAGTTCGAACCCGGATTTCTGCTGACCCGGAGCCCCGGAAGAATTTTCACCGAGGTAGCGCTCCATGACAGTTTCGACATTCGGGTGGCCGAAAGCAAAGACTTGGCCAGCTGGAGACTCCACCAGGATGGCGACCTCGGATCCGGTTAAAATGGAAAATTCGCTTGCCTTGTTGAAAAGTCCGGCCCGGCGCTTGGAGAAGGTGACTTGGCGGGTCTGTAGGTCCTCTATTTTCTTATCTCTATCTTTTTGCGGCCTTGGGTTTTTTTCTTCTGCATCATCTTGTTAGTTTATAGAGAAAAAAATTGGAGATTGATTTATGGGTGAAGAAAAAAGATGAATGGTATGAGCGGAATATATAGTGATTGTTAGGGTTTGTGTATATGGGAAGGATATAATGGTAAATTGACTTAATATCATCACATTAATTAGTTTCTATATTTATAGATATTTTAGTTTCCATTATATAGTTTCCTTATTTATTTAGTTTATATAGTTAATTTCATCACATTAATTAGTTTCTATATTTATAATTAATTTAGTTATAATCATGTAATTTCCTTATTTATTTAATTCACTTGTTATATAGTCCATCAACGTAATTGATCATATCCATCTCATTAGATATGTTATTTTCTCTCTCCTACTAACATCATTCCTTATTTTTTTGACTCAATCTTCTTTAATTATTTTTTTAGAACAATCTTCCTTAAATGTAGTCTCCAATCATAACCAATCTACTGTTTCCCTGTCATAGAGGATGATAATAACTTCTTATTTTTTATTTTTTTACAATAATTCTACACTGACCGGTTTTTTAAGGACATTTTAGTGACCGACTGATGTGGCACAGCCACATCAGCATGAGAGAGAGAGTAATAAAAAAAGGAAAAAAACACTACAACAACTTTACAAAAGTTAAAAATTCAATTCTCGCCCTTTACTAATACTCCATCAGACTTCACCTCTCTCTCTCTTCGTAAGCAATATCACACTCTCTCACCTTTTCTCTGTAAGCAAAGTCGCCATCTACAAAAATATAGGGCCCAAAATCGGAAGCAAAATTCAGCAAAATCAGCACCAAGAGAGGTATTCATACACATATTGTATGTATATATTTATGCCCTAAAACTGATTTCAAGATTTTGAAACCCATTTTTTCCATAATACTTTTCTTCTCCATGTTTGCTTCACAAAACCAATTTAATCTTTCTCCTATACTAAGCTCAGATTCTCATATTTCTCATGATGTAATTCTATATTGTCAGTGTTGTTCATTTGGGCGCCAACTAAATGTGGTATTGAAAATAGAAAAACTTTGGTAATGAATGAATAGAAATCAATTGAATGTGATTGAGTTGTATATTGTAAGTGCTGCGGTGTTGCCCCTCTAGTGATAAATTTTTTGGCTAGAATCATGCAAAAACATCTATGGTATTCTGGAATTTAAGTTGTGCACTTGTGGTGTTTGATAAATTGTCTCAAAGATATTCAAGTGTTTTAAAACTAATTATTACTCAATTTTTGGAGTATGGTCAAGATGTTCAAGTGTTTCAAGAGTTTGAAAACTAATTATTACTCAATTGTCTCAAATTGTTGTTTTGCTGATCTTGACTGAGATAATTTGGTCCAAGTTTTGTGCATATAAATATGACTGTTTAGGTTCTTTAAACTTGTATTAGTATTCGATCTAATAAGACATCTCAGTTGCATATTTTCTGACTGCTTTTTGGATTTAGTTATTTGTTTTGTGGCTCTCTAAAATATTGTGATAATATATTATTGTTTCACTTTATGGTTCATTGGTTTGCAGTTTAAATGGTTAAGAAATTTGTCTTACCAAATGAGAATAAATGTAAAAAGGAAGAATCTAAAAAAAAGTCTAAATCTTAATTAAATTTGTGATTTAGTTGGTAGCAGATGTTTTGCATTTACACAATATTCACTGCAGTTTTGCATTTAGTTGGTTGTTTTTAGATATAAACTCAAAAGTCTACACTGCAGTTTTGTTAGATATAGTTTGTAATTTCAGTCTCAGGCTTCTGATACATGTCTGGATTTTTGTTTATTTGTTATTTTTGTAGAAAGACAACATGGCATCAGGAAGCATGATAGAGAGCAACAAATTTGAAGAAAAATGCGGTTTCTTGGGATGGTGCAAAGCTATAAATGAAGAAAAATGATCAACAACTATTGAAATGAGACGAGAAATGAAATTATTGAAGAAATTAGTTTTTTTAATACGTATTCTCTATTTGTTTGTTATTATGAAAAACTAGTTATCTTTTGTTGGAAGTTGTAATGGAGGTGAAGTTGTGAAAGAAATTGTAATTGTTTAAATCTAATGCAGTTTGACATCATTTTATTATTTCTTGTGCATGACTATATATTGGTTGAGCAAGTGTGTGGTTTTGTTCTCATGGCAGTTTGAAAGTACTTGTTGGTTTTTATCTCACAATTATATATTGGGTGTTGTTATAATTGTGTGTTGTTATCTGTTACATGAAAGACCATATATAATCTACTAAAACAAAAGGAACTAGTTTAAACAAAAATGATTTCCCAAAGATGTGTACTTTTAGTTTCTTACAGTAAACATATTGTATACAAGACGAAACATTAACACTTGGTGACATGTATTTAGAAGAACTTTAGCTCAAACTTGTATAATAATTGTATGAATAAATTACAAACACAAGTAACATCATCTTTTGAAGAGATCCTCATAAGAGCCGGGGATGTCATCACTTTGGAAGTATATATAATCTCAAGGCCAAATCAACCAAGTTAGTGTAGAATATGAAAAAAAGCAAAAAAAGGCATGGAGACTAAGATAAGCTTGAATATTCCAAATGCAAATCGATATAAGAATTATATAACCAATACATGGATACAAACAAGCCACATATTGCATTATATTTCATTTTGAATAATGCTAATTGCTCCTATTGTTCGGATCACATCCTTCACCACTCCTCCAATATGGATTATAGTAATCCTGCAACAAGAAAAATAAAATGGTGGTTTTTAGCAACAATAAGACATTATATGACACCACAAAATGAGACACAATAGACATCATGATTGAGACACAATAGACACCACAAAATGAAAGAGAAAGTAGTAAAATAAGACATTATACCTGAAAATGAATGGGGAAAGTAGTAAAATAAGACATTATACCTGAAAATGAATGGGGAAACCCCCTTCATAATAGACATCATGATTGGGGAAACCCCTTCCAGCCTGAAATGTTTAAAATAATGATCATTCATCTCATTTAAAACCTTTAAGAATATGACTTGTTCATTTAAATTAGTGACAAACCTGTAAATTAAGATCTATTGCACCATGTCTCGTGTAGTCTTCTGGACCATGTTCAACAACTTGATGTTCGACTTGATATGGATTATTGAGTACACTTACAAAATAGTCATCTTGAGAACTCTACACAAAAGAAAAAGCAATAAAATAAGACATACATTTAATCTAAATAAATAAGTTTTTACATTTGAAAAAATTAAAGAAAAAGGTTTACCAAATTAGTGAAATTCATGTTATGTTCAATGGCCTTCTCTTTTTCTTTCTCTTTCTTTTTCCCTTTCCTCACTCTTATGCTTTTAACAACTTTCTCAATCTTGGATTGAAGCCTTTTAAAGCGAGGCCGACCTTTACGATGAACTGACAAAGGACTACGAATATTGTTGCTTTCTTTACAACCACTACCAACATGGGTACCTTGTCTAGAAGGACTCAACTGATTACTTCCACACGTTCCATCATCTTTTCGTAGTACATTAACAAGTTTTTTAATCCAATGCATAACAACTTTTGTCTTATCTTCACTATTTGTCGCCAAGTCTGCCGCTTCATAAAAAGAGTTGCACATCCTATCAAAGCGTTCATTTTCTGGATTCAACGTCCAGTCGGAATATATTATCTTAACCTTTTTATGATACCTCTTCACGTCTTTCCTCCATCTTCGGAGAATGAATTTATCCGTAAAGGTTCGAACTTCGTTTTTTTTAGCAACACCGTAATGGCATGTCTACATAATATTCCCCTGAACTCAAATAATTGACAATTGCACTTAATGGTACATTCATCTTCTTTAAAATAAACTTTAAAAGTGACTTCTCGAGTCCCTCCAAACATATCTTGTGTAACATCGTATACCTCAAAATCACATTCTACTTTAACTGAATCAATGGCACAATAAAGCTTCCCTTTTACCTCTTCTTGAAATTCCTTGAATTTTGTCGTGGTATAAGCATCTTGAAATTGTTTCTCAAATGGATAATCGAGAATGCATGGAATCCAATGGTCGAAGGAATTGAAATCCGCCTCATTCTCTTTTTGCACCTTACTTCTTAATGCATTCTCATACTGCTCAACAAATTGTTTCAAGGTTGTCCTTGAATTTACATAACCATCAAAAAAAGCATTCATACTTTCACTTCTTTGAGTTGAGGACATTCCAAATTTCAAAAAGTATTCTTTAAAAATGCTGGCGCCCAACGACTTCTCTCATCGTATAACCCAGTCAACCATGCATTCTCTTTCAAGTTAAAATTCTCAATGAAACTAACCCATCGCTCTTCAAATTCTTTACAAGTCAATGAATCATAAACTGCCTTTTGCATTGAATATTTGATAGATTCATATTGATTGCAACCACTTAATTTCTCGGGTAACTTCTTCATAATATGCCACAAGCACCACCTATGTCGCGCATTTGGGAACACAATTTCAATAACTTTCTTCATTGCTTTATCTTGGTCAGTGATTATTGCGGTAGGAGCACGACCATTCATACACGCAAGCCAAGTTTTAAAAAGCCAACTAAATGACTCAATATCCTCATGAGATATTAATCCACAACCTAAGAGTATTGACTGGCCGTGATGATTAACTCCAACAAATGGGGCAAATGGCATGTCATACTTATTAGTTAAGTATGTTGTGTCAAAGGTAATGGCATCCCCAAACTCCTCATAAGCTGCCCTACTCCTTGCATCTGCCCAAAAGACATTTCGTAGTCTTCCATCATTATCCAAATCCATCAAATAAAAAAAATTTGTATTATTAGCTTGCATTTTTTGAAAGTAGTTTTGAAGTGCCATAGCATCCCCATCACCAAGTCTTAATCGCCTAACTTTGTCAAGATAATTGTAACAATCTTTCTGTGAAAAAGACACATTCTCATGCCCACCAGCTTCAACCAAGAAAGAACTAAAATTTTTATTTGGTCTCATACCAGCTCTATCGTTAAGTTCAAGTCTCCTTTTCACATACTTACTCATAATCCGATTTTTCTTATAAAATCTAGATTTTCCCGGGCTCAACTGATGATTATGATCAAGTGTTAGAGTCTTTACTCGCACTTTTCCGTCTTCGATTACTGCAGCCCTAATCTTAGCATTGCAACCAGTTTTGCTAACAGGGCGTAATTTGAAGGCATTCTTTGAGTTGCTTATTGAAGATCCTGACCGAGCACATGCAAGAACCACAAATTTAGTCTCTCCATTTTCTCCTTTTTCAGTTGATCTTATTTTCACCGGAAATCCATTTTGGTTACCATAATTAGTGTAATATTCCATGTATAAATCAACGGAATCAAACTCCATTCCTACTTCCGGATCTCTAATAACTTCATCAACTTCTTCACTTTCTACTAAATCCTCGGCCATAACACATTCCTCAATATCATTCATTCTCATACTTGAATTAAACTGATCACTACATGCCATTTCTGCAAATTTATAAAAATATATTAATCCCATGCCATAGATATATAAAAAAATGTATGACATTAAATTAGTTTACCAGAAAACATAAAACCAAGCCTTCATATTCAATATTATTTGTTTGGAGCTCCGGAAAATTCAAGGGAAAAGAATGGTTGCAGAAAATTAATAAAAAAAAGTATAAAATAAATAAATAAATCAACACTGAATTTTCAATATCACATCCAATTGATTTCTATTCATTCATTACCAAAGTTTTTCTATTTTCAATACGTAAGTTATCTGTCACCCAAATGAACAACATTGACAATATAAAGTTATATCATGAGAAATATGAGAATCTGAGCTTAGTATAGGAGAAAGACAAAAACTGAGTTTTGTGAAGCAAACATGGAGAAGAAGAGTATCATGGAAAAAATGGGTTTCAAAATCTTGAAATCAATTTTAGGGCATAAATATATACATACAATATGTGTATGAATACCTCACTTGGTGCTGATTTTGCTGGATTTTGCTTCCGAATTCAGGCCCTGTATTTTTGTAGATGGCGACTTTGTTTACAGAGAGAGGGAGAGAGAGAGAGGTGAAGTCTGATATTGGTAAAGGATGGGAAGGAAGTGAATTCTGACTTTAGAAAAGTTGATGTAGAATTTTTCTTTTTTTTTTACTTTCTCTCTCATGCTGATGTGGCTGCCACATCAGCCGGTCACTAAAATGTCACAAAAAGACGGTCAGTGTAGAATTATTGATTTTTTTAAGGTATAGGTAGGTTTTGATAGGTCCGTATGATTGATTGATAAACCTAAAACTCAGCCATCAAGAAACTTTATTTATTATTATTATTATTATTATTATTGTTATTATTATTATTATTATTATTCATGTAGTCTTCCCATCTTCTTTAATTATTTTTTTAGAACAATCTTCCTTAAATGTAGTCTCCAATCATAAACAAAGTACTGTTTTCCCGTCATAGAGGATGATAATAGCTTCTTCTTATTTATTTCCCATTGCTTTCTTTATTACTATTTATCTGTATTTTTTTCTTAAATGCTTAATTGGAGGAATAGCTAGAAATTAAAAAGAGAATATATATACACAGACACACATTATAAATGCATATTATTTTCCTTCACAATCGAGATAATGATATATAATTTTCTTAATTAGTTTTTTAAAAAATAAATAATAAAATCTTACTTATGCATACATGCTAAGATCATTATCAATATAATAAGACTAAGCATGGAAACCTTGAAAACTTTCCTCAACCTATCTACTCAAATATATCATCTAAATCTTATACCTTAGGATCTCCAAATAATTTTATAAATGGTGCTCATACACCAGTCTCATCTTCGGGTGAGTTGATACATTCATTTATTCCATCGTTTTAAAATTAGAGATATAATTTGACTTTTGAGGTCAAATGATATTATATTAAATTTTAAAATTGGTATGACTCATAAAAGTTAAGAATGAAATAAATTTTGTGATTAATAGTTTTTGTTATAGACTATACAATTATAATAATTGTATCAATTAAAATTAAATAAATTTACATAAATTTGAAGTTTAATCTCAAAAGTCAAATTGTATATCTAATTTTGAGACAAAGGGAGTAAAACTTTACTTGTTGACAAATCTTTAAATTTTTGGTCATTCACGCAATAAAATTAAATATTCTAATTCAGTCATAATAAAAATTCATTTTGTCATAGACATCATATAACATATTAATTTTTTAAAACTAATGAAAATCCCAGTGCGACAAACCTTCAACTACTCGGTCTAGGGTTTAACTTTTAGTCCATCCTACCAATCGCTGTCACTGTTTAGCTCGGATGGCTTCTTCGGACGTCGGAGAGGTCGCCGGAAACTCAGACATCTCCAATGACGTGCTGGTTCAGTATGTAGTCCGCCGGCGAGACCTAATTAATCAATACGTGGTCCACTACAAAAAAAGGTCATTGGCGATGGCCTCATTAGCGACGGCAGTATCCCCGTCGAGAATGACCTCATTGGCGACGGCCTAACCGTCACCAATGTATCCCATCGAGAATGACCCTTCCCATGTCCAAATTTGGTGGGAATTTTTTCGTGCGCGTGGAAAAAGGTCATAGGCGACGGCCTTGCCATCGCTAGTGAGTCACATCTTATTGCCATCGAGAATGATGCTATATTTAATCCATAAAATTCATTTTTCTTCTGTTCTCTTTCTCTCTTTCTCCCGCTCGACTCCTCTGCACCTCGCCGTCGCCTCTGCACCATCCCTACCGTCGCCGGTCGCCGGCGCCATCAACGTTGTCGTCCACCTCTCCATTTCTTTCTCCCATCGACTGGCCTTCCTCTTTCTTGCTCCCCTTTCCTTAGCTTTGACCCGACTTCTTGCCTCCATTCGATCTTTTTTTTCCCTCTTGGTTCGGCTGGTTCTCCATTTCTCAGAGAACAATTAGTAAGTTAATTTTTTTTTCTTATGCTTTAATTTGTAAGTTCCAATTTATTTATATATGTTAGGGTTTATTTGGGTCTTCAATTTTCTTATGTTATCAGGCTTCTATTATTGTCTTTGCTGCTAAGTAGCATATATTCTACCTTTTTTTGAGCATTATCCATCTCTATTATATGTTAGCTTACAATATATACTAGTGTAGAATTAATTATGTGTTAGCAATTTGCAATTTGTAAAATGGTTCTCCAATTTGCAATTTGTAAAATGGTTCTACAATTTATGGAGGATATATACTCTCTACTGTCTAAATACATCAGCTGCAAAAAATTGCTAAAGTAGTTCATATTTAGGCATAGTTTTAGCTATAACTTCCTAAAGAAACCTTTAAATACGCAAACAAATCTTAAAACATGATTATAACATAACATTATATCTATAAACATGCTTGCACTAGTTAGTTAACTTTCTAATATGAAAACAGTCCATTCAAGGCATTTTGGGCATAGTTTAACACTAAATCACCATAACAACCTTCAATCTTACAAACACAAGGGTTATCACAACATGTACTTGTTATATCTATGTGTTCATGGTTTAAAACATATGGATGCAATGCCTTAAGTTTTTTGTTCAAAACAGCCTTCAATAGGCTTTAAACTCACATGAAAACATGGTTTGATAACCTGGTTGACAAAATAGTATGGTTAGGCAACATATGAGCTTTGAGTAATCTTTTACACAACATTTAACATGCATAGCATATATCTGGATGGCACAAAATAGACTACAAATTAACATACCTCAAGTCATTTAAGCTAGTCATTCAAGCTCTCAAAACAGTGGATTGGTCTGGCCTGTTTCAAATAGGCACAGACTGCCCTGTTTTAAGTCATTTACCAATTTACGAATGCTATCTTAGAATTTGTATACTTAGCCTTCAAGTTCTAGTACATTAGACCCCATGCTTTAGCATATACACCATATTAATATCAAGGAAATCAGTCATTACCTAGCATGAAACCATAAAACTTCCAAATTACTCACACTATATCATATCATATATAGCCTATAAGTATTCATGTCTTTATTCAATTATTAGCATGATAACATAGCCCTTGGTATTAACTGCACAGTTAGTACCTCATTATCTCAAATCAGTTCTAACGTAAACATTTACTCAAACAGTTGGAGAGCATGATTTTTGGTTTATATGAAACACTCGTTTTCTTAACCTTGCTATACTTTTAGAGATTTGATGCCAAATTCTTTTTGTCCCTTTTAGACGAGCCCTTCCCCTATGTCTATCTAATTATTTGCTATTGTATTTTTAGAACTCAATTAAAAATAAAACTTAACTGATTTTCAGACATAAGCTTGGCCATTTATGGCTGAGCTTCTATTAGCAATCATTAGCTCTACTGATTACTCTCTACCCGCCCCCTACATATATTTCACTGTTAAGCCTATTTAGCTTCTATAATAGCTTATTTGGTTTTGGCTAAAAACTGTATCTTTCTGGTTGAAGTTGAAATATGCTTTTGCATTTATATCTGCATGCCCTCTCTTGACATACAGACTAATATTAGTTTGTTGTGGAGAGATTTGATTTGAGTTTAACTGATTTATATATAACATGTAATATATAGATGGTCCATTAAACTGCAAGCATATTCAAATTCTCAATTTATTTGTTTTTTCCTATTTGAGGGTGGGTTAAGAAATTTACCAGCTCATTATAATTTCACATGTGCATATATTTTCATATAGTTTAGGAAGCTTAGAAACCAGTTTGAGATCCACTTAGTATGAGTGAATCTCAAATAGTCCCCATTTTGGGACGGTTCTTGTATGTTTCGATCTCACTTAGGTCGGTGTTAGCGACTTGAGCACGTCTTTATATTTTTTGAATTTTTGGCCAGTATATATCTCTTGATGTTCTTCGGGTGCATATTTAGACTACGATGTGTTAGTCTATTTCGTGTACTTGAAGACCATGGGGGTGTCTTCTTAAAATCTCTGAAAAATTTAAAGATGTGTTCAAGTTGTTGGCATCAGTGAGGCAACACATCCAGGAATTGGATAGAAGCCTGACCCGTTAGAGGTGGAGATGAAGTTATGAAACTCATAAGCTTGCATATACATTAACTGGAAACTTGATTGTGTTTGTCTAACTTTCCATATATATAGCAGACAGTTGTCCGAGATGTCTGTTGATCGAAGTTGGATGGAACGTAGGGTAGTCACTGATAAGAGTGGGCTTAGCTCTGAGTATCGTAGTGGCGTTGAATAGTTTCTCAACTTCGCATTTGAGCAAGTCAGCGGCGATGAGATTAGATGTCCTTGTAAGAGGTGTGTGAATGAAGTGTGGAAGGAAAGGAGTGATGTCATGTGCGACTTATTTGCGTATGGGTTCAAGCAGGGTTATACGACATGGATCTATCATGGGGAAACCTGGTTGGATAAACATGAATCAGAACCGTATGACAGAGGTGACGAAAACTTTGACTGTACTAACATGATAGTCGAAGGCTTTGGTTCATACTTCCGATTGAATACGATGCGAGGGATGGCGATGGCGTCGAGCAAGAGCCGAATGATGGGGCTAAGGGTTTCTATGAGTTATTGCTTGAAGTAGCGATGCCACTGTATGACGGGAACAAAAAGCACACCGTCTTATCTGTCGTGACTAAGTTTTTACAATTCAAAAATGAGCATAACTGTAGCGAGAGAGGTTTTAATGAACTGTTAAGCATTGTGAAGGAGTGCTTACCTGCAGGCAATAAGTTATCAGAGTCGTACTATGATGTGAAGAAAATGTTCAAAAGGCTCAATCTAGGGTATGAGAAGATTGATGCTTGTGAGAATGACTATATGTTGTATTACGGTGATGTCAATAAAGATAAGAGGTCATGTGATATTTGTGGTACAAGTAGATACTGTGAACAACACAAGAAAAAGGGAAAAGACGTGTTGAGAAAGATCTTACGTTACTTTCCCATTGCCCCGAGGCTTCAGCGATTGTTCATGTCAACACATACCGTCGAGGATATGAGGTGGCACTCTACACGGGACATAGTTAAAGGTCAACTGACACACCCGGCAGATGGGCTTGAGTGGAAAAATTTTGATAACAAGTACCCCTCGTTTGCTGAAGAGGTTCGCAATGTTAGGCTTGGACTTGCTACGGATGGGTTTAATCCGTTTAACGGGCCTTACACAAAGCCCTATTCAACTTTGCTGGTGATTATTGTGGTGTATAACCTCCCGCCTTTAATGTGCATGAAAGATCCCTACATGTTCATGCCTTTCCTGATTCCGGGTGATAAGAGTCTGAGTAAAGACATCAATGTATACCTCAGGCCGTTAGTTGATGAGTTGAAGATGTTGTGGGAAAAAGGGGTTCAAACTTATGATGTATCTTTTAAGCAGAACTTTGACATGAGGGCAGCTTTACTGTGGACAATAAATGACTTTCTGGCGTTAGGAATGATCAGTGGATGGTCGACTCACGGGGGCTTATCATGTCCTGTGTGCATGGGGTCAGTTAAAGATGTGCGACTAAAACATGGGGGGAAAATGAGTTTCTTTGCAACATCCAGACAGTTTTTTCCGATTGAACATCATTATCGACGGATGAGTAGATAATTCAATCGAAAAACAGAGAAACGTCAAGTACCTGTCTGTCTTTCTGGGTTAGCAGTGTTGAGTTGGATTAGTCATTTGAAGTTTCCACCTCCAAGGAAGAATCACAGATTAGAGCGAGCTTATGGTTACGGCAAGGTTCACAACTGGACACACAGATCCATGTTCTTTGACCTGCCTTATTGGGCTACACTCTGCATCCGTCATTGTTTAGATCCGATGCATACTGAGAAAAACGTATTTGATAACATTTTTTATACAGTCCTAGATGCCACTGGTAGAAAAAAGGACAACAACAAGTCGAGGCTTGATTTGGTAGAAATGAACATTAGGGACGATCTGTGGCTGTATCAGGAGGGTAGTAAGACGGTAACGCCTAAAGCTGAATATACTTTGACCAGGGAACATTTGATATTGATATGTAATTAGATCAGTGGACTGAAGCTCCCAGATGGATATTCTTCGAATATAGCAAGGTGTTGTAAAGTCGAAGAGCTTAAGTTTCGGGGTCTCAAAAGTCATAATTGTCACGTATTCATGCAGAAGTTGATCCCTGTGGCATTTATCAACTTATTACCGAAATGTGTGGTTGAAGCACTGACAGAGCTTTCTAATTTCTTCAGAGATCTATGCTTGACGGAGCTTCAGGTCAAAGACATAGATAAAATGGAGATGCAGATAGTTGAAATAATGTGCAAGTTAGAAATGATCTTCCCTCCATCGTTTTTTGATTCAATGGAGCATTTGTTTATTCACTTGCCATACGAAGCTAAGTTTGGCGGTCCGTATAATATAGATATGGATGTATCCATTCGAGAGGTAATGGCATTAATATTTTAATACGGTAAAATGTTCATTCTTTTTTTGCTAATCTATATATCACATAGGTATATCACGACGCCTAAAGAAAAAGGTGAAGAATAGAGCCCGTGTAGAGGGTCGATTCTTTGAAAGTTATGTTATGGAGGAACTTGTTAATTTACGCTCATTGTACTTTGAGTAGAATGTTCGAATGAAGCATAATCGCTTACGTCGAGAATCAAATTCATTCATGACGAGGAAAATGGAGAATTAACGGTATTTAGTCATCCTGACGCCCATTTGGCGGTAAAAAAAGCGATTCTTGGCCCGATAAGTGGAGTATCACATTGCCACATTATATGCACTTGTCAACATGAATGAAGTAATGCCATACATTAAGTAAGTAGTCATAACTATATATATGTCCGTGTAATCGTGTCAAGTTCCTTTACAAACACATTAAGTATATAACTGTGCTGCAGTCAATATGATGCTGAAGTACGTGAAGCATATCTGAGTATATCGGACGGGGATTTATAAAATTTGAGAAATGGAAAATTTGTGCAATGGTTTAAAGATCATGTAAGTCTAACCTTTACAAGTTAAATGAATCTACCATCATAGATTTATTCTTATGGTGTAATTACCTTTAGAATATGTTGTGTTAATGTACATTAGGTCCTCACAGATGAGTTAGCTGACAATCGGCTAAAGCTTATAGCTGACGGCCCTGAAAGATCTATAGATACTTATACATGTTGCATTGTCAACGGTTACAGATTTAAGTGTTGCGATATTGGGGAAGTCGCTTCTGCTGATTCTGGTGTTGTGGTGAAAGGTAGCTGCTACGTTAACATTTGGGATGACTGGTATGGACGCTTGCTAAAGTTTTCGTTCTCAAATACTGGGGTCATAAAGAATTAGTTTGCTTCAATTGTCATTGGTTTGATGTTAAGAATGGAGTTAAAGTAGATAAAAATCGGATTGAATGATCATTAAAGTTAAGTCAAAACTAAGACTGATGAGTGGTATGGACGAGCCTTTTATTTTAGCAAGTCAAGCGACATAGGTGTACTACGCGCGGAGTGTTAAGACTCCTGCAAGCCCATGGCATGCTGTTATAACCACCAAAGCCCGTGGTTTTCAAGGCACAACTCCTTGTCCAGACGATGAACCTTTACAAGTCGAGTCTACTAGTGTCACACCTGCTGATGTGACAATTATTAGTGAGTCTAGTGAAGAAGAGGATGATGTTGTCGCTGTCGAAAGTGAAAGACGATGTTGTTGAGGAGGTAGATATAATTGAAGAAATCGTTTAGGACGACAAAGATGGTGATGACAACGATAGTGAAGATCTACTGCTCGAATATGATGATTCTGATATTGATCGCTTTGACGATATAAATGATTAGGAGTATGTACTATTTGTGTCCTTTTAGTTGTATTCAAATGTAATAGTTTGTAGTAGTGCAATCATTATCTTCAACTTATAATAATCTACTAAATAAGGTGTTAGTTGTTTTAGGTTACTATTTATGATGTATCCTTTTAGGTTACTATTTATGTTGCATTCTTTTAATTGTATCAGTATGTTATCCTCTTTGTTATTGTTCACAAATATAGTATTTACGTATGTATACATACATATGAGGTGGGCAGTATATGTGATCCTCTTTTATCTGTATCTGTATGTTATCCTCTATGTTATCCCTCTTTTATTGTATGTTGTATTCTTTTAGTTGACAGTATACATACATATGGCGCGCACACCACACGGCGATCGTAGTGGGCGTGCAAGTCGTGGGGGCCGTGGAGATTCTACGCGTGATGATCAGGCCAGATCGTCAAGTATAATTACATATTTTATTGGGATACATCTTATTCTTTTTTATTTTATATTGTATTGACATTATATTCGTTTATATAAATATTTATGTATTTCACTACATAGGTGATCGACGTAGGCCTCCGCGGGGACTAGCACGTGGCTTGCTAGGGAATCCCCCCCAAGCGCCTCTTATATGTCATGTTGGGACTCATAGGTAGTTTTATAATCCTATATAATATTACTATGATATAAGTATTTAGTTCTTATATATTCTTTGTAATTTGCAATGTATTAATTTCAATTGTAGTATCCTTGACGCCACGCCAAGGAACACGTTGCTTGGGATCGTCCGCAACCGATTCTCAAGCCCGTGGATGAGGTGGGCGGATGTGGATGACCGCACACGTCAGTTGATTATTGCCGAGTTTAAGGTAGGATGTCAATCATTCATATGCTAGTTTTATATTCCATTTGAATATACTGTTACCTCTTTGATTTATGTTACCTCTTTGATTTATGGAGTATACTAAACTTCTTAATGTGTAATGTGCAGAGA
The DNA here is from genome assembly GCA_020205605.1 of Panax ginseng. Lineage (NCBI taxonomy): Eukaryota > Viridiplantae > Streptophyta > Magnoliopsida > Apiales > Araliaceae > Panax > Panax ginseng. The sequence continues at coordinate 145,409,727 of CM035128.1, read as the reverse complement.
TATTATCATTTTGAGGACGGGCAAGAAGCCCATGGCATGACTGTTCTGCACAGATACCTAGAGATGAATTGGCACAAGTGGGTCTACGACTGGAAGAAGAAGGCCCAGACGAAGATGGCTGATGGACAGACACTTAAGGATATTCGACCAGATTTCATATCTGCTGCAGTGTGGGACCAGATGTGCAGCATTTGGGACGGCGAGGCCTTCAAGAAGATGTCGGCTAGCGTTTACGCTTAGCCCGCTCGACAATGAGGCCGCCTCCCACACTGCACTAGGTCTCGATCGACTGACACTGCATCTGGGAGAGACTTGAGGTGAGTTTAAAGCATGCACCCTCCCGCTTGGAGTTTTGGTGGCACGCCCACCAAAAGAAAGGTGACTGTGGTTATATCTCACCCGAGGCAGAACACATTGCTGTAAGTTATTTAATTCTCTTATTTAGTATGTATTTAAAATTCAGATATTTTTTGTATTATTTCATTTTATACTTTCATGATCATCTACTAATGTGTTTTTTTTTCAAATGACGGTTCGAGGATCTTACAAAGGCTTGGAAGCAATTAGAGAGAGACACTCCAGTGAGATTTAGTCTCTGCGTCTGCAAACAAGGAGATAGAGGACTGGTTGCAGGCTATAGGGGGACCGAAGAAGGGTAGAGTTATGGGCATTCCCCATACCCCAACTTACACCCTAATCCCTGCTGCGAGATCTCAGTGACGCCCACCCACTGGAGGTAGTGGTGCGAGTGGATCGCGCGCCAGCCCTTCATTATCCGACGACTTCTTCCGGCAGATCATAGAGGGGTGCATGGCGATCGGTGTTATGCAGTCAGGCACACCATCACGCGAACGGATCTATCAGCTGGCTCAGGAGGTTGTCCATGGCTCTATCGATCCTACAACTGCCGTTGACGACCTCATGGGTGTAGTACGGGAGGAGGCCATCCGCATGTGTGCAGTTGTCTTGGCCAACATCTTCCCACCACATATTCGGCAGGTAAAAACAATTAAATTATGTATTTCCTTATTTAATTTATGTAATTTGTAATTGTATTGCTTAGATAAACTTAAGATAAAACCCTTACTTCCATTATAAAACCCCTGAACTCCATTATTAACACACACATAGCACCGCATAGGTATTAGACACGTGTTAGAACTTACGGGACTCGATTCTGACATACAGAGACCGAGTTATCGTCCAGTTTGCAAAACTCGTCAACACTTAGGCAAAAAGCCAAAAAATAGCCCAAAATCAGCACCGTCCGTCCGAACACCACGCAAACACACACATAGCACCGTGTAGGTATTATACACGTGTTAGAACTTACGGGACTCGATTCTGACATACGGAGACCGAGTTATCGCCCAATTTGCAAAACTCGCTAACACTTAGACAAAAAGTCAAAAAATAGCCCAAAACCCGCACCGTCCGTCCAAATACCACGCAAACACACATATAGCACCGCGTAGGTATTCAACACGTGTTAGAACTTACGGGACTCGATTCTAATATACAGAAACCGAATTATCACCCAGTTTGCAAAACTCGCCAACACTTAGGCAAAAAGCTAAAAAATAGCCCAAAACCCGCACCGCTCATCTGAAAGTCATGCAAACACACACATAGCACCGCATAGGTATTAGAGACGTGTTAGAACTTACGGGATTCGATTCCGACATACGGAGACCGAGTTATTGCCCAGTTTGCAAAATTCGCCAATATTTAGGTAAAAAGCCAAAAAAATAGCCCAAAAACCGCACCGTCCGTCCGAACGCCATGCAAACACACACATAGCATCGCGTAGGTATTAGACATGTGTTAGAACTTACGGGACTCGATTCCGACATACAGAGACCGACTTATCGCCCAGTTTGTAAAACTCAACAACACTTAGGCAAAAAGCCAAAAAATAGCTCAAAACTCGCACCGTCCGTCCGAATGCTAGGAAAACACACACATAGAACTGCGTAGGTATTAGACACGTGTTACAACTTACAGGACTCAATTTCGATATACGGAGACCGAGATATCGCCTAGTTTTTAAAATTCGCCAACACTTAGGCAAAAAGCCAAAAAATAGCCCAAAACTAGCACTGTCCGTCCGAACGCCACGTAAAGACACACATAGTACCGCATAGGTATTAGACATGTGTTACAACTTACGGGACTCAATTCTGAAATACAGAGACCGAGTTATCGCCTAGTTTGCAAAACTCAACAACACTTAGGCAAAAAGCTGAAAAATAGCCCAAAACCCTCACCGTCCGTCCGAACGCCATGCAAACACACATATAGCACCGCGTAGGTATTAGACATGTGTTACAACTTACGGGACTCGATTCTGACATACGGAGACCGAGTTATCGCCCAGTTTGTAAAACTCAATAACACTTAGGCAAAATGCCGAAAAATAGCCCAAAACCCGTACCGTCCGTCCGAACTCCACTCAAACACACACATAGCACCGCATAGGTATTAGACATGTGTTAGAACTTACGGGACTCGATTCCGACATACGGAGACCGAGTTATCGCTCAGTTTGCAAAACTCAACAACACTTAGGCAAAAAGCCAAAAAATAGCCCAAAACCCGCACCGTCCGTTCGAATACCACGCAAACACACACATAGCACTGCGTAGGAATTAGACACATGTTACAACTTACGGGAATCGATTCTGACATACGGAGACCGAGTTATTGCCAAGTTTGCAAAACTCATTAACACTTAGGTAAAAAGCCGAAAAATAGCCCAAAACCCGCAATTTCCGTCCGAACGCCACGCAAACACACACATAACACCGTGTAGGTATTAGACACGTGTTAGAACTTAAGGGACTTGATTTTGACATACGGAGACCGAGTTATAGCCCAGTTTGCAAAACTCAACAACACTTAGGCAAAAAGCCAAAAAATAGCCCAAAACGTGCACCGTCCGTCTAAATGCCACGTAAACACACACATAGTACATCGTAGGTATTAGACATGTGTTACAACTTACGGGACTCGATTCTGACATACGGAGACCGAGTTATTGCCCAGTTTGCAAAACTCAACAACAGTTAGGTAAAAAAGCCGAAAAATAGCCCAAAACCCGCACCGTCCGTCTGAACGCCATGCAAACACACACATAGCATCGCGTAGGTATTAGACACGTGTTACAACTTATGGGACTCGATTTTGACATACGGAGACCTAGTTATCGCCAGTTTGCAAAACTCAACAACACTTGTAGAACACAAACTAAAATAATTTAAATATGCTCTATTTTGGACTTCGTTATTAATATTTTAATTTTGTAGGGTCTTGTTGATGAGACTCGTGGGGGTGGAGATGGCGGCATAGGCGATGCCCGTGGAGGAGATGGTGATGATCGCCGGGCTGATGCTGATGATTAGACTATAGAGGATGGGACCAGTGATGGGACCGAAGGTGGGACCGACGATGGCACAGAGATTCCTGATCTTGGGCAGTAGTTAGTTTATATTTATATTTTGACTTTCATGTATGTATTTAGCTTTTGAGTTGTACAGACTTGAGTTTGGTATCTAATTATATTGATAGTTGATAGTAAAAGATATGATTGTTATTGATATGCATACATTGTCATTATTTGTTTTTCTTTAGTTTATAACAGGTACAATGTATATGTAAATGAACAGGGGAATTTTGCAATTTTAATAAAAAAAATTGAAATTGGGTCATTGGCGACGGCATGTCGTCGGCAATGACCTACAGCGACGGTTTAAGAGCTACATTAAACAGAGGCTATTAGCGATAGGGATTGACTCATTGGCGATGGCTATGCCGTCAGTAATGACTACATTTTTAAAAATAATGAATGGTTATTAACGACGGCCTATCCGTTGTTGATGATCGTCATAATGATATATATTCTTAGATGGCATGTTGTCGGCAATGCCACCATCACCATCGGCAATGACTTTGTTCCCCGGTAGCCGACGGAGACGAGGCTACTACGACACGAGGAGCGACGGCATGGGCGACGGGGTATGCTGTCGCCAATGACCTCATTGGCGACGGCAGATGATCATTGGCGACGGCATAGCCCGTCGGCAATGATTGATTTTTTTGTAGTGGTCTCTTGGGAACGTGGTTACACAGGGATGCCATGACGCCGTGGCGGCCATCTGATCCCATAATGACGATGCTCACACCCTTGAATACTGTAGCGCCAGTAATATTGATTCTATGCACAAGGTAAGTTCACTCTTTTTGCCCCTTTTTTTCATCTCATTTTTGTAAAGATTTTTTGATTTCTCATTGAATTCAAGTATTGTTGGTGGAATTATATGTTTTTAGTGTAAATTCAGTTTTAAGTTAATTTACATCATGTGGCATTTGTTATCTATGTTTGATTTGCTCTCTTGGTATGATGGTTCATATGGACGTGAACTGGTCTTTTGGTGGTTTAATTCGAGGAAAACCAGTACCTCCATTGAAAATGCTTAAAGCTTCTTTGTTAATAATTCTGTTATCTTCCATTTCACATAGTCAAGTACATATTTATAATTGAATATGACAGTGACCCGCTACACCCATCTTCCTATAATTAAATACATAAATAAAATTCACATTCAATATTTTAAAGAAATTGAATATCTAAATGTAACACAATTATTTAAGGCTATTTATGGATTCTTACAAACACAATAGTTGAGAAGATTCATACATAACTGTATTGTTTTTTGCATTTTTGGAATCAGGTATAAATAGTTGAAATATCTTTGTGTTGCAAATGGGTGATCACTTAGTCATAAACAAAGGATAGATAAGAATTAAACACAGAATAAGAGAAAGTCACCAGTTGCAGAGGCAACTATGGTGACCTAGAGAAGAGAAAAAGATGACTAGATGAGAGTTTTGCTTAGAGTGAATTTCAATATTTTATGTCCCAATGTCCCGGAATGTATTTGATTACATCCTTATATGCTCTCTCTAGTCTCTACTCTCTCTACTGACTGCACACAAACGAAATGAAACAAATGTAAAAAATGACTAGCAAACCTCTAAGGTGCTTGAAAGCACGGCCACTCCAAAGCTGCCAAGTGGCTTACATAGTAAATTAATTGAAATGGTGTTTCGGAGCTTTCCAATAGTGTTGCATTGATCTGCTTTCGCTCAAGCTCACCATTCTCTTTTTCTTGGTCCTTTTGGAGTAGTGATTGTATTCTCTCTCTGTAATTATAACTCTCCTGGGAGCAATAACAATTTAGTCTCTTCTCTTATTGACTGTTTTCTCTGCTTTGAGTCTTGCTCCTATCTTTATAATCAATTTTAGTTACCAGGAAAATTCTCAAGTTATGACAACTATAATCGTATCCAGGTTATTAATAGCAAATCCAGGCTTCTATCATAGCAAATCTGATATATTAATTTTTTTTTTCTCCTACATGTCTAATCTTTCCTTTGTGTATTTTCTCTGTCCTTGTTTTTTGCTAAAACTAATTCTGAAAATTCTTCCTCTACTTCAGTCATTTTTGTTTCCTCATTTCTTTCTGATTTACCCTGCAATTCTCAATCTCTTTTTTGTTAATCAAATTTTCAACCTTTCTCAGCTTCCTCAAACTTTTTTGGCTTATGTAGATCATCTAACGTGGAGAGAACGTATGCTTCTGTAATCAAGATTCATATAAATCATTTGATATAGACTATAAAACAGGACCGAACGAATGGAAACTTGTGACACTTGTCATACATGGGCGACTATTAGAAATGCTCAATCAATTACTTAATAGTGAAGGGTTGGAACCAGTTGGGAGAAGTCAAAATTCAGATCATTTGATCTCCAGTTCAAGAAAAAGAGATAAGAAATTGTCTATCATGGATGCACCACCATTTACGGATCAAAGGATTCCATTGAAATTGAGGAACACTAGACGGTCCAATTCTTCATCTGGTGAATTAGTGCAACACATGTATTAGAGGAATTGGGATGGCATCACTAAATAATTTGACACAGGAATTTATTTTAAAAATAATTCAATAATCTCATAGGCCCGAAAATTAGTCCATAGAAAATCTGCAATGAAGCCTGGATTTTGTGGCCTTAGCAGAAATTTCAGTTCATTATTTTGTTGCATATGAGACTGTATTGCTTGGGCAGTGGCCTTCGTATTCCTGTGCAATTAAGTTTGTCTCTGATCTGGGAGCATACCAAAGCCTCGGCCTCTTTCCTCTAGGCCACCTCTTAAAGTAAAATCCTTGATGACAAGCAATGGACCACTAGAGAATTCATGAGTTTCCTTTATATTGTTAATTTGATTAGTGCTCGATCTGTGATGTTTTCTATGTAATTGAATTGATTTGCAGTGACTACATAAATGATATATAAAGAACTGTAGGATCTCAATGGTGCAATCATATTCTTTCTTTTTCTCTGTTTCTCTCTCATTTCTTATGCTTCTTTCTATTTGTGTCTCTGTAATATCTGTTTGATTACCCAAAAAGTTCCATAGTTATAATCATATCCATCTCAGACAATAATAGATCCATTGCACTTGATATTATTACAATTATTATATTTGGGTTTAGGTTTTGTTGTAGCATATTAATGTCATTAGTATCAGTTAATAACTTACTTCAAATGTAATTGTGAAAATTCTTAGTGCTGCAAATTATAGTTTTATGTTCACTTCTTAATTAATGTTTCACATAGTTTCTCAATGATGAATAATTGGTGGTTTTGAGCCAAAGAAAAAATAAAATGATATGTTACTATCTTTATTGAGCGGGCTAATTTTTCAGTATTGTTGGTTTACTTTGTAGCTCAATAATATTTTAGTTTATGCTTCTATTTATTATTTGGATATACTACAAAAGATGGATCCGGTTATCATGAAGTTAACTTCATGGTAAGTTGGTCATGTGACTGTTGGATAAAATCTATATACGCACAACACACAAGTATACGTGGTCAACAAGTAATAAAGTGATGAGTAGAGTATCGTTCCCACAGAGACAAATTAGTAAGAAACTTAACCTTACAATTACCAATTTCTTATTAATTCTAATTTTATTAAACTATTCAACTCAATGATTAAAAATTATACAAACTAAATTAATAAACAAATAAATTACCACAAAACAATCACAAGCATCAAAATCTGGAATTTCAAACAATTAATGGAGAATTAGACTTATGATTTCACCCTAGGCTTCACTCTAATTTCTACACCTTTATTCCAATTGAATTCACTATCCCAGTTTATTAATCAAGAACACGAATGTAGTAATAGCCACCTCTCGATGCACTAATACCGTATTAACTTAAATCCACAAATTAGATAGAAACAAGTTAAACACCTTAATCAACTAACTCACTATATCTCTATGTGAATTATAATAAAAGAAGGTTGAAAATTAAGTTCTCTATCCGATTACATGCGATGTCAATCATATCTCTACCTTAACATTCATCAAGATTATGCTATTCTCAGAATTCATGAACACATGCTATATTAACTAAGTCTAGATTCGAATATCCTCTCTCGATTCCATTCAAATCCACAAAGAATTGTTGATCAGACAATTCATAAATTCTAGCTCAAATTAATATAGATAAACTGAAAATAACTTATTGAACTGGAAATCAAAGTTTAAAAAATCATCGATTCACTTAAGGATCCATCATAAGCCTAAAAAATGAATTAGTTCATCATAAATGAATTAACTACTGAATAAATCAAAGATAACATTCTTTCAATTACAAATAATAGTCTAAGAAGAAGAATATTGAAAAACACCCTTCACGTAGCCTAGAATTGCAATTGTCCCGAAAATCTCCTCAAAATACACCTCCAATGCTTGCTAAGAAAAACTAGAATTGATCTTCGTAATATGCCTTCTGTCCCATTTAATTCGTTGTTTATTGAGTAATAAGCCTCCAACACACAAGTCCCAGTCAAAATTCTCTGCTAATTGGAGTCCATAAGCTAATTAAACGCTAGAAACCATCTTCTCGCAAAGTTCAAAGCACAACAGGAGTCTTTGCCAGCTGAGACCCCCCGTCCCAACGGGGGTGTATGCCTTAAAAGAGCCCACCCCGGTGGGCTACCATTTTGCTTAAATCATTTGAAGAAACCCCACCCCGGCGGGGGTATACAAGGCAAATAAGCCCGCCCCGGCAGGCCTCTATTCTGCGAAGTGATTTCTTTTGCTTCATGAATTCTTCCAAAAATGCTCCCAATTGACTCCAAATCTTGTTAAATGCCACAACAACCACCCTAAACATAAAAGAACACAAAAACAAATAAAAACGAACATGAACACAAGAAAATAGCAACAATTAAGCGTGAAATGGACAACGATTCGTGGATATGAAATCCACTTATCAAAATCCCCCAAACTTAAACCGTGATAGTCCTCGAGCACAAAACAAACTACATGCTATGCAATGCAATGCAATGAAATAAATATGATCTAATCTTTATGCTTACAAATCCAACAGTATCGCATAATCAAAATTATATTATCGGCCACAGAGAAAACAAGCAAACTCTACATTATTAATTACCAAAACCAATCCACAATTCCATATTAATTCTCAAATCTTAAACCATCATCACTTGTATAGTGTGCGTGTGTGGTCAACATCCATGAAAACTAATACGGACTCAAATTCAATACATAACCAATTTCTTAGAAGGAATCATACACTACAAACGTAAAAATTCCAAAAATAGACAAGTTCCAACTAAAACTAAGCAATTACTATTTCCAGGGGTTCACACAGGGTACTTATACTTTATTTATAAATATTTTTTCCTTTTCCTTTTTTTTTGACGGGGGCTTTTTGCTCTTTTTCCATTTTTTTTCTTTTAATCATGACTGTGCAATGTCTCATTCCATTAGGCTGGCAGTGCTACCCCTTAGCGAGCTTTCAACCAATGACTCCCAGACCATAAAAGACCTTAGGGCGCTAGGTGTGAAGACAATCCCCTCGAGCGTACTTGCTCAAGTAACAAAGGCCCCAAAACAAAACTAGCCATGATATATATTTTTTATTTTATTCTTTTTTTTTCTTTTTACATAAAGCTTATGTACCCCATAGTTATTCCCCCAAACTTAGGTTCTTGCCTAATTTTTTGCCTTTACTACCTATCTTTGTCGTTTTCTCATTTACTCTAGCATTATCCTTTAGAAACTATTTATGTATCAATTTGAACTGGCCAGTCAACAAAGATGTTATTAACGTGATAACCTTTTTATACCAGTTTCAAACAAGCGCAAGATTCGATTCAGAACATAAATTATATCACAGTTCTAATAATCGATGATGTATTGGTTAACTTATTCTCAATCTCATCATTGGCCCACAAATAACATGAACTACAACACTGCTAGACATATGCAAACACAATATTTAACTACTTTTTTTTCTTTTTCTTTTTATTTTTAGATAACAAAATGCGATAATAACAGAATTAAAAACAATGCAATAACAAAAATAACCTAAGCTACTATGTATGCACCAAAGTTATCATGCAACTATGTCAAAACCTATATGCAACATCATAGTTCCTAATTACTATGCAAAACTGAAATGTAATGACAAAAATTTAAACCTAACTACTACATATGCATGCAAACATGAATTTAAATTCCCCAAACTTAAGTAATACAATGCCCTCATTGGATGAATAATCATAATTAAGTACGTGAGGACTTCTCTGTAATCGCTTAAGTCTGAGAGGTGGTTATTGATCTTCTTCTTCTGAATCACTTGGTGGAAACCGCGGCATTTGTGACGCCCCCAAAATAGGTCCACACGACCCATTCTGAGTCGCCAATATTATATAGGTAGTGCTCATAGATATACTTAGCAAGTGGATGTGCACAACCCTGTCTTATGATAACACGAGGTTGTATGTCATTAGACATCTTGTATGATAGTGGCAAAACATCCTTCCAAAGTTGGGTTCACCTCACCCTATCCGGTTAACCAAAATTAAATATCAAATGACATATACAATACGACACACTTATCTAAAGTTCTCAATAAAATTATTTCCATACTATTTAAGGAGAACCTCAAACTATGAACCATCGTTCTATTCTCTTGTTACCCCGCTCGACCCAAATTACACTCTTATTACACGAAAGGAATTGTGAAACAAAAAGGGTGAGCACAACTAGCCTAATAAAGAATCTCATGACTAAAGATAATTTACATCATCAATAGCCTTCATCAAGATTATTAAATCGTAGATTTAGAATATATGGTAAATGATAAAACTTTTCAACCATAGTTCTGATGAACGAAGCAATCCATTAGAAGAGTCAAATAAACCATCGGATCTATTATCTTCTCCATGTTAAAAGTCCACCAATAATGTTTTTATCCTCAGTAACATCAATCAACAATTCACATCCACAATCATATGAATAACTCATAATCATAATTGTGATTCTAAATTCCTCTTAGCACCTGGGATGAAGATAATTTTCATCACATATCTTCACCAAACATCAAAAATCATGGTTATACCAAATCACAATTCATGCTCATAATCATACTAATAAATTCATCTTTTGCACTACTACCAAAGATATTCATTAACAATTCATCTTTGCACTACTGTGCCAAAGACATATAAATCAGATTATAGAAGAGTCAAGTAGAGCATGATATCTACCATCTTCTATGAATTAAAAGTTTATTATCAATATGTTATCATTTGAGACTCGACAATAAATAATCAACATCATTGAATCATCCACACTTTCTGACCCAAGGATATTCACTAGTATTACGACCACGAATTATCTATGCACTACGGGCCAAGAATATTCGTGTTTTCAACAATGGTCATGATTATACTGAATAATCTCTGGTTATAATCATACCAACAACAGTCCATCAATGCACGTAAGACAAAGATATACAATTGTAAAATCAATAATCAACAGTCCATCTTTGCACGTAAGCTAAAGATATACAATTGTAAAATCAATAATCAACACTCCATCTTTGCATGTAAGCCTAAGATGACTTTCATCACAATATAAGCATGACGATGATGACAATGATATAAGCATTAATCAAACGAAAACAAGGATAAATATTAAAGACTTTAAATTTATCCAAATATTATCAATCACTTAATAAACTCATAATCTAATATTATTAATATTATAACAATATTTTAACCACTTCTTAAACTTATAAACAATTTATTTTAATTGTTTACACTTTACCAAATAATGCATTTAATCATTCAAAAATGCCATACTCATAAGATTTCATCACCAATGATCAAATCCCTCATCAAAAATCTGCATATACCTTATATAGGATTTCCAAGCCATAAAATCCTATTTTTCAATTTTGTTACTTCACATAACATATTTAATTTATTTACTCATAACTAGTTCATTTTCATGAAAAATACCAAATCAGTCCCAAAAATATTTCTTTTCTGAGATTTAGCAGAATATAGTCTCATATTGAACATATATTTTTCTCGGAATTTTTAAAATTCATTTACTATTTTTCATAAGGCCAAAACTGCCGAATATTTAGACATTTATCATAAATTGTATTTTTGTCCAAAAATTCCAAAATTTACAGGGTATACTCCAGTTATATATATGTACTCCCAATAAAAATTTCACCAATTTTGAAGTTAACCACAAGGAGTTATAAGGGTTTACTTTTAAAATAGTCTTTTTCCATAAAATTCATAACTCCTAATCTATACATCCAAAAATCACCATTTTTGGACACAATCTAGAAAACTCATCAAATTATCATTTCAAATTTTTATAGAATTTTTGAGGGTCAGAAAAATTACGAAACTGCAAATGGATTTTCGTCCACCATGCGGTAATCCACGTAGACAGATCATTTCCACAATTTAATAAGAAATGAATACGAAGGATCATTCACCATGCATGTGGTAATCCACATAGACAGGTTATTCCAACAGAATAATAAAGAATGGAATAACAGAAGAATTCACCATACATGCGATAGACCAGTATGTATGCGAGTTACTCCCAATGAATAATAAAAAGAATGGAACCAGTCATGCGTAATCAAGCGCACGCATGTGATATTCCAACGAGAATAATAAAGAATGGAACTAGGTCATGCGTAATCCATACGAGACGGTGATATTCTAACGTAATAATAAAGAATAGAATAACAACGTAATTCACCGGCATGCGATAGATCAGATGCAGTCAAGTTATTCCAACGAATAATAAAGAATGGAATAACGTAAGAATTCACCATGCATGCGATAGACCCATGCAGACGTGTTATTCCCAATAGAATAATAAAGAATGGAATAACAACTGCTATTTGGTATTGAAAAAATATCTCTCTTTATGAATACGAAAGAATAATACCCCTTACTATAATAACAATATCCCTTACCGTAGAAGAAAACTGGATACTAGAATAGTGAGGTAGCAGACTTCTCTTCTTCTTTCTCTTTACGATTTCTCTCTATAATAATTGCTCTATAGCTTTAGTGAATTGGTGAGAAATGAAGGAAGAATGAGCTTCTATTTATAGGAAAATATAGTTTCGATAATTGCACATTTTGGGGCTCAAAATATTACAGTATAATACCTTCCTCTTTTTTTTTCATTTTTAATTTAGTCCTACAAGTATTATCAAACTTGCACCACCTCCCCTAATAGTAAATAATGTGAATCAATAGTTCAATCATGTGAATCAATAGTTATAATCATGTAAAAATATGAATTACAGTATAATACCTCCATCTATACTTCCATTTTTAACTTAGTCATGCAAGTATTATCAATCTTACACCAACTCCCCTAATAGTACAAGAATGTGAATCAATAGTACACACATGTGAACAAATAGTTATAATCATGTGAAAATACGAATTACAGTATAGTACCTCAATCTATACCTCCATTTTTAACTTAGTCATGCAAGTATTATCAATCTTGCACCAACTCCCCTAATAGTACAAGAATGTGAATCAATAGTACACACATGTGAACAAATAGTTATAATCATGTGAATTAATAACAATTAATTGCTCATTTACCCGATTAATTACCCGATTGGTCAATATAACTTCTAGACATCAATTACTATTGAAATAAATGTCGATTTCCACTAACACTAATAATCCCAACACAATGAAAATATTTTTCTCAACAATTTCATTTTTGAAATTTCAAAGTTTGACTTTTTCCGAAAAAGTCAACTGTTGACTTTTTTGACAAAAAAGTCAACCCCGACAAATTTTGTGTTTATAGTCTATTATTACTAATTTCATCGTTCCGGACTCAAATATCATTTCTGCGTCTCCAAATTCAACTCCGAACTCAACTTCGATTTTTAATAACATTCATCATTAATATTATAACTCACAATATTTAACAACCAGGTCGTTCCCAGGAAAGAGGGGGCTTTCCGATAAGGATTTCTCCTTATTGGCGCGCAATTAGGTGACCAAACCTCTCCTTGACAGAACTTTTAGACATTGTCAATATTGCAAATAATAATATGAATAACTTTGTCGTCTCAATTATTGATTTAATAATATATAACATATTATGCAGATGATACCGTGACAATAATTGAATCAATAATATGAGAGATATGATGTAGCAATTATTATAGCAATAATTGAGTATAACTGAGTGACTTCTCATGTAAGCATCAATAATCAATACCGTGTTACTATTAACCACGCCAGATTCATCGTATTTTTTACTATCGAGTAGTTCAACAGTTTTAACGGTAACACTTTCGCTGTTATTTTTATAAAAAGATAATTCGGTCGTTTCCTTACTACGAGAATACTTCCGTTGTGGGGTCCACCAATGATTGTGCCATCCTACAGATATTTCTCGATAAAAAGAATATTCCCTGACCAAACGAATATTTTATAACAACTTGCATACTTTAAAAAATTTTCACATATCACCCTTAACTTTAACCATTTTATCAATTTAACCATTTACTAAATAGAATAATTATAAGAAAATTGAATACTTTCATTTCATAAAATTCGGGGTCTCACAGCATTGGCACAAGCTGTTGATATGGAAATTGTGCAGCTGGATTGAAGCTCTGAAGGGTCGTGTTGAGTGAGGCGAAAGACGCATTCATAGCATCAAACATGTGGTCTTGCCTCAATGCGAGTCACCGCATCTCCCGACGTGCTGCCTTGTTGTGCGCATCCATTTGATGTTGAAAGTCAAGGAACTGAGGACTGGATAGTGCCTCGGTCTACGGTACCTGCTCGGTTCCTTGATCTCCCACAGCCTCATCATCATCCTCTGAAGTGTCTGCAGCATCAACTTCGTCCTCCGAAGTCGATGGAAAAATAAAACCCAATCCTCGAGGATGGGAATCGGCCTCGGCCCATACAGAATACCGTGCTATCATTCTGGAGTCTAGCAACGCAAGCGGCATCTGAGTGGGCTCATCGTCAGACCATCTCACACCTGCTTGGTGACACAACCCACATATGAGTGATGGGTGTGGCAAGCCACCCGAAAAGTTTCCACGTAAGCACCGGTGGATGGAGAAACAAATAATGGCCCCGACGTCTATAATGAAGTCTTGCACAATCACGTATAGCAGTAACGCCTTCTCTTTGGTCATGTCCGAGGTGTGTTGGGATGGATATAGTTTAGCACATAGGAATGCGTACCAAATTTTGCCATACCAACTGAGATCTTTGTTATGGAACACTGTGCCGCCCTTCCGACCTTTGATCTATGTTGTTCCTGATTTAGTCATTTCCTTGGGTATTGCCTCATAGTCCGGATCAAAATCTCATAATTGGGCATATTGGCATTGTCGAGGCACCCGCAACTGATAATAAGTATTTATGGTGTCAGCACTGAACGGGACCAGGCGACCCCGCACATAAGCGTTGAATGGGGCTTTTTCCTCGGCATTTGCGTAAAATTCCTTAACTATGTTGACCATGGCGGGTTCCGGCTCTTTGGTGAATTTATTCCACCCCTTTTGATAGATTTGCTGCATCATCTCCCCATCGACTGGATCTGGTGCCAATCCCCGCTCCGGTGTAAGGGCCTTTATCAGCATGTACTCATACCGGTCGGCGGCAGCGGCACTCACAAATTTTTGGTGGTCGAAGGTCCGTGTCGGTTGTGTGGGCCTTGAACTCTCTCCTCGTTGTCGTTTCGATGTTGGTTGCGAAGCCGTGTGCTCTCTATTGCTTGTTTCATAGTACCTTGCCCCTCCAAACGTGGTTCACACACTTTGTCGAACACTTGGTGTGCACAGATGATTATCCCCTAAACTTGGCAATTGTATGTAACAATGGTGAGTGTAGTTGAAGAACTCGAAAATAATGTATGCTTGCTTCTCAATTGCTCTCAAGTAGCCTCTATGGGTGAGTTTTGTGAAGAATTTAGGATGAGAAGTGGCAATATATAGAGGTGGTGTGATGAGGTCTATTGGTAGATTGAAGAGGTGGAAAGGAGTAATGGAGTATTGGAAATAGTGGGTGTAGTGGGTGGTGGTTGGAGTTGTGATGGAGGAGGAATAGGATTAAATGATAAAGTAGTGGGGAGGTTATGTAATTGAGGGATAAACATGTATAACTGCCGAATAAGTCTGTTATGTTCCAGGACCCCATACAGAAGCCAGAAGTGCTAAAACTTAGAAAAGGCGCCTGACGGCATAACTACTGTTAATTGGCATTGAGGACCCCCACCCCGGCGGGGGGTGCAAGGCGAAAAAGGCCCGCCTGGGTGGGCATGCCTTATGTCTAAATTCTGGAGATACCCACGCCCCGGCGGGGGGTGTAGTGCATTTTGGGCCTGCTCCGACGTGCATGGCTTCTGCTAAACTCCTCTGTTACTCAATTTTTGCTTCAGTGTAACCCACTTAATGTTCCTTTTTCCATCCTGCAAGACATAAAACATAAGCATTAGTGGATTATTGATATAATAGTGTATTGTGGAGAGATTAACAAGACTTTTATTATGTAATACTACCTAATAACTTAATAAAAACTATATTCTACAATTATGAATGAAAATACGAGAAATAAACGAAAGATTGGGTTGCCTCCCAATTAGCGCTTGATTTTAAGTCGTCCAGCCTGACTAGTCCCTGTTCATGGTGCGTCGGTCAAAGTGATGGCGAAGACATCGGTGTTGGACTCGCCACCCCAATAGTGCTTTAAACGTTGACCGTTGACTTTGAATGTTTCTGGCGGATTGCGACTGTAAAGTTCAACGGCGTCATGAGAGAACACCCGCTTTATAGTGAATGGTCCCGACCATCTCAACTTAAGCTTTCCTGGGAACAATCGCAGCCGTGAGTTGAACAAAAGGACTGATTGACCCGGCTTGAATGTTCGATGCATAATTTTCTGGTCGTACCATCGCTTAAACTTTTCCTTGTATAACTTGGAGTTCTCGTAGGCTTGAAGGCGAAATTCTTCGAGCTCATTTAGTTGAAGTAATCTCTTTTCCCCTACAGCTGCTTGATCAAAATTGAGTTTCTGAATTTCCCAATAAGCCTTATGTTGTAACTCGACTGGTAGGTGACAAGCCTTTCCGTATAGTAGTTGGTATGGTGACATCCCGAGTGGTGTCTTATACGCCGTTCGGTATGCCCATAGTGCGTCGTCCAACCGGTGTGACCAATCCTTTCGATTCGGATTCACCACTTTCTCCAATATTCTCTTGACTTCCCTGTTCGACACTTCAGCCTGCCCACTGGTTTGGGGGTGATAAGTCGTTGCTACCTTGTGGTTGACCCCATACCTTTCCAAAAGCGCTGTGAATGACTTTTTACAAAAGTGACTACTTTCGTCACTTATAATTGCTCTAGGCGTGCCAAACCTCATGAAAATGTTTTTCTGTAGGAATTTGAGGACCACCTTGGCATTGTTTGATGGTAGTCTTTGCAAACTTGACCCACTTTGATCGTAATCCACTCATGGAGAGAATATCTTGATTGTTGAGATGAAGGGAATGGCCCCATGAAATCGATGCCCCATACATCGAAAATTTTAACTTCAAGAATCGCTTGTAGAGGCATCTCATTCCTTTTTGAAATGTTTACCACCCTTTGACACCTATCACATGTTTTGACAAAATGGTGGGCGTCCTTGAATAGTGTAGGCTAATAAAACCCAGATTGCAACACCTTCGTTGATGTCCTCTCACTCCCATAATGTCCCGCATACGCAGATGAGTGGCACTTATGCAGAATATTCTTCACTTCACTGTAGGGCACACACCTTCTAATCATTTTGTCGGCACACTGCTTGAACAAATAAGGTTCGTCCCACATGTACCATTTTACATCAATAAGAAATTTCTTTTTCTGTTGTCTTGTGAGGTCAGGTGGAAGAATGTTGCTCACAAGATAATTCGCATAATCCGCATACCAAGGAAATTCTGCATTTATCCCAAACAGTTGTTCATCCGGGAATGATTAATTGATTTCGCACTTATCCTCTTTCTATTTCCTTTATTTTCCAGCTCAGACTCTTGTGATCGGCCATCGGATAAGAATAGCCGCATGGTCTAGATAGAGACTATCACCTTAGTCATGATCATGTATGCACAGAATTTGTCAAACGCATAGACCACTGCAAGCAATTCCTTTTCCGTGGTTGTATAGTTCATTTGAGTCTCCGTGAGCATTTTGCTTGCATAATATATAGCATGAAACATCTTCTATTGGCGTTGGCCCAACATAGCCCCAACTGTATAGTCGCTTGCATCACACATCAGCTCGAAAGGCATATTCCAATCCGGTGCGACAATCACGGGGGCTGTAGTCAACTTCTTTTTCAACAACTCAAAGGCTTCCTTACACTTTTTGTCAAAACTAAAAACAGAATCCTTCTCTAATAGACTGCATAAAGGCTTCATAATTTTTGAGAAGTCCTTTATAAATCTCCTGTAGAACCCCGCGTGTCCCAGAAAACTTCTAATACCCTTAACTGAGCTCGGTAGAGGTAATTTCTCGATTATTTCCAGCTTCTCTTTGTCGACCTCCAATCCTTGAGCCGATACCTTGTGGCCCAAAATTATGCCCCTCCTCAACCATGAAGTGGCATTTTTCCCAATTAAGCACGAGGTTCGTATCCTTGCATCGTTGTAACACCATTACCAAATTTCTTAGGCAAGTATCAAAGTTGTCCCCATAGACAAAAAATTCGTCCATGAAGACTTCGACATTTTTCTCCACCATGTCTGAGAAAATGGCCATCATACACCGTTGAAAGGTCGCAGGTGCATTACATAACCCGAATGATATTCTCCTGAATGCGAATGTGCCGTAAGGGCACATAAATGTAGTCTTCTCTTGATCCTCAGGAGCGATGACTATCTGGTTATAGCCCGAGTATCCATCCAATAAACAGTAATACTCATGTCCCGCCAATCTGTCCAACATTTGATCGATAAAGGGCAGCGAAAAATGATCTTTTTGGGTTGCTTTATTCAACTTCCTATAATCCATGCAAATCCTCCAACCTGTCACTGTTATTATCGGTATTAACTCGTTATCCTCATTCTGCACTACAGTCATTCCACCCTTTTTAGGCACACATTGGATCGGACTAACCCACTTACTATCGGAAATCGGGTAGATGATACTGGCATCCAACAATTTCAGAATTTCCTTCTTCATAACTTCCTTCATAATGGGGTTAAGTCGCCGTTGTTGCTCCACCGTCAGTTTTGCATCCTCTTCCATCAGAATCTTGTGCATGCAAAACGAAGGGCTGATTCCCTTTATATCAGCTATTGTCCACCCTATCGTTGATTTATGTTCCCTAAGCACCCTCAGCAACTTTTCTTCCTGCAAATCGTTAAGTGCAGCAGAAATAATAATAGGTAAAGAATTTGAATTGCCTAAATACGCATACCTGAGATGTTTAGGGAGTGGCTTAAGTTCCAAAGTTGGTGGCTCCTCCAATGATGGTTTCAATTTTTCTGTGGTTGTCTCCTCCATGTGCAAAGGTTTAAATGGTGCTCTAAATCGGCTCACTCGTGGCAATGAATCTAGCATCTGTAAGTAGTCCACAAATTCTGGGTCGTCAAACTCTTCATCCCACAATCAAGTTGTTTCTAATGGATTGTTGACCAAACTCTTGCCCATATCTTCACTGATAATTTGCTCAATTAAATCCATCCGGAAACATTCTTCCTTATCCATAGGGAATTAAATGGCCTTGAACACGTTGAATTTGGTTTCTTGATCTTGGACCCCCATAGTAAGTTCTCCTTTTTCTATGTCTATGAGTGTCCTACCCGTAGCCAAGAAAGGTCTCCCTAGGATAATTGGGATGTTCTTGTCCTCCTCAAAATCCATAATAATAAAGTCCGCGGGGAATATAAACTTATCCGCTTTAACCAAAATGTCCTCTACTATGCCTCTTGGATATGTGACTGACCTATCCGCCAACTACAATGAAATATCTGTAGGCTTTGGCGCGGGCAAACCCAATTCCGTGTATACTGACAATGGCATAAGGTTCACACTCGCCCCCAAATCACATAAACATTTGTTAAAAGACATGTTCCCGATCGTGCATGGGATAGTAAAACTCCCCGGGTCTTTCAACCTGGGTGGCAACTTCTGCTGTAACACTGCACTACACTCTTCTGTTAGTGCCACTATTTCGAAGTCTTCCCATTTCTTTTTCCTTGATAGAATCCCTTTCATGAATTTTGCATAACTCGGCATCTGCTCTAGGGCTTCTGCAAACGGGATGTTAATCTGAAGTTTCTTGAAAACTGCCAAAAACTTCGCGAACTGCTTATCTAATTTCTGTTTGTGGACCCTCTGCTAAAACTGTGGTGGAGGATATACAACTGGTTTGTCGTCTAACTTTGTTTTCTCACCTTGCTTATCCTCACTCTTGTTTCCTTCACCCACGTTACTGTCATCAATTTTTTCATCCGATAACGCTGATTTTTCTGCATCTTTACCAACGAGATGTTTTCCACTCCTCAACGTAATTGCCTGACACTGTTCGTGGTTTCCCTTTGGATTTTTCTCTGTATCAATCGGTAGGGTCTCTTGTGGCCTGTTATTTAATGCTAAGGCAATTTTCCCCATCTGATTTTCCAAGTTCTTGATGGCCATTGCTTAATTTTTTTTATTCTTTGCCTCATTCTTAGTTATGTACTTAACACCAACTCCTCGAAATCGATTTTTTTTCCTGGTGTTGAGCCGGTTGTTGGTGATTCTGAAAACCTGGGGGATATGACGGTCGTGGAGCTTGATGTTGCTGATTATTGCTCCACAAAAAATTCAGGTGATTCCTATTCCCATGGTTATAAGTGTTTTGGTACATATTCTGCGGACCCCTGTTGTAGCTACTACACGAATCGGCGGATCTTTGGATTGATTGTGCAATCGATCATAGGATGGTTACCCTTTAAATTCACATACTACTGTAACTTCTGTTGTACACGAGCCCTGTCATGGCATCCAACTTCTTGGACAACGCAAAAATTTATACTTGTATTGTTATCACCTCATCTACTTCCAACACCCCAGCCGCCTTTGCCTGTGTCATTCTTGCTGTGGGCCACTGGTAGTTGTTAGCCGCCATGGTTTCAATCAAATCGTAGGCTTCCTCGTAACTCTTAGCCATGAACGCTCCACCCGACGCTGCATCAATACTGGTTCTGAGATTTCCATGTAGTCCGTTATAAAAGGTGTTCATTTGTAGCCACTTAGGAAATCCATGATGTGGGCACTTTCTAAGCAACTCTTTGTATCTCTCCCATGCTTCATATAGCGACTCCCCATGTTGCTACTCAAACATTGTTATCTCATTTCTCATTTTTGCAGTTTTTGCCGGTGGGAAAAATTTGGCTAGGAATTTCTGAGCTAAGTCTTCCCACGTAGTTATCAAACCCAGCGGTAGAGAGTGTAACCAACTCTTCGCCTTGTCCCATAAAGTGAATGGGAACAAGCGAAGTCTCACTGCATCATCCGACACCCCATTATACCTAAAGGTGTCGCGAATCTCCAGAAAGCTGACTAGATGTTCATTCGGATCGTCATTTGCCAATCCCCAAAGCTGCCTTTGAATTACGGATCATCCCGAATCGTCCCGAGCTTGATTTGAATGTATTTATAGCAATTCGGGAACTGGTGATGCTTATTGCGATTCGATCACATTGGGTGTGGCAAAGTCCCTTAACGCTTTCTGATCTTCAGCTGCCATTTCCTCTTCTTTCTCAGAATTTTCAAAGTCTTGCCCCGTTTCCTTTATCCACTTACTTAACCTCTAAAACAGTTTCTCAATGTTGTCCTCAAAAGGCAGTAAGTCGGGATTTTTGGACCGAGTTTGCGTAAACTGCTTCAAAACCTTGAAATAAGAGGAACAAAACAAAAATAAAAATGTTTAAGTAAAACTGGATTAATTAAACTGATATTGTAAAAATATTAAGATCTATACTAAATTGTCACCAGCAACGGCTCCAAAAACTTGTTGGGTAAAATCTATATATGCACAACACGCAAGTATATGTGGTCGACAAGTAATAAAGTGATGAGTAAAGTATCGTTCCCACAGAGACACATTAGTAAGAAACTTAACCTTACAATTATGAATTTCTTATTAATCCTAATTTTATTAAACTATTCAACTCAATGTTTAAAAATTATAGAAACTAAATTAATAAACAAATAAATTACCACAAAACAATCACAAGTATCAAAATCTAGAATTTCAAACAATTAATGGAGAATTAGACTTATGATTTCACCCTAGGCTTCATTCTGATTTCTACACCTTTATTCCAATTGAATTCACTATCCCAGTTTATTAATCAAGAACATGAATGTAGTAATAGCCACCTCTCGATGCACTAATACCGTATTAACTTAAATCCATAAATTAGATAGAAACAAGTTAAATACCTTAATCAACTAACTCACTATATCTCTATGTGAATTATGATTAAAGAAGGTTGAAAATTAAGTTCTCTATCTGATTACATGCGATGTCAAGCATATCTCTACCTTAACATTCATCAAGATTCTGCTATTCACAGAATTCATGAACACATGCTATATTAACTAAGACTAGATTCGAATATACTTTCTCGATTCCATTCAAATCCACAAAGAATTGTTGATCAGGAAATTCATAAATTCAAGCTCAAATTAATATAGATAAACTGGAAATAACTTAATGGAATGGAAATCAAAGTTTACAAAATCATCGATTCACTTAAGGATCCATCATAAGCCTAAAAAGTGAATTAGTTCATCATAAATGAATTAACTACTGAATAAATCAAAGATAACATTCTTTCAATTACAAATAATAGTCTAAGAAGAAGAATATTGAAAAACACCCTTCACGTAGCCTAGAATTGCAATTGTCCCGAAAATCTCCTTAAAATACACCTCCGATGCTTGCTAAGATAAAACTAGAATTGATCTTCGTAATATGCCTTCTGTCCCGTTTAATTTCTTGTTTATTGAGTAATAAGCCTCCAACACACAAGTCCCAGTCGAAATTCTCTACTAATTAGAGTTCATAAGCTAATCAAACACTAGAAACCATCTTCCCGTAAAGTTCAAAGCACAACAGGAGTCTTTGCGGTAGAGACCCAGCCCGTGAAGTGTGCCTATAAAAGAACACCTTGGGTGGGCTACCATTCTGCTTAAATCATTTGAAGACCCCCCGCCCCGGTATATATAAAACAAATAAGCCCCACCTTGGCGAACCTCTATTCTCTATTTGAGTGAATTCTTTTGCTTCATGAATTCTTCCAAAAATGCTCCCAATTGACTCTAAATCTTGTTAAATGCCACAACAACCACCCTAAACATAAAAGAACACAAAAACAAATAAAAACGAACATGAACACAAGAAAATAACAACAATTAAGCGTGAAATGGACAACGATTCGTGGATATGAAATCCACTTATCAGTGACCAATATAGTGCTGACACGTACAGAAAGAGATCACCTCCTGCCTAAGTGTCGACACCATATTGGTCAATTGTCCAAAATTAATTTTATGCTAACTATTATCACAAAAGATGTACAGTTTAAGTTAATCGTAGCCTGGCTAAGACTATATATAAATTAACTATTTACATCAATAACAATAAATTTTTTTCATTAATACTTTTGATATTTAATATAATTTTAGAGTTATTTTATGCGGACAATTCAAACTCTTATGTTCAATTTTTATATCCACATAATTTTTTTGTTAATTTTATTATGATATCGCATGATACTCTCAAATTAATGGTATGCATGATATTCTCCAATCTTGTCCATGTGTTTTCAAAATTATTGCTGCATCTCTTTATACAAAATTTAAAAAATTTTAACATCTCATTTACTTTCCTAATTTGTCCTATAGAGTGGTTAAGAATACTCAAAATGTGAACCACAAAACTCTTAGTTAGTAAAATAATTTAGTATATATTTAAATGATAAAATTGACATGACTGTGAATAAATTGGTCATTTCATAAAAGCAACTCAAAAAGAAAGTGTTGCAATTTTTTTGGAATATCCTGGAAAAGAATGTCTTAATAAATATGTGAGGGAGGGAATACATGACGGATAAATCTTGGGTACATATTCTTTACTCCCTCCTTGCCGAAACGCATATCCTTTTGTCATTTTGCTTTATTTTTTTTATTCTTTGTCCCCCTTCTCCTGTCTTCTCCTGCCTTTTTGTCTCTCTACCAGAGTCCCCTTTCGTCCACAAATGAAGAGTACAGAACCACACGTAAACTTCATCGTGGTAACTTCTCACACCATTAGATGATGACGACGCACTCAGCCACCTTTTGAAAGTTGACTTAACTTTATTTTTGCATGTTAAGATGTGTATCAACCACACCTGAACCCTGTAAGTTATAAACGATAGAGCTATAAAAACCATTTTCCATTTGATTTATAGTGGAATTCTATTTGCATATAATATCATTATTTCCCCATGCTCGGTATGTTTGTTCATATCTCTTGAGTTCTGCAAAAATTTTGCTAGTGTTTAAATGAAATCATAAAGAAGAATGCCCTCAAATACAAAGGCGTGTGGACTATTCAATTATGCGTTAATTTTCATTAAAAAGAGGTTGTGCCACAAGTCAGCACCTTAAGCTGCTGAATTCTGCAATCCCCCTCCAACTCAACTTACCATCAAGTCTGAAACCAATTTGACATAACACACTATAAAAAAACAGAAATCTCATTCATGGTTTATTTTCTCAAAGTTTATTCCAACAAAACATACAACAAGTAGATAGTACAGGTTGTCGGAATATATAGCCACAAAAATTTACAGATCTCTGCTAGTAGTAAGAAACATTAAATTCTCAAAAACTCAAAACAGAGAAACTACAAAACCCTGCTAACCCGAAGATCTACAACTGGAACCTTAGAAAAAGGCTCAGATATATTTAGTGCCTTAGTTAGAGACGGACGACGATTGCCCCATGTCGTCTCTGCCCACTTTTTCATCCTCTCCACTTCAGCCTTCCTGTTCTGTTGAACACATAGTTCTGCATACCCACCTACACTAGCAACTTTGTTAATGTAGAACTAATCTTGAAAGAGAGCAACTCTAAACCCTTAACAACGTTTAATTTTAGCTCATACCTGATTTAAGATTACCACGGACAAGCTCAACCAGCCCTTTTAAAGCCTTAGCAAGAGCATCCAAAAACCCAGTTCCGTATCCGATTTCCATTTTGACAGTATCTAAGAGTTACAAACATATATCTGCTAGTAATGATGAAGCATCATCCTATATATGGAGAACCCTCTCCAGATAAATACATATTGCTGATAGAACATTGAGCTTAAATAAATTTAAGATGATGTAGAAAACTACCTGACCTAATTCTAAGTGAAGTCGAGTGCTTCCGTAGCGACCACTAAATGAAAGACAAAATAAAATTAAAATTCAGAACCCATTTAACCATTAAAAATTCATCAGAAATAATAAATGAGTAGATATAGTAGTAATGTTTTAAGTCTTTAATTTTATGGAGTTTCTCAATTACTTCATCAAATTTTCCGAAACAAGATATAAACAATATGAGTTCCACAAATTTGAGAAATTTATTACAAATCACAATAATAAAAAACAAATATTGAAGGAAAAATAATGACCTAAATTTTCCGATCTTGCAAGAGAAAGAGCGCAATTAATCATCTCAACGGTGACTGGATTGGCTTTCAAATCGTCATTTCTAGAGAATAATCTGATGGATTCTCTACGTTTGCTGCTTGGCGACGATGCCGCAGACGGTGGTGGTGGCTCCATAGCTGACGGTGAGGGTTGATGCGGAGCCGCGGAGGGAGTGGACGGTGGAGGTGACGTAGATTAGGGTGATTGTAATGCCTCAGAAAATTCTATGTAATACTCTGTTATTATAATGTCAAATTTTGCATATAAATTTTTTATTTATTTATTTTATGATGTTACTTCTCATTGTGACAAAACTATTAATAGTTTATTAAGCATCTTGAATTATGAAGGGTAAAGAAATGATGTACTATCATGAATTATTTAAAATTACTTGGAATCGTCATTGTAATGATATATGTGCTAACTATTGTTGCTAGCCAAAAGAGAATATAATAGATAAATGGGTCCTTTACATAAGTATACAATAAATAGAAAATAATTACAAGAAAAGTGCATCAACCAAATAATTACAAAAAGATTGTACTTATTACAAAAATAGTACAATTCACATTAATAAAGAAACCTAAAATCAAGGACAAATAACTGCCATAATTAATAATTCAAATTCAAATATTTGGATCTAACAACAAAAACAAATTCAAAATAACAATTTAAATTTAAATATTCAAATTCAAATCTTCATCTCCCTCACATACACTTTGAAATAATAGTCCACCGCTACACCGCTGCTACACCTCACATACTCCGCCGCTACACCGCCGCGAATCTCTGTTGTCCAAAACGCCAATTAGAATAAAAAGAAGATTCGCCCTACAAAATGTTTAAAAATAAATAGATGTAACTATTAATGTTCTGAATTTTTTTTTATAACTATTTTGTTACTCATAAATAATAAAATGGTTACCTTTGTATGAATGGTTGGCTACCAACTGCATCACATTTAAACGAAATTGATAACTTAATAAAATTAAATTGGTTACCTTGGTCTGAAGGTTTGGCTACTAACTGCACTATGAAAAAACTGCAGGTGTGGATGTGAATTAGTTACTTTGGTATGAAGGTTTTGTTACCTTGGTACGAAGGTTTGCTTACTTTGATCTGAAAGTTTGGTAACCAACTGTACTAAGAAAAAATTTAAAGTGTGGAGGTTGATTGGTTACTTTGATATGAACAGTTTGGTTACCTTGGTATGAAGATTTAGTTACCATCATCCAGTATTCATATCCACAGCCACCACCGCCTGAATCTTCATACCCTCCTCAATCCACTTTTTGTGCTCCACCATCAAATTAGACCCAGCTTCCACCCATGCCTTTCAAAGATTTAATGAAAAGCTAAAATCGCAACGAGAGGCCTAAGCTGGCGACTGATTACGATTACAGTCCAAAGATGCTCCAAAATTCAAAATTCAAAATCAAAAAAACAAAAACAGAGTCCAAGATATCCCTCAAATTCAGGGAAACTAATAACAAAAAATCCATTAATATATATATATATATACATATATGATGTACATATAAAGAGAGAAGATAATTACAGAATTTGAATAGTTGATAAATAATCGATTGACGACTCAAAAACATGAAAAAATCTTACAGGGTCTTGAAGTTAAGAAATTAAAGCTTAATTCTTGCAGAGAAATGGTTTGATTAGTTTGTAGAGAGTTGAGAGTAGAGAGTAGAGCGAGAGAAAAGAAGGAAAAAAAGAACCTTTATGATGTATATATATACTAGTAATTGCTTTGCGGGTCTGAAGGCACGACGTAACGAAAAATTAATTAAAATTTAAAAAAGACTACATTACCTAAATGCTTTTTGCAACCTAAAATAACTTACAATCACAAATAACAATTATCAAAATTCTCCACACCACTACACAATAATTAATTTTTCTTTAAAAATAGATATCCGTAAAATTTAAACCTATCAACAAAACTTATAAAGTTATACTAATCATTGTTATTATTATTGGTATTATTATTATTATTATTATTGTTATTATTATAGTTACTATTATCATAATAATAATAATAATAATTATTATTAAAGTTATACTAATAATAATAATTATTATTACTATTATAATTATTGTTATTATTATTAATAATAATTATTATAATAATAATAATTATTATAATAATAATAATTATTATAATAATAATTATGATAATAGTAATAATAACAATAATAGTAATAATAATAGTAAAATACTAATAATTATTATAATAATAGTAATAATAATTATAAAATAATAATAGTACTAATAATTATAATTATTGTTATTATTATTATTAGTACTATTATAATAATTATTATTATAATAGTATTATAATAAAAAATAATAAAATAAAAATTATTATTATTATTATTATTATTATTATTATAGTAGTAGTAGTAGTAATTATTATTATTATTATATTAGTAGTAATTATAGTAATAATAATAATAATTATTATTATTAGTATAATTATTATTATTATTACTATAATAATAATAATAATTATTATTATTATAGTAGTAGTAATTAATATTATTATTATTATTATAGTAGTAGTACTAATTATTATTATTATTATTATCATTGTTATTATTATTATAGTAGTAATAATAATTATTATTATAGTAGTAGTAATTATTATGATTATTATATTATAGTAGAGGAGAGAGAAAGATGAGAGAGAGAGAAAGAAAGAAAGGGAGGAGAGAATAAGAGAGAGAGAAAGAAAAAGGAGGAGAGAGAAGAGAGAAGGGAAGGAGATGAGGATAAGAGAGAGGAGAAGAGGAGAGAGAAAGAAAAGAGGAGAAAATTTGGGATTTTTTTTTTAGTGTAAGATAGAACACGAGCCATTAGATCAAGTTAGATCAAATCTTAAGCCATTGTTGTGGTTTGTCAAATGATAAAATTTGAATTGGGTCCCGTTTTTATAATATAGATATACTAATTAATTAAGTAAATAGAGGAAGAGGAGAAGAGAGAGTCAGAGAGAGAGAGAAAAGATGAGAGAGAGAGAGAAAGAAAGAAGGAGGAGAGGAATAGGAGGAGAGAGAGAGAGAGAGAGAGAAGGGGGGAGAGAGAGAGAGAGAGAGAGAGGGGAAAGGAGCGAGATGAGAGAAGAGAGAAGAGAGAGAGAAGAGAAAAGAAGAGAAAATTTGGGGATTTTTTTAGTGTAAGATAGAACATGAGCCATTAGATCAAGTTAAATCAAATCTTAGCCGTTGTTGTGGTTTGTCAAATGATAAAATTTGAATTGGTTCTGTTTTATAATATATATATATATATATATATATATATATATATATATATATATATAGAATGAATATTTTGAATGAAGAAGAAGGGTGATGACTAACTGCAGTTGTTATAGATGAGGAGAGAGAGAAGAAGCCATGGGTATAACTAATCCTTAAATTAAGGAATTCTAATTCTCTAAATTAAAGAATCCTAATTGCACTAGTATTGTAAATAAATATAGAAGTGTATTAGTTGTGTAAAATTTTTATGAGGGCATTATTAATTTAAAAATGTAATAGAATATGTAATTCATCCTAGATAAAAATTCTATGTGCTTTAAATTTAACAAGAGTCCATATTGAAATATTGGGCCATAATAATTTTTACCATGTATGCTTGCAAGTCTCCTTCAATTAAATTGGGAATATGGGTTATGGTATTGGGCCTAAAATAAAGCCAATTCTAGCCTATTTTCCAGCTCAATTCGGCAGCTACAATTGTTAACAAGAGAGGATTGGTTAAACTCAAATCAAGAATTTTCAAATTTTTTCCCTAACCTAATCCAGTGAACCAACCGATGTGTAAACAAAAAGGGACTGTTTAAACTAATTAAGAAAATCAGTGACATGGCTTGAATACTCAGTCAGGTAGCAAGTATATGGGTTCTAAGTTGGTTCTAGTTAACAGGTTAGTCAGTTAACAGTTAGCTAGCAGGTGAAATAGGCTTGCAGTGGATAAGGCGTAGATAAGTGAGCTATGGTCTGATAGGGTGGCTGGGTAGGAGCCAAATGAACTAGGCTAGGAATGAGTATTGCTGCTTGGTAGGATGGCAGAGTAGGGGTCAATTAGGGGCTAATAGGATTATCAGCAAGAGGAAATAAACTCAGCCATAAAAGGCCAAGCTTATTGCCTAATTTAGCTTCACCATTTAGCAGAGACTAAAAGCTATATCAATAGCAGTTATATATAGTGTGAGTGGAAGAGCTTCGGCTGGGGAAGGAAAAGGAAATTGAGCAGCAATCAATTGCAACCTCTAAGCTACTAAGGTAATCTTTTCAATCCTCTTTCCATTCCATTTTCGTGCCACTAGTGTTCTGTTATGGCCGAATGGCCTGGAATAGACATAAGGGATAGTTGTGCTATTTTTTTAAATGCTATGTGTACTGTTGTGATTTGGAACTATTAGGTATTGTCATATGCTTGTTGTTGTTTAAGATATAAGGCTAGTGATAATAAGCTAAGAAATTATGTATTACGTGTGTATATATACACTGCACTCTACATGGTTGATAAAATGCCAAGCTAAGAACTAACTTAGCATATATATATATATATATATATATATACTAACAGTTATTTAGAGTCCAACTAATGTCAAATTGCTCATATAATGGGGGAATACTTCAAGTATACTCTATGCTTGACCTTAACATGCCTCAAAATAATTGACAATCTAAGGTAGATAAACACTTGGACAAAGTAAGTAAGAATGGACTAAAATAGTAAGCTCCCTATTGACTGTTATTTGAGGCTTGACTAGTAATAACTATCACTTGTTTCTAATATGGTTGTAT
Organism: Panax ginseng; assembly: GCA_020205605.1. Lineage (NCBI taxonomy): Eukaryota > Viridiplantae > Streptophyta > Magnoliopsida > Apiales > Araliaceae > Panax > Panax ginseng. The sequence goes on along the minus strand of CM035128.1, from coordinate 145,379,749 downwards.
ACATGATATATATAACTTCAAACCACTAATGCTAACACTTGTGTTAAAAACTTGAAGGCTATTTTGGTGATTTAATATCAAACCTTGCCTAAAAGGCCTAGAATAAACATGAAGGACTGTTATGGATTTTAAAGTTGCTATATTAACTGTTGTGTATTAAATTGACTGCTATGTTATGGTAATACTACTATGAACTGAACTTAGGCAAAAGGAGATAGGTTGGTTGTGGAGTAATAAGGAGGTTATTTTGGATTGTTTATGTAAGCAAATGGCAGTTAATTTGCTAACATAAAGGTATGTACCCCAACTGTTTAATAAAAGTCCCAAGTGGACTGTTTTGTCTAGAAGTCAGATATTAGGCAAACTCAAGGCTGGAAATTAAATTTTGTATTACATGTGATGATGTCTAGAGTACTTTAGCATGTTAAATACAAATAAAGTACATTTTTTAGGCTAAAGCTAATAGTTGAGATTTTAACATGTTAAGGTAACATTGAGTGCTGGGTGGAGCACATCCTATATAACCCAAAATATGAATCTAATCCTTTGATAAAATGGGTTGAAATACTATTTGCACCATCTATATAATTTGGGCACAAGCGAGGTTGGGTATAACCTATCAATCAAGAAGCCAAAATGGCATAGACTAGGTGGCAGAGATGCTGTCCACGATAGAAGCAGTGCGCATGGATGAGAAAAGGTTAATATTTTCTTTCTTGAACTCTTGTTGAGCATGGTTAGACTATCAAGACTGCCCAGCTGTTGGGCTTAGGTAACAAATGAGTGTACCACTAGTATGTATACAAGACTTGAAATAAAATTCATGATATTGTGCAATGAACACGGCTGTTACCTAGGTAGCAGCAGTAGACTGGATGGGCAATGGCTGAGAGCTTCTAATAGGCTTTAAGGCAGTGTGTTTGTTTATTTTCCCTACCTATCGCACACTAAAGACTCTTAGTGATTGAACTAGTTAGCTAGGAAGTAGAATGGCTTGAAGCAAGGAGCAAAGGGGAAGGGGCTGCTGCCACTAATTGCAGAAATGGTTCAAATGTGCTGCAGCAGGTGCAGAGCTCGATATGGGTTGGGGACTCTCTTGAGTTCTCAGTCAATGCGATTAAAGGAACTAAACTAATTAGTTTATATATTTCTAAATAGGTGTATTTATTACCTATATATACCCCAAGATTTTAGCATACTAAAATGATTAAATTACAATTAAAAGTTAGAGAAATGGAAGCTAATTGTTGGGAACCGCTGCCATTTACAGTTGACTTTCTCAATTTGCAATAGTAAGGGTTGGTTTGGTTATCATTTTGGTTCATGTAGGCTATAGTTTCACTATAAATTTGAGTTACCCTAATAGTTGAATATATTAGTTGTGTAACATTCAAATGAAGTATAAATGAATCAAGATTATGGGGAGTTCAAAGCAAGGAAAGAAGCAGGTGGAGCTGCTGCCTATGGGCCGCAATAGTTGGCAATGAAGGCTGCAATTGTGAGCTGTTGTTGAGGTAATTTTGGGTAGTCTAGTTTAAACTAGAAATGCAACTTGAGAAATTAACTAATTGCTTAAATAAGTATGTATATAGTATAGTTATAATTCTATGTAAATAACTTAGTAGTTATATTATACTTGGGGCTGTTAAGCCAATGTTCTGACTGCTATGTTATATTTTAGGGCCATGAGGCCAAGTATGACCATTTCAAGTTTGGCTAAGCCCCGCAGGGCCAAACAACACTTGGCTGCATGCATGACCAGTTATGGGGGACTGTTTTGAGTATAATCTTAAAGCATGTTAGCCTTAGCACACTAGTTGGTATGAATGAACCTACAAGATACCCAAATGTTGTATAAAATAGGTTAACAAACTCAAGAATAAATCTAGCAAAGAGGGGACATTTAATATTGGAGGTAGTAAAGCCAAATTAGGACTGTTTTAACTTCAAGGGGGCTGTTTTGGGGCATAATATAGAAAACAGATTTAGTTAATGCACTAGTATGGAAATAAAGCTATAAATCATGGGATAGACAAAAGTTGACCTTGTAAATTGGAAATACCTTTAAAAACATGTAATAAGCTACAAAAGCATCTTGTATGCTAGAATTTCTATAAACAAGGCATGAAACATTTATGTGTTAAAGATGTAAACTATATATATGTTGTATGTGCATGTTATTATCATACTAGACCCCATAAAAGAGAAAAATGGTGATGATAAGAACATGGATGAGAATTTGAAAAATGTATCAAATATAGAAAATCTAACCATGACCACTGAAACTACATGATATATGACTTAGCTATGTGGCTAACATACTTGGTTAATGTAAATAATAATTGTAATGTTATTCTTATTACTTGTTGTAAGCATGTCGAACCCTATTAAAGAGAAGATTGACTAATGTGAAAACATGGATGAGATATTTGAAAAATGTATAAAATATCTCAAACATAGGAATCTAACTACAATCTTGACTACTGAATTATGTGATCTGTGAACATACACAAGCTATATGACTTGGCTATTTGACTAATAGGCTTGTAACTGCAAATAAATTTTGTAGGTTCTGTGAGAACACATTAAGCTGAAATCTTAACAATAGACTACACACAAGGCAAGTTTCTAACTCTTACTCTTTATTGAGCAAGTATTTTGCAATGGACAGGTTCTTTAATTTCTGAACTGTCTCTCCTTATTTATGAATAATGTAAGGTTAATTAGCCTTTTTATTCCAATCAGATTCAAAAGAATAGTATATCGAACTTTTCTATCTTAAATGAGTTTACATTGAAAGTATGTCAATACCATTACTTCGGTTAGACAACTGTTGAGATATATTGATATTATTCATGAAATTATTAGTTTATATTTTCCAAACCATTTTTGTTGTGGTAGAGATTGTTATATAATGCTGTGAACGAACAACCCTTTTATAGGGGCATATTGTATCAGACATATGATTCTGAAGGATATGTAAAGTGTTATTAGACTATTATGTTGTGCACAATATAGGGTACTTAGGCTGATCCCCTAAAGTACGAGTCCAGGATATAAAACAGCTTTTATAACTGTTTGTATCTATAGATTGCAGTATTATTACTGTAAATTCTAGTACAGTGTTCACTGGTCATTTGACCTTACTGCATGCTAAAGCCTAATTTTTAGACTCAACACTCTTAAAGAATTATCTTGTTCTGTATCTACTGCATTGTATCCTCATTGTTATAAGTATTTCTATTCCATTATATTTAACTGCTTATTTCCTTGCTGAGTAAGCTGTTCCTCACCTTTACGTTAAATATAATATTTTCAGTTAAAACTAAGGTTGCTGGTCAATCTGGGAAAGACAAAGGAAAAGGCGAAGTTGTTGAATAGTCCTTTATTAAGCGCCTGTGCTTATTTGAACTGAAGTAGTGAATGTAATAAATATTGTTATCTCTATGTTGTGTAATGATATTTGGATTGTAGGTTATGTAAATGTCTATAGAACCTGGGATTTAAGTTTGATGTTTATGTAATATAAGACAGGTTTATGATAATATGAATTTGTATGTTAGTATCGTGAGCACCAAACCCGAGTTAAAGATAACCCGGATTTGAGGGTGTCATAGGTTGGTATCAAAGCTGCTAGGTTATAAACCTTAGGAATGGGGGGGAAAACACCTTAGGATTATGACCTTAAGAGAAATTGTTAAACTCATTTCGAGTATAATAGATGAATTCTGGAAAATTCATTGCAAAAGGAAAGAAAAAAGTTTAAATGTGATTACTTGATAATGATGTATAGAAACTTATTAAGTTTGTTAATATGTTTTGTAGATGCCTGAGATAGCCGAATCCAGTAGGGTCAAGGAGGAGATAAAACAAGAAGAGCTAGTGGAGAAGATGGGGGGTTTCTCCGAAGAACCCTTCATAGAAGAGGTCGATGCTCTAATGGAATTGACCTTTAAGAATTTTGAGCTGGAGAACCGAGTCCAAGAATTAAAAGTGGAGAGAGAAGAACAACAAGCTTCTATAGAGTTGTTCGAGTCCCTGGTCGTGCACACAATAGCAAAAAATGTAGAGACGGGCCATGCACTCTATGGCACTACCTTCCAGAAAGAGGCCCTGAGACAGGAGAATGTGATCCTCAAGCATGAGATTGAAGTGTTAAAGGCTGACTAACTGAGGGCTGAACAACAAAGGGATAGGGCCTTAGGCAGAGTTTATGAGTTGGAAAATGAGGTTAGGGGCAGAGATGTTAAGATGGATAAAATGGACTATGCGTTTGAATTTGCATTTGGACGCTGAAAGCACAGGGTGAAACTACACCCTGTAGATGAAGGTGGAAGCGAGTTGGTCCTGACTCGAAAAAGGGTGTTGGACATCGGGGATGAGGAGATTCGTAGTGCCAAAAGGCGAGGCATGCTTCTTCCATAGTCTGACTGAGTTTTTATGATGTGACTGTTTGGTATAAGTATCTTAGTATTATGTCTTGTGTAGGTAGATGTACCCCTCTTTTGTATACTAAGGGGATGATACTTTTGGAGCCCGACTTTTGTAGATAAGGGCAGTTTAAATATAAATCTCGACTATATGTAGTCAAAAAGGGATTAAGATGTTCTTAGCAGTATGCAACAAGATGTAATGTGCTTGGCACAACTTTTAAAAAGGCATATAAATATGAATGTTTTTCTGTTATAGAAGGATCTGTATATTTGATACAATGTGCATTATTATATCGATTAAATGATAAAGATATAAAAACTTATATTATATAGAAAACGCCACCAAGATGGAGAGGAAGAGAAAGACTTGGGGCACCGACCCCATCAACTCAAGCGGAGTCCGTGAATAACTCGACAAGACCTGTAAATCCTATGCAACAATTTATCGACTTGTTAACTCAAGCACTTCAAGGAAGGAATATCGCACCTCCCATAAACCCGAACCCTCCTGAAGGTCGTTTGACTACCTTTGAGGATTTTAAAACGGTAGGACCCCCAGAGTTCAAGGGAACCAACAATCCGATAGAAGCCCAAACTTGGGTAAATGAAATGTAAAAGGTCTTCGAAGTTGTCCGAGTTGTTGAGGATCAAAAGACAGCTTTCGCCACGTTCATGCTGAAAAGAGAAGTAAGCTACTGGTGGGGAGCCAACAAAAATAGAGCTGGAGTAGGAGTTGTGACGTGGGATAGGTTTAAAGAATTTTTCTTCGAAGCCTACTTTCCCCGTATCATGAACAATAAGATGGAAGTCGAATTTCTCAAACTTAAACAAGGAAGTATGATTGTACCTGATTATGCTGCAAAATTTAATGAATTGTCGAGATTTACGCCGCATCAGGTTGACACTGAAGAATGGAAGGCTCGAAGATTTGAATAAGGATTGAAGCCGGTACTGTTCAACAAGGTTTCGATGTTTCAGATAAATACGTTTTTTGGTATACTAGAAAAAGCCATAATTGCTGAAGGAGGAACTGACACACTGGCCAAATTCCACCAAGAGAAGAAGACTAAGAAGATAGTTGGAGGACCTCAAGAGGGAAATAGCAATAGCAGAGGAAATAATTTTAACAAAAAGAAGTGGAACAATAAGGGCAATAAATTTAGCAATAAGCAGGGAGAACCAAGAAGGAAGATAGAAGCATGTAAGAAGTGTGGGAAAAATCATCTCGGAATATGTTTGAAGGGGAAGACAGTCTGTTATAAATGCGGGCATGAGGGCCACATCTCTCTTAACTTCACCTGTGACACCCCCAAACCCAGGTACTTCATTCCCATAGGATTTGGTGTCACTTAATCAAATATTCATATCTAACTACCCAATCATAATAAAACTGGATAAATAAAACCTTTCCCATTAAAGGATTACATAATAAAATCTCCTAGGTTGTCTAACCTTTAAATATAATCATTCAAATGCAGAATTAAAATTATTACATAACATCATTATTAAGAAGTCTAAGATCATCACAATAAATAAAAGAACAAATCAGCATCACTTGTATAATTCTCCCTTTCCTTTGCTAGTTGAAGGTTCATCTACCTTCTCCACTTTAGCTGCAATGAGTTTATAAATATGCAAGAGTGAGCACAACAATTTCTCACTGGATAAAATAATGAATCAACAGAAGAATAACAATAATAACTGCCAATGAGTAGGCTCATCAAAACTAGATAGTACTCAAACAATGATAATCAGGAACTGAAATCCAAAATATGGAATAAACATAACAAGGGTCATAAGACCATGAACTATATCCACAGATTCTGTAGTAATCTTTCAACTCCAACTTTAATGATCATAAGACTATAAGGACTCCTCGTACTTAGGGGGATCACCCTTCGCACCATGTATTGTGCATTAAACATTTAACGCTACGCGTAAGTTATCCCCAATAATAGGGTTGTTCATTTCAAAGATTTAGAGTACAAGTCCGCACCAAATAGAGTTTGGTTTGGATACGCTTTCAAGGGTAATTTGAAGTTTAATGATCATCAACTAGAGGACTAGTTGAATTAATACTAATAACATCATATTATAGAATACTCGTAATTGAATAGTCATGGTAAATTAAAATCATGCTTTAGGAATAATCTAATAGCATACAACTTGAATAACTATAACACACCTTACTTGAACAATATTAAGCTAAGATTATTTAGAATTGAATACTAAGCATGCATGGCAATATGAACGATAAACTATTCAAATATATTCGGGCATGCTAAATAACAAGTTAAATACAAGAATAACTTGTTCAATATCAAAAACAAAGTTTAGAAACCTTGCATTATTATATTGGAAACAATAATTGATTCAACAATAAAATAGATTAGAACTTTGCATTATTTATAAGGTAATCGAATTGGAAACCATAATTAGTTCAACAAGATAAAGGATTAGAAAACTTGCCTTGCTCGTGGGCTAAACCGAACAATTCAAACCACAATATCCTATAAACATATGTCATCATGACATAATTAGTCATTACCACCTTACGAACATAATTAAGTACGTTTATCATGTAAAAATTGGATTTTTAATCACATAATCAAGTTATACACAAGTTAATCGTTAATAACATACTTATTCATAGTATAAAAATACTAAAATCAACATTTTACAGTCCTACTATAATCACATAACAATTCCTTAAAATTTCGAGTACAAAAAGTACACCGTCGAACCATTACGCTAAATTCATACATGCATTTCACGATTATATATCTTGTGGTGGTGTGTCATGTATGTGAGAATAAAGTTACAAGGTCGCGCTTTCTAAAAAAAATGATCTCGCTAGGTCACAAGCCATGGCTTAAATCAAATCTTTGATTTCGACAGTGACTTGAAGAATGATATAAGAAAAAGCCAATTTTGGCCTACAAGCTCATTTCTAACAGGCTAATTCACATGTAATTCATACAAAGACTTCATGTAAACATAATTCAAGAACTCCTTACATGATTCTACCCATACAACAACATAAACAACAAATTTAAAACATCCAATTTCACCGTTTTTGATAAAACTCACTTTTTGATGTTTTTAATGAAAATCAACACTGTAATTTTGTTTTTCAACCAAAACAGTTAATTCAAAGCATCTTTATCAATATTTATACATACTCTATCGGTTTTAAATAGCCAATTTATCAACTACACAACTAATTAGCCCTCAATTCCACCTTTAAATTAACCCATATTCATTCACATAAACTCTCTCAGAAAATATTTTTCTTCACAAACCACATTCATAACATCAATTCATTGACTATAAGCATATATAACCTATAAAAATAGTTTTACAATCACTAGTTGATCATATAAATACACATACAATCAACAATTTATCCTATCACAAGAATTTTACAGAGAAATAGGAGAAGAGAAAACTAAAACTTTTAAAACTTAAAAAGGGTAGAAGAATACCTTGCTTGTAGAAGATGAAGTTATCCTTTTGATTATCAAGCGTTTCTCCAATTCCTTTTTTTTCAATTCTCTAGCCTTTCTTCCTTTCTTCTTTTCTCAATAACTTTTCTTCTTTTCTTCTTCTTCCTCTAAGTTTTTTCTTCCTAACACTAACTAGTGTACTAACAAAATAACGTATATAATATAATATGTACTAATTATATAACATAAATATTAATATAACTGATATCAGTTATAATAGATTTGAAAATCAAAAGCCATAAGGCTTGTTTGGTTAACTAACTAAAAATAACCCATTAACCCTTACACCTTGTTTGGTAAAGCACAATTAGATTAAAGACTTAATAGGCATTATGCCTTATTTGGCAAAACTGAATTAAAACTCCTTTAAGTTATTTTAATAACTACTTTATAAAAGGTTATTTGTCACACTTTATAACCATTTATTAAATCACTACATCACATAAACCAATACCACAAAATTATAATTTTCTATATAATTATAACTTTATTTAATCAACTAACACATCTTTTAATTACAAATTCAAATAAAAGAATAATAATTCAATTAATCAAACTCTCTAACTTAATAATTAAATTAAATTAGCATAAAATAATTAATTTCCTTAATTATTTATTTAACAAATAGTTAACCAAATTGAATCAAATTTGAACAATTATTTATTTAACAATAAACACATCCATTAAATACTTAAATATTTTAATAAATATTTAATATAACAATAAAAATTCTGGAATGTTACAGCACCAACCCAAAGAAGATTCAAGGATGCTTTGCATGTGGAGCTGTGAATCACCATATCAAAAATTGTCCAAAGAAAGGAAACGACGGTGGGAAGCTGACAATCGGGGGGCCAACCCCATCCAATCGACCAACTGCAAGGACATTCAATATGACAGTGCAGGATGCAGTGGCATCAAAGGAAGTGATGTCAGGTATCATTTATGTCAATAATGTTAATGCCTTTATACTATTTGATTCAGGTGCTACCTGTTCCTTTATATATGAAGAATTTGCTCAACGGTTAGAATTAACTCCTGAAAGATTGGATCGTCCTTTGAACATAGAGGTTGGAAATAAAGAAGTTATTCCCGTGACTCATGTCCATAAAAATTGTAGTGTGGATATACGGGGTCATAATTGTACATTGAATCTAATTCCCATCCGATTAGGTGAATTCGACGTGATACTAGGAATGGATTGGTTATATAACCACGGGGCAGTAATTGATTGTCAAAAGAAATGTATAAACCTTCAGACTCCTAGTAAGTCAAAATTTGTGTTTTATGGTAGCAAATCGCCGAGACAGTCATGTTGTCTAACGATGATGCAGGCCAAGAATGTAAGACCCCAACTTATTATAAATAAAATTGAATTTTCTCTATTCATTATTCTAAATTAATAAGGTGTTAATTTGATATAATGCTTTGGTTATGAGTGAAATGTGCAAATTTTGCAAAATAAGCAACTGGTTATAAAATATTCAATTCTGTCGGGGAATATTCATTTGGTCGTGGAATATTCTTGTTGTCGGGGAATATTCGTACGACGGCGCAGCCATTTGTGGGCCCCATAACGAAAAACGGTTGGATGAAGGAAAATGACAAAGTTTGAGTTTTATAAATAACGGTGTAATTGTTACCATTAACACTATTGGAATACCTGGTGGTTAAAATACAATAATACACGTGGTGGCACGAGAATAACACCAGATATTACAAAGATTGTTGAATTATTGATTAAATGCGTAAGAAGACACTACTCAATAATTGTTATAGTAGTAACTATTTAATATTTTATTTTATTGATTCAATAATTGCTGCGTTGATAGTTTATATTATTGTTGTTTCAATAATTGTCACTGCACAGTATTTTCTATTATCAGATCAATAAATCATATTATTTGAAAAATATTATGAGATAACATTATTGGCAATGTCTAGAAAATTCTGTCTAAGGAGAGGTTTGGTCACCTAATTGCGCGCCAGTAAGGAGAAATCCTTATTGGAAAGCCCCCTCTTTCCTGGGAATGGCCTGATTGTCATAATTGTGATTCTATAATATTATTTGTGAATAATTAATTATTGATTTATATGATAAGGAAATATTTATTTGATGTGGATATAAATAATGGATTTATTTATGTGGTTATAAATGAAAGAATTAATGCTGAGGTATTTTATCATTATTTTGTTTGGATTGAGGTATTAAAAATCATCCGTTGGTGGATTTTGATATTTTCTCATTGGAAATTTGGAAAAGCTTTCTTACGCAAAGTTGTAGAGAATTGATTTCAAAAGTAATGGACATAAAATTCGTATTTTTCTGATAAACGGGCTATTTTCTATGAATTGTTGAAGTTTCGAAAAATAAAATAATATTTATTAATTTATGGGTGGGACCCACTTTTGGTTGGTGTTGAATACATGTGGGTTGCTGGGAATTTTTAGATTTGGCATTCTTGAAATTGTTTTCCAAGGTGTGCATAAGAATTTTATTTAAAATAATAATATTTTATTATTTTAGTCTCCTATGGCGTTCTAGCATTTTCCTATAAATAGACGCTTAGGTTAGAATTGAAAATCACACCAGAAACAAGTTTTCTTTCTCTCTAGATTATCGAGCGTATTTTTGTGAGTATTTTGATACTTTGAGAGTTGTTGTTCGGTACAAGTTTCCTTTGGCTTTCTATCCGATTTTCCGATCAGAAGTACCGTTATTTTGAGGTAAGGGATGTTATTTTCTTCTTAAATGATATTATTTTCTTCAATATCATTATGCCGAAATATTGGTGAATTTTTTAATCAAATTTGGAACTTTTTGTGTTAGGGTTACTATTCACGTATACGGCACTATTCATGAATACGGCACTATTCACCAAAAAATAAAAAATTTTCTTTTTGTCCAAGATGTCTATTTTGGCTACCATCTTTGATTGTATCAATGTTTTGATCGTTATTTTTGAATTCTGCTTCACAATTGGTTATTATGAAGTATTATTGATCTTGGATAAACTGTTATATGAATCCCTAATATTTGTCCTTTTGTCTCACTGGATTCGTTTTCTTTAAAGTATTTTTCAACATCCTCAGTCTTAAATGATGATATTGCTGAGTATCTTTGGCCTGTAGTGCAAAGATGAATGATTAACTGATGAATATCTTTGGCCCGTAGTGCAAAGATGAACATGTGTTGAGATGAACATGACCAACTAGTGATACAAATGAATATCTTTGGCCTGTAGTTAAAGACGAATATTTGATTAAAGATGTATATTGATTATTGGTACAGGGATAAAATATTGATGATGAACTTTTAAATCTTAGAAGATAGTAGAATTCATTCTCTACGTGACTCTTCTAATGGATTGCTGTTTTCGCTGCAGAATATTGATCTAAAACTTGTTGTCTATTATATTCTATCAGATTTTTCCCTGTTGAAGACTAATGATAATTTGTTGTATATTATCTTAGTCATAATATTCTTTACTGGGCTAGTTGAGCTCACCCTTTTCCTTTTTGTTCCATTTTTCTTCTCAGGAGGTGAGAACATAGCAGGATCGAGTCGGGGTATGGAGTAATGGTTCTAGAAAGATGTTTTAGCTGTCCTCACTATTTCTGTAAAATAGTGTATGAATAATTATAATGAAGACTTATTTGAGTGTTGATATTGTCTAGAAGATAATATTTGTATTTAAACTCACAGTATGTGTTGTCGTATTTTGCACGACAATTGTATTATTGAAGTTGTAGTTTGCTTTCTGTACCATGTATTTGGCGACTCAGAATGGGTGTTGTGTACCTATTTTGGGGGCGTCACATAACTGGTTAAATAGGTCATTAATGCGAGGCAACGGGTACCTATTTTTGATGGTGACATGATTCAACTCCCGATAATTAATATAAAGTCGCATCCATCTTTCTTCTTTACGAATAGAACAGGTGCATCCCAAGGAGACGTATTAGGATGAATAAAACCAATGTTTAATAGTTCATGTAGTTAGGTTTTAACTCCTGAAGTTCAAGAAGAGCCATTCGATATGGGGCTTTGGAAATGGGTTTTTTACCGGGTTCAAGGTCAATACCAAACTCGATTTCACGCTCTGGGGGTAGTCCAGGAAGCTCTTCAGGGAATACGTCAGAAAATTTATTAACAATAGAAATATCATTCAAATCTGACGTATTTTTGTTTAAATTCGTGACATGGGCTAAGAAAGCTTGACACCCGTTTTTCAATAAACGAATAGTTTTATGGCTTGATATGACAGTGATTGACTTTAGTGGTTTGGTTGCTTGAATTTGCATAATAGGCTGGTTAGGAATATGAAAGCTAATAACCTTACGAAAATAATCAATTTTAGCATTATGATTAGTTAACCAATCAATCCCTAAAATCACATCAAATGCAAGTATTTTCAAAGAGATAAGATCGACAGGTAATGTGAGGGTGCCGATTTGAATCAAACAAGATTTATGAACAGTGGATGTAATGAAGGTTTCTCCCAACGGAGTTTCAACAGATAAGTCAAAGTCTAATTTCTCCTGAGTTAAATTTAAGCATTGAGCGCAAGTAGGAGAAATAAAAGAATGGGCAAAACCGGTATCAAATAAGGTATAGACTTCGCAAGAGTTTATGATTAGCTTACCCGTGATAACTTCGATCGGGTTCCTCGCTTTTTGGGAGGTCAAGACAAACTCTCTCCCTTGAACTACTGGTTTTGACTTGTCTGGGGCAGCCTTTGGTGCCTCTATCCCAGCTGGACTTGACTTTACTACACGACAAAATTGGGCTAGGTGACCTTCTTTTCTGCAATTATAACATGCTTTGGACTGCATCGTGTAGTTTGGACTAATGTGTCCCTCCCCTCCGCATTTAAAGCATACGATCGGTGGTCGTTCTTCTTCCTTGAAAATGGGTGCTGGTATTGCTGTCTTTCCATCATTGTTGAACCTTCTCTTCTTGAAATTTCCACTTCTATTGTCTTGGCCATGATTACCACCGAAGTGGTTACCATTTCTGGCATGTTGATTCCCTCCACGTTTGTTGTCACCGCTTCGATGACTATTACCGCCGGTATTATCAATTTGTCGGCTGCTCTCTCTTAGTTGGGTTGACTCATTATCGCGCTCTAATAACTGAGCCCTATTCACAAAATCTGAATACAAGAAAAGTTTATGAGAAATGAGGTATTGACGTATTTCGGGTTTCAAACCTCACAGAAAAATTCGCGTCATTCTCTCCTCATTATCTACCAAATGGGATTCAAACTGGGATAAATCCGCAATTTAGCCTCGTATTGCGATACGGTCATATTGTTTTGCTCCAGCTTGATGAACTCCACTTCCTTCATATGACGAATACTTTTAGGAAAGTACTTGTCATTGAACAGTTCTTGGAACTTCTCCCAAGACATCTTTAGTGTGGCAGGTTGAGTACGTTTTACAGATTCCCACTAATAATCTGCCTCTCCTCTCAACATGAAGGTGGCAAAGGGAACCTTTTGCTCCTTGGAGCATCCCAAGACATTAAATATCTTGGTGATCTACTTTATCCACGTCTCTGCCTTAAGTGGTTTTGGCTTTCCCAAAACTCCGGTGGTCCCAGTTCTTTAAACTACTTAGCGGTGACCGTCCGAGAGTTGCAAGTGTTTCCACCTGCATTTTGAATAGGAGTCTCTTTTGTTGGATGTTGAACGAATTGCAGAAAGCTCCTAAACATTCTGTCGTTCATCATTTGGTCGGTGTTGTTGTGTACATAAGGATTATTGCCTTCCTGATGTACATTATCCTAGTTATTGATCATCGGTGATTCAACGGTCTCATGTGCTCCATTGCTTATCTCAACATTCTCGGATGTCATTTTCAAATACTTCCACAAAACAAGGGGTAATTGACATGCCAAATATTATCCCTATACTCTGACCGTCCAATTAAATAAAAAATAAGCTTAGGTAGGTCATACTAGCGAAGGATTTACCCGTCTCTCCCCTCCTAGTTCTAGTCTCACATCTCAGCCAGGGATCATATCCCTAAGCTTTGATACCAACTGTGACGCCCGCAAAATAGGTATACATCACCCATTCTGAGTCACCAAATACATGGTCCAGAATACAAATACAAACTTAATTATACAACAGTAGTGTAACATAAACTGAGAGTTTTAAAACAAATATTGTCTTCTAGACAATATCCAAACTCAAATGGAGTCCTCATTATAATTATTATCACACTATTTTATAAAATAGTGAGCACTACTACAGCAACCACCTCGGACCGTCACTCTATTCCCCGACTAGTCCCGACTACGTTCTCATTTTCTGAACAGAACGATGAAAGGAAAAGGGTGAGCTCAACTAGCCCAATAAGAAATATTATGACTAAGATAATGCAGAATAAGTTATCGTTAGCCTTCAACAGTGTTAAACTTATAAAATATAATAAACAAAAATTTTAACAGCAGCGGAATAAATAATCCATTAAAAAAGTCAAGTAGAGCATGATATCTACTATCTTCTATGATTTAAAAGTTTATCATCAATTTTATCGTTGAGACTCAACTTAATAAATAATCAGCATCACTGAATTATCCATGCACTACGGGCCAAGGATATTCATTAGTATCACATCCACAAATTATCCATGCACTATGGGCTAAGGATATTCGTGTTATCACCAATGGTCATGATCATGCCAACAACTGTCCATCAATGCACTACGGGTCAATGAGGACTTTTACCACATCATTTGTAACATTACAGGTCATGATTATACCGAATAATCCCTAGTCATAATCATACCAATCAACAGTCCATCTATACCAATCAAAAGTCCAATCAACATTTATTCATCATTAATATTATAACTTGCAATATTAACAACCAGATCATTTCCTGGAAAGAAGGGGCTTTTCGATAAGAATTTCTCCCTATTGGCGCGCAATTAGGTGACCAAACCCCTTTCCTCGACAGAACTTTCTAGACATTGTCAATAATGCAAATAATAATATGAATAACTTTGTCATCTCAATTATTGATTTAATAATATAAAATATTGTGACAATAATTGAATCAATAACGTGAGATACTATGCAGCAATTACTGTGGTAATAATTAAAATAAACTGAGTGACTTCTCACGTAATGATCAATAATCAATACCGTGTGCTACTATGCAACCACGCGTATTACTGTATTTTTACCACCAGGTATTTAATAGTTAACGGTAAAACTTTACCCGTTATTTTTATAAAAAAGATATTTCTGTCATTTTCTAACTTCGAGATTAATTCCATTGTAGGGTCCACCAATGATTGTGTCGTCGAACGAATATTCCCTGTTAAAACGAATATTCCCCAACCAATCGAATATTTTATAACAACTTGCTTACTTTGCAAATTTGTAAATATTACCCATAATTATAACATTATAACAAATTTACACCTTAATATTCAAAAATGATATTTAGAGAAAAATTCATCTTTATTTATAAAAGTTGGGGTCTTACACCGGCGGCAGCCCCGACCGTCAAGTTCCTACATGTAATTTCGTTTTTGTGCAGGATTGGACGCGTTGTTGGTGATTGGACGCATAAATGAATCTTGACGTTAATAATATAAGAAAAAATATTGGTGGAAAAAAATTGTAATGATATAGTGATTGCGTTTTTCTCATTTTTGTTATTATAGTATTCTTTAAGGATTATAGTTTCCTATTTTTAAATATAAATAAATTTCACAAACTAATAATCTTAATATAATTATGATTTTTTAGTTTAATGAGCATTCATCCAAAATCACAATCAACCCTTGGATATTATACACATGAAAACATTACTATAATTATAATGTGCTTGTAAGGGAATTACACGATCAATCCCACATCAATTCATCACACACATGTATAAACTAGCTTAATAAGTATGTTGGACCACCTCTTTACCTAAAAGGTTAACCGATTAGGTTGAGGCTCCACCATACTTATTAACACATCTATACTCTTGAATTTATCTAATGTGATGTGGATTCATGTGAAATATCCCAACCGTGCTAACATAAGTTAAAGTAATAAGCTCGATAATTTATTAATTTGAACAAAATAGGTTAGGTGTATTTTTTACTGATATTGGGAATACAATTGATTTTTTTACTTATATTGATTTTTTGGTCATCGTCGTCTTTGGTCTTTCTTTTGATTTTGTATCTTCTATTTCTTTGAGATGATGTGACACCCCCAAAATAGGTATACACAACCCATTATGAGTCACCAAATACATTGTAGAAAATTGGATACTGTAATAATGTAGTAACAAAATACTCTTCTTCTTTCTCTCTTATTCTCTCTCTCTCTATAGTATTCTCTTGTGAGTTGTACTGAATTGGTGAGAATGAAAGAAGAAATAAGCTTCTATTTATAGAAGATTTCTAGCTTAGCCCTTGCGATGTGAAGAGGCAAGTGGCTTGATGACTGGTAATGTGAAAATGAAAGTGGTTTAACGCTTGTAATGTGAAAAGGCAAGTGGTTTGACGTCTATATTGTGAAACAACAAGTGGTTTGACGTCTGTATTGTGAAACGGCAAGTGGTTTGACATATGGTAAAAGCAAGTACTATTGGCGACAGTGACTCTTAGATTATGACATATGGGTCCTATAGAATAAACCAAAATTACAACAAACGTCTCATAACAGACTTCTTATTTATATCAAAGATTGAATAAATATTTACCACAAATCATTTTATCTTCTGTCAACATATTTTTTAATCTTTCAACAATTATTCAACATTAATATTATAATTCACAATATTGACAACCAGATCATTCCCAGGAAAGAGGTGGCTTTCCGATAAGGAGTTCTCCTTATTGGCGTGCAATTAGGTGACCAAACCCCTTTCCTCGATAAAATTTTCTAAACATTGTCAATAATGCAAATAATAATATGAATAACTTTATCGTCTCAATTATTGATTTAATAATATAAAATATTATGACAATAATTGAATCAATAATGTGAGATACTATGCAGTAATTACTATGGCAATAATTGAATAAAACTGAGTGACTTCTCACTTAAGCATTAAAAATAAAAGATATTATACAATATCGTGTGCTACTGTGCAACCACACGTATTAATGAACTTTTACCACCGGGTATTTCAATAGTTAACGGTAAAACTTTTGCCGTTATTTTTATAAAAAGTTATTTCTATCGTTTTCTAACTCCGACAATAATTTCATTGTGGGGTCCACAAATGATTGTGTCGTCGTACGTGTGATGCCCCCAAAATAGGTATACATCACCCATTCTGAGTCACCAAATACATGGTACAAAATTTAAATACAAACTTCATTTATATAATATGACAAAAGCGTAGCTGAGAGTTTTTAGATGAATATTGTCTCATAGACAATATCCAAACTCAAATGGAGTTCTCATTATATTTATTATCACACTATTTCATAGAATAGTGATGACTACTATAGCCACCATCCTGGACTATCACTCCATTCCCTGACTCATCCCATCTATATTCTTATTTCCTGAAGAGAATAATGAAAGCAAAGGATTAGCTCAACTAGCACAGTAAAGAATATTATGACTTAGATAATGCAGAATATATTATTGTTAGCCTTCAACAGTGTTAAACTGATATAATACAATAGACAACAAGTTTAACTACATCAGAATAAATAATCTATTTGAAAAGTCAAGTAAAGCATGATATCTACTATCTTCTATGATTTAAAAGTTTATCATTAATTTTATTGTTGAGACTCAGCTTAATAAATAATCCACATCATTGAATTATCCATGCACTACAGGCCAAGGATATTCATTAGTATCACATCCACGAATTATTCATGCACTACGGGCCAAGGATATTTGTGTTATCACCAATGGTCATGATCATGCCAAACAACAATTCATCTTTGCACCCTTGGTCGACGAGAACCCATTGTTATAATCATACCAACAACTATCCATCAATACACTACGGGCCAATGAGGACTTTTACAACATCATTTGTAACATTACAGGTCATAATTATACCGAATAATTCCTGATCATAATAATTCCAATCAACAGTCCATCTATGTACTACGGGCCAAAGATGACTTTCATCACAATATAAGCATGAGCATGATAACAATGATATAAGAATTCAATCAAACGAAATCAAGGATAAATATTAAAGACTTTAAGTTTATCCAGAGTTTACAAATGTCCAAATTGTCAACATGTGGAGTAAAATTTAAGAATAATGTAAAAATAATTTGAACAGAAAAGAAATCAATTTTTTATCATGAATTGTACCCCGGGTGAATAGTACCCGAGTGAATAGTATTTCATGAATAATGTCATACATATGAATAGTATCATACGTATGAATAGTACTCTGGCATGAAAAGCTTAAATTTAACAAGAATGTTCAGAAAAATATTCTTGTGAAACGATATTGGATGAAGCGCAAATTTCAAGGATATTCTACTAATTTCAAGGAGTATAAAAACAATACTTAATAAAATGAGTGTAGAATTCGAAATCTGAAACAAAATAATATTACTTAATACTATAGAGTATGGAAGAAAATATTATTTCTTACGAATATTGAACAAAAATAATATCCCTTACAACTATTGAACGAAAATAATATTCCTACGAATATTGAACGAAGATAATATTTCTTACGAATATTGAACGAAAATAATATTCCCTACGAATATTAAACGAAAATAAAATAATAATATCGTAAGTGAGTATGAAATAAATAATACCACTTACCTTAAAAAGAGAGAAATTCTGACTGGTATAGCGGAGATTTTCTTGAAAAAAATTTATACTAATTTCTACCCTCAAAGCTTCCTTAAACTCAAAAGAAATACGTTCAATATTATAGAAGAAGAATTCTCTGATTCTGGTGTGATTTTCTTTTCTAAACTGAGCATCCTATTTATAAGAGAATGACAGGATACTATTTTAGAAAAAATATCACGGGCGAACATTAAAACTTTCATGGGCGCGATTTTGCAGATTTCACGTGAAAATTTTGGATTTTACTATGTTACACTATGCAGCACTATGCAGTACTATGCAACACTATGTAGTACTATGCATAATAAAATATAATATATTCTACTTTTCATAAAAAAACAAAACTTATAATGTATATATATATATATATATATGTATATATATATATATATATATATATATATATATATTGAATAACTTTCTACCGATTATTTTGAAAAATGAGTAAGTGGGGGTCCATATAATAAGCAAAACTTACAACAAATACTTAAATAAAAACCCCTCTATTTATCTCAATTCACTTATCTTCACTAAACACATTTTTAATAATATTTATTCATCATTATTATAACTCACAATATTAACAACCAGATCATTCCCAAGAAAGAAGGGGCTTTTTGATAAAAATTTCTCCTTATTGGTGCGCAATTAGGTGGCCAAACCTATTTTCTCGACAGAACTTTCTAGACATTGTCAATAATGCAAATAATAATATGAATAACTTTGTCGTCTCAATTATTGATTTAATAATATAAAATATTATGACAATAATTGAATCAATAATGTGAGATACTATGCAGCAATTACTGTGGCAATAATTGAATAAAACTGAGTGACTTCTCACGTAAGCATTAATAATCAAAGATACTATACAATACGGTGTGCTACTATGCAACCACGCGTATTACTGTACTTTTATCAACTGATATTTCAACAGTTAACGGTAAAATTTTTACAGTTATTTTATAAAAAGTTATTTCTCTCGTTTTCTCACTCCGACTATAATTCTGTTGTGGGGTCCACCAATGATTGTGCCGTCTTACGAATATTTTCTGACCAATCGAATATTTTATGACAACTTTTTTACTTTGCAAAATTTATAAATATTACCCACAACTATAACATTATATCAAATCCACACTTTAATATTCAAGAAGATATTTCGAGAAAATTAATCTTTATTCATAAAAGTTGTGGTCTTACAACATTCCCTCCTTATGAAATTTCGTCCTTAAAATTGGGGTACGTACCTGGTATGTCGAAGTGGTGAGGATACCTTGATTTCATTTCAGATTCTAACTCTTGAGGTATAACCTTTGAGCGTAGAATATATTTCTTCTTATCCAAGATTTTAACAAGTACCTCTTCATATGTTAAATCTTCCACTATCTCTTCCAGTTCTAATTGAATAACGTGGTTCGGGTCGTCCACATATTTACGTAACATAGATATGTGAAAAATGTTATGAACACGAGACATACTTGGCGGTAAAGTGAGTCTATAGGCCACAGTTCCTACTCGATCAAGGATTTCAAATGGACCAATTAAATCGAGGGTTGAGATTTTCTCTCTTCGTCGATTCTTCCTTCTAGAATAACGCCTTCTTGCACCTTCTTCTTCATATTCATCAGCTCCGGGTTCGTGGTTTGAGCAGCTTTAACTTTATCGATTTAAAGTCGATTCTAATCGTATATTCGTCATCTTCACGTGGATCTCTAGAGTCTTTAACTCTATTCCCATTTTTGTAAATCATACAAAATGAGTCTTTGTGTTAACAATGTTGCACTCGTACCCGCATACGATCTTTTACTCAATGCATCAGCTACCATGTTCGGTTTTCCAGTATGGTATGATCTTAATCTTTCAACAGCTCGAGCCAACATCTTTGGCGTATGATACGTTCATTTTAGTTGAAAAAATATTTGAGGGTTTTATATCGGGTTCAAGGTCAATACAAAATTTGATTTTACGCTCGGGGGTAGGCCAGGAAGTTCTTCGGGGAATATGTCAGGAAATTTATTAACAATAGAAATATCATTAAAAACTGTGACTCTCATCCAAGACTTGGATAGCACCTCACATTGATACCTATCAGCTTACTACTGTTATTCATGGTGTCCCCTACGGAGAGTCTGGCTTTGGTGCATTCCAAGACTTGGAAGTCACCAACGAGAGGCTCGGGGATCTTTACTTATAGCTCTGATATCAACTGTGACACCCCCAAAATAGGTATACATCACCCATTCTGAGTCACCAAATTAATACATGGTACAAAATTTAAATACAAACTTCATTTATACAATACAACAAAAGCGTAGATGAGAGTGTTGGAAGAGTGCATATTTTGATTTGATGTTTAAAGTAAATGCTCATGATTATATATGAAGTCCTTCAAGGAATATATGTACAAGGACGTAGTGATAGATCAAAATTGTTAGGTTGATCTAAGCTTTTAATGTTTATCATTCTGTAAATGAATGTATAGATAAAGAGATCAAAGATGTTAGGTTGATCTATGTCTTGAAATGTAATAAATAGGCTTCAACAGAATCATATTGTAGTCTATTGAGCTGATCAAGAGTTTGCAGAAGCCAAGGCATAATCGTAGAGCATCAAGGATCGTAGTATGACTGCCTTGAAGGGCCTCTCCAGAGATCGTAGACTGGTCCAGACGTTTGCAGAAGCCAACTCAGAGATCGTAGTGTGCTCTCGAAAACGTAGAGTCTGAAAGACAAGCAAGTGAAGATCGTAGTGTGCCAGTCCTTAAGAGAAATCGTAGTGTTCTTGTTTGCTAGCATCAAGCACCATGGTGGCAAGACACCACGATCTAAATCGTAGAGTATCATTTTCCTGTGTCAGAAGCATCGAATCTTGCACGTTTGTTTAAAGATAAATTCCAACAAATGTGGAAAAAGTTATAAATGTTGAAGTCTTCGCCAGTCCTAATGACACAGAAGATATCCTTAGTATACAATAAAGAAACGTATTGAAGAAACTAAGGAAAGGACCATGGGTCAGAGGAAAACACCTTTTTAGGTGTTAGGTGAGAAAGTTGTCAGCTTTGTCAGTGGGCCAGAATGCAATTCAGATGATTTGCAGAAAAGTCTCCATCAAAGTTCACAAACGTCAAACGCATTAAATGCCTCAACGGGTGGATTCAACGGATAGATTTCAAGGATAACATATATGCAAACCATCTGCAGATGATTCAAAGACTGCAAGCATTGAACAAAAATGAAAAAGAACACTCAACGCTCAACTCTACGATTTGAGAAAAAGAAAGCTTGCTTAGCTACTCAGTTCTTTCGAACAAGAGCTTAACGACAACTGAGTAACACCAATCAAGAACTTAACAACTGCCAAACAAGTGAATTAAGAAGTTTCAAGTCAGAAGGACTTGAAGAGTTCTAAAGTGAACTGTGAAGAACCAAGTTTGCTGGACTTGAAGAGTTCAAGAGTGAACTAAGAAGTTCCTAGACTGCTGGTCTAGAAGGAATCTGTGAGATTCAGAAAGTGTAAAAGACATCCTTAATGGATTTCCTACTCGAGGAGTAGAAGAGTGGACTAGGAGCTTTAAGTGCTCTAAACCACTTAAAACTGTTGTGTCTATTGCATTCTTGCTATAACTACTATAACTGCTATAACTGTTATAACTGTCTCACTCTCATTAACTCACTATATCTAAAAAGGGAGATCAAACAAATCTAAATTCTGTTGTGTTTGAATCATTATCAAAACTAACAAAGTAAAACGAAAAGAATTTTAAATATCTATTCAACCCCCCCCCCCTTCTAGATAATTATTATGCCTCCAGGAACTAACAATTGGTATCAAAGCAGGTTCTATTCTATAGCCTACAAAGCTTAAGTAGATCCAATGGCGCACTTACCAAGCGAATCAAAGGTTGGAGGAGGCAGCAAGCCACCTATGTACAACAAAGATAAATTCGCCAACTGGAAAGTTCGGATGCAAGCATACATGGATTCAATAGATGTAGATCTATTTGAAACTGTTTAAAATGGGCCCCATGTTCCTACAAAGCTTTCACCAACTATAGACGACCCAAACATGATACAGATCAAGGTCAAAGGAGAATGGACAAAAAACGAGAAGAGAACTATTCAACTCGACAAAAAGGCCAAGAACATTTTATTCCAATCCTTAGAAGATGATCTGTTCGAAAACGTAGTCAATAGCAAAACAGCAAAGGAGGTTTGGGAAGCATTGCTCATCATGCATAAAGGAACAGAAGAAGTCAGAGAAATTAAAAAATCTCTCTTGACTCAACAATATGAGATGTTTGCACACGTTCAAAGAGAAAACGTCACTGCCACCTACGAGAGATTTAATGTTATGCTTAACTCTCTACGAGCCTATGGAAAGATCTATCCAAACAAAGATCTAATCATAAAGTTCATGAGAGCCTTACCAAGCAAGTGGGATGCCAAAACCACTGCCATTAGAGAGTCAAAGAATCTACATGAAATGACTGTTCAACAGTTGTATGGCAACCTTCTTACATACGAACTGGAGCTGACACAACGAGCAGAAACTTTATCTGAAGGAAGAAAGAAGGATAAAGGTGTTGCTCTCAAAGCAACTAAAAACACCTCCAAAGTTAACACTGAAGTTGACTCTGACTATGATGAAGATGACGATGAGGACTTTGCAATGCTGGTGAAAAGACTCAGAAGGTTCATGCGTCAAGCCAAAATCAGCAAGCCAAAGAAAATCAACAACTACAGCAGCCAGGAGCAGATAAATGATCTATGCTACAACTGCAAGAAGCTTGGCCATTTCATTGCTAACTGCAACAAACCTCTCAGAGAAGAACTAAAGAAGAAATCACATCCAAAGAAGGAATTCAAAGGCAACAAAAGACCTCAGAAGAGAGACAAAGGCCTTGTAGCTGGAGGATCGTGGAGTAACTCAGACAATGATTCAACTCCCAAATCTGGAGATGATGAAGATCCTTAAATGGCAAATTTTTGCCTGATGGCCAAGCATGTAAAGGACAAACAGAACTCCAACATACATGAAGTAAGTATAGATGAGGTATTTGACTTCAATTCTCCTGATGTAGACATTGATGATTTAAGAACTGCACTACATGGCATAACATCTGATCTGCATCAATACATTAAATGGTTTAGAGTTTTGTCTAAGGATTATTCACTTCTTCAAAAGGAGAAAGAGAAAGTTGAAGAAGAACTGGAAACAACCCTTCTAAGTACTGACTCGCTCTCTAAGTTTGAAGCTGAGAATAAGCTCTTAAAACAGACCAATGAGCTCAATGCACAAAGAGAGTCAAGTCTAACCTCAAAGATTGAGGAACTAGAGAAGAAAATCTCTATATGGAATAAATCCTCTTCATCCATGGACTCCCTGATCTCCAGTTAGAGAAGTGTCACTGACAAAACAGGTTTAGGCTTTAGGGAATCCACCTCAGAGCCATGTGTGGAAAAGGTAAAGGAAACTAGCACTAGTAATGCTTCAAGTTTTAGTAGAGGCATTATATTTGTGAAATCCTCACAGAAGGATGAGCCAGTCCAACTCTGCTCTACTGATTCAATCCACATTCCAAGGAGTAAAAGATCTCATGCTGGCCTGGGTTTCAGAAAAGAAAAGAGTAACCCAGCCACTATTCACCAACCTCAAAGGATCATAGAGTCGAGTAAAATTAACTCCACGAACCAACTGGGAAGGAATAGTAGAGGTAAGGTACACTCCTCACAAATCATGAAACACAAAGACACATAGAAAAAGGAGGATCAGTTTAATAGAAAGATGATTAAAGATCCACAAAAGTTTAAATAGAGGAAGAATCCTCACACACACACACACGCATGCATCATATTAAATGTTTTGTGTGCAATAAGGTTGGTCACAAAGCTACAATGTGCTATTATAATCCTACTCATGTGAAACCCAAAATCAAGCAGATTTGGGTTCCTAAGGGTACTAACAAAGTAGGACCCATGCAAGTATGGGTACCAAAATGAGAGTTTCATCTTACCACAGGAACCAAGCTCCACGATCACAACCTGGTATCTGGACAATGGATGCTCAAGGCACTTGACAGGGAGCAAAGCTCTTCTGTTTAACTATATAGAGAAGGAGGGTCCTGTAGTCATCTTTGGAGATAATGGCTCTGGCAAAACAAGAGGATATGGCTCAGCTGGAAATGGTGCAGTGTCTTTTAGCAAAGTGGCCTATGTGGAAGGACTACAACACAATCTTCTGAGCATAAGTCAACTCTGCGACAAGGGTCATCAAGTAACATTCCACAACAATCAATGTCAAGTCAGAGATCTGAAGACATCTGCCATAAAGCTAACTGGAACAAGAGAAGGAAATGTCTACACAGTAAATCTTGGACAACTAAGCTCAGACGAGACAATATGCTTTCTGGATAAAGCATCTGAAGAAATGAGCTGGCTATGGCATAGGAGACTGTCTCATCTCAACTTCAAGAGCATGTCCAAACTGGCCTCAAAAGATCTAGTTGCAGGCTTACCCAAGTTCAACTTCGTCAAAGAAAGGCCGTGCAATGCCTGTTAACTTGAAAAACAGACCAGAATCTTATTCAAGAGCAAAACTGCCAACTCAATTGACAAGCCCCTGCAGCTGCTTCACATGGATCTATTTGGGCCAATTCCAACAACGAGTCTTGGAGGGAAGAGATACTCACTAGTCATAGTGGACGATTACACCAGATTCACATGGGTATTCTTTCTGACCTTAAAAGAGGAAACAAGCTCTCAACTAATCAAGATGTTCAGACTAGTAATGAATGAGAAAGAGGAGAAAATTAAGGCTACAATGAGTGATCATGACAGAGAATTCAACTTCTCTGAAATGGACCAGTTCTACATAGACAATGGCATCACTCACAACTTCTCAGCTCCACGAACTCCTCAACAAAATGGAGTAGCTAAAAGAAAGAACAAGACACTAATAGATGCTGGAAGAACTCTACTAGAAGCAGCCCATTTGCCTCAGTACTTCTGGGCAGAAGCTATCAACACTGCATGCTACACTCAAAATAGATCACTGATACACTCTACGATTAAAAAGACTCCCTACGAACTGTGGAAAGGAAGAAAACCAAGTGTCAGCTATTTCCATGTATTCGGCTGTTCATGCTACATTCTCAACAATGGAAAGCAGTATTTGATAAAGTTTCAACCCAAGTCAGATGAAGGAATCTTTCTTGGGTATGCCACAGACAGTAAGGCCTACAGAGTGTTTAACAAAAAGACATAGAGTGTTGAAGTCTCAATTCACATCATCTTTGATGAGACAAACTTAGACAAAATAATGCCTCAAGACACTACAACCGACAGTTTAGACACTATGAACGAGGTCGTCGAGCTAAACACTATGATCGTAGTCCCAAAAAATGATATCGTTGAGCAAGAAGAGGAGATCGTAGAGAGAACTATGTAAGACAACGAACCTCCACATCTAGAAGCTGAAATTGATCTCGAAGGTCTTTGACAAGAAGGCATCAGGACAAATGTTCCAACAGGAAATAGATGGGTAAGATCACACTCACGACTTAATCATTGGAGACCCAAATGCAAGAGTCAAAATAAGAGCTACCACCAAAAATGAGTGTTTCTATCTGAGCTTTCTATCACAGATGGAACCCAAAAGATAGAAGATGCTATGGAAGACTCCAGCTGGATAGAAGCCATGCAGGAATAACTAAATTAGTTTGAAAGAAGCAAAGTATGGAGATTAGTTCCAAGACCAAAAAATCATCCTGTTATAGGCACCAAGTGGGTTTTCAGGAACAAGATGGATGAAGATAGAGTAATAACCAGGAATAAAGCAACACTGGGGGCCAAAGGTTACTCTCTGGAAGAAGACATTAACTACGATGAAACATTTCCACCTGTTGCCAGACTAGAAGCCATCAGAATATTTCTTGCCTTTTCTGCTTGTTGGGTAAAATCTATATATGCACAACACGCAAGTAGACGTGGTCAACAAGTAATATAGTAATGAGTATAGTATTGTTCCCACAGGGACAAATTAGTAAGAAATTTAACCTTAAAATTATCAATTTCCTATTAATCCTAATTTTATTAAACTATCCAACTTAATGATTAAAATTATAAAAACTAAATCAATAAAAAAATATACTATCACAAAACAATCACAAATATCAATCTAGAATTTCAAACAATTAATGGAGAATTAGACTTATGATTTCACCCTAAGCTTCACTTTGATTTCAGCACCTTATATTCTAATTCAATTCACTATCCCAGTTTATTAATCAAGAACACGAATGTAGTACTAGCCACCTCTCGATGCACTAATACCGTATTAACTTAAATCTATAAATTAGATAGAAACAAGTTAAACATCTTAATCAACTAACTCACTATATCTCTATGTAAATTATAATTAAAGAAGGTATAATATTAAGTTCTTTATCCGATTACATGCGACGTCAAGCATATCTCTACCTTAGCGTTCATCAAGATTCTGTTATTCACAAAATTCATGAACACATGCTATATTAACTAAGTCTAGATTCGTATATCCTCTCTCGATTCCATACAAATCCACAAAGAATTGTTGATCAGGAAATTCATAAATTCAAGCTCAAATTAATATAGATAAACTGGAAAATAGCTTATTGAAGTGGAAATCAAAGTTTACAAAATCATCGTATCACTTAAGGATCCACCATAAGCCTAAAAAGTGAATTATTTCATCATAAATGAAATAACAACTGAATAATTCAAAGATAACATTCTTCCAATTACAAATAAAATACTAAGAAGAAGAATAGTGAAAAACACCCTTCACGTAGCCTAAATCTGCAATCGTCACGAAAATCTCTTCAAAATCTCCCTCCAAAGCTTGTTGTGAAAAACTGGAATTGATTTCTGTATTATGGCTTGTGTGTTGTTTAATGTATTGTTAATTCAGTAATAGATATCCCATACACGTTTTTCTGGTTAATTCCATGTCCAATAGAGTTCACTTGCCATCCAAATGCTAGAGTTCATGTCCCAGCAGAATTCTAAATAAGAAAGGAGAGTTCAGTAGTCGAGACCCCCCGCCCTGGCGAGGGTATAAGCCTAAAACAGGCCCGCCCCGACGGGCATCCTTTCTGTTAGTTACTGTTGAAGACCCCACGCCACGGCGGGGGTACATAGGCAAAAAGGGCCCGCCCCGGCGGGGGTCTATTTTGCCAAACAATGCTGCTAGCTTCATGTTTGCTTCACAAATGCTTCAAATGACTTCAAATCTTCACTACATCACCACACCACCTACCCTACATGCAAAATAACACGAAACAAGTCAAAATGAACATGAAAATAAGAAAATAGCAACGATTAAGCTTGCAATGGACAACGATTTGTGGATATGAAATCCACTTATCACTACTCATATGAAGTTCAAAGTATTTCAGATGGATGCCAAAAGTGCATTCCTAAATGGTGAACTTCAAGAAGAAGTCTATATAGAGCAACCTCTAGGTTTCATCAATCCATCTCTTTCCAATTATGTCTATAAATTAGACAAAGCCTTATATGGTCTTAAACAAGCACCTAGAGCATGGTATGAAACATTAACTAACTTTCTTTTTGAAAATGGGTTCACTAGAGGTACAGTAGATACCACATTATTTCTTAGAAAGCATAAAGAAAAAGTCTTATTAGTTCAAATATATGTTGATGACATTATTTTTGGATCTACTGATGAAAAGTTATGCAAGAGATTTTCCAAGCTTATGCAGAGCAAGTTTGAAATGAGCATGATGGGTGAGCTGAACTTCTTCCTTAGACTGCAAGTAAAGCAGACTGATGAAGGAATCTTCATAAACTAAGCCAAGTACATTAAAGACTTACTTAAAAAGTATGGCATGGAATCAGCTTCTCCCATGAAAACTCCAATTATTCCAGGAACCAAGCTTGACAAAGATGAAAAAGGTAAAAGTATTGACATAACTCAATACAGAGGTATGATAGGCTCTCTTCTATATCTGACTGCCAGTAGACCAGACATAATGTTTGCAACATGCATATGTGCTAGATTTCAATCTAATCCTAAGGAATCACACTTAACTGCTGTAAAAAGGATTTGCAGGTACCTTAAAGGCACACCTCACTTGGGGCTTTGGTATCCCAAGGAGTTCTCATTTGAACTAATAGGATATACAGATGCTGACTTTGCAGGTTGTAAAATAGATAGAAAAAGTACCAGTGGCACATGTCAGCTGCTATGAAACAGACTTGTGTCCTGGTTTAGCAAGAAACAAAAGTCAGTGTCTACTTCAACTGCAGAAGCTGAATACATTGCTGCTGGCAGCTGCTATGTTCAAATCCTCTGGATAAAAAATAAGCTAGCAGACTATGGGTTTGAATTCAAATCTATACATGTTCACTGTGATAAAACAAGTGCCATAGCAATAACACATAATCCTGCCATGCATTCTAGGACTAAACATATAGAAATAAGGTATCATTTCATTAGGGATCATGTGCAAAATGGAACCATATCTTTACAATATATCCCTACTGAAAATCAACTTGCTGATATCTTTACAAAGCCTTTAGATGAATCCAAGTTTAACAAATTAATAAGTGAGCTAGGCATGCTTAATTTACAACCATGAAATCTATGCTCTAGTTTGTACTAACCATGCAGATATAAAGGCTATGTTCGAAATCATAGACATGATGAAAGGAAGTCCACAATCGTAGTCCACGATCATAGACATGAGCTCTAATTCACAGTGCAGGCTCAACGATCGTAGTACAGACTCAACGATGGTAGACCAAAGGAGCATCCTGTGATGAACAAAAGTTCAACAAATCAAAGCAATATCTCTATCAAGCGCCTCAGGAACAAACCTAACCCTTGATGCACTCTATGAGATTAGCTCTTCCTGAGCTACCTTAAACCAAGAAGAATGCTAAGTCAAAAGTTCATCACAAGGATCCGGATAGACTCAACGATTGCAGTTCAGACACGATGATTGCAGAGCAGACTTGACGAATACAGAGCAGACTCAACGATCATAAAGTCTACCTCAACGATCGTAGTCTTCCCAAAGGACACATCAGCTCAAGAGGAGCTAAGGGGAAAATTAGTATTTTCCCATAAGTTAAAATCGTGGAGCCAAGCAGAACTCGACACATGTCTCTCTAATCAGATCGTGTGGAGGGAAGTTACAAGAATAGTTTAAAAACTCTTTTTGAAAAATCAGAAGTTCAAAAAGCTCATATCTCTCTCTCCAACAGCAGAAACCCTAGCTTTCAAAATAGCAAAATCATCCTTAGTACAAAGAAATCAATGGCAGCTTCAAATGTCATATCTGGCTATAGACTCTGTTTCGAAGAGTTCGAGACAACTGACCCCAAGTTTTTCAAAACTCTATCTTTGATAAAGAAAGCTAGTCTTGAAGAGGCCCTGGGTACGAGCACTTGGATCTACCCTAAGTTGATAAGGGAATTCTACAGAAATGGTGTGTTCGAGAACGACGTCATCACTACTAGGGTCAAGGACGTGGAAATCAAGCTCAAGGCTGAGGATATAAATCTAGCCCTAGGTTTCAAATCAAAAGGGTTTCCGTTCATAGATGGCATCGATTTCCATGAAGGACTTAAGAGAATGCACCGCAAAAAGTTCCCCACTGTCAAAGGGTACAAGAAGAAAGAGTTCCCTCAGAAGTACGAATTTTTGGCAGACATTTTTGGAAAATGCATATTCTGCAAGAGCTCTGGCCATGACTCTGTAAATGAAGTGCAGCTCAAGCTCATGATAGCCATCAGTTGTGGGATACAGCTTAAGTATGGAGCCCTACTACTTGAATGGATTGGGAAATGGATTCTTAGCTTGAAGAAGTCAAAGAGCTCTGGAAAGATGCTCTACGGACGATTCATAAGTATTATCCTACAGTCCTCTTTGGGAGATAAGATAGGGGATGACGAAGGAGAGTCCATCAATCCGAACAGACGAATGACCCATCAACTATTAGAAAACTGGAAAAGGAATCCAGCAAAGAATGTGCAAATGATGTCTGAGTCCAGTGGTAGGACTGGTGATGCAAAGGAGTCCGGAATTCCAGGGAACATGTCTATTGTTAAGGAGACTGAAGAAGATGAAGAAGAAACCAATAAGGAGGAACCCATTGCCATAGTCAGAAAAAGCAAGGGCAAAAGAAAGTTGAAGGCTCAAATGGCAGAAGAACCCCAGGGGTCAACCACTGATATACCACAAGAGATTTCTGACATTGAAACTCTGAGGATATTGAGAAGGAAAGAACAACTGGCTGTGGCAGATGAAGACAGAGCTACCATCTCTCAGCTGCTGGAGAAGAATAAAAATAGTCACAAGTCTAAGAGGCCATCTGTCTCCTCGATCGTAGAGTCTCTACCGATCATAGAGACCAGACTGGACGCCTCTCACAAAGAGGTTGTTACAAAAGATACTCTGGCTGATCAACAGTTCAGAGCTGAAGCTGAAGGAAGTGTTGAGGCTGTGGCTTAGCCTAAAAAGTCAAGAAGAAAACTTGTCAAGAAATACATTTTTGTCAATGAAAAGGCCTTAAAGGAGGAAGATAAAAGGATAGCTGCAGAAAAGAGGCTATCCGAAGAAAATTAAAAGAACATAGCTCAAATTGAGGGGGAGCTACCTGAAATTCTCACTCTAGAGAATGTTTCAGCTGAGGGGGAGCTACTTGAAATGCAGATGGATGATTATGTTGAGGGGGAGCCTCATAATATCCTTATGGGAGAAGAGGCTGCTCCTGAAGAAAATGTGAATGCACCAGAGCAAGAAAGTCACAAGGAGGTGATTGATATAGTGGAATCCTCGAAAGAAGATTGAGAAGAAGATGAAAATGATGAGATTGAAATCATAGCTATGGGCTGTGATGGGTATAGAAGAGCCAACTACAATCAGTTATTCTCATATCTACCCATGATGTCGTTCCACAGAGCTCAAATTCTCAACAGCTGAGATCACATGTTCTGGAGCTTCAAAGCATATCCAGCAATCTCAGTACTAGCTCATGGATTTCCAGGTAACTTCAACTTTGCCAAACAGCTAATCACAAATGGCCCTTCTCCAAAGAATGAGCATGAGGTACTATCTATCCCTATCCTTTTCAGGGTTAATCACTATCCACCATCATTTTCAGTCAATTTTATGAATTCCCAAGCTGGTTGGAAGTGATCCTAAACCCACTAAATCAATTCCCAGTTGCAGAATCTCAAAATTCTATAGCTGATAAACCAAATATGCCCAACTTCATTTTAATCCCATCTCCTATCATCTCTACGATTACTAACTCAAGCCTAATCGTAGAGTCACACACTCAAATCATAGAGCCACCTACTCAAGAAGGCCAAACACAAGCCCCTCCATCAGATATTCCATCCTCATCCTCAAATAAATGTTTTAACCTTGATCTTGCTCTTTACACCCTGCAAGATCAATTCAAAAGAGCCCCTCCTCCAAACAATTTGCAACTCCTTGAACTCATATCAGATCTTCCAACCAAAGCCGAACTATCTGAAGCATCCCAAAAAGTGACTAAGGACATATAGGAAGAACTTGAAGTTCACTCAGACCTTGTTCAACTGAGGCTGACTCATCTCATTGATGTTGCCAACTCCCTCCCAAGCATCCTAAGCTCTGAGCTCACAAAGAATCTTCGGGAGATCATAAAGGAGATGATTCAGAGCATAAATGAATGGGATCAAATTCATTTTCAAGCTGCTAAAAGACAAAGGGATGCTGTTTTGATCCTACAGACTACTCAGGAGTCCCAGAACACTCTTATGATGGAAAGTCTCACGAATTTACGAACTGCAGTGAAAGAATTTTAAGAATTCTCCATGGGCCAAATGAAGCAGACTGACAATGTCCTGGACATCCTCCAATGAAGGGAAGCTCGATTTGATTCTCTCATTAAAGAGAACCGTGAAGACATTGCTCAATCCCAAAGTCAGCTTAACGAGCTTGTTCAAGGAATGACTCGCTTATCTGAAGACATTCGAGCCCTTGATGCTGACATAAAGGGGGAGAATAAAGGGAAATGAGATCAAGGTCAGGGCAGAGGTAGAGGCACTTTCTCAGCTCAATCATCAAGGAGTCCTACAAGGCAGTGTCACCATCAGACTCCACGATCTGGTCATCACACTCAACGATCTGATTAGCAGCCAATTATCATGGCTCAACCATTAAGGAGTCAAGGGCCTTCTCCCAGCTCACACGAGGTGACCACCACAGGCCTAAGAATGCCAATTAGAGATCCTGCATTCATGAATAGGCACGATCATAATGAAAGACTAAGTCAAAGCGAGCTGGAAGAAATAGCACGGAGAGACGAAGCTAGCAGGAGAAGAAGAGCTGAGGAATATGATAATCCTCCGAGAAGCAAAGGGCAAAAGAAATAGAGATAAGTTGAAACTCAATTCTTATTGATGTAACTAAGCTTAAATGTAATATCTACCTTCAAACATTAATAAATTCATGCTTATTCTCTAGAAATTTCAGATGTTCACTAAAATATTAAGTCATATTTACTATACGACAACTGCATATAGAATTTGATAATCATGACAACAAATCTCCTTGGTTATGTCAACATCAAATAGGGGGAGATTTTTGGAAGAGTGCATATATTGATTTGATGTTTAAGATAAATGTTCATGATTATATGTGAAGTCCTTTAAGGAATATATGTACAAGGACGTAGTGATAGATCAAAATTGTTAGGTTGATCTAAGCTTTTAATGTTTATCATTCTGTAATTGAATGTATAGATAAAGAGATCAAAGATGTTAGGTTGATCTATGTCTTGAAATGTAATAGATAGGCTTCAACAGAATCGTAGTCTATTGAGCTGATCAAGAGTTTGCAGAAGCCAAGGCATAATCGTAGAGCATCAAGGATCGTAGTATGACTGCCTTGAACAATAATCAAAACTTCTTTTCGTTATTATTTCTTTCTTTATTAATTATTATTTACTAATAATCAAAAATTCAACATCCATTACTCATTGATTTCCATAAAAAGACATATATTCATTCTTTGTAGTATAATACTACATCGGTCACATTACACAGCCTAAGCTGATTACATTACTTTCCCGCTATTGCTTTCCAAAAATTGGGATTTACAAAAGACTACCCTTAGGTATACAAAGAGGGCTTTACGTCACTACTAATTACAAAATATTTACATACTTAAACTACTCTAGCTACTACTAGTCTACATCTGCCTCAAGGCATTATTGAAATCTGCCTTGACAAGACCGGCAATAATATCACGGCTGATAGTATGCCACGTTTGCCCCACATCTACAGGATAACCAGCTACCTACTACTGGAAATCTGTGTGAGAACTCCTATGAATATTGGACATTCTCCCTATCTTCTGTATTTTGGTCTTTAGCTCCTCCTTGAGCTCAAAGACCTCATGCTTTAACTCGTGGACTTTGTCCTTAGCCAAAATCCTCTCATCATGCTCCTGCTCCCACATGGACTCAATATCAGTCTTGTCCTCTATAACAGTTTGGAGCTCTGCCTTCAACTCCTTGACCTCCTGACAGTAATGAATATTTTTATCAAATATTGACATGAACAGAGACATCATCGACCCTCCAGGAGCTATCTCCGCTACTATAGGTACTGGATTAAAGGACACTGTCTCCACTTCCTCCTTTATCATCCCATCGAATACTTACATGTTGTCAGCATCATCTGAGTCTCCAGACTCAATAACTACCACCTCTGGATCTGCTACTATGGGGTTCGGTAAAACCTCTATTTGGTTCACCAATTCTTCATTAATGGCTTGACCATCTACATACATTCTATTTACTCCTGACATCTACACAAAACAATTAAGTTGATTAGTACACGTTAGTAGAATAATAAAAACACATAATATAATCATAATGCATTTTTATAAGGTTATTTTCTTCTTTTACTTCTTTGACTTCTCTTAAGGTTATGACTTAAGGTTTTTATTCCCCCCTTAAGTTTTATAACCTAATGCTTTGATACCAACTTGTGACGTCCCCAAATCCGGGTCTCTTCCTACCCGACAAATGGTGCTACACGGTACTACCATTCATTCATTCAATTAAATAGTCACAAAAGGACTAATATATCTTCTATATATTCAAAATAATATTACATTTCCCAGGTTCCTTATAACCCATTCATTCGTTCTTGTCATAATATTCAATATATTACAAACGTTCATCCTATACAATTACAAAAGTATTCTATGGATTCGTCTTACGCCTTGCTTTATCCTTGCTTTTGAGCCTTCAATTCGCTTCGATCTTAGTCAGGTTCATATGGTTCAAGCAAGAGTGAGCATGACTAGCTCAGCAAGTACTACAATTCTAATAAACAACATGCTTGAAACACAGAACTCGTATATCTTCAATAACTGAACAATAGTTACGAAGTACTATAGATGATTCAAAATAGCACTTCTTTTCATTCAAAACATTTTACAACAACAATATTCAGTAAAACATCAATTACGGTCCAAGACCTTGAGCATTTCATAAGTTCTTTTGAAAAGGACGTCCCGACACTAAGTTCGTAAGTCCGACATTACTTACGAGTACTTCTGGGTGATCAGCCCATAGTACTCTACGTTGATCAACACTACATTCATTAAACGTGTATACGTTTAAGTTGTGGCAACCTCACGTGCCTGTTGTTAAACGACGAAAACAGTTTAGCATATTCAGTCTTCAATTGAAAACTACACCAATATAACTTGGTAAACATTTTACATGCTTTGATAGAAACATAATTTAAGTCCAGCCGAAAGAATTGGCTTTGACTTCATCATACAATACTTCATGTATAAGAATACATGAATCACAAAGCTTGTTCAGATTGAACTGGAACAAGGGTTAGAGTACTTGCCTTCAGCGTCTGCTTACTGATTATCACACGTACACTTTAAGTCTCTAAGTCTCTACAATACATGATCATGTAACGTACCACATTAAGTCACATGTAATCAAGTAGGCGTATTATTATATCTTACCCTTCATCTCAATCTAAATTCTGACTTAGATCTGTTATTATGGTTTCCAACTTTTCATTACTTCATCTTCATTACAATCATCTTTAATTGATTATTAACCTTTAAACATCATACATTAAGTGTCTAACAATGCCTTAACAATGTTATAATTATACCTTAGTTCATTGCTAATGAGTTATCTTTCATTCTATACTTGTATACATTCTTGTCTGTCAAAACACGTTATCTTTCTTACCTTAGTTCATTGCTAATGAGTTTGGACTCATGACATATCAAACACTTGGGCTTGAGTATCACATTCTATTGGACTTCTACCAATATACTAATACTCCTATAAGTCCATTACATTAAATTAAAAGCCTTATCATTATACCATACATATAATTCTCGTATTCTAGTTCGTATATTAATTCGTAACATACGTGATTCCATTCTCCATATATAATAGTATAATACGTCACATTACACTTACATTTATTAGCTCGTACAATGCATACGCATCATACGATTATAACTTTCTTTCCTTAACGCTTAATAAACCTAACGTTCTCAAATTAAGTGCACATGCGAAATATTACGTTTTTCATACTTAGATTATTATTACATAATCCATCTCATATTGATATTATAACATTACGCATTTCTCGAAAATTCAAAAATAATTCCCTAGCAGAAATTGATGAATAGTGTTTTTCGAAAAATTTCTCGGAAAGCTTTTATTTTCGTCTTAGAAATTCAAACACTTTAATTATCCCACGTAGTTAAAATACTACGACGTTTCGGGATTTCTAGGTTATAAAACAACATTCATCTTACGAATACATAATAATAATAATAAATAATATTATTTTATTCATTATTAAAAGTATTTACAAAGGTTCGATTTTCTGGGGCGTTACATTCTCTCCCCCTTATAAGGATTCTGTCCCCAGAATCTCGCTAAAAAAAATTACACAAATAATTGAGGGTAATTCTTTTTCATCATTTCTTCTAACTCCCACGTTGCTTCTTCTGCATCGTGGTTCTTCCATATCACCTTCACGGAAGGTATGACTTTATTCCGCAGAACTTGTTCTTTTCTATCGATAATTTGAATCGGCGTTTCCTCGTACGTTAAGTCCTTCTCGATACGAATAAGTTCATATTCTATCACGTGCTTATAATCTGGCTTATAAGGACGCAATACCGATACATGAAATATATTATGTATTCGTTCTAGGTCTGGAGGTAATGCTATCATATAAGCTACCTCACCCACCCGTTTTAATACCTCAAAAGGTCTTATAAACCTAGGACTTAACTTTCTCTTCTTTCCAAAACGTATCTTTCCTTTCCAGGGAGATACTTTTAGAAATACGTACGAACCTACTTCAAATTCTCTATTCTCTCTATGCGAATCCGTAAACTTCTTATGTCTGTCTTGAGCTTTGCTAAGAGACGCATTTGTATCATCTTGACAATGTCCGTTGTCTGTTATACCAATTCTGGTCCCAACATTCGGCGTTCTCCTACCTCATCCCAATACATCGGTGTTCTGCATTTCCTCCCATACAAAGCTTCGTAAGGCGGCATACCTATGCTTGCATGATAACTATTGTTATACGCAAACTCCACCAATGGTAGATGATCATCCCAACTACCCTTGAAATCCATGACGCAAGATCTTAGCATATCTTCTAACGTCTGAATTGTCCTCTCGCTCTGTCCATCCGTTTGTGGATGATACGCCGTACTCAAATTCAACTGCATTCCTAACTGCTCTTGTAGACTCCTCCAAAAGTTCGATGTGAATCGTGGGTCACGATCTGACACAATCGATACTGGTACTCCATGTCTGGAAATTATTTCCTTAATATAAAGTCTAGCTAACTGATCTAAGTTATACTTGACCCTAATTGGAAAAAAGTGAGCCGACTTCGTCAACCGGTCCACTATTACCCAAATCGCATCATACCCTTTCGTTGCAGTCGGAAGTCCTACCACAAAATCCATCGTGATATTCTCCCATTTCCACTCCGGAATTTCTAACGACTGTAGCAAGCCACTTGGTCGTTGATGTTCGGCCTTAACTCTTTGACAAGTCAAGCACCTACTCACATACTCGGCTATCTCTCTCTTCATGTTCGGCCACCATAAACTCTGTCAAAGATCTTGATACATCTTAGTGCTACCAGGATGAATCGAAAACCTTGAACTATGAGCCTCTTGTAGAACCTGCTCCTTTAATTCCGTCTCATTCGGAACCCAAATTCTTCCTTCAAATCTCAATAATCCCTCATTATTAAGACTGTACTTAGTCTCTTTTTCATTGGTTAACCGCTCCTTTACTAGGTCACACTCATCAGTTTTGAGCTGCACCTCCTTGATTCTCTCTACGATAGTAGATTGCATCTCCATCATAAACAGAATTTGTCCTCCTTCACTTGGTAGCTTCACTTCCAACTCCATCCTAGCCATCTCTGTTATTAACTCAGTTTGAGCTGTTAACAAAGATAACTTTTCCTGACCCTTCCTACTTAAGGCGTCGGCAACTACATTGGCTTTTCCAAGGTGATACAGGATTTCATAGTCGTAATCCTTTATCAACTCCATCCATCTCCTCTGCCTCATATTCATCTCCTTCTGTGTGGAGATATATTTTAGACTCTTGTGGTCTGTGTATATCTCACATTTTTCTCCATAAAGATAATGTCTCCATATCTTTAGAGCAAAAACTACTACGGCCAGTTATAGATCATGAGTATGGTAAAATTTGTCATAATCCTTCAACTGCCTAGATGCATACGCAATGACCTTGCCATGCTGCATGAGCACGCAACCAAGTCCTCTATGCGAAACATCGCTATAAACTAAAAAATTTCCTGTGTCATCAGGCAATGACAAAGCAGGCGCTTCACTCAACCTCTTCTTCAGTTCTTGAAAACTGTCCTCATACTTGTCAGTCCAAGCGTATTTCACCGTCTTCCTCGTCAAGTTAGTCAACGGAGTAGCTATCTTCGAAAAATCTTGGATGAATCTCCGATAGTAACCCGCTAACCCTAGGAAACTCCGTACCTCAGTTGGCGTTTTTAGTTGTTCCCAATTCATCACAGCTTCCACCTTCGCTGGATTTAATGAAATCCCTTCTTGATCAATGACATGACCTAAAAACTGTACCTTCTCTAGCCAAAATTCATACTTCATGAATTTCTCATACAACTTCTCCTTTCTTAGTGTCTCCAACACTAATCTTAGGTGTTCAGCATGATCTTCTGGCGTCTTAGAATAGACTAGAATATCATCTATAAACACCACGACAAACTTGTCCAAATATTGTTTGAACACTCTGTTCATCATATCCATGAATGAAGCTGGTGTATTTGTCAACCCAAATGACATCACCAGAAACTCATAATGACCATAACGAGTCCTGAATGCTGTCTTTGGTACATCCTCCTTCCTAACCTTCAACTGATGATACCCCGTTCTTAAATCTATTTTTGAAAATACTTAGCCCTTTCAAACTGATCAAAGAGATCATCGATCCCGGGCAATGGGTATTTATTCTTTATCGTTAACTTGTTCAACTCTCGGTAGTCGATACAAAGTCTTAACAATCCGTCCTTCTTCTTGACAAACAGTACCGGTGCTCCCCACGGCGAGACACTCGGTTGAATGTACTTCCTGTCTAACAGTTCTTGAAACTGCACCATCAACTCCTTCATCTCCACTGGCGCCATGCGATACGGTTCCCTGGAAACTGGTGCCGCTCCTGGCACAATGTCTATTATGAACTTTGTCTCCCTATTCGGTGGAAGACCTGGTAATTCTCTGGGAAATACATCGGCGAATTCTCTCACTATAGGTATTTGTTCCATGGTTGCTACCACTCTCTAGGTATCAACAACATGGCACAAGTAACCTACACATCCCTTCCTTAGTAATTTCCTAGTTTGTGTCATGGTTAGACAACACGAACGTCCCGGCGATCTATTCCCGTAAAATACTACCTGAGGTTGTCTTAACGATTTAATGTTCACACATTTCTTTTGACAATCTATAATTGCCCCATGGTTAACTAACCAATCCATTTTGAGAATTACGTCGAATTCACCTAACTTTATCGGTATCAAATCTACCGATAATTTCTAACCCCGTATATCTACGCAACAACTCCTATGAACATCTTCAACATGAATTATTTCTTACATTCGAATTTTAATTGTTATATTAAATATTTGTTGAATTAGATAAATATTTAATGGATGTGTTTATGGTTGAATTTGTAATTGTTCAAATTTGATTCGATTTGGTTAATTATTTGTTAAATAAATAATTAAGGAAATTAATTATTTTATTCTAATTTAATTTAATTAATTTAATTTAGTTAAGTTGGAAAGTTTTGATTAATTGAATTATTATCCTTTTATTTGAATTTGTAATTCTAATTTTGTGGTATTGATTTATGTGTTGTAATAATTTAATAAAAGGTGGCAAATAACCTTTTACAAAGGAGTTATTAAAATAACTTAAAGGAGTTTTAATTAAGTTTTGCCCAAACAAGGCCTATTGCTTATTAAGTCTTTATTCTAATTGTGTTTTACCAAACAAGGCATAAGGGTTAATTGATTATTTTTTTTTAGTGGTTAGCGAAACAAGCCTTATGGCTTTTGATTTTCAAATAAACATAATGCGATGTCGATTAAGTTAGTATTATATTATATATTTAATATTATTATTATTATTATTATTATCATACATTAGATATCTAGATATCACTAGATAGATAGAGTTAGGAAGAAAAGAAAGACTCGGAGGAAGAAGAAGAAGAAGAAAGAAGAAAACTGAGAGAGAAAAGAAGAGAGGAAGAAAGGCTAGAGAATTTGAGAAAAGAATTGGGGAAAAGAAGTTTGATAATCAAAAGGGATAGCTATCATCTTCTACAATCAAGGTATTCTCCTACCCTTTTTTTTTAAGTTTTAAAGTTCTAGTTTTCATTTCTCCATTTCTCTGTAAAATTCTTGTGATAGGGTAAATTGTTGATTTTATGGGTATTCATATGATTAACTAGTGTTGTAAAGTTATTTTCATAAGTTTTATATGATTATAATCAATGAATTGTTGTTATGTATGTAGTTTCTGAAGAATACTTTTTTACTGAGATTTTATGTGAATGAATATGGGTTAATTTAAAATAGAAATTATGGGTTGTTTAGTTGTTTTATTGATAAATTGGCTATTCAATTTGTTAGAATATGTATATACTTTGATAAAATGCTTTAAATTAATTGTTTTGGTTGAAAAACAAAATCACAGTATTGATTTTCATCAAAAATATCAAAAAAATGAAGTTTTATCAAAAATAGTGAAATTGGATGTTTTAAACTTGTTGTTTATGTTATTGTATGGATAGAAACATGTTAGGAATTCTTGAATTATGTTTACATGAAGTCTTTGTATGAATTATATGTGAATTAGACTGTTAGAAATGAACTTGTAGGCCAAAATTGATTTTGTGCATATGATTTTTAAATATTATGCTGTAGAAAAGTCTGCAAGTGTAGCCTTGATTTTGACTTATGATATAAATCTCATTTCTTGATATCATCGCCCACCACTTGTAGTAGCCTAATTAACTATTCTCGCGTCTATCATCCTGCGTCACCTTGCATGCACCATATATATAAACTGTGGCGTAGCATGTTAGTTAGCGAAATAATTACGACGAGTACTTTTTGTACTCGAATTTTTAAGAAATAGTTATGTGATGATAGTAGGACTTTAAAATGTTAATTTTAGTACTTCTATACTATGAATAAGTATGTTATTAACAATTAACTTGTGTTATAACTTGATTATATGATTAAATAATCAAACCTATATGATGAATGTAGTTAGTTAAATTTGTAAAGTAGTAGTAGTGACTAACTATATCATGATGATATATATATATATATATATATATATATATATATATATATATATATACATATATAGTTATTGTGATCCAAATTGATTCGATTTAGCCTCTGAGCAAGGCAAGTTTTCTAATTCTTTATCTTGTTGAACTATTTATTGTTTCAATTCGATTACCTTATAAATGATGCAAGCTTTCTAAACTTTGTTTTGATATTGAACAAGTTATTCTTGTATTTAACTTGTTGTTTAGCATGCTAGAATATATTTGAATAGTTTATCGTTCATATTGCTATGCATGCTTAGTACTCAATTCTAATTAACCTTGACTTAATATTGTTCAAGCAAGGCATGTTATAGTTATTCAAAGTATATGCTTTATTAGATTATTCCTAAAGCATGATTTTGGTTTACCATGTTGATTCAATTACGATTATTCTATAGTATGATGTTATTGGTTTTATTCAACTAATCCTTAGTTGATGTTAGTTGAATTCTAAATTACCACAAAATGTATCCAAACCAAACTCACTTTGGTGCGGACTTGTACTCTAAATCTTTGAGATGAACAACCCTATTATTAGGGGTAACTTACGCTTAGCGTTGAAATGTTTATGCACAATACATTTATCTGAAGGGCTGATCCCCCTAAGTGCGAGGAGTCCCTATAGTCTTATATTTGTTAAAGTTTAAGTTGAAACATTACTTATAACTATGGACATAGTTAAGTGGTCTTAGGACCCTCGGTTATATACTTCAGAATGTTGACAAATCATATTGTTTAAAATCCTATTGAGTCTCTTACCTAACATTTGTTGTAAAAGTTTGTCATTCATTATTATTTCAAGTGAGCTTTGTTTGCTCACTCTTGCTTATATAACTATTACGATTAAGGATGAGAAAAGGTGATGTACCTAGCACCGATGAGGAAAAGGAAAGATGAACAAGTTTTGAAGACTTGTAATATGATAGTTTATTATCAGTTTTTGATTGAATGGTTGTAATAAAGATTATTTATTTTTCGCATTTGAATGATTGTGTTTAAAGGTTAGACAACATGGGAGTTTTTATTATGTAACCCCTTAATGGGAAAGATTTTATTTATCCAGTTTTATTATGATTAGGTAGTTAGATATGAATGTTTGATTAAGTGAACACCAAATCTGTGGGAATGAAGTACACAGGTTTGGGGGTGTCACAAGTTAGTATCAAAGCCTTAGGTTATGAACCTTAGGTGGGGAAAAGCCTTAGGAAGTAACCTTGAAAAGATAGTAATGATAAACTCTTATCGAGTTTTAAGGAAGAAGTAATAAAACACTTATGTGCTTATGTGTTTATAACTTATGTGCT
Source organism: Panax ginseng (assembly GCA_020205605.1). Classification (NCBI taxonomy): domain Eukaryota; kingdom Viridiplantae; phylum Streptophyta; class Magnoliopsida; order Apiales; family Araliaceae; genus Panax; species Panax ginseng. Next base: position 145,336,703 of record CM035128.1, on the reverse strand, counting down.
CGTGAGAGTCGAGTAGTAATGATTAGTAATTAAAACTTAAACTTTGGTTGTGAGGATGTCTAATATAGGAGGATCCGTCAAGCTAGGGAGGAGGAACCTCGAGATATTGGTGGTTTGGGAACAATTCTTGCCACGGAAAGCGAGTTCCATTGGTCACGATGGTTGAAGCGGGGAGAGAGTACGATGAGGATGATGAGATAGAGACAAATGAGGAAGATCCGTGGAGGTACCACAGAGACGGATGAAGAGAGATGAGGAGGAAAGGATTCCACTTAACTTCGATAGTTAGCCGTATATACGATGAGGTGCATGGCCAGTAATGTGGAACTTCAAGATCTTGTCGAGGAATTGCAAGAGATAGTAGGCGAACAACAAACCTCGATGGCACGAAAGGGCGATGAGATCCGGGATCGAGAAGAACGATTGAACAATGTTGAAGAGAAGTTGGTTCACTGCTTGAAGAAACGACCAAATGAGGCGAAGATTGCGAGTTGAAGAGCAAGTTGAGAGAAGAGTCTGCAAAAGGGCAAGAAGCGAAAAAAGCGTCTGAGGAAGGCGATCAATGGGGCGAAATAGCATAGGGAGCAGCGCACAAGCAAAGAGAATGAAGATGTAGAAATGGATAGCGTATTCAACATCGCGATCAATCAAGCTCGGGATCGGGTCATGGGTTTACCCAATTCGATTCGAGATCTTTACCCTCGTACATACTAGATCGTCGAACCATGTTAGAATTATGGAAGAAGAGCGTCGTAAAGGCTTTGCGATATCTTAATAGAATAACTTAGGAAGTGTACTTGATTTATGATTTATGTTATGATAAGTATTATGTAAATCCCTAGTGTTATGCAACTTATGGGATATGATGATGATATCCTGAAACTTTAGTAGTTCGGAAAATAATATAAATAAGCGGTGATCTTTATTGTTATGATGTTTTCAAAAAATTAAGAATGAATAAAAGTTATTATCTTCTTTTATCAAAGTGTTATGTGTTATGTGGTGATTACTTTTGGGGGCAAGTTAATTAGAAATTACTTGAAAGAGTTGAGTAATAATCTAATGAGTGTATTTTTTTTAACGAGAAAATGCCTCCAGGCGTCAACCACCGACGAGAGAACCATTGAAGGAACCAACAACGATAATCTTTGAAGCTAACTCCGTTCGGCGTGGTGGCGTTCTTGGCGGTGCCTTTGCAAAATCAACCACATAATCAACCTCGAAAACCAAGGTGCTTTCGTTTAAGGACTTCAAAGCGGTTGGACCACGAATTCCATGGGTCCATGAATCCGGTTGAAGCCTGACACTGGATCATGGAAATTGAGAAGGTTTTGATGTGGCTAGGGTGAGAGATAACTAGAAAGACTACTTTTGCAACATTCATGTTGAAAGCGAGAGGCTAGTTATTGGTGGCGAGCCAATAAAACTTCGGGAGGACCGAAATTATGACTTGGGAAAGGTTTAAGGAGATTTTCTTGAGACCTATTTCCCAGAGAGAGTTCAAAAGCGATTAAATCTACAATTTTAGAATGAAGTAGGGAGCGATGATGGTGTCGGAGTATATCTTGCATGAAATTCAACGAGTTGGCGAGGTTTGCGCCATATCAAGTCGGCCTGAGATGAGCGTAAAGCAAAGAGATTTGAGCAGGGGTTGAAGCCACAGTTTTTTAGTAGGGTTTCCTTGTTCGATTGAAGACTTTTGCTGACCATAATGGAAAAAGGCCATTCTCGTTTGAAGGTGGAGGCGGGCGGTAACCAAGTTCAATCGAGGAGCGAAAAAAGAAGAAGAATGAAGTGGAGGTGAAGAATGGAGGTGGTGGTAGTGGAAATGGTAATAATAACTTTGAAAAAGAAAGTGGAATGGAAATGTGGGTCTTTGAGAATCAACAAGGTAGCCAATGAGAATAAAAGTTTGAAGCATGTGCTACATGCGGGAAGTTTCACAAGGTGTATGTTTGATGGGGAAGCATGTATGCTTTAAGCTGGCGGGAGGGTCACATTGCCCCAAATTGCAATCAACCCAAGAAGAATGTTTGCTATACTTGCGGGTCGGATCACTTTGCTCGTGAGTGCCCCAAGAAGAAAAGCTGGAAAAGCAGCGGGAAATAGCGATGGAGGTACATGGGCCATTCTTTGGGCCAAGCGACATCAACCAACCCATGAGCGAAACCTTGACATGGTATGCGAGATCTTTGTGCAATCAAAGGATGTGGTGTCGGTATTATCCCAATCAATGATATTGATGCTTGTATTATTTGATTAAGGTGCTACTTGCTCATTTATATATGATGAATTTGCTATGAGATTAGGATTGCTAGTGAAGAATTGAATTTCCCTACGAACATAGAAATGCGAATAAGGAAGTAATTCTGTTAGGTTAAATTATACAAGAGCTGTAGGGTGAACATTAAGGAAATATCTTGATGGTAGATTTAATTAGATTAGGCTTGGAGAGTTTGATGTTATTTTGGGAATGGATTGGTTGTTCAATTGTGGAGCAATAATTGGCGCCAAAAAAATGTAAACCTTATGACTCAAAATCGAAGGTAGTTTTCAATGGTAGCAAATCGCTGAGACAAATGAGATGTCTGGCGATTATGCGAGGCGAAGTTATTGAGTCAAAATTTGTGTGGGTTATTTAGCTTACATAGTCGATACTTTCGAAGAAGGGTCTGGCTGGAAGAAATACCGATGGTTAGGGAATTTGTGGATGTGTTTCGGAGGATTTGCGGGACTTCCGCTTTGACGAAAGAAATCGAGTTCGTGATGATCGACTTAGTGCGAGGAACCGCTCAGATATTAAAAGCCCGTCTGAGAATGGCTCGGTAGAGATGAAGGCCCGATGGTACAACTACGAGGGCTATTGGACAAGAAATACATTCGGTAGGAGTGTGTCACCATGGGGAACACAGGTGTTGTTATTAAATAAAGAAGAAGGATGGGTCGATCGTCTTTGCATTGATTATAGGGAGTTAAACAAAGTCACTATTAAGAATAAATATCCATTCTTGAGAATAGATGATTTATTTGACCCGGTTGAAGGTTGCTAGATATTTCTCAAAAATAGATTTGAGGAGTGGGTATCACCAATTAAAAGTAAGGAAGGAGGATGTCTTGAAGGCGGCATTAGAACTCGGTATGGACATTCTGAATTTTTGGTGATGTCTTTTGGTTTGACAAAGCGCCCTACGGCGTTCATGGATTTGATGAGCAGGGTGTTTAAACCATTTTAGACAAGTTTGTGGTGGTGTTTATCGATGATATTACGGTGTATTCTAGAACTCAAAGAAGAACACGTGGAACACTTCGTCTAACTTATTTGGAGCAGCTAAGAAAGGAAAAAGTTGTATGCGCGAAATTCTCTAAATGTGAATTACGGTTAGAATGTGTACAATTTCTTGGGCACGTAATTGTGAGGATGGAATCTCGGTGGATCCATCAAAGGTCGAAGGCTGTGATAAATTAGGAACAACCAAGAACTCCATCGAGTAAGAAGTTTCTTGGGATTGGCGGGGTATTATAGAAGGTTTATCCGAGTTTCTCCAAGATTGCCACTCCATTGACAAATTTGGCGAAAATCTGTAAAATTTGTTTGATGGAGAAATGTGAAGGAAGTTTTAGGAATTGAAAAAAGAAGCTAAGTATGGCACACATGTTGTCATTACCGGATAGTACGGAAATTTTGTGGTGTCGGTGATGCTTCACACAAGGATTAGGATGTGTCCTTATGCGAGCGGAAAAGTTATCGCGTATGCATCAAGGCAATTGAAAGATTACGAAAAAGGGTATCCGACTCATGATTTAGAGTTGGCGCGGTTGTGTTTGCTTTAAAAATATGGAACACTATCTCTATGGAAAAATGTGAGATCTACACGGACCATAAAAAGTCTAAAGTACATTTTCACTTTCGAAGGACTGAACATGCGTCGAAGGAGATGGATGGAATTGATAAAGGATTACGATTGTGAGATCTTTTATCATCCGAGCAAAAAATGAAATGTGGTTGCGAGATGCCTTGAGTAGGAAAAGCGGAGAAAAAAGTTGATGTTGTTAACGATAAGGAGGAGCTTATTACAACAATGTCGAGGATAGAGTTGGAAATCAAATTTCCAAAAGAATCCGATGGAAAATTATACGGATGGAAGCTAGTCTAACTTTGGTGGACAAAGTGAAGAAGCAGCTCAAGCTACAAGATGAGGAATGCGAAAAAATAAGAGAAAGTGTGGTGGGGAAAAGAAGTAAAATACAAGGTTGATCTTGATGGAATCTTTGAGATTCGAGGGCGAAATCTGGTTCGATGATACCGAGATATTAAAGAGGACATCTTGGCGAGAAGCTCATAACTTCGAGATATTTGATTCATCCGGGAAATGCGAAGATGTATCAAGATTTGCGATGACATTTTGGTGGCCAAATATGAAAAAGATGTTGCGAGAATCGTTGCAAAATGCTTAACATGTCGGAAAAGTCAAAGTAGAGCATCAAAGACCAAGCGGGTTACTTCAATAGTTAGAGATACGGAATGGAAATGGGAACATATCACAATGGATTTTGTGGTAGGTCTCCCAACGACTCGAAAAGGATCTGATGCAATTTGGGTGATAGTGGATGATTGACAAAATCGCACACTTTTTGCCAATAAAGATTAGATTCAATCTTGATCGGTTGGCAAGGTTATATGTTAAAGAGATCGTTGCAAGACATGGAGTTCGATGTCAATTATGTGGGATAGAGATCAGAGGTTCACATCAAACTTCTAGAAGAGACTACGGGAATGTATGGGAACACGATTGCGAATGAATACGACATATCATCCATAAGCGGATGGCCAAAGCGAGCGAGCGATTGAGACATTGGAAGATATGTTGAGAGCATCGTCATGGATTTCAAAGGAAGATGGGATGAACAATTACCATTGGTGGAATTTGCCTACAATAACGAATTACCACACTAGCATCGGCATGCATATACGAAGCATTGTATGGTAGGAGGTGCGAGAACTCCTTTGTCTTTGGGATGAAGTCGGTGAGCGTCAAGCTGTTAGGACCGAGGCTGGTACAACAAAGCTGCTTTGAGGTTGTCAAACTCATCGAAATAAGATTGATAGCGACTCAAGAGCAGACAAAAAAGAAATATCTTGAATCAACACGAGACAAGATCGTGAATTGACGTAGGAAGTTACGTTTTCCTAAAAATTTCACCTTGGAAGGAAAAATTCGATTTGGTAAAAAGGAAAACTAAGCTGAGGTTTATTGGACCCTTGAAGTCTTTGCGAAAAAAGTTGGAGGCGGTGGCTTACGAGGTAGCTCTACCTCGAGTGCAAAACATTCATAATGTTTTTCATGTTTGATTATTACGACCATATAAGTCTAATTACAAACGCGTGATCGAGTATAAACCCATTGCGGTTTGAGAAAGACTTGTCTATGAAGAGATTCTATCCAGTTGTTGTGAGGAAAGAACAAGTGCTCGAAATAAAGTGATACCTTACATGAAGGTAATATGGAGGAACCACTGATGTCGAAGAGGCTACGTGGGAACTTCGAAATTGAAAATGATGAAGAATTACCTTGAGTTATTTGTTTAATCTGTGTCTTGATTACGGGACAAAATCTTTGTAAGTAGGGGAGAATGTGATGAATGAATTGTTTGAGTTGTGATTACGGGGATGAGAATCCTTGTAAGGAGGAATGATGTAACATTCCAGAATTTTTAATTGTTATATTAAATATTTGTTGAATTAGATAAATATTTAATGGATGTGTTTATGGTTGAATTTGTAATTGTTCAAATTTGATTCGATTTGGTTAATTATTTGTTAAATAAATAATTAAGGAAATTAATTATTTTATTCTAATTTAATTTAGTTATTAAGTTGGAAAGTTTTGATTAATTGAATTATTATCCTTTTATTTGAATTTATAATTCTAATTTTGTGGTATTGATTTATGTGTTGTAATAATTTAATAAAAGGTGGCAAATAACCTTTTACAAAGGAGTTATTAAAATAACTTAAAGGAGTTTTAATTAAGTTTTGCCAAACAAGGCCTATTGCTTAGTAAGTCTTTATTCTAATTGTGTTTTACCAAACAAGGCATAAGGGTTAATTGATTATTTTTTTTAGTGGTTAGCCAAACAAGCCTTATGGCTTTTGATTTTCAAATAAACATAACTGATGTCAGTTAAGTTAGTATTATATTATATATTTAATATTATTATTATTATTATTATTATTATTATTATCGTTAGATATCTAATGCAGCTAGATAGAGTTAGGAAGAAAAGAAAGACTCGGAGGAAGAAGAAGAAGAAGAAGAAGAAAAGTGAGAGAGAAAGAGAGAGAGGAAGAAAGGCTAGAGAATTTGAGAAAAGAATTGGGGAAAAGAAGTTTGATAATCAAAAGGGATAGCCATCATCTTCTACAATCAAGGTATTCTCCTACCCTTTTTTTAAGTTTTAAAGTTCTAGTTTTCTCTTCTCCTATTTCTCTGTAAAATTCTTGTGATAGGGTAAATTGTTGATTTTATGGGTATTCATATGATTAACTAGTGTTGTAAAGTTATTTTCATAAGTTTTATATGATTATAATCAATGAATTGTTGTTATGTATGTAGTTTCTGAAGAAAACCTTTTTACTGAGAGTTTATGTGAATGAATATGAGTCAATTTAAAATAGAAATTATGGGTTGTTTAGTTATTTTATTGATAAATTGGTTATTCAATTTGTTAGAGTATGTATATACTTTGATAAAATGCTTTAAATTAACTATTTTGGTTGAAAAACAAAATCACAGTATTGATTTTCATCAAGAATATCAAAAAAAATGATTTTTTTTTATCAAAAATAGTGAAATTGGATGTTTTAAACTTGTTGTTTATGTTGTTGTATGGATAGAAACATGTTAGGAATTCTTGAATTATGTTTACATGAAGTCTTTGTATGAATTATATGTGAATTAGATTGTTAAAATGAACTTGTAGGCCAAAATTGGCTTTGTGCATATGATTTTTTAATGGTATGTCTGCTAAAAGTCTGCAGTGGCACCACTACATGACATGACTTAGCGATATAAATCTCTATGCCTTGACTTACATCATATCCCTGTAGCATGTGCCTCTCGTAACTGTTTCTCGCGTTGCGCCATCATCATATGGCTTGCACTATATGATATAAATTATTCTAGCTAGCATGTGATGAGTTAGCGAAATAGTTACGACGGTACTTTTTGTACTCGAATTTTTAAGGAATAGTTATGTGATGATAGTAGGACTGTAAAATGTTAATTTTAGTACTTCTATACTATGAATAAGTATGTTATTAACAATTAACTTAACTTGTGTTATAACTTGATTATATGATTAAATAATCAAACCTATATGATGAATGTAGTTAGTTAAATTTGTAAAGTAGTAGTGATGTAACTATATATATATATGATATATATATATATATATATATATATATATATATATATATATATAAGTATTGTGATCCGAATTGATTCGGTTTAGCCTCTGAGCAAAGGCAAGTTTTCTAATTCTTTATCTTGTTGAACTATTTATTGTTTCAATTCGATTACCTTATAAATGATCTGAAGCTTTCTAAACTTTGTTTTGATATTGAACAAGTTATTCTTGTATTTAACTTGTTGTTTAGCATGCTAGAATATATTTGAATAGTTTATCATTCATATTGCTATGCATGCTTAGTACTCAATTCTAATTAACCTTGACTTAATATTGTTCAAGCAAGGCATGTTATAGTTATTCAAAGTATATCTTATTAGATTATTCTTAAAGCATGATTTTGGTTTACCATGTTGATTCAATTACGATTATTCTATAGTATGATGTTATTGGTTTTATTCAACTAATCCTTAGTTGATGTTAGTTGAATTCTAAATTACCCTGAAATGTATCCAAACCAAACTCACTTTAGTGCGGACTTGTACTCTAAATCTTGAGATGAACAACCTATTATTAGGGGTAACTTACGCTTAAGCGTTGAAATGTTTAATGCACAATACATTTATATGCGAAGGGATGATCCCCTAAGTCTGAGGTCCCTATAGTCTTATGGTTGTTAAAGTTTAAGTTGAAACATTACTTATAACTATGGACATAGTTAAGTGGTCTTAGGACCCTCGGTTATATACTTGAGAATGTTGACAAATCATATTGTTTAAAATCCTATTTAAAATCCTATTGAGTCTCTTACCTAACATTTGTTGTAAAGTTTGTCATTCATTATTATTTCAAGTGAGCTTTGTTTGCTCACTCTTGCTTATATAACTATTATAGTTAAGGATGAGAAGGGATGATGTACCTAGCTCCTTGATGAGGAAAAGGAAAAGTTGAACAAGTTTTGAAGACTTGTAATATGATAGTTTATTATCGGTTTTTTGATTGAATGGTTGTAATAAAGATTATTTATTTTCGCATTTGAATGATTGTGTTTAAAGGTTAGACAACACAGGAGATTTTATTATGTAACCCTTTAATGGGAAGAGATTTTATTTATCCAGTTTTATTGTGATTGGGTAGTTAGATATGAATGTTTGATTAAGTGAACACCAAATCTGTGGGAATGAAGTACACAGGTTTGGGGGTGTCATAACTACCACCTCTGGATCTGCTGCTATGGGGTTCGGTAAAACCTCTATTTGGTTCACCGATTCTTCATTAATGGCTTGACCATCTACATACATTCTGTTTTCTCCTGACATCTACACAAAACAATTAAGTTGATTAGTACACGTCAGTAGAATAATAAAAACACATAATATAATCATAATGCATTTTTATAAGGTTTTTTTCTTCTTTTACTTCTTTGACTTCTCTTAAGGTTATGACTTAAGGTTTTTAATCCCCCCTTAAGTTTTATAACCTAATGCTTTGATACCAACCTGTGACGCCCCCAAATCCGGGTCTCTTCCAACCTGACAGATGGTGTTACACGGTACTACCATGCATTCATTCATTCAATTGAATAGTCACAAAAGGACTAATATATCTTCTATATATTCAAAATAATATTACATTTCCCAGGTTCCTTATAACCCATTCATTCGTTCTCGTCATAATATTCAATATATTACAAACGTTCATCCTATACAATTACAAAAGTATTCTATGGATTCGTCTTCGCCTTGCCCTTGTCCTTGCCGGAGCCTTCGACCCGTTCGATATTAGCTGTGTTCATATGGTTCAAGCAAGAGTGAGCATGACTAGCTCAGCAAGTACTACAATTCTAATAAACAACATGCTTGAAACACAGAACTCGTATATCTTCAATAACTGAACAATAGTTACGAAGTACTATCGATAATTCAAAAATAGCACTTCTTTTCATTCAAAACATTTTACAACAACAATATTCAGTAAAACATCAATTACGGTCCAAGACCTTGAGCATTTCATAAGTTCTTTTGAAAAGGACGTCCCGGCACTAAGTCTGTTAGTCCGACATTACTTACGAGCACTTCTGGGTGATCAACTCATAGTACTCTATGTTGATCAACACTACATTCATTAAACATGTATACGTTTAAGTTGTGGCAACCTCACGTGCCTGTCGTTAAACGACGAAAACATTTTAGCATACTCAGTCTTCAATTGAAAACTACACCAATATAACTTGGTAAACATTTTACATGCTTTGATAGAAACATAATTTAAGTTTAGCCGAAAGAATTGGCTTTGACTTCATCATATAATACTTCATGTGTAAGAATACATGAATCACAAAGCTTGTTCAGATTGAACTGGAACAAGGGTTAGAGTACTTGCCTTCAGCGTCTGCTTACTGATTATCACACGTACACTTTAAGTCTTTAAGTCTCTACAATACATGATTATGTAACGTACCACATTAGGTCACATGTAATCAAGTAGGCGTATTATTATATCTTACCCTTCATCTCAATCTAAATTCTGACTTAGATCTGTTATTATGGTTTCTGGATTTTCATTACGTCATCCTCATTAAAATCATCTTCAATTGATTATTATCCTTTAAACATCATACATTAAGTGTCTAACAATGCCTTAACAATGTTATAATTATACCTTAGTTCATGACTAATGAGTTATCTTTCATTCTATACTTGTAAACATTCTTGTTTGTCAAAACTCTAGGACTGGCGCCGTGGCGCCACACTTAGCTCTTCATCTCGTGTCTTGCATGACAGTTAGCGAGATACTCGACATCAAGTTATGGTATTTAACGCCACCCATTTGGCCTTGGGTTGGCGCCGCGGCGCCAACTCTGTGCCTTAGAAAAATTTTGCAAATTTTTAATTTTGTGAACTTCCCGGACGCATAACTTCTTCGTTATAAGTCCGAATTGGCTCGTTTAAAGCCTACAGTTCACAAATTCCATACTCTACGCGTTCATGCAAGAATTTTATCTAATTGACTTCGTTTGCTAAAATTTCACCTATTAGTTCATTTTAACGAAAACGATAAACGTTCGTGAACGTTCAACGCTCGTTTCTTCGTTCTAAGTTGGAATTCGGTCATTTTTGAGTCCGCAACTCTATAATACCAAATATGACGTGTCTCCGTCGAAAACCAACGTTTTCGACTTCAAACACAAAATATGACTTCCATTCAGAGAATTTTACGAATTCGACGATAATCGTCCAATCGTGTGAATTCCGGCAAAGCTTCATTACTAAACGTTCTAAATGGATTTTAATCAAGACATGAACAATTCAAGTTACTTATTACACCAACTTCTTGACAAAGTAGGTTTTGACTTATCCTCATAAGTCAATGACTTATTTAACTTATGAACTACAAATTCTCATGCTTATGACTTACTATGGACTTAAGTCCAACAATCAATGTTCTCGTACTATATTGAACATACTAACATCATATGACGTCATACATGTTCATAACTCAATTCTTATATGTTCTTAGCATACATGTTCATTAATTACACTTCTCTTATCATCCTATTATGATAGAGATGGAAGAATATTGGACACAAGATCATTACCTTTGATGTCTAACTTCTTCTTCTTGGAAAATCTAACAAAGGAAGCTTTGACTTAAAAGTGCTTATTCTCTCTAACACTTAAGTTACTTTGTAAGAGAAAGTTGAAAGGAATTTGATCAAGCAACAAATGAATTATGAGCTCTCTATTTATAGGCTTGACAAAGTGAGGGTGGAATAGTCATTTAGTACTCCACCTCCATAATAACCTCCTTACTATTCATCTACTTAACCACTAAGTAAACTTTCTAGCCACATAAAGTACTTGATCATCACAACACTTGGGCATTACATAAAGTTCTTGCCCATCAAGTCTATCCATTTCTTACTTGGTTTGCCCCATGGATCATAGTTTATTCATTGGGCTTGCTAATTAATCTAGCTAATTTCTTATTGGGCTTATACCACAATAGTTTGGACTCATGACATATCAAACACTTGGGCTTGAGTATCACATTCTATTGGACTTCTACCAATATACTAATACTCCTATAAGTCCATTACATTAAATTAAAAGCCTTATCATTATACCATACATATAATTCTCGTATTCTAGTTCGTATATTAATTCATAACATACGTTATTCCATTCTCCATACATAATAGTATAATTCGTCGCATTATACTTACATTCATTACCTCGTACAATGCATACGCATCATACGATTACAACTTTCTTTCTTTAACGCTTAATAAACCTAACGTTCCCAAATTAAGTCCGCATGCAAAATATTATATTTTCCATACTTAGATTATTATTACATAATCCATCTCATATTGATATTATAACATTACGCATTTCTCAAAAATTCAAAAATAATTCCCGAGCAGAAATCGATGAATAGTGTTTTTCAGAAAATTTCTCGAAAAGCTTTTATTTTCGTCTTAAAAATTCAAACACTTTAATTCTCCCACGTAGTTAAAATACTACGACGTTTCGGGGTTTCTAGGTAATAGAATGACATTCATCTTATGAATACATAATAATAATAAATAATATTATTTTATTCATTATTAAAAGTATTTACAAAGGTTTGATTTTCCGGGGCGTTACAAGTATCATTTGCCTGTGTCAGAAGCATCGAACCTTGCACGTTTATTTAAAGATAAATTCCAACAAATGTGGAAAAAGTTATAAACGTTGAAGTCTTCGCCAGTCCCAATGACACAGAAGATATCCTTAGTATACAACAAAGAAACGTATTGAAGAAGCTAAGGAAAGGACCAAGTGTCAGAGGAAAACACCATTTCAGGTGTTAGGTTAGAAAGTTGTCTGCTGTGTCAGTGGGCCAGAATGTAATTCAGATGATTTGCAGAAAAGTCTCCATCAAAGTTCACAAATGTCAAACACATTAAATGCCTCAACGGATAGATTTCAAGGATCACATATATGCAAAACATCTGCAGATGATTCAAAGAGTGCAAGCATTGAACAAAAATGAAAAAGAACACTCAACTCTACGATTTGAGAAAAAGAAAGCTTGCTCAGCTACTCAGTTCCTTCGAACAAGAGCTTAACGACAACTGAGTAACACCAATCAAGAACTCAACAACTGCCAAACAAGTGAAGTAAGAAGTTCCAAGTCAGAAGGACGTGAATAGTTCTAAAAATGTTCGCTACCTGTGTCATTCTTGTTGTGGGCCACTGGTAGTTGTTAGCCGCCATTGTCTCAATCAAATTGTAGGCCTCCTCATAACTCTTAGCCATGAACGCTCCACCCGACCTGTATCAATACTGGTCCTGAGATTCCCATGTAGTCCGTTATAGAAAGTATTCATTTACAGCCACTTAGGCAATCCATGATGCGGGCACTTCCTGAGCAATTCTTTGTATCTCTCTCATGCCTCATATAATGACTCCCCGTGTTGTTGCTCAAACATTGTTATCTCATTCCTCATTTTTGCAATTTTTGCCGGTGGAAAAAATTTGGCAAGGAATTTCTGAGCTAAGTCTTCCCACGTAGTTATCGATCTCGGCGGTAGAGAGTGTAACCAACTCTTCGCCTTGTCTCGTAAGGTGAATGGGAACAAGCAAAGTCTCACCGCATCATCCGACACCCCATTATACCTGAAGGTGTCACAAATCTCCAGAAAGCTGACTAGATGTTCATTCGGATTGTCATTTGCCAATCCCCCAAACTGAACTGAATTCTGGATCATCTGAATTGTCCCAGGCTTTATTTCGAATGTATTTACAGCAATTATGGGCCTGGTGATGCTCGAATGCAATTCAGTCACCTTGGGTGTGGCGAAGTCCCTTAACGCTTTCTGATCTTCAGTTGCCATTGCCTTTTCTTTCTCAGAATTTTCAAAGTCTTGCCTCGTTTCCTTGATCCACTTACTTAACCTCTGGAATCGTTTCTCAATGTCATCCTCAAAAGGCAACAAGTCTGGATTTTTGGAACGAGTTTGCATAAATCACTTCAAAAACCTGAAATAAGAGAAACAAAACAAAAAAAATAAAAATATTTAAGTAAAACTGGATTAATTAAATTGATATCGTAAAAATATTAAAATCTATATTAAATTTTATCCCCGGCAACGGCGCCAAAAACTTGTTGGGTAAAATCTATATACACACAACACGCAAGTATACGTGGTCAACAAGTAATATAGTAATGAGTAGAGTATCGTTCCCACAGAGACGAATTAGTAAGAAATTTAACCTTACAATTATCAATTTCCTATTAATCCTAATTTATTAAACTATCTAACTTAATGATTAAAATTATAAAAACTAAATCAATAAATAATTATACTATCACAAAACAATCGCAAATATCAAAATCTAGAATTTCAAATAATTAATGGAGAATTAAACTTATGATTTCACCCTAAGCTTCACTCTGATTTCAACACCTTTATTCCAATTCAATTCACTATCCCAGTTTATTAATCAAGAATACGAATATAGTACAAGCCACATCTCGATGCACTAATACAGTATTAACTTAAATCCACAAATTAGATAGAAACAAGTTAAACACCTTAATCAACTAACTCACTATATCTCTATGTGAATTATAATTAAAGAAGGTTTAAGATTAAGTTATCTGTCCGATTACATGCGACGTCAAGCATATCTCTACCTTAGCGTTCATCAAGATTCTGCTATTCACAAAATTCATGAACACATGCTATATTAACTAAGTCTAGATTCGTATATCCTCTCTCGATTCCATACAAATCCACAAAGAATTGTTGATCAGGAAATTCATAAATTCAAGCTCAAATTAATATAGATAAACTGAAAAATAGCTTATTGAACTGGAAATCAAAGTTTACAAAATCATCGTATCACTTAAGGATCCACCATAAGCCTAAAAAGTGAATTAGTTCATCATAAATGAAATAACAATTGAATAATTCAAAGATACCATTCTTCCAATTATAAAAAAAATACTAAGAAGAAGAATAGTGAAATACACCCTTCACGTAGCCTAAATCTTCAATTGTCACGAAAATCTCTTCAAAATCTCCCTCCAAAGCTTGCTGTGAAAAACTGGAATTGATCTCTGTATTATGCCTTGTGTGTTGTTTAATGTGCTGTTAATTTAGTAATAAATATCCCATACACATTTTTCTAGTTAATTCTGTGTCCAATATAGTTCGCTTGCCATCCAAATGCTAGAGTTCATGTCCTAGCAGAATTCAAAATAAGAAAGGAGAGTTCAAGAATGAGACCCCAGCCTTTTGCCGAGGTATAATCCTAAAATAGGCCCGCCCCGACGGGCATCCTTTCTGTTAGTTACTGTTGAAGACCCCCTGCCCCGGCGGTGGTACATAAGCAAAAAGGGCCTACCTTTTGACGAAGTCTATTCTGACAATCTGTCATGGCATGTTTGCTTCAAAAATGCTTCAAATGATTTCAAATCCTCACTCCATCACCACACCACCTACCCTACATGCAAAATAACACGAAAAAAGTCAAAACGAACATGAAAATAAGAAAATAGCATCGATTAAGCTTGCAATGGACAACGATTCATGGATATGAAATCCACTTATCACTGCTCATATGAAATTCAAAGTATTTCAGATGGATGCCAAAAGTGCATTCCTAAATGGTGAACTTCAAGAAGAAGTATATGTAGAGCAACCTCTAGGTTTCATCAATCCATCTCTTTCCAATTATGTCTATAGATTAGACAAAGCCTTATATGGTCTTAAACAAGCACCTAGAGCATGGTATGAAACATTAACTAACTTTCTTTTTGAAAATGGGCTCACTGGAGGTAGAGTAGATACCACATTATTTCTTAGAAAGCATAAATACAAAGTCTTATTAGTTCAAATATATGTTGATGACATTATTTTTGGATCTACTGATGAAAAGTTATGCAAGAGATTTTTCAAGCTTATGCAGAGCAAGTTTGAAATGAGCATGATGGGTGAGCTGAAATTCTTCCTTGGACTACAAGTAAAGCAGACTGATGAAAGAATCTTCATAAACCAAGCCAAGTACATTAAAGACTTAAAAAGTATGGCATGGAATCAGCTTCTTCCATGAAAACTCCAATTGTTCCAGCAACCAAGCTTGACAAAGATGAAAAAGGTAAAAGTATTGACATAACTCAATACAGAGGTATGATAGGCTCTCTTCTATATCTGACTGCCAGTAGACTAGACATAATGTTTGCAACATACATATGTGCTAGATTTCAAGCTAATCTTAAGGAATCACACTTAACTGCTGTAAAAAGGATTTTCAGGTACCTTAAAGGCACACCTCACTTGGGGCTTTGGTACCTCAAGGAGTCATCATTTGAACTAACAGGATATACAGATGCTGACTTTGCAGGTTGCAAAATAGATAGAAAAAGTACTAGTGGCACATGTCAGCTTCTAGGAAACAGACTTGTGTCCTGGTTCGAAAAGAAAAAAACTCGTGTCTATTTCAATGCGGAAGGTGAATACATTCTTCTTTGGCAAATGCTATGCTCAAATCCTCTGGATGAAAAATTAGCTAGCAGACTATGGGTTTGAATTCAAATCTATACATGTTTACTGTGATAACACAAGTGCCATATCAATAACACATAATCATGTCATGCATTCTAGGACTAAACATACAGAAATAAGGTATCATTTCATTAGGGATCATGTGCAAAATGGAACCATATCTTTACAATATATCCCTACTGAAAATGAACTTGTTGATATCTTTACAAAGCCTTCAGATGAATCCAGGTTTAACAAATTAATAAGTGAGCTAGGCATGCTTAATTTACAACCATGAAATCTATGCTCTAGTTTGTGCTAACCATGCAGATATAAAGGCTATGTTCGAAATCATAGACATGATGAAAGGAAGTCCACAATCGTAGTCCACGATCATAGACATGAGCTCTAGTTCGCAGTGCAGACTCAACGATTGTAGTACAGACTCAACGATGGCAGAACAAAAGAGCATCCTGTGATGACAAAAGTTCAACAAATCAAAGCAATCTCTCTATCAAGCGCCTCAGGAACAAACCTAACCCTTGATGCACTCTATGAGGTTAGCCCTTCCTGAGCTACCTTAAACCGAGAAGAATGCTAAGTCAAAAGTTCATCACAAGGATCTGGACAGACTCAACGATTGCGATTCGGATACCGACGATTGCGAGAAGCGAGTCGGCGAATCTGAAGCGAGACTCAATGATTATAAAGGCTACCTCAACGATTGTAGTCTAAGCAAAGGACACATCAGCTCAAGAGGAGCTAAGGGGCAAATTAGTATTTTCCCACAAGTTAAAATCGTGGAGCCAAGCAGAACTCGACACATGTCTCTCTAATCAGATCGTGTGGAGGGAAGTTACAAGAATAGTTTAAAAACTCTTTTTGAAAACTCAGAAGTTCAAAAATCTCATATCTCTCTCTCCAACAGCAGAAACCCTAGCTTTCAAATCGCAAAATCATCCTCAGTACAAAGAAATCAATGGCAGCTTCAAAGGTCATCTCTGGCTATAGACTCTGTTTCGAAGAGTTCAAGACAGCTGACCCCAAGTTTCTCAAAACTCTATCTCTGATAAAGAAAGCTGGTCTTGAAGAGGCCTTGGGTACGAGCACTTGGATCTACCCTAAGCTGATAAAGGAATTCTACAGAAATGGTGTGTTCGAGAATGACGTCATCACTACTAGGGTCAAGGACGTGGAAATCAAGCTCAAGGCTGAGGATATAAATCTAGCCCTAGGTTTCAAATCGAAAGGGTTTTCGTTCATAGATGGCATCGATTTCCATGAAGGACTTAGAGAATGCACCACAAAAAGTTCCCCACTGTCAAAGGGTACAAGAAGAAAGAGTTCCCTCAGAAGTACGAATTTTTGGCAAACATTGTTGGAAAATGCATATGCTGCAAGAGCTCCGGCCATGACTCTATAAATGAAGTGCAACTCAAGCTCATGATAGCCATCAGTTGTGGGATACAGCTTAACTATGGAGCCCTACTACTTGAATGGATTGGGAAGTGGATTCTTAGCTCGAAGAAGTCAAAGAGCTCTGGAAAGATGCTCTACAGATGATTCATAAGTATTATCCTACAGTCCTCTTTGGGAGATAAGATAGGGGATGACGAAGGAGAGTCCATCAATCCAAACAGACGAATGACCCAGCAACTGTTCAAAAACTGGAAAAGGAATCCAGCAGAGAATGTGCAAATGATGTCTGAGTCCAGTTGTAGGACTGGTGATGCAAAGGAGTCAGGAATTCCAGGGAACATATCTATTGTTAAGGAGACTGGATAAGATGAAGAAGAAACCAATAAGGAGGAACCCATTGCCATAGTCAGAAAAAGTAAGAGCAAAAGAAATTTGAAGGCTCAAATGGCAGAAGAACCCCAGGGGTCAACCACTGATATACCACAAGAGCTTTCTGACATTGAAACTCTGAGGATATTGAGAAGGAAAGAACAACTAGCTGAGGCAGATGAAGACAAAGCTACCATCTCTCAGCTGCTGAAGAAGAATAAAAATAGTCACAAGTCCAAGAGGCCAACTGTCTCCTCGATCGTAGAGTCTCTACCGATCGTAGAGACCAGACTGGACGCCTCTCCCAAAGAGGTTGCTGCAAACGATACTCTGACTGATCAACAGTTTAGAGCTGAAGCTGAAGGAAGTGTTGAGGCTGTGGCTCAACCTAAAAAGTCAAGAAGAAAACTTGTCAAGAAATACATTTTTGTCAATGAAAAGGCCTTAAAGGAGGAAGATAAAAGGATAGTTGCAGAAAAGAGGCTATCCGAAGCAAATCAAAAGAACATAGCTCAAATTGAGGGGGAACTACCTGAAATTCTCACTCTAGAGAATGTTTCAGCTGAGGGGGAGCTGCTTGAAATGCAGATGGATGATCATGTTGAGGGGGAGCCTCATGATATCCTTATGGGAGAAGAGGCTGCTCCTGAAGAAAATGTGAATGCACTAGAGCAAGAGAGTCACAAGGAGGTGATTGATATAGTGGAATCCTCGAAAGAAGACAGAGAAGAAGATGAAGATGATGAGATCGAAATCATAGTTGTGGGCTGTGATGGGTATAGGAGAGCCAACTACAATCAGTTGTTCTCCTATCTACCCATGATGCCGTTCCATAGAGCTCAAATTCTCAATAGCTGAGATCACATGTTCTGGAGCTTCAAAGCATATTCAGCAATCTTAGTACTACCTCATGGATTTCTAGGCAACTTTAACTTTGCCAAACAACTAATCATAAATGGCCCTTCTCCAAAGAATGAGCACGAGGTACTATCTATCCCTATCCTTTTTAGGTTTAATCACTGTCCACCATCATTTTTCAGTCAATTTTATGAATTCCCAAGCTGGTTGGAAGTGATCCTAAACCCACTAAATTAATTCCCAATTGCAGAATCTCAAAATTATGTAGCTGATGAACCAAATATGCCCAACTTCATTTTAATCCCATCTCCTATCATCTCTACGATTACTGACTCAAGCCTAATTGTAGAGTCACACGCCCAAATCGTAGAGCCACCTACTCAAGAAGCCCAAACACAAGCCCCTCCATCAGATATTCCATCCTCATCCTCAAATAAATGTTTTAACCTTGATCTTGCTCTTTACACCCTACAAGATCAATTCAAAAGAGCCCCTCCTCTAAACAATTCGCAACTCCTTGAACTCATATCAGATCTTCCAACCAAAGCTGAACTGTCTGAAGCATCCCAAAAAGTGACTAAGGACATACAGGAACTTGAAGTTCACTCAGACCTTGTTCAACTGAGGCTGACTCATCTCATTGATGCTGCCAACTCCCTCCCAAGCACCCTAAGCTCTGAGCTCACAAAGAAGCTTCGAGAGATCATAAAGGAGATCATTCAGAGCATAAATGAACGGGATCAAATTCATTTTCAAGCTGCTAAAAGACACATGGATGTTGTTTTGATCCTACAGACTACTCAGGAGTCCCAGAACACTCTTATGATGGAAAGTCTCACGAATTTATGAACTGCAGTGAAAGAATTTTAAGAATTCTCCATGGGCCAAATGAAGCAGACTGACAATGTCCTAGACATCCTCCAATGAAGGGAAGCTCGATTTGATGCTCTCATTAAAGAGAATCGTGAAGACATTGCTCAATCCCAAAGTCAGCTCAACGAGCTTGTTCAAGGAATGACTCGCTTATCTGAAGACATTCGAGCCTTTGATGCTGACATAAAGGGGGAGAATAAAGGGAAATGAGATCAAGGTAAGGGCAGAGGTAGAGGCACTTTCTCAGCTCAAACATCAAGGAGTCCTACAAGGCATTCTCACCATCAGACTCCACGATCTGGTCATCACACTCAATAATTTGTTCAGCAGTCAATTATCATGGCTTAACCATTAAGGAGTCAAAGGCCTTCTCCCAGCTCACACGAGGTGACCACCACAGGCCTAAGAATGCCAATTAGAGATCCTGCGTTCATGAATAGGCACGATCATAATGAAAGACTAAGTCAAAGCGAGCTGGAAGAAATAGCACGGAGAGACGAAGCTAACATGAGAAGAAGAGCTGAGGAATATGCAAATCCTCTGAGAAGCAAAAGGCAAAAGAAATAGAGATAAGTTGAAACTCAATTCTTATTAATGTAACTAAGCTTAAATGTAATATCTACCTTCAAACATTAATAAATTCATGCTCATTCTCTAGAAATTTCAGATGCTGACTGAAATATTAAGTCATATTTACTTTGTTGCAACTGCATATATAATTTGATAATCATGACAACAAATCTCCTTGGTTATGTCAACATCAAATAGGGGGAGATTGTTGGAAGAGTGCATATTTTGATTTGATGTTTAAAGTAAATGTTCATGATTATATGTGAAGTCCTTCAAGGAATATATGTTAGTAGTGATAGATCAAAATTGTTAGGTTGATCTAAGCTTTTAATGTTTATCATTCTGTAAATGAATGTATAGATAAAGAGATCAAAGATGTTAGGTTGATCTATGTCTTGAAATGTAATAGATAGGCTTCAACAAAATTGTAGTCTATTGAGCTGATCAAGAGTTTGTAGAAGCCAAGGCATAATCGTAGAGCATCAAGGATCGTAGTATGACTTCCTTGAAGGGCCTCTCCAGAGATCGTAGAGTGGTCCAGACGTTTGCCGAAGCCAACTCAGAGATCGTAGTGTGCTCTCGAAAACGTCGAGTCTGCGAGACAAGCAAGTGAAATTTGTAGTGTGCCAGTCCTTAAGAGAAATCGTAGTGTTCTCGTTTGCTAGCATCAAGCACCAAGGTGGCAAGACTCCACGATCTAAATCGTAGAGTATCATTTGCCTATGTTAGAAGCATCGAACCTTACACGTTTGTTTAAAGATAAATTCCAACAAATGTGGAAAAAGTTATAAACGTTGAAGTCTTCGCCAGTTCCAATGACACAGAAGATATCCTTAGTATACAACAAAGAAACGTATTGAAGAAGCTAAGGAAAGGACCACGGGTCATAAGAAAACACCTTTTCAGGTGTTAGGTTAGAAAGCTTTCTGCTATGTCAGTGGGCCAGAATGTAATTCAGATGATTTGTAGAAAAATCTCCATCAAAGTTCACAAACGTTAAATGCATTAAATGCCTCAACGGATAGATTTCAAGGATCACATATATGCAAAACATCTGTAGATGATTCAAAGAGTGCAAGCATTGAACAAAAATGAAAAAGAACACTCAACTCTACGATTTGAGAAAAAGAAAGCTTGCTCAGCTACTCAGTTCTTTCGAACAAGAGCTTAACGACAACTGAGTAGCCCCAATCAAGAACTCAACAACTGCCAAACAAGTGAAGTAAGAAGTTCCAAGTCAGAAGGACTTCAAGAGTTCTAAAGTGAACTATGAAGAACCAAGTCTACTGGACTTGAAGAGTTCAAGAGTGAACTAAGAAGTTCCTAGACTGCTGGTCTAGAAGGAATATGTGAGATTCAGAAAGTGTAAAAGACATCCTTAGTGGATTTCCTACACGAGGAGTAGAAGAGTGGACTAGGAGCTTTAAGTGCTCTGAACCACTTAAAACTGCTGTGTCTATTGCATTCTTGCTATAACTGTTATAACTGCCTCACTCTCATTAACCCACTATATCTAAAAAGGGAGATCAAACAAATCTTAATTCCTCTGTGTTTGAATCATTATCAAAACTAACAAAGTAAAATGAAAAAGAATTTTAAATATCTATTCAACCCCCCCTCCCTTCTGTTAGAGTTTATGCCCTAGAGGCCAATTATTTGATATAATTGCTTAACGTTTTGATATTATATTTGTTTAAATAAATATATGATTTTATTATGGTTTTATTTACTGCGTAATATAATTGTTAACATAATAAAATTTCTTAGAATAAAGATACAAATTATATAGTTTCAAGTATGTGACTTGAACATGAGATTATATATTACCATTAGTTTCAGTGTTCTTAAATGTCCTTTGATGAGTATCATTGTTGATGGGACAACAATGATGCATTGAGACTAGTATGTGGATCGATTTGATGACCAAATCTCATTGGTCATAAATATATGTGATATTAAGTCAATGCATAGGTACATTTTAGAGAACGATGTCTTTCGGACAGACCCACCATGAGAATTCTATATGGAGCATTATGCGAAGTCATTCATTAGCAATTCTCATAGTGACAATGATGTAATGGTCCTCCGACACAGAAATCGCTATATTACTACACGAGAATTTATGTACTTTGATATCATCAAATGTCACCTTTAATAGGTGGACTATAAAGGTGATTATTGGGTTCATCATTAATCGTGTGAGAAATATGAGTGATCTAGATGGAATTTAACCATCCTATATATTATGGGTGATATCCATAGGCCTCTTGATTGAGTAGGACTATGAAATGCATGGCCATGCTCAAATTGTGATTTGTTTCATATAGTCTACTCATTGATCAAGAAAACTTCGATTAAATTATGAAGAGTATGACACATTCCATGACTCGAGTTTAATCTAGGATATTAAGGTTAAAAGGATTAAATTACATTGAAACATTGGTCATGAAAAGGTTGCATCGAATCATCGATCTTATTATTACTTGGTAGCGGTGATGCATTACTAGATGCCAGCTCAACATTTATAATTTTATAATATGATTTTAAAATTATTGCCAACGTAATAATAACCTATAAGTCACACACATAGAACGTTATTTAAAGGGAATTAATTTAAATTTTAAGGATTTAAATATATTAATATGATTAATAGTATTTAAATCATGAATTTAAATTAAAAGGATAATTTGTATATATGTATATTAATTAAGTAAGACTTAATTAAGAGATATATATATATATATAAATTCGGATTTTATGAAATTAGGTTTTGATTTGACTAATTCCTTTTAACTACTATATATATGATATATAGCAGCTACTTAGGGTAATATATCATAATTGAAAAACCCTAGCCGCTCTTAGAGAGAGACTAGAGAGAAAACAGTTTCAGAAAATCCATTCTTTTTGGTGGCTAGTACCGCAAGTCCTTCTTATTGCAGAATCGTTCGACGGTTCGTGTGGATACCGTAGAGCGCAATCTCGGTTTGTATTCGTTGGACATTCGAGAGTGCGATCGGTTTGATTCTCATTTTCATATCCGGTATAATCTCTAAACCTCTGAATTAATTGATTTTTCGCATGGATCCTGTTTTTAGGGTTTGAAATTGCTTTAAAATTTTAATTTCATTTGTGCGTTTAAATCTTGAAAGCCCAACGGTGGTATCGAGCTACTTGCGAAAAAGATTAATTGATTCGTGTTTTATTTTATATCGGTAAACATGCATCATCATATATATATCATATATATATCGAATACAATTAAAACCGTAATCAATTAATCTTTCTACTATGAAAAGATTAATTGATTACGTGTTTTAATTGTATTCCATATATATGATATATGATGATGCATGTTTCTGGAGATATAAAATTGAATATATGATATTCCGTTGTATGTGTATTACGGTAATATATATGATAATACCGTTAATCGTATCTTTAATCGGTGGAATAACAATATAACTATTCTAATCGGATTAGAAGCATGAAGAATCGTTTTAATATGATTAATCAAAGCGAAAATATATGATAAATTACAGGTTGTCTTGTTATTACGTTTTAATATGATTAAATCGAACCGAAAATATATGATAAATTAAGGTGTAGCGCATACGATGGTAGTGTCCCCATATTTTATATATAGTTTTCTTTAATTATATATAAATTGTTATGTGCTTATTGTGATATGCATGGTGCCTGATTATGGCCTTTTTGACCCGTAGGTTAGTGGTTTTTGGTTTTGAAATACGGCTTGCATGTCGTGCCTTTTCTATAAATTCTAATGTAATATTCTCTTCTCATCTAAATCCCCTCGAATGTAACTCAAGTTTCTTTATGTCATGTAATAATCAGAATTGATGAAGATGTCAGATGGAGAACACAATGGAAAGATGATGATGGAGAGGAGGCGTGCTTTGAAGAAGATCCAAGGAAGCTATTTATTTTAAGATCTTTTACCACCTTAGATTGACCTTCAATCTTTCATTAGCTTGAAAAGATTGACGATGGATTGGGCCATAAGCGTGACACATTTAATTTTGCACTTTATTTATACTTGTATGCGATATGATATGATTAATAATGTGCATGCTTAATAAGATTAAAATTGGTGAGATCTAAATTAATAAAATCCTCATTAAATTATTAAGTCTAAATTAGATGCCTTCGATGAATAACACTCATCAAGACCTTGATCGATAGATGTAGGTTTGCCAAAGCAAAGTACCCTATTTATCTAGGTAAGATGCGATAGGATAATTGTGATATCCAAACTATTAAAATCATTGGGCCCACTTAACTAAGTTATCTCAATAGGATTGTGGACTTAGAGGCATAGAGTTTGGTTGGTACCATTAGATAGACTAGAAACAAATGTTGTTTACCAAAGTATCCAGGAGTTATATATGATATGATATAATTGACAAAGGGTTGTCTACCTAAATAATTATGTTTTGAGAGAATAGCCAAAGCTAACTTAAGGCATAATGAAATATGGATCTTGGCTCACTAGAAAGATTTAATAGAAAATGCTTTCCGAATTAATGGTGAGGGCTATTAATTTGAATAAAATAGTGGGAGATATATTTTGAATGAACTATTATCAATTATATAATATCAACTCTGTAATTTGACTTATTATTGTTGCACATATAAATTGTAGATATCAAATGGCAAACAACAACAACACAAATAGTCTTTCATTACAATCAGTCCTTGAAAAGGACAAGCTAAGTGGAATTAATTTCCTTGACTGGCATAGGAACTTGAGGATTGTCCTCAAACAAGAGCGTAAGCTATATGTCCTTGATGGGCCCATTCCTGCGGCACCACCGTCATCGCACCACGTCACGAACCACAATGCTTACAAGAAGCATCAAGATGATGCTCTGGATGTGAGTTGTGTCATGCTAGCAACCATGAGCGATGAGCTTGAAGCAACATTAGTTGATGGATGCTTATGAGATGATCGAGCATCTCAAGAAATTGTTCAAGGGCATACTCGGCAGGAGAGGTATGATACAAAAGCAAGGCCTTGTATCAACGCAAAATGGGTGAACGTGATCCAGGTTGGTCCACATGTCTTTGAAAATGATTGGGTATATTGAGTACCTTGATAGGTTGGGTTTTCCAATCACTCAGGAAGCCCAAATGACCTTGTTTTGCAATCTTTGAGCAATGACTACTCTCAATTTGTTATGAACTATCTTATGAATGAAATTGAAAACCCTCTTCTTGAGTTGTTGAGCATGTTAAGAACCTGAGAACAACATGAAAAAGGCGGGACCCGCTCCCATAATGATGGTGCAAAAGGGAATGCTAAGGGAAATGGAAAGGTAAGAAGAAGATAGGATCTAAATCTTTTGCCAAACCCAATTCCAAAACCAAACAGAGCTTTAAAACCTAAAGGTGGGGTGGCTAAAGAAGGTGAATGTCATACATGGAAAACACGGACCTTTGGAAAAGGAACCGCTCATGCTTATCTGGAAGAAGTGAAGAAAAGAAAAGGAAATCGACTTGATTCGGTATATATGTTATAGAAGTCAACTTGTCTACTTCTACATCATGGGTATTGGATCTTTGGATGTGGTTCTCACATTTGTGTTAATGTCTTGAGGGGACTCAAAGGAGTAGAACTTTAAGCGAAAGGAGAGGTTGACCTACGAGTTGGAAATAGAGCAAAAGTTCTTTGCCGGTAGTAGGAACTTATCATTTATCTTTGTCCACCGGGCTAGTTTTAGAATTAGAAGATTGTTATTTTGTGCTCTTTATAAGCAAAAACATTATTTCTATTTCTTGTTTGGACAAGAAAGGTTTTTCATTTATAATAAAGAACAATCGTTGTTTGTTTTACTTAAATGATATTTGTTATGGTGTTGCACAATTGTTTAACGGTCTCTATATTCTTGATTTAGAAATGCCTATCTATAACATAAATACAAAAGCGATTTAAATCAAATGATTCAAATCAAGCGTATCTCTGCACTATCGTTTAGGCCATATAAATGAAAACGCATATCCAAACTCCATAAAGATGGGTTCTTGGATTCATTTGATTTTGAATCATATGAGAAATGCGAGTCTTGTTTATTAGGCAAGATGACTAAAGCCCCTTTCATTTGGACACACGATTGAGCGGGCTAGCGATGTATTATTGGGACTTATACATAGTGATGTATGTGGACCCATGAGTTAGTTAGCAAGAGGTAGGTTTTATTACTTCATTACATTTCTTGATGACTTTAGTAGATATGGATATGTGTATCTTATGAGACACAAATCAATCCTTTGAAAAGTTCAAGGAATTCAAGAATGAAGTTCAAAACCAATTTGGCAAAAGCATAAAAGCCCTTGATCCGATCGAGGAGGTGAATACTTAAGCCAAGACTTTGATGACCTTCTAAAGGAGTGTGGTATTATATCATAGCTCAATCCACTTGGAACACCGCAATGGAATGGTGTATCGAGAGGAGGAATCGAACCTTGTTGGACATGAATACGATCAATGATGAGTCATGCGAGATCTTCCAATAAGCTTACGGGGTCATGCCCTAGAGGCAATTGCATTCACACTTAACTGTGTGTTCCTACAAACACGGTTGAAGAAGACACCATATGAAATGTGGATTTGAAAGCGTCCTAGTATATGTCGTTCATGAAGATTTGGGGTTGCGAGGCGTTAAGTAAAAGCGTCTGAATTACGACAAGCTCGGACCCAAATCGACAAATGTAATTTTGTGGGATACCCAAAGGAAACAAAAGGGTATTATTTCTACAAACCTTACGAGAACAAAGTGGTTGTTGCTCAACTGGTATTTTTTCTAGAAAGAGAATTTGTCTCTAAAGGAAGCAGTGGGAGGAAAGTAGAACTCGAAGAAATTCGAGAACCACAAAATATCATTGAACTGAGTTGGAACATGGCGGGAACCACAAGAAATTGTGGAAAGTGAACTGCTCAAATTACACAAGTCATTAAATGAGATCTGGTAGGACACGCCAAGAGCCTAAGAGATATTATGGATATCTTGTGACTCAAAAATGATGTGATGCTCATAGATCAAGATGAGCACCGCTTCCTACCAAGAAGCTATGAATTGACGGATTAGAGAAATGGCTTAAAAGCCATGAAATGCGAGATGGACTCCATGTATACTAACCAAGTATGGACTCACGGTTGATCCACCAAGGGTAAAACCAATCGGGTGCAAGTGGGTTTTCAAGAAGAAAACCGATATGGATGGTAATGTACAAACCTATAAAAAGGCCGATTTGGTAGCAAAAGGTTTCAAACAAATTCAAGGTGTTGACTATGATGAAACCTTCTCTCCGGTGGCAATGGTTAAATCCATCGAGGATCTTACTTGCTTATTACGACTTTTTATGATTCTGAAATCTGGCGGATGGATGTCAAAACTGTTTTCCTTAGCGGAAATCTCCTTAAGGATGTGTATATGACACAACTTTGAGGGTTTTGTCACTCCAAAGGATCTTTGAAAGGTATGTAGTACGGCGATCCATTTATGGATTGAAGCAAGCCTCTCGGAGTTGGAATCTTGATTTGATGAAGCGATCGAAAGAATTTGGCTTTATTAAAAATGAAGATGAACCTTGTGTATATAAGAAGGTTAGTGGGAGTCACATTGTATTCCTAGTATTATATGTTGATGACATATTAATTATTGGGAATGACATTCCTTCCTTACAAGCTGTAAAAACATGGTTAGGAAAATGTTTCTCCATGAAAGATTTGGGCGATCTTTTACACATTTTAGGTATCAAGATCTATAAAGATAGATCAAGAAAATGCTCGGCTTAAATCAAAGTACATATATTGATAAAGTGTTGAAACGGTTCGACATGCAAGAAGCGAAAAGAGGAAACTTACCCGTGACTCATGGTGTAAAGATCTCTAAGGCCCAATGTCCTAAATCACAAGATGATAAGGAGGCGTATGAAAAGATCCCTTATGCTTGACAATTGGATCTATCATGTATGCAATGATATGTACTCGTCCGGGATGTCTCGTATGCTTTGAGCATGACGAAAGCGGATACCCGATCGAATCCAGTGAAGGTCATTTGGATAGCGATCAAGAATATCCTCAAGTACACGAAAAGGACTAAGGATTCATTCTTGGTATATGGAGGTGAAGACGAACTAGCGATAAGGGCTACTGGATGCTAGTTTCGGACCGACAATGATGACTATAAGTCTCGATCGGGGTTTTGTGTTTTGCCTTAATGGTGGTCTTGTTAATGGAAAAGTTCAAGCAAGAGGCGATGGGCGATTCTACAACGGTAGGTGAGTATATTCTTTCGCTTCTAGTGCGACGAGGAGGTCAGTATGGATTAAAAAAGTTCATCAACGAACTTGGTGTTTTTCAACCATTGTTGATCCGGGTTTGCTCTATCTTTGTGATAATAATGGAGCCATTGCACGAGCTAAGGAACCCGGATCTCACCAACAATCCAAGCATATACTAAAAATGTACCATCTCATCCGTGAAATCATTGATAGAGGAGATGTACATATAGGAAGAAGTGCAACGAGATGATAATGTTGCGAGATCCACTAACCAAGGCTTTGTCGCGGCAGAAGCACACGGTCACACTAGTTCCATGGGTATTAGATACATGAGTGATTGGCTCTAGTGCAAGTGGGAGACTGTTAGAGTTTATGCCCTAGAGGCCAATTATTTGATATAATTGCTTAACGTTTTGATATTATATTTGTTTGAATAAATATATGATTTTATTATGGTTTTATTTACTGCGTAATATAATTGTTAACATAATAAAATTTCTTAGAATAATGATACAAATTATATAGTTTCAAGTATGTGACTTGAACATGAGATTATATATTACCATTAGTTTCAGTGTTCTTAAATGTCCCTAGTCGAGTATCATTGTTGATGGGACAACAATGATGCATTGAGACTAATATATGGATGATTTGATGACCAAATCTCATTGGTCATAAATATATGTGATATTAAGTCAATGCATAGGTACATTTTAGAGAACGATGTACTGGACAGACCCACCATGAGAATTCTATATGGAGCATTATGCGAAGTGTCTTTAGCAATTCTCATAGTGACAATGATGTAATGGTCCTCCGACCTGAAATCGCTATATTACTACACGAGAATTTATGTACTTTGATATCATCAAATGTCACCTTTAATAGGGTGGACTATAAAGGTGATTATTGGGTTCATCATTAATCGTGTGAGAAATATGAGCGATCTAGATGGAATTTAACCATCCTATATATTATGGGTGATATCTATAGGCCTCTTGATTGAGTAGGACTATGAAATGCATGGCCATGCTCAAATAGTGATTTGTTTTATATAGTCTACTCATTGATCAAGAAAACTCAGATTAAATTATGAAGAGTATGACACATTCCATGACTTGAGTTTAATCTAGGATATTAAGGTTAAAAGGATTAAATTACATTGAAACATTGGTCACGAAAAGGTTGCATCGAATCATCGATCTTATTATTACTTGGGTAGCAGTGATGCATTACTAGATGCTTTTCACTTTGTTTATAATTTTATAATATGATTTTAAAATTATTGCCAACGTAATAATAACCTATAAGTCACACACATAAAACGTTATTTAAAGGGAATTAATTTAAATTTTACTGGTTTAAATATATTAATATGATTAATAGTATTTAAATCACGAATTTAAATTAAAAGGATAATTGTATATATGTATATTAATTAAGTAAGACTTAATTAAGATATATATATATATATATATATATAAATTGGGATTTTATATGAAATTAGGTTTTGATTTGATTAATTCCTTTTAACTACTATATATATGTTATATAGCGACTACTTAAGGTAATATATCATAATTGAAAAACCTAGCGACTCTTAGAGAGAGACTAGAGAGAAAACAGTTTGAGAAAATCCATTCCTTTTGGTGGCTAATCTGCAAGTCCTTCTTATTGCGAGAATCGTTAAGCCGGTTAGAAGTGCGGCGTTAAATGTGAATACTAGTAGAGGCGCAATCGGTTTGTATTATGCGTTGGACATTCGAGGCGATCGGTTTGATTCTCGTTTTCATATCTGGTATAATCTCTAAACCTCTGAATTAATTGATTTTTCGCATAGATCCTGTTTTAGGGTTTCGAAAATTGCTTTAAAATTTTAATTTCCGCTGTGCGTTTCTGTGCCGAAGCCCAACACCTTCTAGATAATTATTGTGCCTCCAGGAACTAACAGAGAGTTTTTACATGAATATTCTGTCATAGACAATATCCAAACTCAAATGGAGTCCTCATTGCATTTATTATCACACTATTTTATAGAATAGTGAGGACTAATATAGCCACCATCCTGGACCATCACTCCATTCCCCGACTCATCCCAACTATATTTTCATTTCCTGAAGACAAAAATGAAAGCAAAGGGTGAGATCAACTAGCGTAGTAAAGAATATTATGTCTAAGATACTGTAGAATAAATTATCGTTAGCCTTCAATAGTGTTAAACTGATAGAATACAATAGATAACAAGTTTAACTACAGCGGGACAAACAATCTATTAGAAGAGTCAAGTAATGCGTGATATCTAATATCTTCTATGATTTAAAAGTTTATCATCAATTTTATTATTGAGACTCAGATTAATAAATAATACACATCACTGAATTATTCATGCACTACGGGTCAAGGATATTCGTTTTATCACCAATGGTCATGATCATGCCAAACAACAATTCATTTTTGCACCCTTAGTCAAATGGGTCGCCAAATACATGGTATAGAATACAACTACAAACTTCTTTTATACAATACGACAAAAGCGTAGTTGAGAGTTTTAACACGGATATTATCTTCTAGACAATATCCACACTCAATGGAGTCCTCATTACAATTATTATCACAGTATTTCATAGAATAGTGAGAACTATTATAGTCACTTATCCTAGACCATAACTCTATTCCCCGAATCGTCCCAGCTATATTCTTAATTCCTGAACAGAATAGTGAAAGAAAAGGGTGAGCTCAACTAGCCCAATAAGAAATATTATGACTAAGACAATGAAGAATAAATTATCCTTAGCCTTCAATAGTATAACAACTGATAGAATACAATAGACAACAAGTTTTAGATCAACAACTGTAGCGGAATAAGCAATCCATTAGAAGAGTTAAGCAGAGCATGATATCTACTATCTTCTATGATTTAAAAGTTTATCATCAATTTTATCGTCAAGACTCAGCTTAATAAATAATCCACATCACTGAATTATCCATGCACTACGGGCCAAGGATATTCGTGTTTTCACCAATGGTCATGATTATGCCAAACAAAAATTCATCTTTACAACCTTAGCCGAAGAGAACACATGGTTATGATCATACCAACATCTGTCCATCAATGCACTACGGGCCAATGAGGACTTTTACCACATCATTTGTAACATTATGGGTCATGATTATACCGAATAATTCCTGGTCATAATCTTACCAATCACCAATCCATCTATACACTACGACCAAAGATGACTTTCATCACAATATAAGCATGAGGATGATGACAATGATATAAGAATTTAATTAAATAAAAGCAAGGATAACTTTTAAAGATATATAATTTAATTTATCCAAAATTCAATAATATCCAAATTCTCAACATGATACTACTTTGTGGAGTAAAATTCAAGAATAATATTGTATCAAAAATGATTTGGACCAAAATGAAATCAATTTTTGTCATGAATAGTACTCCAGGTGAATAGTACCTGAGTGAATAGTACCCCGTGGATAGTACTTCAAGAATAATACTTCATGAATAGTACTTTATGAATATTACTTCATGAATAGTACTTCATAAATAGTACTTTTTGAATAGTACCCAGTGAATAGTACTTCATTAATAGTACCGTATTTATGAATAGTGCCGATGAATAGTACCATACATATAAATAGTATTGTATAAATGAATAGTACCCGTGAATAGTACTCCGGCATAAAAAGCTTAAAATTTAACAAGAATGTTTAGAAAAATATCCTTGTGAAACGATACTAGATGACGCGCAAATTTGAAAGATATTCTACTAATTTCATGGAGTATAGAAGTAATACTTTAACAAAATGAGTGTAGATTTAGGAATACGAAACAAAATAATATTACTTACATACTAAAGAGTATGGAAGAAAATATTATTTCATACGAATATTGAATGAAGATAATATTCCTTGCGAATATGAACGAAATAAAATTCTTTATGAATACAAAAAAATAATATCGTAAGCAAATATGAAATAAATAATACCCCTTTACCTTAGTAGAAGGCTGGATACTACAATAGTGAAGTAGCAGAATACTCTTCTTCTTTCTCTTTATAGCTTCTCTCTCTATAATTGCTCTTGTGAGTCTTAGTGAATTGGTGAGAATGAAAGAAGAACAAGCTTCTATTTATAGAAAAACATAGTTTTGATATTTTCACGATTAGGGGCTTGAATTATTACAGTATACTACCTTCATCTATACCTCCATTTTTAATTTAGTCCTTCAAGTATTATCAATCTTGCACCACCTCCCCTAATAGTACATGCATGTGAATCAATAGTTTCATACATGTGAACCAACAGTAATTTGCATGTGAACTAATAGCAATTAATTGCTCATTTATCTGATTAATTGCCCGTTTGGTCAATTTAACATCCAGAAATCTATTATTATCGAAATAAATGTCGATTTCCACTAACACTAATAATCCCAACACAATGGAAATATTTTTTATCAAAAATTTTATTTTTAATCAACACAAACTTATTCATCATTAATATTATAACTCACAATATTTAACAACCAGATTATTCCCAGAAAAAAGTGGGCTTTCCGATAAGGATTTCTCTCTATTGGCGCGCAATTAGGTGATCAAACCCTTTTCCTCGATAGAACTTTCTAGACATCGTCAATAATGTAAATAATAATATGAATAACTTTGTCATCTCAATTATTGATTTAATATTAAAAAATATTATGCAGATGATACTATGACAATAATTGAATCAATAATATGAGAGATATTATGCAGAAATTACTATAGCAATAATTGATTATAACTGAGTGACTTCTCACGTAAGCATCAATAATCAATACCGTGTCTCTTACTATCTGACCACACGTATTCTTGTTTCTTTTACCAAGGGTATTTCAATAGTTTAATGGTAAAACTTTTGTCGTTATTTTTATAAAAAGATATTTTTGTCGTTTTCTAACTCCGACAATAATTCCGTTATGGGGTCCACCAATGATTGTGTCATCGTACAAATATTCCCTGATAAAATGAATATTCACTAATCGAGTATTTTATGACAACTTACATACTTTGCAAAATTTATAAATATTAGCCACAACTATAACATTATATCAAATCCACACCTTAATATTAAAAAAATATTTCGAGAAATTAAATCTTTATTCATAAAATTTGGGGTCTTACAACCTCCCCTTCTTATAAAATTTTGTCCTCGAAATTGACGTACGTACCTGGTATGTTGAAGAGGTGAGGATACCTCGTCAGATTCTAACTCTTGAGGTATAACCTTTGAGCGTAAAATATGATCCTTCGTATCCAAGATTTTAACAGATATCTCCTCATACGTTAAATCTTCTGATATCTCGTCTAGTTATAATTCAATAATGTGGTTCGGGTCGGCCATATATTTACGTAACATCGATACGTGAAAAAAGTTATGAACACGCGACATATTTAGCAATAAAGCGAGTCTATAGGCTACAGTTCCTACTCGATCGAGGATTTCAAATAGACCAATAAAATCAAGGGTTGAGATTTCCTCTTTTCGTCGATTCTTGCTTCTAAAATAATGCTTTCTTGCACGTCTTCTTCTTCATATTCATCTGTTCTGGGTGTGTAGCTTAAGCGGCTTTAACTTTATTAATTAACATCGATTCTACTCATATATTTGACATCATCATGTGGGTCTCTAGAGTCTTTAACTCTATTTTTATTATTTGTACGTCATACAAAATGGGTTTTTGTGTTAACAACTTCACACTCATAAACACATACGATCTTCTACTCAACGTGTTAGCTACCACGTTCGTTTTTTCCACGATAGTATTGAATAGTATTATCGTAATCTTTCAACAGCTCGAGCCAACGTCTTTAGCGCATGATACGTTCGTTTTAGTTGAAGAAATATTTGAGGTTTTAGAAATGGGTTTTGTACCAGGGTCAATAAAATATTCGATTTCACGCTTTAGGGGTAGGCCAAGATGTCTTCAGGAATACGTCAGGAAATTTATTAACGATAGAAATATCATTAAAAATTATGACTCTCATCCAAAACTTGGATAACACGTCACATTGATACCTATCAACTTTCCATTATTGTTCACGACGTCCCCTACGGAAAGTTTGGGTTCGGTGCATTCTGTAGTATCCCCAAATTCGGGTCCCAATCACCACGAATCTGGTATACTATTTCTATAACTATTGCAGAAGATATAAACATAAACTGTTTATATATTAAACTTTACACAATATCCCCAAGGTCGAGAACCTTCACTTAATACCTGAATTCAATATCCTATCTAACATAAAATGTTATTATCATACATTATTGTTACAATTTTAGTTGTACATATAATCCCAAGATGAACTTGTCTTTGACTTTTCCTTGTATTAGACGTATTCGCCTAATCTGTAATATTTATCATGATATAGCAAGGGTGAGCAACAAGTTTGCCCAACAAGTTTAAGTTCAATAAATTAAGGATATATCATGATTGAAAGAATTTGAATAATAGTTGGCTAACATTCAACAATATAATTGTGAACTAGCATGAACAAATTACTTTCATAGCTGAACGAACATTGAACATAAACAAATATATCTGAACCAGATGGTAAATACCTGATGAATACATGAAATATGCACAGAGTGCGATTAAACAATTCATAGACATGGCAATCAGCAATGATTAACCACAAGCATATTAGAATGAAACAACTCGAGATCGAGTTAGAGAAAACTTGCCTGATCGGTTGATTACTGCTACGCATTCTATTTAGCTTTGTCTGAAGACCTAATATTAATAATATTGATTTTCCAAGTTAGAATAATATCATCATAGTATAATACTATTATATATAATTATAAAATAACCTAAACACATTACCACATAATTCTATCAGTCTATACAACACATAAGACCTAGTATCAAGTCAAACTATTACAGTTTGAGTTAAGTTCGATACAATTTCGACATCTTGACGTCCTAGTCAGACAAATATTGAGCCTATTTTCCTTAAGACTCCACTTAAACTGGTTCACAGCTACCTTAGATAATTTTATTTTCAGTCAAAATATTTTTCAAAGGCTCATAATAATTTTGAAGTAATTATTATCATTTATCATGATTTTTCAATCATTAATAACACTTTTATATGAATTA
This sequence comes from Panax ginseng, assembly GCA_020205605.1. NCBI lineage: Eukaryota > Viridiplantae > Streptophyta > Magnoliopsida > Apiales > Araliaceae > Panax > Panax ginseng. The sequence goes on along the minus strand of CM035128.1, from coordinate 145,301,202 downwards.
AATACCACTTAATTCCATTATATATCATTAATATTTATTTAATATTATATATTAATGAAATTCTTAACATAATAATATAATATATTTATAATATCTCAAAGTATTTTAATACTTTATTATTGTTTGATTTTAAAATAATTAAAACCATTATTAAATAATTGCCATTAATATTAAATATTAATATATTTTATGACAAAATATCAAAAGTTATATTTTATAACTTAAAATATTTTTATAACACTTAAATAATTTTAAATTATTAATTCTATTTTTCCATAATTTATTTAATATATTTATTAAATAAATTAATTATCATTAATAATAAATTATTAATGAAAGTCATCACAAAATATTAAAAGTCATTAAAAATAACTTAAAATATTTTCTAACACCATAATATAATTTTAAATGATTTTTCAAGTATAAAATTATTTTTAAGTAATTTATTTAATATTATAATTAAATAAATTAAATACCATTAATATTCCAAAATATTAAATATTAATAAAATATACTCAAAATTATTAAAAACCCATTTTTAGGCTTTAAATTAATTTTTAGGAATTTATTATGAATTTTTAATATTTAAAAACTAATTTTCTCTAATTATTTAATAAAAATATTAATTTTTAGAACTTAATTGTCCCTAAAGGGCCTTATAGCGACAGAACTGTGAGACCCCAAATTTTATGAATAAAAATTTAAATTTCTCGAAATATTTTTTTCAAAATTATGGTGTGGATTTGAGATAATGTTATAGCTGTGGGTAATATTTATAAATTTTGAAAAGTATGCAAGTTGTTGTATAATATTCGTTTGGTGGGAAAATATTCTTTTGTTTGGGAATATCCGTACAACCAAGACAATCATTAGTGGACCCCTGGCGGAATTATTGTCGGATTGAGAAAATGACAAAAATATTTTTATGAAAATAACTATTAAGTTTTACCGATTAAAAGCTGTTGAACTACTCGGTAGTAAAAGTACAATGATGTCTGGCGTGGTTTGTATAGTAGCACACGGTATTGATTATTGATGCTTACGTGAGATGTCACTCGGTTTTGTTTAATTATTACTACAATAATTGTTGCATAGTATCTCACGTTATTTGATTCAATTATTGTCGATATTTTATATATTATTAAATCAATAATTGAGACGACCACGATTATTAATATTATTATTTGCAATATTAACGATGTACAGAAGTTACATCGAGGAGAGGTTTGGTCACCTAATTATGCTTGCGATAGGGAGAAATCCTTATTGGAAATCCCCCCCTCTTTAAATTAGGAGCGACACAGTCGATTAATATTGTGAATTATAATAATGATGATAAATGTTGTTAAATATATTGAGGTATCTTTTTATGAAGTCACGGAAGTTTATATATATATATTATAAATATTTTTTATTAGTATTATTAATGTAATAAAAGCAGAAAAGTTTTTATATAAAACATAATACTTTTATAAAGTTATTTGTTTTATTAGACAATAAATTAGAATATATTATATTTTATTATGTATAGTGTTTGCATAGTGCTTTGCATAGTGTTTTTGCATAGTAAAATCTTTTTATATAAAATGAATACTTTTATAAAGTTAATTGTTTTATTAGATTTTAAATAAAATATAGATATATATATATATATTATATTTTATTGCATAGTATCCTTTCTATTTTCCTATAAATAGGATGCTTAGTTAAATTGAAATCACACGAGAAATTAGAGAATTCTCTTACATAATCTTGAGCATATTTCTTTAGAGTTTTAAGAAGCTTTGAGCGTGGTGCAAGTTTTCTTCAAGTATATCCCATACTACCCGTTGAGTACTCTTCTTTATAAGGTAAGGGATATTATTTGTTGTACTCGTAATGGGTATTATTTCTTCGTATTCATAAAGAGAACTTACATTATTTCATTCCTTATTATTACATTGGAATAACTTTTGTATATCTGCAATCGCATACATGGTGAAATTCTCTTTATTATTCCATTCTTTATTATTATGTTGGAATAACTTTGTCTATCTGATAGCACCACATACATGGTGAAATTCTTCTATTATTCCATTCTTTATTATTCGCCGGAATATCACATGCATGCATTTTCGCATGACTTTGGTTCCATTATTTATTATTACTGCCGAATATCCTCATACGTGCATTTACGCATGACTGGTTCCATTCTTTATTGTTACGTTGAGAATAACTTTTATGCAATGCGGCCTATCGCATACGTGGTGAATTCTTCATTATTCCATTCTTTATTATTCTGTTGGAATAACTTTTGTATATGTGATTACCACATGCATGGTGAATGATCCTTTGTATTTCATTCCTTATTAAATTGTGGAAATGATCTGTTTATCTCGTGGATTCTGCGTGGCGGTGTGAAAATTCATTTGCGGTTTAAGTAATTTTTTGACCCTCAAAAATTGCGGAAAGTCATAATATAAGCATTAGGCTGTTGATTATGATGAAAGTCATAATAAAAGCATTGGACTGATGAAAATCATGGGTATATGTAGTATTAGTAAGTGTTATGATGTGTTATGTTGGTTATTATGTGAAAACATGAAAGTTTCTTAGAAATCACAAATAGTTGAAAATCAGATTTTTGGTGAAAATGGAACATGAAATTCAATTGACCATATCTCCTATTATATTTCAAATTTTTGAGTGTGGTCAAGTTTTAGAGTTAGATCTATGAGTTTACTAACTTATCCAAGTGGAATCACCGGAAAAGGTGTTGTAGATTTTAAAGTGGTGATTTGATTTTAGCAAAGGAGTTAAAAAGCGCAAAAGTACCAAAAACTCGCCCATAAATTTAAAAAGGAATTTTTGACCACTTAATTTGTGAGAAAAATTCCGACCTTTTGGGACATGGAAATATATGGTATAAAGTACCTCCTGTCCAAAAATGAGCACATCATTCCGACTTAAAATGAGCAAGTTATGACCATTTCAATATTTAGGTTTTTTTGACAAAAAATGCTATAACCGGAGTTCTATAACTCTGATTACCATGAAATTTAAACTGGAAGCTCACGTTAACATGTGTAAGATCCTACCAAGATTTGGGAAATTCTGGAGTTAAACTTGAGGTATCTAATTTCTTAAGGAATTAATTAGAAATTAATTTTTGAAAAATACTTAAGAGAGTTGAAAAATTATAAAAAAATACTTGTTGTGTATGAAATATATGTATATATGTTTGGACAAAGGATAGAAAAATAATAAGTTGATTTGGTAATTTTTCATGAAAATGGTTTAGTTTCAAACATATGAGTTAAATATGTTATGTGAAGTTAAAGAATTGGTAAATAGGATTTTAGGGCTTGAAAATTCTATATAAGGTGCAGATTTTTTATGAGTGATTTGATCATTGGTGATGAAATCTTATGAGTATGGCATTTTTGAATGATTAAATGTATTATTTGGTAAAGTGTAAATAATTAAATTAAATTATTTATAAGTTTAAGAAGTGATTAAAATATTATAATAATATTAACAATATTAGATTATGAGTTATTTAAGTGATGGATAAAATTTGGATAAATTTAAAGTCTTTAATATTTATCCTTGTTTTCGTTTGATTAATGCTTATATTATTGTCATTATCCTCGTGCTTATATTGTGATAAAAGTCATCTTTGGCTTACGTGCAGAGATGGACTTGGTATGATTATGACCGAGGATTATTCGGTATAATTATGACCGTAATGTAACGAATGATGTGGTAAAAATCCTCATTGGCACCATAGTTCATTGGTGGGCGATTGTTGGTATGATTATGACCGAGGATTATTCGGTATAATCATGACCATTGATGATTACATGAATATCCTTGGTCGTGGTGCGGGGATGATGTGGTTTATTTATTAAAGTGAGTCTCAAATATAAAGTTTATGAAAATCTTTTTAAATCATAGAAGATAGTAGATTTTATGCTCTACTTGACTCTTCTAATAGATTGCTTGTTCTGCTGTAGTTAAACTTGTTGTCTATTATATTGTATCTTTCACTGTTCTCTTCAGGAAATGAGAATATAGCTGGGACTAGTCGGGGAACGGAGTGACGGTCCAGATGATAGCATTAGTAGTCCTCATTATTTTGTTAAATAGTGTGACAATAAATGTAATGAGGACTCCATTGAGTGTGGATATTATCTAGATGACAATATTCTTATTAAAACTCTCAGTTTATGTTTTGTCGTATTTTACACGACAGTTGTATTATTAAGTTATATTTGTATTTTTGTACCATGTATTTGGCGACTCAAGATGGGTGATGTATACCTATTTTGGGGGCGTCACAGTTGGTATCAAAGCTTAGGGATATGATCCCTGGCTGAGATGTGAGATAAGAACTAGGAGGGGAGAGACGGGGAATTCTTTCGCTAGTATGACCTACCTAAGTTTATTTGGTATTTAATTGGTCGGTCTGAGTATATTGATAATATGTGACATGTTAATTAACCCTTGTTTTGTGGCAGTGTTTGAAAATGGCATCTGAAAATGTTAACAATGGAGTGAATGAGACCGTTGAGACACCTTTAATCACTAACCAGGTTAATGTGATGTCAGACGAAGAAGAAATTAGAGATATCTACGTGGTGAGTGAAGAACTAATAGTTGCACCCGAGTTAGTCGCAGAGTTTGTAGCTGAGAGTGAGGAAGAAGAGGAACCCGAGGAGAATTTTTTAGAAGAATTTTATGATCAAAATTTAGAATTACAAAATCGTGTTCATGAGTTAGAAGAGCAGGCTGAAGAACGGCAGGTGGTCGTGGAGCAAAGAGATGTAACAATTCAAAATTGTGTTACCCGATGTGCGATGCTTGAACAGAAGCACTCTTTAGCAGAGTATAAGATATTAGTGCTGGAATCAGAAAATGTTATGATCAAAGTTCTGATGAAAGAAGAAACAACTGAACGAAGGAGAATAGATGACGCATGGGTAAAAGCTGCACAATGCATAGATATTGTAGAAAAAGACGTCCGATCCAATAAGGCCAAAATAGATTAAATGGATTTTGCTTTTTGGACAGCAATTGGGAGAATCCAACATCGAATTTGGAATTACCCTGTGCAGAGCGGTTAACCCCAATTCGATATGGATCGGAGAATAATGATTCAAATCATGGATTAGGAATGTGACGAAGCAATTAAGGGTGGAATGTACTCTATAACAAGTCAAAATTAGGTAGTTTAAGTGAGAGCGTTTATCGAGGAACCCGAACAAAGTTATTGTAGACACTCGAAATTTTCTGCAAGCCTGTTACTAACATTACAGGAGGGCAGATTCGTCTTTCGGAGATAACCCTGGATGACGGCTTACATCCATTCCAGATACTACCGGAAGTGCAGTTCCAACCCGGATCACAAACCGGGAACTTCATCTCAAACTCGGAGCACACACCGGGAATGTCATTTCCAATCTCAGAGATAACCCCAAGGTTTGCAAGATCAAAAGACCCGCAACAACACCGGAGAGGACAATTCTGTCTCTACGATAACACCGCGACGTTTAGTTCCAGTCCCAGAAACAACACTGGGAGTAGCAACTCCATCCTTGGTGATAGCCCCAAGGGATGCTTTTGCAGTTCCGGCAATAACTCCAGAATTATTTGTTTCAAACACATGCGATTAGCTTCAAGCTCAGACCTCCTATCGAGGCAATCATACCTCAGACCCAGAGCTAACAACTGGCAGACAGGTTCTTTCACAGATGACCTTGCGGTATTCAAACACTTGCGGCGATTCAATCTCGGATGTAACCACGAGCAACGTCGCTTTCACCAAAGCCGTGATAACCCCGATAAGCGATAAAAGCGTCATCTTACCACCTCAACCAGATGATATCGCGGCATACCAATAAGTAGTCCAATCTTAGATGTAACCCTAAGCAACATCTACTTTCAACTCAAATCGGCGATAACCCCGGTGAGGAGTCAAACATCATCTTGTCTCTTCAACACCTGCATGTCGTCTCGACACTTCATACATACATACATATAATAATGTCCCACAAGAACCAAGGAGTAATAATCCCGAGTGACTATTACGTGTGGCAGTACTTTGGATAGAATTTGAAGCTTGAAGACCATGGGAATAGACCCCGCTTCCTGACTTCGTACAACCTCTAATCCATGTCATTGCGTAAGTCTCGACACAAGCGGTCCGAAGAAGGTCAGATATACCTCGTTCAGATGCTCAGATTGAAGTTCTGCAAGTTCGAGCGGACATTAAAGTGCACAAGTGCATGTACTACGAGATGACAGGACCCGTGAGGCTCGGATGCACCACGACCAGCAGTAGGTACAACCGCGGCAACCGCAGGTGTACCTACGGCCATCCATCTATATATACAAGCCTTGGGGTCAGCCATTTAAAAGAAGAGGAGAGAGAGAAAAGGCGAGGAAGCCCTATCCATTTTACTCTGCATACACATCTTTTGAGTGTTTCCTCACTTTTAAACACTTGTTAGCTCACATATAACTATCTTTTATTCGGCAGGAGCTGAGACGTTGCAGAATGCGTTGAAAAGTGCTTGGCATGTCAGAGAGTCAAAGTCGAGCATCAAAGACCAAGCGGGTTACTTCAACTGTTAGAGATACCAGAATGGAGATGGGAACATATCACAATGGATTTTGTGGTAGGTCTCCCATCGACTCAGAAAGGATACGATGCGATTTGGGTGATAGTGGACAGATTGACAAATCTGCACACTTTTTGCCAATAAAGATTAAATTCAATCTTGATCAGCTGGCAAAACTATATATTAAAGAAATCATGACGAGACATGGAGTTCCAGTGTCAATTGTGTCAGATAGAGACCCGAGGTTCACATTAAACTTCTGGAAGAGACTACAGGAATGTATGGGAACACAATTGCGAATGAGTACGGCATATCATCCGCAAAATGATGACCAAAGCGAATGAGCGATTCAGACATTGGAAGATATGCTGAGAGCATGCATCATGGATTTCAAAAGAAGCTGGGATGAACAATTACCGTTGGTGGAATTTGCCTACAATAACAGTTATCACGCTAGCATCGGCATACCGCCTTACGAAGCATTGTACGGCAGGAGGTGCAGAACTCCACTGTGCTGGGATGAAGTCGGTGAACGTTAACTGTTAGGACCAGAACTGGTACAACAAACTGCTGAGGTTGTCAAACTCATCAGAACAAGATTGATAGTTTTGCTCAAGATGACATAAAAGAAATATACTGATCAACACAGACAAGATCATGCATTCGACGTAGGAAATTACGTTTTCCTAAAAGTTTCACCTTGGAAGGGAAAAATTTGATTTGGTAAAAAGGGAAAATTAAGCCCGAGATTTATTGGACCCTTTGAAGTGCTGTGAAATGTTGTAGAGGTGGCTTACGAGGTAGCTCTACCTCCAGAATTGCAAAACATTCATAATGTTTTTCACGTTTCAGTGTTACGACCATATAAGTCTGATTACAAGCACGTGATCGAGTATGAACCATTGCAGTTTGAGAAAGACTTGTCCTATGAAGAGGTTCCTATCCAGATAGTTGACAGGAAAGAACAAGTGCTCAGAAATAAAGTGATACCTTCTGTGAAGGTAATATGAAGGAACCACAATGTCGAAGAGGCTACGTGGGAACTCGAAGCTGAAATGATGAAGAATTACCCTGAGTTATTTATTTAATCTATGTCTTCGATTTTGGGGACAGAATCTTTGTAAGTAGGGGAGAATGTGACGAATGAATTGTTTGAATTGTGATTCTGGAGACAGAATCCTTGTAAGGAGGGAATGGTGTAACATTCCATAATTTTAATTGTTATATTAAATATTTATTGAATTATTTAAGTATTTAATGGATGTGTTTATGGTTGAATTTATAATTGTTCAAATTTGATTCAATTTGGTTAACTATCTGTTAAATAAATAATTAAGGAAATTATTATATTTGCTAATTTAATTTAAATATTAAGTTAGAGAGTTTTGATTAATTGAATTACTACTCTTTTTATTGGAATTTATAATTAAAAAGGATGTGTTAGTTGATTAAATAAAGTTATAATTATATAGAAAATTATAATTTTATGGTATTGATTTATGTGATGTAGTAATTTAATAAATTGTTATTAAGATTAATTTAATTTAGTAAATGTGTGACAAATAACCTTTTATAAAGTAGTTATTAAAATAACTTAAAGAAGTTTTAATTCAGTTTTGCCAAATAAGGCTTAATGCCTATTAAGTCTTTAATCTAATTGCGTTTTACCAAACAAGGCGTAAGGATTAATTGATTATTTTTGTTAGTGGTTAGCCAAACAAGCCTTATGGCTTTTGGTTTTCAAAATAAAATAACTGATGTCAGTTAAATTAGAGTTATATTATATAATTAATATATATTATATCCTATATACGTTAGATTGTTAGTACGTAGTTAGAGTTAGGAAGAAAAGAGAAAAACTCAGAGGAAGAAGAAGAAGAAAAGAAGAAAAGAAGAAAGGAAGAAAGGCTAGGTGATTGGAGAAAGAACCTTGAGAATTAAAGATATAGCCATCATCATCATAATCATCTTCTTCAAGGTATTAACCCATTCTTTTAGCTTTAAAAATTTAGTTTCTCTCTTCCCAAATTCTCTGTAGAATCCTTGTGTAAGGGTAAATTAGTTGTTATGTATGTGATTTTATATGATAATCTAGTGAGTTAAACTATTATCTTAAGATGTTATTGAGAATAGTCTATGAATTTATATTATGTATATGTTTGTAAAGAAAAGTATTTTTACATAGAGTTTTTGTGATTATATATTGTTTAGTTAAAATAGAAATTATGGGTTGTTTAGTTGTTTTATTGATAAATTGGCTATTCAATTTGTTAGAGTATGTATATACTTTGATAAAATGCAATAAATTAACTGTTTTAGTTGAAAAACAAAATCACGGTATTGATTTTCATCAAAAACATCAAAAAGTGAAATTTTATCAAAAACAGTGAAATTGGATGTTTTAAACTTGTTGTTTATGTTTGTGTATGGATAGAAACATGTTAGGAATTCTTGAATTAGGTTTACATGAAGTCTTTGTATGAATTGCATGTGAATTAGGCTGTTAGAAAGGAACTTTTAGGCCAAAATTGGCTTTTCTTATCTTTATTCTTGTCAAGTCACAATAAAATCTATGATTTTACGTACAGCCATAGCAATAAAGCGATATTAATCTCGCGCCATTTATTGTGGCGCCACGTCATAACAATGGCCTTTTAGTTTTATTCTCGCGTCGCAGCGCCATCTCCGCGTCGTTGATACGCCTTTGCCATATAAAGATAAATCGTAAATGCCTTGCATATGAGTTCGCAAAATGGTCTCGATGTGTGTATTTTTTTGTACTCGAATGTTAAGAAATTTTTATGTGATGATAGTAGGACTGTAAAATGTTGATGTTAGTATTTCTATACTATGAATAAGTATGTTATTAACAATTAACTTGTGTTATAACTTGATTATATGATTAAATAATCAAACCTATATGATGTATGTAGTTAGTTAAATTTGTAAAGAAGTAGTGACTAACTATGTCATGATGACATATATATATATATATATATATATATATATATATGTACATATAGGGTATTATGATCCGAATTGATTCGGTTTAGCCTACGAGCAAGGCAAGTTTTCTAATTATTTATCTTGTTGAACTATTTATTGTTTCAATTCGATTACCTTATAAATGATGCAAGCTTTCTAAACTTTGGTTTGATGTTGACAAGTTATTCTTGTATTTAACTTGTTGTTTAGCATGCACAACTATTTATACTAATGTCGAACAATTTTATCGTTCAAACTACTATGCATGCTTAGTACTCAATTCTAATTAACTTTGACTTAATATTGTTCAAGCAAGGCATGTTATAGTTATTCAAAGTATATGCTATTAGATTATTCCTAAAGCATGATTTTGGTTTACCATGTTGATTCAATTATGATTATTCTATAGTACGATGTTATTGGTTTTATTCAACTAATCCTTAGTTGATGTTCGTTGAATTCTAAATTACCCTGAAATGTATTCAAACCAAACTCACTTTGGTGCGGACTTGTACTCTAAATACTGAGATGAACAACCCTATTATTAGGGGTAACTTACACTTAGCATTGAAATGTTTGTGCACAATACATTGTACGAAGGGCTGATCGCCCTAAGTACGAGGAGTCCCTATAGTCTTATGACTGTTAAAGTTTAAGTTGAAACATTACTTATAACTATGGACATAGTTAAATGGTCTTAGGACCCTCGCTTATTTACTTGATTGTTGACAAATCATAATTGTTTAAATCTACTGAGCCTCTTATTT